>OZ024741.1:210441553-211041553 GCA_964016885.1 Eledone cirrhosa | reverse complement strand
AGGTGGACTGAGGCTGAGGTAGGTGGACTGAGGCTGAGACTGTGGACTGTGGCTGAGATAGGTGGACTGAGGATGAGACAGTGGACTGTGGCTGAGATAAGTGGACTGTGGCTGAGATAGGTGGACTGAGACTGAGATAAGTGGTCTGTGGCTGAGACAGTGGACTGTGGCTGAGATAGGTGGACTGAGGCTGAGACAGTGGACTGAGGCTGAGACAGTGGACTGTGGCTGAGATAAGTGGACTGTGGCTGAGATAGGTGGACTGAGACTGAGACAGTGGACTGAGGCTGAGATAAGTGGACTGTGGCTGAGACAGTGGACTGAGGCTGAGACAGTGGACTGTGGCTGAGACAGTGGACTGTAGCTGAGACAGTGGACTGTGGCTGAGACAGTGGACTGTGGCTGAGACAGTGGACTGTGGCTGAGATAGGTGGACCGAGATAGAGACAGTGGACTGTGGCTGAGACAGTGGACTGAGACTGAGATAGGTGGACTGAGGCTAAGACAGTGGACTGAGGCTGAGACAGTGGACTGAGGCTGAGACAGTGGACTGAGACTGAGACAGTGGACTGTGGCTGAGACAGTGGACTGAGACTGAGATAAGTGGACTGTGGCTGAGATAGGTGGACTGTGGCTGAGATAGGTGGACTGTGGCTGAGACAGTGGACTGTGGCTGAGACAGTGGACTGTGACTGAGATAGGTGGACTGAGGCTGAGACAGTGGACTGAGACTGAGACAGTGGACTGTGGCTGAGACAGTGGACTGTGGCTGAGACGGTGGACTCTGGCTGAGATAGGTGGATTGTGGCTGAGACAGTGGACTGTGGCTGAGATAGGTGTACTGAGGCTGAGACGGTGGACTGAGGCTGAGACAATGGACTGTGGCTGAGACAGTGGACTGTGGCTGAGATAGGTGGACTGTGGCTGAGATAGGTGGACTGAGGCTGAGACAGTGGACTGTGGCTGAGATAGGTGTAGTGAGGATGAGACAGTGGACTGAGGCTGAGACAATGGACTGTGGCTGAGACAGTGGACTGTGGCTGAGATAGGTGGACTGTGGCTGAGATAGGTGGACTGAGGCTGAGACAGTGGACTGTGGCTGAGATAGGTGTACTGAGGCTGAGACAGTGGACTGAGGCTGAGACAATGGACTGTGGCTCAGACAGTGGACTGTAGCTGAGACAGTGGACTGTCGCTGAGACAGTGAACTGATGCTGAGACAGTGGACTGTGGCTGAGACAGTGGACTGTTGCTGAGATAGGTGGACTGAGGCTGAGACAGTGGACTGAGGCTGAGACAGTGGACTGTGGCTGAGACAGTGGACTGTGGCTGAGATAGGTGGACTGTGGCTGAGATAGGTGGACTGAGGCTGAGACAGTGGACTGTGGCTGAGATAGGTGTACTGAGGCTGAGACAGTGGACTGAGGCTGAGACAATGGACTGTGGCTGAGACAGTGGACTGTGGCTGAGATAGGTGGACTGTGGCTGAGATAGGTGGACTGAGGCTGAGACAGTGGACTGTGGCTGAGATAGGTGGACTGTGGCTGAGATAGGTGGACTGAGGCTGAGACAGTGGACTGTGGCTGAGATAGGTGGACCGTGGCTGAGACAGTGGACTGTGGCTGAGACTGTGGACTGAGACTGAGACAGTGGACTGAGGCTGAGATAGTGGACTGTGGCTGAGATACGTGGACTGTGGCTGAGATAGGTGGACTGAGGCTGAGGTAGGTGGACTGAGACTGAGATAGGTGTACTGAGGCTGAGACAGTGGACTGTGGCTGAGATAGGTGTACTGAGGCTGAGACAGTGGACTGTGGCTGAGATAGGTGGACTGTGGCTGAGATAGGTGGACTGAGGCTGAGACAGTGGACTGAGGCTGAGACAGTGGACTGTGGCTGAGACAGTGGACTCTGGCTGAGTTAGGTGGATTGTGGCTGAGACAGTGGACTGAGGCTGAGACAGTGGACTGAGACTGAGATAGGTGTACTGAGGCTGAGACAGTGGACTGTGGCTGAGATAGGTGTACTGAGGCTGAGACAGTGGACTGTGGCTGAGACAGTGGACTGAGACTGAGACAGTGGACTGAGGCTGAGACTGTGGACTGTGGCTGAGATAGGTTGACTGAGGATGAGACAGTGGACTGTGGCTGAGATAGGTGGACTATGGCTGAGATAGGTGAACTGAGGCTGAGGTAGGTGGACTGAGACTGAGATAGGTGGACTGAGGCTGAGACTGTGGACTGTGGCTGAGATAGGTGGACTGTGACTGAGATAGGTGGACTGAGGCTGAGACAGTGGACTGAGACTGAGATAGGTGGACTGAGACTGAGATAAGTGGTCTGTGGCTGAGATAGGTGGACTGTGGCTGAGATAGGTGGACTGTGGCTGAGACAGTGGACTGAGACTGAGACAGTGGACTGAGGCTGAGATAGGTGGACTGTGGCTGAGACAGTGGACTGTGGCTGAGAGAGTGGACTGAGACTGAGACAGTGGACTGAGGCTGAGATAGGTGGACTGTGGCTGAGATAGGTGGACTGAAGCTGAGATAGGTGGACTGAGACTGAGATAGGTGGACTGAGACTGAGATAGGTGGACTGAGGCTGAGACTGTGGACTGTGGCTGAGACAGTGGACTGAGGCTGAGACAGTGGACTCTGGCTGAGACAGTGGACTGAGACTGACATAAGTGGACTGTGGCTGAGAGAGTGGACTGAGGCTGAGACAGTGAGACTGTGGCTAAGATAGGTGGACTGAGGCTGAGACTGTGGACTGTGGCTGAGATAGGTTGACTGAGGATGAGACAGTGGACTGTGGCTGAGATAGGTGGACTGAGGCTGAGATAGGTGGACTGAGACTGAGATAGGTGGACTGAGACTGAGATAAGTGGTCTGTGGCTGAGACAGTGGACTGAGACTGAGATAGGTGGACTGTGACTGAGATAGGTGGACTGAGGCTGAGACAGTGGACTGAGACTGAGATAGGTGGACTGAGACTGAGATAAGTGGTCTGTGGCTGAGATAGGTGGACTGTGGCTGAGATAGGTGAACTGTGGCTGAGACAGTGGACTGAGACTGAGACAGTGGACTGGGGCTGAGATAGGTGGACTGTGGCTGAGTCAGTGGACTGTGGCTGAGACAGTGGACTGAGACTGAGACAGTGGACTGAGGCTGAGATAGGTGGACTGTGGCTGAGATAGGTGGACTGAAGCTGAGATAGGTGGACTGAGACTGAGATAGGTGGACTGAGACTGAGATAGGTGGACTGAGGCTGAGACTGTGGACTGTGGCTGAGACAGTGGACTGAGGCTGAGACAGTGGACTGTGGCTGAGATAGGTTGACTGAGGATGAGACAGTGGACTGAGACTGAGATAAGTGGACTGAGGCTGAGATAGGTGGACTGAGGCTGAGACAGTGGACTGTGGCTGAGACAGTGGACTGAGACTGAGACAGTGGACTGAGGCTGAGATAGGTGGACTGTGGCTGAGACAGTGGACTGTGGCTGAGATAGGTGGACTGTGGCTGAGACAGTGGACTGAGGCTGAGACAGTGGACTGTGGCTGAGACAGTGGACTGTGGCTGAGATAGGTGTATTGAGGCTGAGACAGTGGACTGTGGCTGAGACAGTGGACTGTGGCTGAGATACGTGGACTGTGGCTGAGATAGGTGGACTGAGGCTGAGGTAGGTGGACTGAGGCTGAGACTGTGGACTGTGGCTGAGATAGGTGGACTGAGGATGAGACAGTGGACTGTGGCTGAGACAGTGGACTGAGACTGAGATAAGTGGACTGTGGCTGAGATAGGTGGACTGAGACTGAGATAAGTGGTCTGTGGCTGAGACAGTGGACTGTGGCTGAGACAGTGGACTGAGGCTGAGACAGTGGACTGTGGCTGAGATAAGTGGACTGTGGCTGAGATAGGTGGACTGAGACTGAGACAGTGGACTGAGGCTGAGATAAGTGGACTGTGGCTGAGACAGTGGACTGAGGCTGAGACAGTGGACTGTGGCTGAGACAGTGGACTGTAGCTGAGACAGTGGACTGTGGCTGAGACAGTGGACTGTGGCTGAGACAGTGGACTGTGGCTGAGATAGGTGGACCGAGATAGAGACAGTGGACTGTGGCTGAGACAGTGAACTGAGACTGAGATAGGTGGACTGAGGCTAAGACAGTGGACTGAGGCTGAGACAGTGGACTGTGGCTGAGACAGTGGACTGAGACTGAGACAGTGGACTGAGGCTGAGATAGGTGGACTGTGGCTGAGATAGGTGGACTGAAGCTGAGATAGGTGGACTGAGACTGAGATAGGTGGACTGAGACTGAGATAGGTGGACTGAGGCTGAGACTGTGGACCGTGGCTGAGACAGTGGACTGAGGCTGAGACAGTGGACTGTGGCTGAGACAGTGGACTGAGACTGAGATAAGTGGACTGTGGCTGAGAGAGTGGACTGAAGCTGAGACAGTGAGACTGTGGCTGAGATAGGTGGACTGAGGCTGAGACTGTGGACTGTGGCTGAGATAGGTTGACTGAGGATGAGACAGTGGACTGTGGCTGAGATAGGTGGACTGTGGTGTGGCTGAGATAGGTGGACTGAGGCTGAGATAGGTGGACTGAGACTGAGATAGGTGGACTGAGACTGAGATAAGTGGTCTGTGGCTGAGACAGTGGACTGAGACTGAGATAGGTGGACTGTGACTGAGATAGGTGGACTGAGGCTGAGACAGTGGACTGAGACTGAGATAGGTGGACTGAGACTGAGATAAGTGGTCTGTGGCTGAGATAGGTGGACTGTGGCTGAGATAGGTGGACTGTGGCTGAGACAGTGGACTGTGGCTGAGACAGTGGACTGAGACTGAGACAGTGGACTGAGGCTGAGATAGGTGGACTGTGGCTGAGATAGGTGGACTGAAGCTGAGATAGGTGGACTGAGACTGAGATAGGTGGACTGAGACTGAGATAGGTGGACTGTGGCTGAGACAGTGGACTGAGGCTGAGACAGTGGACTGTGGCTGAGATAGGTGGACTGAGGCTGAGACAGTGGACTGTGGCTGAGACAGTGGACTGAGACTGAGATAAGTGGACTGTGGCTGAGAGAGTGGACTGAGGCTGAGACAGTGAGACTGTGGCTGAGATAGGTGGACTGAGGCTGAGACTGTGGACTGTGGCTGAGATAGGTTGACTGAGGATGAGACAGTGGACTGTGGCTGAGATAGGTGGACTGTGGCTGAGATAGGTGGACTGAGGCTGAGATAGGTGGACTGAGACTGAGATAGGTGGACTGAGACTGAGATAAGTGGTCTGTGGCTGAGACAGTGGACTGAGACTGAGATAGGTGGACTGTGACTGAGATAGGTGGACTGAGGCTGAGACAGTGGACTGAGACTGAGATAGGTGGACTGAGACTGAGATAAGTGGTCTGTGGCTGAGATAGGTGGACTGTGGCTGAGATAGGTGGACTGTGGCTGAGACAGTGGACTGAGCCTGAGACAGTGGACTGAGGCTGAGATAGGTGGACTGTGGCTGAGACAGTGGACTGTGGCTGAGATAGGTGGACTGTGGCTGAGACAGTGGACTGAGGCTGAGACAGTGGACTGTGGCTGAGACAGTGGACTGTGGCTGAGATAGGTGTATTGAGGCTGAGACAGTGGACTGTGGCTGAGACAGTGGACTGAGGCTGAGACAGTGGACTGTGGCTGAGATACGTGGACTGTGGCTGAGATAGGTGGACTGAGGCTGAGGTAGGTGGACTGAGGCTGAGACTGTGGACTGTGGCTGAGATAGGTGGACTGAGGATGAGACAGTGGACTGTGGCTGAGACAGTGGACTGAGACTGAGATAAGTGGACTGTGGCTGAGATAGGTGGACTGAGACTGAGATAAGTGGTCTGTGGCTGAGACAGTGGACTGTGGCTGAGATAGGTGGACTGAGGCTGAGACAGTGGACTGAGGCTGAGACAGTGGACTGTGGCTGAGATAAGTGGACTGTGGCTGAGATAGGTGGACTGAGACTGAGACAGTGGACTGAGGCTGAGATAAGTGGACTGTGGCTGAGACAGTGGACTGAGGCTGAGACAGTGGACTGTGGCTGAGACAGTGGACTGTAGCTGAGACAGTGGACTGTGGCTGAGACAGTGGACTGTGGCTGAGACAGTGGACTGTGGCTGAGATAGGTGGACCGAGATAGAGACAGTGGACTGTGGCTGAGACAGTGGACTGAGACTGAGATAGGTGGACTGAGGCTAAGACAGTGGACTGAGGCTGAGACAGTGGACTGAGGCTGAGACAGTGGACTGAGACTGAGACAGTGGACTGTGGCTGAGACAGTGGACTGAGACTGAGATAAGTGGACTGTGGCTGAGATAGGTGGACTGTGGCTGAGATAGGTGGACTGTGGCTGAGACAGTGGACTGTGGCTGAGACAGTGGACTGTGACTGAGATAGGTGGACTGAGGCAGAGACAGTGGACTGAGACTGAGATAGGTGGACTGAGGCTGAGACAGTGGACTGAGACTGAGACAGTGGACTGTGGCTGAGACAGTGGACTGTGGCTGAGACGGTGGACTCTGGCTGAGATAGGTGGATTGTGGCTGAGACAGTGGACTGTGGCTGAGATAGGTGGACTGAGGCTGAGACGGTGGACTGAGGCTGAGACAATGGACTGTGGCTGAGACAGTGGACTGTGGCTGAGATAGGTGGACTGTGGCTGAGATAGGTGGACTGAGGCTGAGACAGTGGACTGTGGCTGAGATAGGTGTAGTGAGGATGAGACAGTGGACTGAGGCTGAGACAATGGACTGTGGCTGAGACAGTGGACTGTGGCTGAGATAGGTGGACTGTGGCTGAGATAGGTGGACTGAGGCTGAGACAGTGGACTGTGGCTGAGATAGGTGTACTGAGGCTGAGACAGTGGACTGAGGCTGAGACAATGGACTGTGGCTCAGACAGTGGACTGTAGCTGAGACAGTGGACTGTCGCTGAGACAGTGAACTGAGGCTGAGACAGTGGACTGTGGCTGAGACAGTGGACTGTTGCTGAGATAGGTGGACTGAGGCTGAGACAGTGGACTGAGGCTGAGACAGTGGACTGTGGCTGAGACAGTGGACTGTGGCTGAGATAGGTGGACTGTGGCTGAGATAGGTGTACTGAGGCTGAGACAGTGGACTGAGGCTGAGACAATGGACTGTGGCTGAGACAGTGGACTGTGGCTGAGATAGGTGGACTGTGGCTGAGATAGGTGGACTGAGGCTGAGACAGTGGACTGTGGCTGAGATAGGTGGACTGTTGCTGAGATAGGTGGACTGAGGCTGAGACAGTGGACTGTGGCTGAGATAGGTGGACCGTGGCTGAGACAGTGGACTGTGGCTGAGACTGTGGACTGAGACTGAGACAGTGGACTGAGGCTGAGATAGTGGACTGTGGCTGAGATACGTGGACTGTGGCTGAGATAGGTGGACTGAGGCTGAGGTAGGTGGACTGAGACTGAGATATGTGGACTGTGGCTGAGATAGGTGGACTGAGGCTGAGACAGTGGACTGTGGCTGAGATAGGTGGACTGTGGCTGAGATAGGTGGACTGAGGCTGAGACAGTGGACTGAGGCTGAGACAGTGGACTGTGGCTGAGATACGTGGACTGTGGCTGAGATAGGTGGACTGAGGCTGAGGTAGGTGGACTGAGACTGAGATATGTGGACTGTGGCTGAGATAGGTGGACTGAGGCTGAGACAGTGGACTGAGGCTGAGATAGGTGGACTGTGGCTGAGACAGTGGACTCTGGCTGAGTTAGGTGGATTGTGGCTGAGACAGTGGACTGAGGCTGAGACAGTGGACTGAGACTGAGATAGGTGTACTGAGGCTGAGACAGTGGACTGTGGCTGAGATAGGTGTACTGAGGCTGAGACAGTGGACTGTGGCTGAGACAGTGGACTGAGACTGAGACAGTGGACTGAGGCTGAGACTGTGGACTGTGGCTGAGATAGGTTGACTGAGGATGAGACAGTGGACTGTGGCTGAGATAGGTGGACTGTGGCTGAGATAGGTGGACTGAGGCTGAGATAGGTGGACTGAGACTGAGATAAGTGGTCTGTGGCTGAGACAGTGGACTGAGACTGAGATAGGTGGACTGTGACTGAGATAGGTGGACTGAGGCTGAGACAGTGGACTGAGACTGAGATAGGTGGACTGAGACTGAGATAAGTGGTCTGTGGCTGAGATAGGTGGACTGTGGCTGAGATAGGTGGACTGTGGCTGAGACAGTGGACTGAGACTGAGACAGTGGACTGAGGCTGAGATAGGTGGACTGTGGCTGAGACAGTGGACTGTGGCTGAGAGAGTAGACTGAGACTGAGACAGTGGACTGAGGCTGAGATAGGTGGACTGTGGCTGAGATAGGTGGACTGAAGCTGAGATAGGTGGACTGAGACTGAGATAGGTGGACTGAGACTGAGATAGGTGGACTGAGGCTGAGACTGTGGACTGTGGCTGAGACAGTAGACTGAGGCTGAGACAGTGGACTGTGGCTGAGACAGTGGACTGAGACTGACATAAGTGGACTGTGGCTGAGAGAGTGGACTGAGGCTGAGACAGTGAGACTGTGGCTGAGATAGGTGGACTGAGGCTGAGACTGTGGACTGTGGCTGAGATAGGTTGACTGAGGATGAGACAGTGGACTGTGGCTGAGATAGGTGGACTGTGGCTGAGATAGGTGGACTGAGGCTGAGATAGGTGGACTGAGACTGAGATAGGTGGACTGAGACTGAGATAAGTGGTCTGTGGCTGAGACAGTGGACTGAGACTGAGATAGGTGGACTGTGACTGAGATAGGTGGACTGAGGCTGAGACAGTGGACTGAGACTGAGATAGGTGGACTGAGACTGAGATAAGTGGTCTGTGGCTGAGATAAGTGGACTGTGGCTGAGATAGGTGGACTGTGGCTGAGACAGTGGACTGAGACTGAGACAGTGGACTGGGGCTGAGATAGGTGGACTGTGGCTGAGTCAGTGGACTGTGGCTGAGACAGTGGACTGAGACTGAGACAGTGGACTGAGGCTGAGATAGGTGGACTGTGGCTGAGATAGGTGGACTGAAGCTGAGATAGGTGGACTGAGACTGAGATAGGTGGACTGAGACTGAGATAGGTGGACTGAGGCTGAGACTGTGGACTGTGGCTGAGACAGTGGACTGAGGCTGAGACAGTGGACTGTGGCTGAGATAGGTTGACTGAGGATGAGACAGTGGACTGAGACTGAGATAAGTGGACTGTGGCTGAGATAGGTGGACTGAGGCTGAGACAGTGGACTGTGGCTGAGACAGTGGACTGAGACTGAGACAGTGGACTGAGGCTGAGATAGGTGGACTGTGGCTGAGACAGTGGACTGTGGCTGAGATAGGTGGACTGTGGCTGAGACAGTGGACTGAGGCTGAGACAGTGGACTGTGGCTGAGACAGTGGACTGTGGCTGAGATAGGTGTATTGAGGCTGAGACAGTGGACTGTGGCTGAGACAGTGGACTGTGGCTGAGATACGTGGACTGTGGCTGAGATAGTTGGACTGAGGCTGAGGTAGGTGGACTGAGGCTGAGACTGTGGACTGTGGCTGAGATAGGTGGACTGAGGATGAGACAGTGGACTGTGGCTGAGACAGTGGACTGAGACTGAGATAAGTGGACTGTGGCTGAGATAGGTGGACTGAGACTGAGATAAGTGGTCTGTGGCTGAGACAGTGGACTGTGGCTGAGACAGTGGACTGAAGCTGAGATAGGTGGACTGAGACTGAGATAGGTGGACTGAGACTGAGATAGGTGGACTGAGGCTGAGACTGTGGACCGTGGCTGAGACAGTGGACTGAGGCTGAGACAGTGGACTGTGGCTGAGACAGTGGACTGAGACTGAGATAAGTGGACTGTGGCTGAGAGAGTGGACTGAGGCTGAGACAGTGAGACTGTGGCTGAGATAGGTGGACTAAGGCTGAGACTGTGGACTGTGGCTGAGATAGGTTGACTGAGGATGAGACAGTGGACTGTGGCTGAGATAGGTGGACTGTGGTGTGGCTGAGATAGGTGGACTGAGGCTGAGATAGGTGGACTGAGACTGAGATAGGTGGACTGAGACTGAGATAAGTGGTCTGTGGCTGAGACAGTGGACTGAGACTGAGATAGGTGGACTGTGACTGAGATAGGTGGACTGAGGCTGAGACAGTGGACTGAGACTGAGATAGGTGGACTGAGACTGAGATAAGTGGTCTGTGGCTGAGATAGGTGGACTGTGGCTGAGATAGGTGGACTGTGGCTGAGATAGGTGGACTGTGGCTGAGACAGTGGACTGAGACTGAGACAGTGGACTGAGGCTGAGATAGGTGGACTGTGGCTGAGACAGTGGACTGTGGCTGAGAGAGTAGACTGAGACTGAGACAGTGGACTGAGGCTGAGATAGGTGGACTGTGGCTGAGATAGGTGGACTGAAGCTGAGATAGGTGGACTGAGACTGAGATAGGTGGACTGAGACTGAGATAGGTGGACTGAGGCTGAGACTGTGGACTGTGGCTGAGACAGTAGACTGAGGCTGAGACAGTGGACTGTGGCTGAGACAGTGGACTGAGACTGACATAAGTGGACTGTGGCTGAGAGAGTGGACTGAGGCTGAGACAGTGAGACTGTGGCTGAGATAGGTGGACTGAGGCTGAGACTGTGGACTGTGGCTGAGATAGGTTGACTGAGGATGAGACAGTGGACTGTGGCTGAGATAGGTGGACTGTGGCTGAGATAGGTGGACTGAGGCTGAGATAGGTGGACTGAGACTGAGATAGGTGGACTGAGACTGAGATAAGTGGTCTGTGGCTGAGACAGTGGACTGAGACTGAGATAGGTGGACTGTGACTGAGATAGGTGGACTGAGGCTGAGACAGTGGACTGAGACTGAGATAGGTGGACTGAGACTGAGATAAGTGGTCTGTGGCTGAGATAAGTGGACTGTGGCTGAGATAGGTGGACTGTGGCTGAGACAGTGGACTGAGACTGAGACAGTGGACTGGGGCTGAGATAGGTGGACTGTGGCTGAGTCAGTGGACTGTGGCTGAGACAGTGGACTGAGACTGAGACAGTGGACTGAGGCTGAGATAGGTGGACTGTGGCTGAGATAGGTGGACTGAAGCTGAGATAGGTGGACTGAGACTGAGATAGGTGGACTGAGACTGAGATAGGTGGACTGAGGCTGAGACTGTGGACTGTGGCTGAGACAGTGGACTGAGGCTGAGACAGTGGACTGTGGCTGAGATAGGTTGACTGAGGATGAGACAGTGGACTGAGACTGAGATAAGTGGACTGTGGCTGAGATAGGTGGACTGAGGCTGAGACAGTGGACTGTGGCTGAGACAGTGGACTGAGACTGAGACAGTGGACTGAGGCTGAGATAGGTGGACTGTGGCTGAGACAGTGGACTGTGGCTGAGATAGGTGGACTGTGGCTGAGACAGTGGACTGAGGCTGAGACAGTGGACTGTGGCTGAGACAGTGGACTGTGGCTGAGATAGGTGTATTGAGGCTGAGACAGTGGACTGTGGCTGAGACAGTGGACTGTGGCTGAGATACGTGGACTGTGGCTGAGATAGTTGGACTGAGGCTGAGGTAGGTGGACTGAGGCTGAGACTGTGGACTGTGGCTGAGATAGGTGGACTGAGGATGAGACAGTGGACTGTGGCTGAGACAGTGGACTGAGACTGAGATAAGTGGACTGTGGCTGAGATAGGTGGACTGAGACTGAGATAAGTGGTCTGTGGCTGAGACAGTGGACTGTGGCTGAGACAGTGGACTGAAGCTGAGATAGGTGGACTGAGACTGAGATAGGTGGACTGAGACTGAGATAGGTGGACTGAGGCTGAGACTGTGGACCGTGGCTGAGACAGTGGACTGAGGCTGAGACAGTGGACTGTGGCTGAGACAGTGGACTGAGACTGAGATAAGTGGACTGTGGCTGAGAGAGTGGACTGAGGCTGAGACAGTGAGACTGTGGCTGAGATAGGTGGACTAAGGCTGAGACTGTGGACTGTGGCTGAGATAGGTTGACTGAGGATGAGACAGTGGACTGTGGCTGAGATAGGTGGACTGTGGTGTGGCTGAGATAGGTGGACTGAGGCTGAGATAGGTGGACTGAGACTGAGATAGGTGGACTGAGACTGAGATAAGTGGTCTGTGGCTGAGACAGTGGACTGAGACTGAGATAGGTGGACTGTGACTGAGATAGGTGGACTGAGGCTGAGACAGTGGACTGAGACTGAGATAGGTGGACTGAGACTGAGATAAGTGGTCTGTGGCTGAGATAGGTGGACTGTGGCTGAGATAGGTGGACTGTGGCTGAGACAGTGGACTGTGGCTGAGACAGTGGACTGAGACTGAGACAGTGGACTGAGGCTGAGATAGGTGGACTGTGGCTGAGATAGGTGGACTGAAGCTGAGATAGGTGGACTGAGACTGAGATAGGTGGACTGAGACTGAGATAGGTGGACTGTGGCTGAGACAGTGGACTGAGGCTGAGACAGTGGACTGTGGCTGAGATAGGTGGACTGAGGCTGAGACAGTGGACTGTGGCTGAGACAGTGGACTGAGACTGAGATAAGTGGACTGTGGCTGAGAGAGTGGACTGAGGCTGAGACAGTGAGACTGTGGCTGAGATAGGTGGACTGAGGCTGAGACTGTGGACTGTGGCTGAGATAGGTTGACTGAGGATGAGACAGTGGACTGTGGCTGAGATAGGTGGACTGTGGCTGAGATAGGTGGACTGAGGCTGAGATAGGTGGACTGAGACTGAGATAGGTGGACTGAGACTGAGATAAGTGGTCTGTGGCTGAGACAGTGGACTGAGACTGAGATAGGTGGACTGTGACTGAGATAGGTGGACTGAGGCTGAGACAGTGGACTGAGACTGAGATAGGTGGACTGAGACTGAGATAAGTGGTCTGTGGCTGAGATAGGTGGACTGTGGCTGAGATAGGTGGACTGTGGCTGAGACAGTGGACTGAGCCTGAGACAGTGGACTGAGGCTGAGATAGGTGGACTGTGGCTGAGACAGTGGACTGTGGCTGAGATAGGTGGACTGTGGCTGAGACAGTGGACTGAGGCTGAGACAGTGGACTGTGGCTGAGACAGTGGACTGTGGCTGAGATAGGTGTATTGAGGCTGAGACAGTGGACTGTGGCTGAGACAGTGGACTGAGGCTGAGACAGTGGACTGTGGCTGAGATACGTGGACTGTGGCTGAGATAGGTGGACTGAGGCTGAGGTAGGTGGACTGAGGCTGAGACTGTGGACTGTGGCTGAGATAGGTGGACTGAGGATGAGACAGTGGACTGTGGCTGAGACAGTGGACTGAGACTGAGATAAGTGGACTGTGGCTGAGATAGGTGGACTGAGACTGAGATAAGTGGTCTGTGGCTGAGACAGTGGACTGTGGCTGAGATAGGTGGACTGAGGCTGAGACAGTGGACTGAGGCTGAGACAGTGGACTGTGGCTGAGATAAGTGGACTGTGGCTGAGATAGGTGGACTGAGACTGAGACAGTGGACTGAGGCTGAGATAAGTGGACTGTGGCTGAGACAGTGGACTGAGGCTGAGACAGTGGACTGTGGCTGAGACAGTGGACTGTAGCTGAGACAGTGGACTGTGGCTGAGACAGTGGACTGTGGCTGAGACAGTGGACTGTGGCTGAGATAGGTGGACCGAGATAGAGACAGTGGACTGTGGCTGAGACAGTGGACTGAGACTGAGATAGGTGGACTGAGGCTAAGACAGTGGACTGAGGCTGAGACAGTGGACTGAGGCTGAGACAGTGGACTGAGACTGAGACAGTGGACTGTGGCTGAGACAGTGGACTGAGACTGAGATAAGTGGACTGTGGCTGAGATAGGTGGACTGTGGCTGAGATAGGTGGACTGTGGCTGAGACAGTGGACTGTGGCTGAGACAGTGGACTGTGACTGAGATAGGTGGACTGAGGCAGAGACAGTGGACTGAGACTGAGATAGGTGGACTGAGGCTGAGACAGTGGACTGAGACTGAGACAGTGGACTGTGGCTGAGACAGTGGACTGTGGCTGAGACGGTGGACTCTGGCTGAGATAGGTGGATTGTGACTGAGACAGTGGACTGTGGCTGAGATAGGTGTACTGAGGCTGAGACGGTGGACTGAGGCTGAGACAATGGACTGTGGCTGAGACAGTGGACTGTGGCTGAGATAGGTGGACTGTGGCTGAGATAGGTGGACTGAGGCTGAGACAGTGGACTGTGGCTGAGATAGGTGTAGTGAGGATGAGACAGTGGACTGAGGCTGAGACAATGGACTGTGGCTGAGACAGTGGACTGTGGCTGAGATAGGTGGACTGTGGCTGAGATAGGTGGACTGAGGCTGAGACAGTGGACTGTGGCTGAGATAGGTGTACTGAGGCTGAGACAGTGGACTGAGGCTGAGACAATGGACTGTGGCTCAGACAGTGGACTGTAGCTGAGACAGTGGACTGTCGCTGAGACAGTGAACTGAGGCTGAGACAGTGGACTGTGGCTGAGACAGTGGACTGTTGCTGAGATAGGTGGACTGAGGCTGAGACAGTGGACTGAGGCTGAGACAGTGGACTGTGGCTGAGACAGTGGACTGTGGCTGAGATAGGTGGACTGTGGCTGAGATAGGTGTACTGAGGCTGAGACAGTGGACTGAGGCTGAGACAATGGACTGTGGCTGAGACAGTGGACTGTGGCTGAGATAGGTGGACTGTGGCTGAGATAGGTGGACTGAGGCTGAGACAGTGGACTGTGGCTGAGATAGGTGGACTGTTGCTGAGATAGGTGGACTGAGGCTGAGACAGTGGACTGTGGCTGAGATAGGTGGACCGTGGCTGAGACAGTGGACTGTGGCTGAGACTGTGGACTGAGACTGAGACAGTGGACTGAGGCTGAGATAGTGGACTGTGGCTGAGATACGTGGACTGTGGCTGAGATAGGTGGACTGAGGCTGAGGTAGGTGGACTGAGACTGAGATATGTGGACTGTGGCTGAGATAGGTGGACTGAGGCTGAGACAGTGGACTGTGGCTGAGATAGGTGGACTGTGGCTGAGATAGGTGGACTGAGGCTGAGACAGTGGACTGAGGCTGAGACAGTGGACTGTGGCTGAGATACGTGGACTGTGGCTGAGATAGGTGGACTGAGGCTGAGGTAGGTGGACTGAGACTGAGATATGTGGACTGTGGCTGAGATAGGTGGACTGAGGCTGAGACAGTGGACTGAGGCTGAGATAGGTGGACTGTGGCTGAGACAGTGGACTCTGGCTGAGTTAGGTGGATTGTGGCTGAGACAGTGGACTGAGGCTGAGACAGTGGACTGAGACTGAGATAGGTGTACTGAGGCTGAGACAGTGGACTGTGGCTGAGATAGGTGTACTGAGGCTGAGACAGTGGACTGTGGCTGAGACAGTGGACTGAGACTGAGACAGTGGACTGAGGCTGAGACTGTGGACTGTGGCTGAGATAGGTTGACTGAGGATGAGACAGTGGACTGTGGCTGAGATAGGTGGACTATGGCTGAGATAGGTGGACTGAGGCTGAGGTAGGTGGACTGAGACTGAGATAGGTGGACTGAGGCTGAGACTGTGGACTGTGGCTGAGATAGGTTGACTGAGGATGAGACAGTGGACTGTGGCTGAGATAGGTGGACTGTGGCTGAGATAGGTGGACTGAGGCTGAGATAGGTGGACTGAGACTGAGATAAGTGGTCTGTGGCTGAGACAGTGGACTGAGACTGAGATAGGTGGACTGTGACTGAGATAGGTGGACTGAGGCTGAGACAGTGGACTGAGACTGAGATAGGTGG
This sequence comes from Eledone cirrhosa, assembly GCA_964016885.1. Classification (NCBI taxonomy): domain Eukaryota; kingdom Metazoa; phylum Mollusca; class Cephalopoda; order Octopoda; family Eledonidae; genus Eledone; species Eledone cirrhosa. The sequence continues at coordinate 211,025,717 of OZ024741.1, read as the reverse complement.
ACTGAGACTGAGATAAGTGGTCTGTGGCTGAGACAGTGGACTGTGGCTGAGACAGTGGACTGAGGCTGAGACAGTGGACTGTGGCTGAGATAAGTGGACTGTGGCTGAGATAGGTGGACTGAGACTGAGACAGTGGACTGAGGCTGAGATAAGTGGACTGTGGCTGAGACAGTGGACTGAGGCTGAGACAGTGGACTGTGGCTGAGACAGTGGACTGTAGCTGAGACAGTGGACTGTGGCTGAGACAGTGGACTGTGGCTGAGACAGTGGACTGTGGCTGAGATAGGTGGACCGAGATAGAGACAGTGGACTGTGGCTGAGACAGTGAACTGAGACTGAGATAGGTGGACTGAGGCTAAGACAGTGGACTGAGGCTGAGACAGTGGACTGTGGCTGAGACAGTGGACTGAGACTGAGACAGTGGACTGAGGCTGAGATAGGTGGACTGTGGCTGAGATAGGTGGACTGAAGCTGAGATAGGTGGACTGAGACTGAGATAGGTGGACTGAGACTGAGATAGGTGGACTGAGGCTGAGACTGTGGACCGTGGCTGAGACAGTGGACTGAGGCTGAGACAGTGGACTGTGGCTGAGACAGTGGACTGAGACTGAGATAAGTGGACTGTGGCTGAGAGAGTGGACTGAGGCTGAGACAGTGAGACTGTGGCTGAGATAGGTGGACTGAGGCTGAGACTGTGGACTGTGGCTGAGATAGGTTGACTGAGGATGAGACAGTGGACTGTGGCTGAGATAGGTGGACTGTGGTGTGGCTGAGATAGGTGGACTGAGGCTGAGATAGGTGGACTGAGACTGAGATAGGTGGACTGAGACTGAGATAAGTCGTCTGTGGCTGAGACAGTGGACTGAGACTGAGATAGGTGGACTGTGACTGAGATAGGTGGACTGAGGCTGAGACAGTGGACTGAGACTGAGATAGGTGGACTGAGACTGAGATAAGTGGTCTGTGGCTGAGATAGGTGGACTGTGGCTGAGATAGGTGGACTGTGGCTGAGACAGTGGACTGTGGCTGAGACAGTGGACTGAGACTGAGACAGTGGACTGAGGCTGAGATAGGTGGACTGTGGCTGAGATAGGTGGACTGAAGCTGAGATAGGTGGACTGAGACTGAGATAGGTGGACTGAGACTGAGATAGGTGGACTGAGGCTGAGACTGTGGACTGTGGCTGAGACAGTGGACTGAGGCTGAGACAGTGGACTGTGGCTGAGATAGGTGGACTGAGGCTGAGACAGTGGACTGTGGCTGAGATAGGTTGACTGAGGATGAGACAGTGGACTGTGGCTGAGATAGGTGGACTGTGGCTGAGATAGGTGGACTGAGGCTGAGATAGGTGGACTGAGACTGAGATAAGTGGTCTGTGGCTGAGACAGTGGACTGAGACTGAGATAGGTGGACTGTGACTGAGATAGGTGGACTGAGGCTGAGACAGTGGACTGAGACTGAGATAGGTGGACTGAGACTGAGATAAGTGGTCTGTGGCTGAGATAGGTGGACTGTGGCTGAGATAGGTGGACTGTGGCTGAGACAGTGGACTGAGACTGAGACAGTGGACTGAGGCTGAGATAGGTGGACTGTGGCTGAGACAGTGGACTGTGGCTGAGAGAGTGGACTGAGACTGAGACAGTGGACTGAGGCTGAGATAGGTGGACTGTGGCTGAGATAGGTGGACTGAAGCTGAGATAGGTGGACTGAGACTGAGATAGGTGGACTGAGACTGAGATAGGTGGACTGAGGCTGAGACTGTGGACTGTGGCTGAGACAGTAGACTGAGGCTGAGACAGTGGACTGTGGCTGAGACAGTGGACTGAGACTGACATAAGTGGACTGTGGCTGAGAGAGTGGACTGAGGCTGAGACAGTGAGACTGTGGCTGAGATAGGTGGACTGAGGCTGAGACTGTGGACTGTGGCTGAGATAGGTTGACTGAGGATGAGACAGTGGACTGTGGCTGAGATAGGTGGACTGTGGCTGAGATAGGTGGACTGAGGCTGAGATAGGTGGACTGAGACTGAGATAGGTGGACTGAGACTGAGATAAGTGGTCTGTGGCTGAGACAGTGGACTGAGACTGAGATAGGTGGACTGTGACTGAGATAGGTGGACTGAGGCTGAGACAGTGGACTGAGACTGAGATAGGTGGACTGAGACTGAGATAAGTGGTCTGTGGCTGAGATAGGTGGACTGTGGCTGAGATAGGTGGACTGTGGCTGAGACAGTGGACTGAGACTGAGACAGTGGACTGGGGCTGAGATAGGTGGACTGTGGCTGAGTCAGTGGACTGTGGCTGAGACAGTGGACTGAGACTGAGACAGTGGACTGAGGCTGAGATAGGTGGACTGTGGCTGAGATAGGTGGACTGAAGCTGAGATAGGTGGACTGAGACTGAGATAGGTGGACTGAGACTGAGATAGGTGGACTGAGGCTGAGACTGTGGACTGTGGCTGAGACAGTGGACTGAGGCTGAGACAGTGGACTGTGGCTGAGATAGGTTGACTGAGGATGAGACAGTGGACTGAGACTGAGATAAGTGGACTGTGGCTGAGATAGGTGGACTGAGGCTGAGACAGTGGACTGTGGCTGAGACAGTGGACTGAGACTGAGACAGTGGACTGAGGCTGAGATAGGTGGACTGTGGCTGAGACAGTGGACTGTGGCTGAGATAGGTGGACTGTGGCTGAGACAGTGGACTGAGGCTGAGACAGTGGACTGTGGCTGAGACAGTGGACTGTGGCTGAGATAGGTGTATTGAGGCTGAGACAGTGGACTGTGGCTGAGACAGTGGACTGTGGCTGAGATACGTGGACTGTGGCTGAGATAGGTGGACTGAGGCTGAGGTAGGTGGACTGAGGCTGAGACTGTGGACTGTGGCTGAGATAGGTGGACTGAGGATGAGACAGTGGACTGTGGCTGAGACAGTGGACTGAGACTGAGATAAGTGGACTGTGGCTGAGATAGGTGGACTGAGACTGAGATAAGTGGTCTGTGGCTGAGACAGTGGACTGTGGCTGAGACAGTGGACTGAGGCTGAGACAGTGGACTGTGGCTGAGATAAGTGGACTGTGGCTGAGATAGGTGGACTGAGACTGAGACAGTGGACTGAGGCTGAGATAAGTGGACTGTGGCTGAGACAGTGGACTGAGGCTGAGACAGTGGACTGTGGCTGAGACAGTGGACTGTAGCTGAGACAGTGGACTGTGGCTGAGACAGTGGACTGTGGCTGAGACAGTGGACTGTGGCTGAGATAGGTGGACCGAGATAGAGACAGTGGACTGTGGCTGAGACAGTGAACTGAGACTGAGATAGGTGGACTGAGGCTAAGACAGTGGACTGAGGCTGAGACAGTGGACTGTGGCTGAGACAGTGGACTGAGACTGAGACAGTGGACTGAGGCTGAGATAGGTGTACTGTGGCTGAGATAGGTGGACTGAAGCTGAGATAGGTGGACTGAGACTGAGATAGGTGGACTGAGACTGAAATAGGTGGACTGAGGCTGAGACTGTGGACCGTGGCTGAGACAGTGGACTGAGGCTGAGACAGTGGACTGTGGCTGAGACAGTGGACTGAGACTGAGATAAGTGGACTGTGGCTGAGAGAGTGGACTGAGGCTGAGACAGTGAGACTGTGGCTGAGATAGGTGGACTGAGGCTGAGACTGTGGACTGTGGCTGAGATAGGTTGACTGAGGATGAGACAGTGGACTGTGGCTGAGATAGGTGGACTGAGGCTGAGATAGGTGGACTGAGACTGAGATAGGTGGACTGAGACTGAGATAAGTGGTCTGTGGCTGAGACAGTGGACTGAGACTGAGATAGGTGGACTGTGACTGAGATAGGTGGACTGAGGCTGAGACAGTGGACTGAGACTGAGATAGGTGGACTGAGACTGAGATAAGTGGTCTGTGGCTGAGATAGGTGGACTGTGGCTGAGATAGGTGGACTGTGGCTGAGACAGTGGACTGAGACTGAGACAGTGGACTGGGGCTGAGATAGGTGGACTGTGGCTGAGTCAGTGGACTGTGGCTGAGACAGTGGACTGAGACTGAGACAGTGTACTGAGGCTGAGATAGGTGGACTGTGGCTGAGATAGGTGGACTGAAGCTGAGATAGGTGGACTGAGACTGAGATAGGTGGACTGAGACTGAGATAGGTGGACTGAGGCTGAGACTGTGGACTGTGGCTGAGACAGTGGACTGAGGCTGAGACAGTGGACTGTGGCTGATATAGGTTGACTGAGGATGAGACAGTGGACTGAGACTGAGATAAGTGGACTGTGGCTGAGATAGGTGGACTGAGGCTGAGACAGTGGACTGTGGCTGAGACAGTGGACTGAGACTGAGACAGTGGACTGAGGCTGAGATAGGTGGACTGTGGCTGAGACAGTGGACTGTGGCTGAGATAAGTGGACTGTGGCTGAGACAGTGGACTGAGGCTGAGACAGTGGACTGTGGCTGAGACAGTGGACTGTGGCTGAGATAGGTGTATTGAGGCTGAGACAGTGGACTGTGGCTGAGACAGTGGACTGTGGCTGAGATACGTGGACTGTGGCTGAGATAGGTGGACTGAGGCTGAGGTAGGTGGACTGAGGCTGAGACTGTGGACTGTGGCTGAGATAGGTGGACTGAGGATGAGACAGTGGACTGTGGCTGAGACAGTGGACTGAGGCTGAGACAGTGGACTGTGGCTGAGATAGGTTGACTGAGGATGAGACAGTGGACTGAGACTGAGATAAGTGGACTGTGGCTGAGATAGGTGGACTGAGACTGAGATAAGTGGTCTGTGGCTGAGACAGTGGACTGTGGCTGAGACAGTGGACTGAGGCTGAGACAGTGGACTGTGGCTGAGATAAGTGGACTGTGGCTGAGATAGGTGGACTGAGACTGAGACAGTGGACTGAGGCTGAGATAAGTGGACTGTGGCTGAGACAGTGGACTGAGGCTGAGACAGTGGACTGTGGCTGAGACAGTGGACTGTAGCTGAGACAGTGGACTGTGGCTGAGACAGTGGACTGTGGCTGAGACAGTGGACTGTGGCTGAGATAGGTGGACCGAGATAGAGACAGTGGACTGTGGCTGAGACAGTGAACTGAGACTGAGATAGGTGGACTGAGGCTAAGACAGTGGACTGAGGCTGAGACAGTGGACTGTGGCTGAGACAGTGGACTGAGACTGAGACAGTGGACTGAGGCTGAGATAGGTGGACTGTGGCTGAGATAGGTGGACTGAAGCTGAGATAGGTGGACTGAGACTGAGATAGGTGGACTGAGACTGAGATAGGTGGACTGAGGCTGAGACTGTGGACCGTGGCTGAGACAGTGGACTGAGGCTGAGACAGTGGACTGTGGCTGAGACAGTGGACTGAGACTGAGATAAGTGGACTGTGGCTGAGAGAGTGGACTGAGGCTGAGACAGTGAGACTGTGGCTGAGATAGGTGGACTGAGGCTGAGACTGTGGACTGTGGCTGAGATAGGTTGACTGAGGATGAGACAGTGGACTGTGGCTGAGATAGGTGGACTGTGGTGGGGCTGAGATAGGTGGACTGAGGCTGAGATAGATGGACTGAGACTGAGATAGGTGGACTGAGACTGAGATAAGTCGTCTGTGGCTGAGACAGTGGACTGAGACTGAGATAGGTGGACTGTGACTGAGATAGGTGGACTGAGGCTGAGACAGTGGACTGACACTGAGATAGGTGGACTGAGACTGAGATAAGTGGTCTGTGGCTGAGATAGGTGGACTGTGGCTGAGATAGGTGGACTGTGGCTGAGACAGTGGACTGTGGCTGAGACAGTGGACTGAGACTGAGACAGTGGACTGAGGCTGAGATAGGTGGACTGTGGCTGAGATAGGTGGACTGAAGCTGAGATAGGTGGACTGAGACTGAGATAGGTGGACTGAGACTGAGATAGGTGGACTGAGGCTGAGACTGTGGACTGTGGCTGAGACAGTGGACTGAGGCTGAGACAGTGGACTGTGGCTGAGATAGGTGGACTGAGGCTGAGACAGTGGACTGTGGCTGAGACAGTGGACTGAGACTGAGATAAGTGGAATGTGGCTGAGAGAGTGGACTGAGGCTGAGACAGTGAGACTGTGGCTGAGATAGGTGGACTGAGGCTGAGACTGTGGACTGTGGCTGAGATAGGTTGACTGAGGATGAGACAGTGGACTGTGGCTGAGATAGGTGGACTGTGGCTGAGATAGGTGGACTGAGGCTGAGATAGGTGGACTGAGACTGAGATAGGTGGACTGAGACTGAGATAAGTGGTCTGTGGCTGAGACAGTGGACTGAGACTGAGATAGGTGGACTGTGACTGAGATAGGTGGACTGAGGCTGAGACAGTGGACTGAGACTGAGATAGGTGGACTGAGACTGAGATAAGTGGTCTGTGGCTCAGATAGGTGGACTGTGGCTGAGATAGGTGGACTGTGGCTGAGACAGTGGACTGAGACTGAGACAGTGGACTGAGGCTGAGATAGGTGGACTGTGGCTGAGATAGGTGGACTGAGGCTGAGACAGTGGACTGAGACTGAGATAGGTGGACTGAAACTGAGATAAGTGGTCTGTGGCTGAGATAGGTGGACTGTGGCTGAGATAGGTGGACTGTGGCTGAGACAGTGGACTGTGGCTGAGACAGTGGACTGAGACTGAGACAGTGGACTGAGGCTGAGATAGGTGGACTGTGGCTGAGATAGGTGGACTGAAGCTGAGATAGGTGGACTGAGACTGAGATAGGTGGACTGAGACTGAGATAGGTGGACTGAGGCTGAGACTGTGGACTGTGGCTGAGACAGTGGACTGAGGCTGAGACAGTGGACTGTGGCTGAGATAGGCTGACTGAGGCTGAGACAGTGGACTGTGGCTGAGACAGTGGACTGAGACTGAGATAAGTGGACTGTGGCTGAGAGAGTGGACTGAGGCTGAGACAGTGAGACTGTGGCTGAGATAGGTGGACTGAGGCTGAGACTGTGGACTGTGGCTGAGATAGGTTGACTGAGGATGAGACAGTGGACTGTGGCTGAGATAGGTGGACTGTGGCTGAGATAGGTGGACTGAGGCTGAGATAGGTGGACTGAGACTGAGATAGGTGGACTGAGACTGAGATAAGTGGTCTGTGGCTGAGACAGTGGACTGAGACTGAGATAGGTGGACTGTGACTGAGATAGGTGGACTGAGGCTGAGACAGTGGACTGAGACTGAGATAGGTGGACTGAGACTGAGATAAGTGGTCTGTGGCTGAGATAGGTGGACTGTGGCTGAGATAGGTGGACTGTGGCTGAGACAGTGGACTGAGACTGAGACAGTGGACTGAGGCTGAGATAGGTGGACTGTGGCTGAGACAGTGGACTGTGGCTGAGATAGGTGGACTGTGGCTGAGACAGTGGACTGAGGCTGAGACAGTGGACTGTGGCTGAGACAGTGGACTGTGGCTGAGATAGGTGTATTGAGGCTGAGACAGTGGACTGTGGCTGAGACAGTGGACTGAGGCTGAGACAGTGGACTGTGGCTGAGATACGTGGACTGTGGCTGAGATAGGTGGACTGAGGCTGAGGTAGGTGGACTGAGGCTGAGACTGTGGACTGTGGCTGAGATAGGTGGACTGAGGATGAGACAGTGGACTGTGGCTGAGACAGTGGACTGAGACTGAGATAAGTGGACTGTGGCTGAGATAGGTGGACTGAGACTGAGATAAGTGGTCTGTGGCTGAGACAGTGGACTGTGGCTGAGATAGGTGGACTGAGGCTGAGACAGTGGACTGAGGCTGAGACAGTGGACTGTGGCTGAGATAAGTGGACTGTGGCTGAGATAGGTGGACTGAGACTGAGACAGTGGACTGAGGCTGAGATAAGTGGACTGTGGCTGAGACAGTGGTCTGAGGCTGAGACAGTGGACTGTGGCTGAGACAGTGGACTGTAGCTGAGACAGTGGACTGTGGCTGAGACAGTGGACTGTGGCTGAGACAGTGGACTGTGGCTGAGATAGGTGGACCGAGATAGAGACAGTGGACTGTGGCTGAGACAGTGGACTGAGACTGAGATAGGTGGACTGATGCTAAGACAGTGGACTGAGGCTGAGACAGTGGACTGAGGCTGAGACAGTGGACTGAGACTGAGACAGTGGACTGTGGCTGAGACAGTGGACTGAGACTGAGATAAGTGGACTGTGGCTGAGATAGGTGGACTGTGGCTGAGATAGGTGGACTGTGGCTGAGACAGTGGACTGTGGCTGAAACAGTGGACTGTGACTGAGATAGGTGGACTGAGGCAGAGACAGTGGACTGAGACTGAGATAGGTGGACTGAGGCTGAGACAGTGGACTGAGACTGAGACAGTGGACTGTGGCTGAGACAGTGGACTGTGGCTGAGACGGTGGACTCTGGCTGAGATAGGTGGACTGAGGCTGAGACAGTGGACTGTGGCTGAGATAGGTGTACTGAGGATGAGACAGTGGACTGAGGCTGAGACAATGGACTGTGGCTGAGTTAGTGGACTGTGGCTGAGATAGGTGGACTGTGGCTGAGATAGGTGGACTGAGGCTGAGACAGTGGACTGTGGCTGAGATAGGTGTACTGAGGCTGAGACAGTGGACTGAGGCTGAGACAATGGACTGTGGCTCAGACAGTGGACTGTAGCTGAGACAGTGGACTGTGGCTGAGACAGTGAACTGAGGCTGAGACAGTGGACTGTGGCTGAGACAGTGGTCTGTTGCTGAGATAGGTGGACTGAGGCTGAGACAGTGGACTGAGGCTGAGACAGTGGACTGTGGCTGAGACAGTGGACTGTGACTGAGATAGGTGGACTGTGGCTGAGATAGGTGGACTGAGGCTGAGACAGTGGACTGTAGCTGAGATAGGTGTACTGAGGCTGAGACAGTGGACTGAGGCTGAGACAATGGACTGTGGCTGAGACAGTGGACTGTGGCTGAGATAGGTGGACTGTGGCTGAGATAGGTGGACTGAGGCTGAGACAGTGGACTGTGGCTGAGATAGGTGGACTGTGGCTGAGATAGGTGGACTGAGGCTGAGACAGTGGACTGTGGCTGAGATAGGTGGACTGTGGCTGAGACAGTGGACTGTGGCTGAGACTGTGGACTGAGACTGAGACAGTGGACTGAGGCTGAGATAGTGGACTGTGGCTGAGATACGTGGACTGTGGCTGAGATAGGTGGACTGAGGCTGAGGTAGGTGGACTGAGACTGAGATAGGTGGACTGTGGCTGAGATAGGTGGACTGAGGCTGAGACAGTGGACTGTGGCTGAGATAGGTGGACTGTGGCTGAGATAGGTGGACTGAGGCTGAGACAGTGGACTGAGGCTGAGACAGTGGACTGTGGCTGAGACAGTGGACTGAGGCTGAGACTGTGGACTGTGGCTGAGATAGGTTGACTGAGGATGAGACAGTGGACTGTGGCTGAGATAGGTGGACTATGGCTGAGATAGGTGGACTGAGGCTGAGGTAGGTGGACTGAGACTGAGATAGGTGGACTGAGGCTGAGACTGTGGACTGTGGCTGAGATAGGTTGACTGAGGATGAGACAGTGGACTGTGGCTGAGATAGGTGGACTGAGGCTGAGATAGGTTGACTGAGGATGAGACAGTGGACTGTGGCTGAGATAGGTGGACTATGGCTGAGATAGGTGAACTGAGGCTGAGGTAGGTGGACTGTGACTGAGATAGGTGGACTGAGGCTGAGACAGTGGACTGAGACTGAGATAGGTGGACTGAGACTGAGATAAGTGGTCTGTGGCTGAGATAGGTGGACTGTGGCTGAGATAGGTGGACTGTGGCTGAGACAGTGGACTGAGACTGAGACAGTGGACTGAGGCTGAGATAGGTGGACTGTGGCTGAGACAGTGGACTGTGGCTGAGAGAGTGGACTGAGACTGAGACAGTGGACTGAGGCTGAGATAGGTGGACTGTGGCTGAGACAGGTGGACTGAAGCTGAGATAGGTGGACTGAGACTGAGATAGGTGGACTGAGACTGAGATAGGTGGACTGAGGCTGAGACTGTGGACTGTGGCTGAGACAGTGGACTGAGGCTGAGACAGTGGACTGTGGCTGAGACAGTGGACTGAGACTGACATAAGTGGACTGTGGCTGAGAGAGTGGACTGAGGCTGAGACAGTGAGACTGTGGCTGAGATAGGTGGACTGAGGCTGAGACTGTGGACTGTGGCTGAGATAGGTTGACTGAGGATGAGACAGTGGACTGTGGCTGAGATAGGTGGACTGTGGCTGAGATAGGTGGACTGAGGCTGAGATAGGTGGACTGAGACTGAGATAGGTGGACTGAGACTGAGATAAGTGGTCTGTGGCTGAGACAGTGGACTGAGACTGAGATAGGTGGACTGTGACTGAGATAGGTGGACTGAGGCTGAGACAGTGGACTGAGACTGAGATAGGTGGACTGAGACTGAGATAAGTGGTCTGTGGCTGAGATAGGTGGACTGTGGCTGAGATAGGTGGACTGTGGCTGAGACAGTGGACTGAGACTGAGACAGTGGACTGGGGCTGAGATAGGTGGACTGTGGCTGAGACAGTGGACTGTGGCTGAGACAGTGGACTGAGACTGAGACAGTGGACTGAGGCTGAGATAGGTGGACTGTGGCTGAGATAGGTGGACTGAAGCTGAGATAGGTGGACTGAGACTGAGATAGGTGGACTGAGACTGAGATAGGTGGACTGAGGCTGAGACTGTGGACTGTGGCTGAGACAGTGGACTGAGGCTGAGACAGTGGACTGTGGCTGAGATAGGTTGACTGAGGATGAGACAGTGGACTGAGACTGAGATAAGTGGACTGTGGCTGAGATAGGTGGACTGAGGCTGAGACAGTGGACTGTGGCTGAGACAGTGGACTGAGACTGAGACAGTGGACTGAGGCTGAGATAGGTGGACTGTGGCTGAGACAGTGGACTGTGGCTGAGATAGGTGGACTGTGGCTGAGACAGTGGACTGAGGCTGAGACAGTGGACTGTGGCTGAGACAGTGGACTGTGGCTGAGATAGGTGTATTGAGGCTGAGACAGTGGACTGTGGCTGAGACAGTGGACTGAGGCTGAGACAGTGGACTGTGGCTGAGATACGTGGACTGTGGCTGAGATAGGTGGACTGAGGCTGAGGTAGGTGGACTGAGGCTGAGACTGTGGACTGTGGCTGAGATAGGTGGACTGAGGATGAGACAGTGGACTGTGGCTGAGACAGTGGACTGAGACTGAGATAAGTGGACTGTGGCTGAGATAGGTGGACTGAGACTGAGATAAGTGGTCTGTGGCTGAGACAGTGGACTGTGGCTGAGACAGTGGACTGAGGCTGAGACAGTGGACTGTGGCTGAGATAAGTGGACTGTGGCTGAGATAGGTGGACTGAGACTGAGACAGTGGACTGAGGCTGAGATAAGTGGACTGTGGCTGAGACAGTGGACTGAGGCTGAGACAGTGGACTGTGGCCGAGACAGTGGACTGTAGCTGAGACAGTGGACTGTGGCTGAGACAGTGGACTGTGGCTGAGACAGTGGACTGTGGCTGAGATAGGTGGACCGAGATAGAGACAGTGGACTGTGGCTGAGACAGTGAACTGAGACTGAGATAGGTGGACTGAGGCTAAGACAGTGGACTGAGGCTGAGACAGTGGACTGAGGCTGAGACAGTGGACTGAGACTGAGACAGTGGACTGTGGCTGAGACAGTGGACTGAGACTGAGATAAGTGGACTGTGGCTGAGATAGGTGGACTGTGGCTGAGATAGGTGGACTGTGGCTGAGACAGTGGACTGTGGCTGAGACAGTGGACTGTGACTGAGATAGGTGGACTGAGGCAGAGACAGTGGACTGAGACTGAGATAGGTGGACTGAGGCTGAGACAGTGGAATGAGACTGAGACAGTGGACTGTGGCTGAGACAGTGGACTGTGGCTGAGACGGTGGACTCTGGCTGAGATAGGTGGATTGTGGCTGAGACAGTGGACTGTGGCTGAGATAGGTGTACTGAGGCTGAGACGGTGGACTGAGGCTGAGACAATGGACTGTGGCTGAGACAGTGGACTGTGGCTGAGATAGGTGGACTGTGGCTGAGATAGGTGGACTGAGGCTGAGACAGTGGACTGTGGCTGAGATAGGTGTACTGAGGATGAGACAGTGGACTGAGGCTGAGACAATGGACTGTGGCTGAGACAGTGGACTGTGGCTGAGATAGGTGGACTGTGGCTGAGATAGGTGGACTGAGGCTGAGACAGTGGACTGTGGCTGAGATAGGTGTACTGAGGCTGAGACAGTGGACTGAGGCTGAGACAATGGACTGTGGCTCAGACAGTGGACTGTAGCTGAGACAGTGGACTGTGGCTGAGACAGTGAACTGAGGCTGAGACAGTGGACTGTGGCTGAGACAGTGGACTGTGGATGAGATAGGTGGACTGAGGCTGAGACAGTGGACTGAGGCTGAGACAGTGGACTGTGGCTGAGACAGTGGACTGTGGCTGAGATAGGTGGACTGTGGCTGAGATAGGTGGACTGAGGCTGAGACAGTGGACTGTGGCTGAGATAGGTGTACTGAGGCTGAGACAGTGGACTGAGGCTGAGACAATGGACTGTGGCTGAGACAGTGGACTGTGGCTGAGATAGGTGGACTGTGGCTGAGATAGGTGGACTGAGGCTGAGACAGTGGACTGTGGCAGAGATAGGTGGACTGTGGCTGAGATAGGTGGACTGAGGCTGAGACAGTGGACTGTGGCTGAGATAGGTGGACTGTGGCTGAGACAGTGGACTGTGGCTGAGACTGTGGACTGAGACTGAGACAGTGGACTGAGGCTGAGATAGTGGACTGTGGCTGAGATACGTGGACTGTGGCTGAGATAGGTGGACTGAGGCTGAGGTAGGTGGACTGAGACTGAGATAGGTGGACTGTGGCTGAGATAGGTGGACTGAGGCTGAGACAGTGGACTGTGGCTGAGATAGGTGGACTGTGGCTGAAATAGGTGGACTGAGGCTGACACAGTGGACTGAGGCTGAGACAGTGGACTGTGGCTGAGACAGTGGACTCTGGCTGAGTTAGGTGGATTGTGGCTGAGACAGTGGACTGTGGCTGAGACAGTGGACTGAGACTGAGATAGGTGTACTGAGGCTGAGACAGTGGACTGTGGCTGAGATAGGTGTACTGAGGCTGAGACAGTGGACTGTGGCTGAGACAGTGGACTGAGACTGAGACAGTGGACTGAGGCTGAGATAGGTTGACTGAGGATGAGACAGTGGACTGTGGCTGAGATAGGTGGACTATGGCTGAGATAGGTGGACTGAGGCTGAGGTAGGTGGACTGAGACTGAGATAGGTGGACTGAGGCTGAGACTGTGGACTGTGGCTGAGATAGGTTGACTGAGGATGAGACAGTGCACTGTGGCTGAGATAGGTGGACTGTGGCTGAGATAGGTGGACTGAGGCTGAGATAGGTGGACTGAGGCTGAGGTAGGTGGACTGAGACTGAGATAGGTGGACTGTGGCTGAGATAGGTGGACTGAGGCTGAGACAGTGGACTGTGGCTGAGATAGGTGGACTGTGGCTGAGATAGGTGGACTGAGGCTGAGACAGTGGACTGAGGCTGAGACAGTGGACTGTGGCTGAGACAGTGGACTCTGGCTGAGTTAGGTGGATTGTGGCTGAGACAGTGGACTGTGGCTGAGACAGTGGACTGAGACTGAGATAGGTGTACTGAGGCTGAGACAGTGGACTGTGGCTGAGATAGGTGTACTGAGGCTGAGACAGTGGACTGTGGCTGAGACAGTGGACTGAGACTGAGACAGTGGACTGAGGCTGAGACTGTGGACTGTGGCTGAGATAGGTTGACTGAGGATGAGACAGTGGACTGTGGCTGAGATAGGTGGACTATGGCTGAGATAGGTGGACTGAGGCTGAGGTAGGTGGACTGAGACTGAGATAGGTGGACTGAGGCTGAGACTGTGGACTGTGGCTGAGATAGGTTGACTGAGGATGAGACAGTGGACTGTGGCTGAGATAGGTGGACTGTGGCTGAGATAGGTGGACTGAGGCTGAGATAGGTGGACTGAGACTGAGATAAGTGGTCTGTGGCTGAGACAGTGGACTGAGACTGAGATAGGTGGACTGTGACTGAGATAGGTGGACTGAGGCTGAGACAGTGGACTGAGACTGAGATAGGTGGACTGAGACTGAGATAAGTGGTCTGTGGCTGAGATAGGTGGACTGTGGCTGAGATAGGTGGACTGTGGCTGAGACAGTGGACTGAGACTGAGACAGTGGACTGAGGCTGAGATAGGTGGACTGTGGCTGAGACAGTGGACTGTGGCTGAGAGAGTGGACTGAGACTGAGACAGTGGACTGAGGCTGAGATAGGTGGACTGTGGCTGAGAGAGGTGGACTGAAGCTGAGATAGGTGGACTGAGACTGAGATAGGTGGACTGAGACTGAGATAGGTGGACTGAGGCTGAGACTGTGGACTGTGGCTGAGACAGTGGACTGAGGCTGAGACATTGGACTGTGGCTGAGACAGTGGACTGAGACTGACATAAGTGGACTGTGGCTGAGAGAGTGGACTGAGGCTGAGACAGTGAGACTGTGGCTGAGATAGGTGGACTGAGGCTGAGACTGTGGACTGTGGCTGAGATAGGTTGACTGAGGATGAGACAGTGGACTGTGGCTGAGATAGGTGGACTGTGGCTGAGATAGTTGGACTGAGGCTGAGATAGGTGGACTGAGACTGAGATAGGTGGACTGAGACTGAGATAAGTGGTCTGTGGCTGAGACAGTGGACTGAGACTGAGATAGGTGGACTGTGACTGAGATAGGTGGACTGAGGCTGAGACAGTGGACTGTGGCTGAGATAGGTGGACTGTGGCTGAGACAGTGGACTGAGGCTGAGACAGTGGACTGTGGCTGAGACAGTGGACTGTGGCTGAGATAGGTGTATTGAGGCTGAGACAGTGGACTGTGGCTGAGACAGTGGACTGAGGCTGAGACAGTGGACTGTGGCTGAGATACGTGGACTGTGGCTGAGATAGGTGGACTGAGGCTGAGGTAGGTGGACTGAGGCTGAGACTGTGGACTGTGGCTGAGATAGGTGGACTGAGGATGAGACAGTGGACTGTGGCTGAGACAGTGGACTGAGACTGAGATAAGTGGACTGTGGCTGAGATAGGTGGACTGAGACTGAGATAAGTGGTCTGTGGCTGAGACAGTGGACTGTGGCTGAGACAGTGGACTGAGGCTGAGACAGTGGACTGTGGCTGAGATAAGTGGACTGTGGCTGAGATAGGTGGACTGAGACTGAGACAGTGGACTGAGGCTGAGATAAGTGGACTGTGGCTGAGACAGTGGACTGAGGCTGAGACAGTGGACTGTGGCCGAGACAGTGGACTGTAGCTGAGACAGTGGACTGTGGCTGAGACAGTGGACTGTGGCTGAGACAGTGGACTGTGGCTGAGATAGGTGGACCGAGATAGAGACAGTGGACTGTGGCTGAGACAGTGAACTGAGACTGAGATAGGTGGACTGAGGCTAAGACAGTGGACTGAGGCTGAGACAGTGGACTGAGGCTGAGACAGTGGACTGAGACTGAGACAGTGGACTGTGGCTGAGACAGTGGACTGAGACTGAGATAAGTGGACTGTGGCTGAGATAGGTGGACTGTGGCTGAGATAGGTGGACTGTGGCTGAGACAGTGGACTGTGGCTGAGACAGTGGACTGTGACTGAGATAGGTGGACTGAGGCAGAGACAGTGGACTGAGACTGAGATAGGTGGACTGAGGCTGAGACAGTGGAATGAGACTGAGACAGTGGACTGTGGCTGAGACAGTGGACTGTGGCTGAGACGGTGGACTCTGGCTGAGATAGGTGGATTGTGGCTGAGACAGTGGACTGTGGCTGAGATAGGTGTACTGAGGCTGAGACGGTGGACTGAGGCTGAGACAATGGACTGTGGCTGAGACAGTGGACTGTGGCTGAGATAGATGGACTGTGGCTGAGATAGGTGGACTGAGGCTGAGACAGTGGACTGTGGCTGAGATAGGTGTACTGAGGATGAGACAGTGGACTGAGGCTGAGACAATGGACTGTGGCTGAGACAGTGGACTGTGGCTAAGATAGGTGGACTGTGGCTGAGATAGGTGGACTGAGGCTGAGACAGTGGACTGTGGCTGAGATAGGTGTACTGAGGCTGAGACAGTGGACTGAGGCTGAGACAATGGACTGTGGCTCAGACAGTGGACTGTAGCTGAGACAGTGGACTGTGGCTGAGACAGTGAACTGAGGCTGAGACAGTGGACTGTGGCTGAGACAGTGGACTGTGGCTGAGATAGGTGGACTGAGGCTGAGACAGTGGACTGAGGCTGAGACAGTGGACTGTGGCTGAGACAGTGGACTGTGGCTGAGATAGGTGGACTGTGGCTGAGATAGGTGGACTGAGGCTGAGACAGTGGACTGTGGCTGAGATAGGTGTACTGAGGCTGAGACAGTGGACTGAGGCTGAGACAATGGACTGTGGCTGAGACAGTGGACTGTGGCTGAGATAGGTGGACTGTGGCTGAGATAGGTGGACTGAGGCTGAGACAGTGGACTGTGGCAGAGATAGGTGGACTGTGGCTGAGATAGGTGGACTGAGGCTGAGACAGTGGACTGTGGCTGAGATAGGTGGACTGTGGCTGAGACAGTGGACTGTGGCTGAGACTGTGGACTGAGACTGAGACAGTGGACTGAGGCTGAGATAGTGGACTGTGGCTGAGATACGTGGACTGTGGCTGAGATAGGTGGACTGAGGCTGAGGTAGGTGGACTGAGACTGAGATAGGTGGACTGTGGCTGAGATAGGTGGACTGAGGCTGAGACAGTGGACTGTGGCTGAGATAGGTGGACTGTGGCTGAGATAGGTGGACTGAGGCTGACACAGTGGACTGAGGCTGAGACAGTGGACTGTGGCTGAGACAGTGGACTCTGGCTGAGTTAGGTGGATTGTGGCTGAGACAGTGGACTGTGGCTGAGACAGTGGACTGAGACTGAGATAGGTGTACTGAGGCTGAGACAGTGGACTGTGGCTGAGATAGGTGTACTGAGGCTGAGACAGTGGACTGTGGCTGAGACAGTGGACTGAGACTGAGACAGTGGACTGAGGCTGAGATAGGTTGACTGAGGATGAGACAGTGGACTGTGGCTGAGATAGGTGGACTATGGCTGAGATAGGTGGACTGAGGCTGAGGTAGGTGGACTGAGACTGAGATAGGTGGACTGAGGCTGAGACTGTGGACTGTGGCTGAGATAGGTTGACTGAGGATGAGACAGTGCACTGTGGCTGAGATAGGTGGACTGTGGCTGAGATAGGTGGACTGAGGCTGAGATAGGTGGACTGAGGCTGAGGTAGGTGGACTGAGACTGAGATAGGTGGACTGTGGCTGAGATAGGTGGACTGAGGCTGAGACAGTGGACTGTGGCTGAGATAGGTGGACTGTGGCTGAGATAGGTGGACTGAGGCTGAGACAGTGGACTGAGGCTGAGACAGTGGACTGTGGCTGAGACAGTGGACTCTGGCTGAGTTAGGTGGATTGTGGCTGAGACAGTGGACTGTGGCTGAGACAGTGGACTGAGACTGAGATAGGTGTACTGAGGCTGAGACAGTGGACTGTGGCTGAGATAGGTGTACTGAGGCTGAGACAGTGGACTGTGGCTGAGACAGTGGACTGAGACTGAGACAGTGGACTGAGGCTGAGACTGTGGACTGTGGCTGAGATAGGTTGACTGAGGATGAGACAGTGGACTGTGGCTGAGATAGGTGGACTATGGCTGAGATAGGTGGACTGAGGCTGAGGTAGGTGGACTGAGACTGAGATAGGTGGACTGAGGCTGAGACTGTGGACTGTGGCTGAGATAGGTTGACTGAGGATGAGACAGTGGACTGTGGCTGAGATAGGTGGACTGTGGCTGAGATAGGTGGACTGAGGCTGAGATAGGTGGACTGAGACTGAGATAAGTGGTCTGTGGCTGAGACAGTGGACTGAGACTGAGATAGGTGGACTGTGACTGAGATAGGTGGACTGAGGCTGAGACAGTGGACTGAGACTGAGATAGGTGGACTGAGACTGAGATAAGTGGTCTGTGGCTGAGATAGGTGGACTGTGGCTGAGATAGGTGGACTGTGGCTGAGACAGTGGACTGAGACTGAGACAGTGGACTGAGGCTGAGATAGGTGGACTGTGGCTGAGACAGTGGACTGTGGCTGAGAGAGTGGACTGAGACTGAGACAGTGGACTGAGGCTGAGATAGGTGGACTGTGGCTGAGAGAGGTGGACTGAAGCTGAGATAGGTGGACTGAGACTGAGATAGGTGGACTGAGACTGAGATAGGTGGACTGAGGCTGAGACTGTGGACTGTGGCTGAGACAGTGGACTGAGGCTGAGACATTGGACTGTGGCTGAGACAGTGGACTGAGACTGACATAAGTGGACTGTGGCTGAGAGAGTGGACTGAGGCTGAGACAGTGAGACTGTGGCTGAGATAGGTGGACTGAGGCTGAGACTGTGGACTGTGGCTGAGATAGGTTGACTGAGGATGAGACAGTGGACTGTGGCTGAGATAGGTGGACTGTGGCTGAGATAGTTGGACTGAGGCTGAGATAGGTGGACTGAGACTGAGATAGGTGGACTGAGACTGAGATTAGTGGTCTGTGGCTGAGACAGTGGACTGAGACTGAGATAGGTGGACTGTGACTGAGATAGGTGGACTGAGGCTGAGACAGTGGACTGAGACTGAGATAGGTGGACTGAGACTGAGATAAGTGGTCTGTGGCTGAGATAGGTGGACTGTGGCTGAGATAGGTGGACTGAGGCTGAGACAGTGGACTGTGGCTGAGATAGGTGTACTGAGGCTGAGACAGTGGACTGAGGCTGAGACAATGGACTGTGGCTCAGACAGTGGACTGTAGCTGAGACAGTGGACTGTGGCTGAGACAGTGAACTGAGGCTGAGACAGTGGACTGTGGCTGAGACAGTGGACTGTGGCTGAGATAGGTGGACTGAGGCTGAGACTGTGGACTGAGGCTGAGACAGTGGACTGTGGTTGAGACAGTGGACTGTGGCTGAGATAGGTGGACTGTGGCTGAGATAGGTGGACTGAGGCTGAGACAGTGGACTGTGGCTGAGATAGGTGTACTGAGGCTGAGACAGTGGACTGAGGCTGAGACAATGGACTGTGGCTGAGACAGTGGACTGTGGCTGAGATAGGTGGACTGTGGCTGAGATAGGTGGACTGAGGCTGAGACAGTGGACTGTGGCTGAGATAGGTGGACTGTGGCTGAGATAGGTGGACTGAGGCTGAGACAGTGGACTGTGGCTGAGATAGGTGGACTGTGGCTGAGACAGTGGACTGTGGCTGAGACTGTGGACTGAGACTGAGACAGTGGACTGAGGCTGAGATAGTGGACTGTGGCTGAGATACGTGGACTGTGGCTGAGATAGGTGGACTGAGGCTGAGGTAGGTGGACTGAGACTGAGATAGGTGGACTGTGGCTGAGATAGGTGGACTCAGGCTGAGACAGTGGACTGTGGCTGAGATAGGTGGACTGTGGCTGAGATAGGTGGACTGAGGCTGACACTGGACTGAGGCTGAGACAGTGGACTGTGGCTGAGACAGTGGACTCTGGCTGAGTTAGGTGGATTGTGGCTGAGACAGTGGACTGTGGCTGAGACAGTGGACTGAGACTGAGATAGGTGTACTGAGGCTGAGACAGTGGACTGTGGCTGAGATAGGTGTACTGAGGCTGAGACAGTGGACCGTGGCTGAGACAGTGGACTGAGACTGAGACAGTGGACTGAGGCTGAGATAGGTTGACTGAGGATGAGACAGTGGACTGTGGCTGAGATAGGTGGACTATGGCTGAGATAGGTGGACTGAGGCTGAGGTAGGTGGACTGAGACTGAGATAGGTGGACTGAGGCTGAGACTGTGGACTGTGGCTGAGATAGGTTGACTGAGGATGAGACAGTGCACTGTGGCTGAGATAGGTGGACTGTGGCTGAGATAGGTGGAATGAGGCTGAGATAGGTGGACTGAGGCTGAGGTAGGTGGACTGAGACTGAGATAGGTGGACTGTGGCTGAGATAGGTGGACTGAGGCTGAGACAGTGGACTGTGGCTGAGATAGGTGGACTGTGGCTGAGATAGGTGGACTGAGGCTGAGACAGTGGACTGAGGCTGAGACAGTGGACTGTGGCTGAGACAGTGGACTCTGGCTGAGTTAGGTGGATTGTGGCTGAGACAGTGGACTGTGGCTGAGACAGTGGACTGAGACTGAGATAGGTGTACTGAGGCTGAGACAGTGGACTGTGGCTGAGATAGGTGTACTGAGGCTGAGACAGTGGACTGTGGCTGAGACAGTGGACTGAGACTGAGACAGTGGACTGAGGCTGAGACTGTGGACTGTGGCTGAGATAGGTTGACTGAGGATGAGACAGTGGACTGTGGCTGAGATAGGTGGACTAT
This sequence comes from Eledone cirrhosa, assembly GCA_964016885.1. NCBI lineage: Eukaryota > Metazoa > Mollusca > Cephalopoda > Octopoda > Eledonidae > Eledone > Eledone cirrhosa. The sequence goes on along the minus strand of OZ024741.1, from coordinate 211,005,230 downwards.
GGCTGAGATAGGTGGACTGAGGCTGAGGTAGGTGGACTGAGACTGAGATAGGTGGACTGAGGCTGAGACTGTGGACTGTGGCTGAGATAGGTTGACTGAGGATGAGACAGTGGACTGTGGCTGAGATAGGTGGACTGTGGCTGAGATAGGTGGACTGAGGCTGAGATAGGTGGACTGAGACTGAGATAAGTGGTCTGTGGCTGAGACAGTGGACTGAGACTGAGATAGGTGGACTGTGACTGAGATAGGTGGACTGAGGCTGAGACAGTGGACTGAGACTGAGATAGGTGGACTGAGACTGAGATAAGTGGTCTGTGGCTGAGATAGGTGGACTGTGGCTGAGATAGGTGGACTGTGGCTGAGACAGTGGACTGAGACTGAGACAGTGGACTGAGGCTGAGATAGGTGGACTGTGGCTGAGACAGTGGACTGTGGCTGAGAGAGTGGACTGAGACTGAGACAGTGGACTGAGGCTGAGATAGGTGGACTGTGGCTGAGAGAGGTGGACTGAAGCTGAGATAGGTGGACTGAGACTGAGATAGGTGGACTGAGACTGAGATAGGTGGACTGAGGCTGAGACTGTGGACTGTGGCTGAGACAGTGGACTGAGGCTGAGACATTGGACTGTGGCTGAGACAGTGGACTGAGACTGACATAAGTGGACTGTGGCTGAGAGAGTGGACTGAGGCTGAGACAGTGAGACTGTGGCTGAGATAGGTGGACTGAGGCTGAGACTGTGGACTGTGGCTGAGATAGGTTGACTGAGGATGAGACAGTGGACTGTGGCTGAGATAGGTGGACTGTGGCTGAGATAGTTGGACTGAGGCTGAGATAGGTGGACTGAGACTGAGATAGGTGGACTGAGACTGAGATTAGTGGTCTGTGGCTGAGACAGTGGACTGAGACTGAGATAGGTGGACTGTGACTGAGATAGGTGGACTGAGGCTGAGACAGTGGACTGAGACTGAGATAGGTGGACTGAGACTGAGATAAGTGGTCTGTGGCTGAGATAGGTGGACTGTGGCTGAGATAGGTGGACTGAGGCTGAGACAGTGGACTGTGGCTGAGATAGGTGTACTGAGGCTGAGACAGTGGACTGAGGCTGAGACAATGGACTGTGGCTCAGACAGTGGACTGTAGCTGAGACAGTGGACTGTGGCTGAGACAGTGAACTGAGGCTGAGACAGTGGACTGTGGCTGAGACAGTGGACTGTGGCTGAGATAGGTGGACTGAGGCTGAGACAGTGGACTGAGGCTGAGACAGTGGACTGTGGTTGAGACAGTGGACTGTGGCTGAGATAGGTGGACTGTGGCTGAGATAGGTGGACTGAGGCTGAGACAGTGGACTGTGGCTGAGATAGGTGTACTGAGGCTGAGACAGTGGACTGAGGCTGAGACAATGGACTGTGGCTGAGACAGTGGACTGTGGCTGAGATAGGTGGACTGTGGCTGAGATAGGTGGACTGAGGCTGAGACAGTGGACTGTGGCTGAGATAGGTGGACTGTGGCTGAGATAGGTGGACTGAGGCTGAGACAGTGGACTGTGGCTGAGATAGGTGGACTGTGGCTGAGACAGTGGACTGTGGCTGAGACTGTGGACTGAGACTGAGACAGTGGACTGAGGCTGAGATAGTGGACTGTGGCTGAGATACGTGGACTGTGGCTGAGATAGGTGGACTGAGGCTGAGGTAGGTGGACTGAGACTGAGATAGGTGGACTGTGGCTGAGATAGGTGGACTCAGGCTGAGACAGTGGACTGTGGCTGAGATAGGTGGACTGTGGCTGAGATAGGTGGACTGAGGCTGACACTGGACTGAGGCTGAGACAGTGGACTGTGGCTGAGACAGTGGACTCTGGCTGAGTTAGGTGGATTGTGGCTGAGACAGTGGACTGTGGCTGAGACAGTGGACTGAGACTGAGATAGGTGTACTGAGGCTGAGACAGTGGACTGTGGCTGAGATAGGTGTACTGAGGCTGAGACAGTGGACCGTGGCTGAGACAGTGGACTGAGACTGAGACAGTGGACTGAGGCTGAGATAGGTTGACTGAGGATGAGACAGTGGACTGTGGCTGAGATAGGTGGACTATGGCTGAGATAGGTGGACTGAGGCTGAGGTAGGTGGACTGAGACTGAGATAGGTGGACTGAGGCTGAGACTGTGGACTGTGGCTGAGATAGGTTGACTGAGGATGAGACAGTGCACTGTGGCTGAGATAGGTGGACTGTGGCTGAGATAGGTGGACTGAGGCTGAGATAGGTGGACTGAGGCTGAGGTAGGTGGACTGAGACTGAGATAGGTGGACTGTGGCTGAGATAGGTGGACTGAGGCTGAGACAGTGGACTGTGGCTGAGATAGGTGGACTGTGGCTGAGATAGGTGGACTGAGGCTGAGACAGTGGACTGAGGCTGAGACAGTGGACTGTGGCTGAGACAGTGGACTCTGGCTGAGTTAGGTGGATTGTGGCTGAGACAGTGGACTGTGGCTGAGACAGTGGACTGAGACTGAGATAGGTGTACTGAGGCTGAGACAGTGGACTGTGGCTGAGATAGGTGTACTGAGGCTGAGACAGTGGACTGTGGCTGAGACAGTGGACTGAGACTGAGACAGTGGACTGAGGCTGAGACTGTGGACTGTGGCTGAGATAGGTTGACTGAGGATGAGACAGTGGACTGTGGCTGAGATACGTGGACTATGGCTGAGATAGGTGGACTGAGGCTGAGGTAGGTGGACTGAGACTGAGATAGGTGGACTGAGGCTGAGACTGTGGACTGTGGCTGAGATAGGTTGACTGAGGATGAGACAGTGGACTGTGGCTGAGATAGGTGGACTGTGGCTGAGATAGGTGGACTGAGGCTGAGATAGGTGGACTGAGACTGAGATAAGTGGTCTGTGGCTGAGACAGTGGACTGAGACTGAGATAGGTGGACTGTGACTGAGATAGGTGGACTGAGGCTGAGACTGTGGACTGAGACTGAGATAGGTGGACTGAGACTGAGATAAGTGGTCTGTGGCTGAGATAGGTGGACTGTGGCTGAGATAGGTGGACTGTGGCTGAGACAGTGGACTGAGACTGAGACAGTGGACTGAGGCTGAGATAGGTGGACTGTGGCTGAGACAGTGGACTGTGGCTGAGAGAGTGGACTGAGACTGAGACAGTGGACTGAGGCTGAGATAGGTGGACTGTGGCTGAGAGAGGTGGACTGAAGCTGAGATAGGTGTACTGAGGCTGAGACAGTGGACTGTGGCTGAGATAGGTGTACTGAGGCTGAGACAGTGGACTGTGGCTGAGACAGTGGACTGAGACTGAGACAGTGGACTGAGGCTGAGATAGGTTGACTGAGGATGAGACAGTGGACTGTGGCTGAGATAGGTGGACTATGGCTGAGATAGGTGGACTGAGGCTGAGGTAGGTAGACTGAGACTGAGATAGGTGGACTGAGGCTGAGACTGTGGACTGTGGCTAAGATAGGTTGACTGAGGATGAGACAGTGCACTGTGGCTGAGATAGGTGGACTGTGGCTGAGATAGGTGAACTGAGGCTGAGATAGGTGGACTGTGGCTGAGGTAGGTGGACTGAGACTGAGATAGGTGGACTGTGGCTGAGATAGGTGGACTGAGGCTGAGACAGTGGACTGTGGCTGAGATAGGTGGACTGTGGCTGAGATAGGTGGACTGAGGCTGAGACAGTGGACTGAGGCTGAGACAGTGGACTGTGGCTGAGACAGTGGACTCTGGCTGAGTTAGGTGGATTGTGGCTGAGACAGTGGACTGTGGCTGAGACAGTGGACTGAGACTGAGATAGGTGTACTGAGGCTGAGACAGTGGAGTGTGGCTGAGATAGGTGTACTGAGGCTGACACAGTGGACTGTGGCTGAGACAGTGGACTGAGACTGAGACAGTGGACTGAGGCTGAGACTGTGGACTGTGGCTGAGATAGGTTGACTGAGGATGAGACAGTGGACTGTGGCTGAGATAGGTGGACTATGGCTGAGATAGGTGGACTGAGGCTGAGGTAGGTGGACTGAGACTGAGATAGGTGGACTGAGGCTGAGACTGTGGACTGTGGCTGAGATAGGTTGACTGAGGATGAGACAGTGGACTGTGGCTGAGATAGGTGGACTGTGGCTGAGATAGGTGGACTGAGGCTGAGATAGGTGGACTGAGACTGAGATAAGTGGTCTGTGGCTGAGACAGTGGACTGAGACTGAGATAGGTGGACTGTGACTGAGATAGGTGGACTGAGGCTGAGACAGTGGACTGAGACTGAGATAGGTGGACTGAGACTGAGATAAGTGGTCTGTGGCTGAGATAGGTGGACTGTGGCTGAGATAGGTGGACTGTGGCTGAGACAGTGGACTGAGACTGAGACAGTGGACTGAGGCTGAGATAGGTGGACTGTGGCTGAGACAGTGGACTGTGGCTGAGAGAGTGGACTGAGACTGAGACAGTGGACTGAGGCTGAGATAGGTGGACTGTGGCTGAGACAGTGGACTGAGGCTGAGACAGTGGACTGTGGTTGAGACAGTGGACTGTGGCTGAGATAGGTGGACTGTGGCTGAGATAGGTGGACTGAGGCTGAGACAGTGGACTGTGGCTGAGATAGGTGTACTGAGGCTGAGACAGTGGACTGAGGCTGAGACAATGGACTGTGGCTGAGACAGTGGACTGTGGCTGAGATAGGTGGACTGTGGCTGAGATAGGTGGACTGAGGCTGAGACAGTGGACTGTGGCTGAGATAGGTGGACTGTGGCTGAGATAGGTGGACTGAGGCTGAGACAGTGGACTGTGGCTGAGATAGGTGGACTGTGGCTGAGACAGTGGACTGTGGCTGAGACTGTGGACTGAGACTGAGACAGTGGACTGAGGCTGAGATAGTGGACTGTGGCTGAGATACGTGGACTGTGGCTGAGATAGGTGGACTGAGGCTGAGGTAGGTGGACTGAGACTGAGATAGGTGGACTGTGGCTGAGATAGGTGGACTCAGGCTGAGACAGTGGACTGTGGCTGAGATAGGTGGACTGTGGCTGAGATAGGTGGACTGAGGCTGACACTGGACTGAGGCTGAGACAGTGGACTGTGGCTGAGACAGTGGACTCTGGCTGAGTTAGGTGGATTGTGGCTGAGACAGTGGACTGTGGCTGAGACAGTGGACTGAGACTGAGATAGGTGTACTGAGGCTGAGACAGTGGACTGTGGCTGAGATAGGTGTACTGAGGCTGAGACAGTGGACCGTGGCTGAGACAGTGGACTGAGACTGAGACAGTGGACTGAGGCTGAGATAGGTTGACTGAGGATGAGACAGTGGACTGTGGCTGAGATAGGTGGACTATGGCTGAGATAGGTGGACTGAGGCTGAGGTAGGTGGACTGAGACTGAGATAGGTGGACTGAGGCTGAGACTGTGGACTGTGGCTGAGATAGGTTGACTGAGGATGAGACAGTGCACTGTGGCTGAGATAGGTGGACTGTGGCTGAGATAGGTGGAATGAGGCTGAGATAGGTGGACTGAGGCTGAGGTAGGTGGACTGAGACTGAGATAGGTGGACTGTGGCTGAGATAGGTGGACTGAGGCTGAGACAGTGGACTGTGGCTGAGATAGGTGGACTGTGGCTGAGATAGGTGGACTGAGGCTGAGACAGTGGACTGAGGCTGAGACAGTGGACTGTGGCTGAGACAGTGGACTCTGGCTGAGTTAGGTGGATTGTGGCTGAGACAGTGGACTGTGGCTGAGACAGTGGACTGAGACTGAGATAGGTGTACTGAGGCTGAGACAGTGGACTGTGGCTGAGATAGGTGTACTGAGGCTGAGACAGTGGACTGTGGCTGAGACAGTGGACTGAGACTGAGACAGTGGACTGAGGCTGAGACTGTGGACTGTGGCTGAGATAGGTTGACTGAGGATGAGACAGTGGACTGTGGCTGAGATAGGTGGACTATGGCTGAGATAGGTGGACTGAGGCTGAGGTAGGTGGACTGAGACTGAGATAGGTGGACTGAGGCTGAGACTGTGGACTGTGGCTGAGATAGGTTGACTGAGGATGAGACAGTGGACTGTGGCTGAGATAGGTGGACTGTGGCTGAGATAGGTGGACTGAGGCTGAGATAGGTGGACTGAGACTGAGATAAGTGGTCTGTGGCTGAGACAGTGGACTGAGACTGAGATAGGTGGACTGTGACTGAGATAGGTGGACTGAGGCTGAGACAGTGGACTGAGACTGAGATAGGTGGACTGAGACTGAGATAAGTGGTCTGTGGCTGAGATAGGTGGACTGTGGCTGAGATAGGTGGACTGTGGCTGAGACAGTGGACTGAGACTGAGACAGTGGACTGAGGCTGAGATAGGTGGACTGTGGCTGAGACAGTGGACTGTGGCTGAGAGAGTGGACTGAGACTGAGACAGTGGACTGAGGCTGAGATAGGTGGACTGTGGCTGAGAGAGGTGGACTGAAGCTGAGATAGGTGGACTGAGACTGAGATAGGTGGACTGAGACTGAGATAGGTGGACTGAGGCTGAGACTGTGGACTGTGGCTGAGACAGTGGACTGAGGCTGAGACATTGGACTGTGGCTGAGACAGTGGACTGAGACTGACATAAGTGGACTGTGGCTGAGAGAGTGGACTGAGGCTGAGACAGTGAGACTGTGGCTGAGATAGGTGGACTGAGGCTGAGACTGTGGACTGTGGCTGAGATAGGTTGACTGAGGATGAGACAGTGGACTGTGGCTGAGATAGGTGGACTGTGGCTGAGATAGTTGGACTGAGGCTGAGATAGGTGGACTGAGACTGAGATAGGTGGACTGAGACTGAGATTAGTGGTCTGTGGCTGAGACAGTGGACTGAGACTGAGATAGGTGGACTGTGACTGAGATAGGTGGACTGAGGCTGAGACAGTGGACTGAGACTGAGATAGGTGGACTGAGACTGAGATAAGTGGTCTGTGGCTGAGATAGGTGGACTGTGGCTGAGATAGGTGGACTGAGGCTGAGACAGTGGACTGTGGCTGAGATAGGTGTACTGAGGCTGAGACAGTGGACTGAGGCTGAGACAATGGACTGTGGCTCAGACAGTGGACTGTAGCTGAGACAGTGGACTGTGGCTGAGACAGTGAACTGAGGCTGAGACAGTGGACTGTGGCTGAGACAGTGGACTGTGGCTGAGATAGGTGGACTGAGGCTGAGACAGTGGACTGAGGCTGAGACAGTGGACTGTGGTTGAGACAGTGGACTGTGGCTGAGATAGGTGGACTGTGGCTGAGATAGGTGGACTGAGGCTGAGACAGTGGACTGTGGCTGAGATAGGTGTACTGAGGCTGAGACAGTGGACTGAGGCTGAGACAATGGACTGTGGCTGAGACAGTGGACTGTGGCTGAGATAGGTGGACTGTGGCTGAGATAGGTGGACTGAGGCTGAGACAGTGGACTGTGGCTGAGATAGGTGGACTGTGGCTGAGATAGGTGGACTGAGGCTGAGACAGTGGACTGTGGCTGAGATAGGTGGACTGTGGCTGAGACAGTGGACTGTGGCTGAGACTGTGGACTGAGACTGAGACAGTGGACTGAGGCTGAGATAGTGGACTGTGGCTGAGATACGTGGACTGTGGCTGAGATAGGTGGACTGAGGCTGAGGTAGGTGGACTGAGACTGAGATAGGTGGACTGTGGCTGAGATAGGTGGACTCAGGCTGAGACAGTGGACTGTGGCTGAGATAGGTGGACTGTGGCTGAGATAGGTGGACTGAGGCTGACACTGGACTGAGGCTGAGACAGTGGACTGTGGCTGAGACAGTGGACTCTGGCTGAGTTAGGTGGATTGTGGCTGAGACAGTGGACTGTGGCTGAGACAGTGGACTGAGACTGAGATAGGTGTACTGAGGCTGAGACAGTGGACTGTGGCTGAGATAGGTGTACTGAGGCTGAGACAGTGGACCGTGGCTGAGACAGTGGACTGAGACTGAGACAGTGGACTGAGGCTGAGATAGGTTGACTGAGGATGAGACAGTGGACTGTGGCTGAGATAGGTGGACTATGGCTGAGATAGGTGGACTGAGGCTGAGGTAGGTGGACTGAGACTGAGATAGGTGGACTGAGGCTGAGACTGTGGACTGTGGCTGAGATAGGTTGACTGAGGATGAGACAGTGCACTGTGGCTGAGATAGGTGGACTGTGGCTGAGATAGGTGGACTGAGGCTGAGATAGGTGGACTGAGGCTGAGGTAGGTGGACTGAGACTGAGATAGGTGGACTGTGGCTGAGATAGGTGGACTGAGGCTGAGACAGTGGACTGTGGCTGAGATAGGTGGACTGTGGCTGAGATAGGTGGACTGAGGCTGAGACAGTGGACTGAGGCTGAGACAGTGGACTGTGGCTGAGACAGTGGACTCTGGCTGAGTTAGGTGGATTGTGGCTGAGACAGTGGACTGTGGCTGAGACAGTGGACTGAGACTGAGATAGGTGTACTGAGGCTGAGACAGTGGACTGTGGCTGAGATAGGTGTACTGAGGCTGAGACAGTGGACTGTGGCTGAGACAGTGGACTGAGACTGAGACAGTGGACTGAGGCTGAGACTGTGGACTGTGGCTGAGATAGGTTGACTGAGGATGAGACAGTGGACTGTGGCTGAGATACGTGGACTATGGCTGAGATAGGTGGACTGAGGCTGAGGTAGGTGGACTGAGACTGAGATAGGTGGACTGAGGCTGAGACTGTGGACTGTGGCTGAGATAGGTTGACTGAGGATGAGACAGTGGACTGTGGCTGAGATAGGTGGACTGTGGCTGAGATAGGTGGACTGAGGCTGAGATAGGTGGACTGAGACTGAGATAAGTGGTCTGTGGCTGAGACAGTGGACTGAGACTGAGATAGGTGGACTGTGACTGAGATAGGTGGACTGAGGCTGAGACTGTGGACTGAGACTGAGATAGGTGGACTGAGACTGAGATAAGTGGTCTGTGGCTGAGATAGGTGGACTGTGGCTGAGATAGGTGGACTGTGGCTGAGACAGTGGACTGAGACTGAGACAGTGGACTGAGGCTGAGATAGGTGGACTGTGGCTGAGACAGTGGACTGTGGCTGAGAGAGTGGACTGAGACTGAGACAGTGGACTGAGGCTGAGATAGGTGGACTGTGGCTGAGAGAGGTGGACTGAAGCTGAGATAGGTGTACTGAGGCTGAGACAGTGGACTGTGGCTGAGATAGGTGTACTGAGGCTGAGACAGTGGACTGTGGCTGAGACAGTGGACTGAGACTGAGACAGTGGACTGAGGCTGAGATAGGTTGACTGAGGATGAGACAGTGGACTGTGGCTGAGATAGGTGGACTATGGCTGAGATAGGTGGACTGAGGCTGAGGTAGGTAGACTGAGACTGAGATAGGTGGACTGAGGCTGAGACTGTGGACTGTGGCTAAGATAGGTTGACTGAGGATGAGACAGTGCACTGTGGCTGAGATAGGTGGACTGTGGCTGAGATAGGTGAACTGAGGCTGAGATAGGTGGACTGAGGCTGAGGTAGGTGGACTGAGACTGAGATAGGTGGACTGTGGCTGAGATAGGTGGACTGAGGCTGAGACAGTGGACTGTGGCTGAGATAGGTGGACTGTGGCTGAGATAGGTGGACTGAGGCTGAGACAGTGGACTGAGGCTGAGACAGTGGACTGTGGCTGAGACAGTGGACTCTGGCTGAGTTAGGTGGATTGTGGCTGAGACAGTGGACTGTGGCTGAGACAGTGGACTGAGACTGAGATAGGTGTACTGAGGCTGAGACAGTGGAGTGTGGCTGAGATAGGTGTACTGAGGCTGAGACAGTGGACTGTGGCTGAGACAGTGGACTGAGACTGAGACAGTGGACTGAGGCTGAGACTGTGGACTGTGGCTGAGATAGGTTGACTGAGGATGAGACAGTGGACTGTGGCTGAGATAGGTGGACTATGGCTGAGATAGGTGGACTGAGGCTGAGGTAGGTGGACTGAGACTGAGATAGGTGGACTGAGGCTGAGACTGTGGACTGTGGCTGAGATAGGTTGACTGAGGATGAGACAGTGGACTGTGGCTGAGATAGGTGGACTGTGGCTGAGATAGGTGGACTGAGGCTGAGATAGGTGGACTGAGACTGAGATAAGTGGTCTGTGGCTGAGACAGTGGACTGAGACTGAGATAGGTGGACTGTGACTGAGATAGGTGGACTGAGGCTGAGACAGTGGACTGAGACTGAGATAGGTGGACTGAGACTGAGATAAGTGGTCTGTGGCTGAGATAGGTGGACTGTGGCTGAGATAGGTGGACTGTGGCTGAGACAGTGGACTGAGACTGAGACAGTGGACTGAGGCTGAGATAGGTGGACTGTGGCTGAGACAGTGGACTGTGGCTGAGAGAGTGGACTGAGACTGAGACAGTGGACTGAGGCTGAGATAGGTGGACTGTGGCTGAGAGAGGTGGACTGAAGCTGAGATAGGTGGACTGAGACTGAAATAGGTGGACTGAGACTGAGATAGGTGGACTGAGGCTGAGACTGTGGACTGTGGCTGAGACAGTGGACTGAGGCTGAGACAGTGGACTGTGGCTGAGACAGTGGACTGAGACTGACATAAGTGGACTGTGGCTGAGAGAGTGGACTGAGGCTGAGACAGTGAGACTGTGGCTGAGATAGGTGAACTGAGGCTGAGACTGTGGACTGTGGCTGAGATAGGTTGACTGAGGATGAGACAGTGGACTGTGGCTGAGATAGGTGGACTGTGGCTGAGATAGGTGGACTGAGGCTGAGATAGGTGGACTGAGACTGAGATAGGTGGACTGAGACTGAGATAAGTGGTCTGTGGCTGAGACAGTGGACTGAGACTGAGATAAGTGGACTGTGACTGAGATAGGTGGACTGAGGCTGAGACAGTGGACTGAGACTGAGATAGGTGGACTGAGACTGAGATAAGTGGTCTGTGGCTGAGATAGGTGGACTGTGGCTGAGATAGGTGGACTGAGGCTGAGACAGTGGACTGTGGCTGAGATAGGTGTACTGAGGCTGAGACAGTGGACTGAGGCTGAGACAATGGACTGTGGCTCAGACAGTGGACTGTAGCTGAGACAGTGGACTGTGGCTGAGACAGTGAACTGAGGCTGAGACAGTGGACTGTGGCTGAGACAGTGGACTGTGGCTGAGATAGGTGGACTGAGGCTGAGACAGTGGACTGAGGCTGAGACAGTGGACTGTGGCTGAGACAGTGGACTGTGGCTGAGATAGGTGGACTGTGGCTGAGATAGGTGGACTGAGGCTGAGACAGTGGACTGTGGCTGAGATAGGTGTACTGAGGCTGAGACAGTGGACTGAGGCTGAGACAATGGACTGTGGCTGAGACAGTGGACTGTGGCTGAGATAGGTGGACTGTGGCTGAGATAGGTGGACTGAGGCTGAGACAGTGGACTGTGGCTGAGATAGGTGGACTGTGGCTGAGATAGGTGGACTGAGGCTGAGACAGTGGACTGTGGCTGAGATAGGTGGACTGTGGCTGAGACAGTGGACTGTGGCTGAGACTGTGGACTGAGACTGAGACAGTGGACTGAGGCTGAGATAGTGGACTGTGGCTGAGATACGTGGACTGTGGCTGAGATAGGTGGACTGAGGCTGAGGTAGGTGGACTGAGACTGAGATAGGTGGACTGTGGCTGAGATAGGTGGACTGAGGCTGAGACAGTGGACTGTGGCTGAGATAGGTGGACTGTGGCTGAGATAGGTGGACTGAGGCTGACACAGTGGACTGAGGCTGAGACAGTGGACTGTGGCTGAGACAGTGGACTCTGGCTGAGTTAGGTGGATTGTGGCTGAGACAGTGGACTGTGGCTGAGACAGTGGACTGAGACTGAGATAGGTGTACTGAGGCTGAGACAGTGGACTGTGGCTGAGATAGGTGTACTGAGGCTGAGACAGTGGACTGTGGCTGAGACAGTGGACTGAGACTGAGACAGTGGACTGAGGCTGAGATAGGTTGACTGAGGATGAGACAGTGGACTGTGGCTGAGATAGGTGGACTATGGCTGAGATAGGTGGACTGAGGCTGAGGTAGGTGGACTGAGACTGAGATAGGTGGACTGAGGCTGAGACTGTGGACTGTGGCTGAGATAGGTTGACTGAGGATGAGACAGTGCACTGTGGCTGAGATAGGTGGACTGTGGCTGAGATAGGTGGACTGAGGCTGAGATAGGTGGACTGAGGCTGAGGTAGGTGGACTGAGACTGAGATAGGTGGACTGTGGCTGAGATAGGTGGACTGAGGCTGAGACAGTGGACTGTGGCTGAGATAGGTGGACTGTGGCTGAGATAGGTGGACTGAGGCTGAGACAGTGGACTGAGGCTGAGACAGTGGACTGTGGCTGAGACAGTGGACTCTGGCTGAGTTAGGTGGATTGTGGCTGAGACAGCGGACTGTGGCTGAGACAGTGGACTGAGACTGAGATAGGTGTACTGAGGCTGAGACAGTGGACTGTGGCTGAGATAGGTGTACTGAGGCTGAGACAGTGGACTGTGGCTGAGACAGTGGACTGAGACTGAGACAGTGGACTGAGGCTGAGACTGTGGACTGTGGCTGAGATAGGTTGACTGAGGATGAGACAGTGGACTGTGGCTGAGATAGGTGGACTATGGCTGAGATAGGTGGACTGAGGCTGAGGTAGGTGGACTGAGACTGAGATAGGTGGACTGAGGCTGAGACTGTGGACTGTGGCTGAGATAGGTTGACTGAGGATGAGACAGTGGACTGTGGCTGAGATAGGTGGACTGTGGCTGAGATAGGTGGACTGAGGCTGAGATAGGTGGACTGAGACTGAGATAAGTGGTCTGTGGCTGAGACAGTGGACTGAGACTGAGATAGGTGGACTGTGACTGAGATAGGTGGACTGAGGCTGAGACAGTGGACTGAGACTGAGATAGGTGGACTGAGACTGAGATAAGTGGTCTGTGGCTGAGATAGGTGGACTGTGGCTGAGATAGGTGGACTGTGGCTGAGACAGTGGACTGAGACTGAGACAGTGGACTGAGGCTGAGATAGGTGGACTGTGGCTGAGACAGTGGACTGTGGCTGAGAGAGTGGACTGAGACTGAGACAGTGGACTGAGGCTGAGATAGGTGGACTGTGGCTGAGAGAGGTGGACTGAAGCTGAGATAGGTGGACTGAGACTGAGATAGGTGGACTGAGACTGAGATAGGTGGACTGAGGCTGAGACTGTGGACTGTGGCTGAGACAGTGGACTGAGGCTGAGACAGTGGACTGAGACTGACATAAGTGGACTGTGGCTGAGAGAGTGGACTGAGGCTGAGACAGTGAGACTGTGGCTGAGATAGGTGGACTGAGGCTGAGACTGTGGACTGTGGCTGAGATAGGTTGACTGAGGATGAGACAGTGGACTGTGGCTGAGATAGGTGGACTGTGGCTGAGATAGGTGGACTGAGGCTGAGATAGGTGGACTGAGACTGAGATAGGTGGACTGAGACTGAGATAAGTGGTCTGTGGCTGAGACAGTGGACTGTGGCTGAGACAGTGGACTGAGACTGAGACAGTGGACTGAGGCTGAGATTGGTGGACTGTGGCTGAGATAGGTGGACTGAAGCTGAGATAGGTGGACTGAGACTGAGATAGGTGGACTGAGACTGAGATAGGTGGACTGAGGCTGAGACTGTGGACTGTGGCTGAGACAGTGGACTGAGGCTGAGACAGTGGACTGTGGCTGAGATAGGTTGACTGAGGATGAGACAGTGGACTGAGACTGAGATAAGTGGACTGTGGCTGAGATAGGTGGACTGAGGCTGAGACAGTGGACTGTGGCTGAGACAGTGGACTGAGACTGAGACAGTGGACTGAGGCTGAGATAGGTGGACTGTGGCTGAGACAGTGGACTGTGGCTGAGATAGGTGGACTGTGGCTGAGACAGTGGACTGAGGCTGAGACAGTGGACTGTGGCTGAGACAGTGGACTGTGGCTGAGATAGGTGTATTGAGGCTGAGACAGTGGACTGTGGCTGAGACAGTGGACTGAGGCTGAGACAGTGGACTGTGGCTGAGATACGTGGACTGTGGCTGAGATAGGTGGACTGAGGCTGAGGTAGGTGGACTGAGGCTGAGACTGTGGACTGTGGCTGAGATAGGTGGACTGAGGATGAGACAGTGGACTGTGGCTGAGACAGTGGACTGAGACTGAGATAAGTGGACTGTGGCTGAGATAGGTGGACTGAGACTGAGATAAGTGGTCTGTGGCTGAGACAGTGGACTGTGGCTGAGACAGTGGACTGAGGCTGAGACAGTGGACTGTGGCTGAGATAAGTGGACTGTGGCTGAGATAGGTGGACTGAGACTGAGACAGTGGACTGAGGCTGAGATAAGTGGACTGTGGCTGAGACAGTGGACTGAGGCTGAGACAGTGGACTGTGGCTGAGACAGTGGACTGTAGCTGAGACAGTGGACTGTGGCTGAGACAGTGGACTGTGGCTGAGACAGTGGACTGTGGCTGAGATAGGTGGACCGAGATAGAGACAGTGGACTGTGGCTGAGACAGTGAACTGAGACTGAGATAGGTGGACTGAGGCTAAGACAGTGGACTGAGGCTGAGACAGTGGACTGTGGCTGAGACAGTGGACTGAGACTGAGATAAGTGGACTGTGGCTGAGATAGGTGGACTGTGGCTGAGATAGGTGGACTGTGGCTGAGACAGTGGACTGTGGCTGAGACAGTGGACTGTGACTGAGATAGGTGGACTGAGGCAGAGACAGTGGACTGAGACTGAGATAGGTGGACTGAGGCTGAGACAGTGGAATGAGACTGAGACAGTGGACTGTGGCTGAGACAGTGGACTGTGGCTGAGACGGTGGACTCTGGCTGAGATAGGTGGATTGTGGCTGAGACAGTGGACTGTGGCTGAGATAGGTGTACTGAGGCTGAGACGGTGGACTGAGGCTGAGACAATGGACTGTGGCTGAGACAGTGGACTGTGGCTGAGATAGGTGGACTGTGGCTGAGATAGGTGGACTGAGGCTGAGACAGTGGACTGTGGCTGTGATAGGTGTACTGAGGATGAGACAGTGGACTGAGGCTGAGACAATGGACTGTGGCTGAGACAGTGGACTGTGGCTGAGATAGGTGGACTGAGACTGAGATAGGTGGACTGAGGCTGAGACTGTGGACTGTGGCTGAGATAGGTTGACTGAGGATGAGACAGTGCACTGTGGCTGAGATAGGTGGACTGTGGCTGAGATAGGTGGACTGAGGCTGAGATAGGTGGACTGAGGCTGAGGTAGGTGGACTGAGACTGAGATAGGTGGACTGTGGCTGAGATAGGTGGACTGAGGCTGAGACAGTGGACTGTGGCTGAGATAGGTGGACTGTGGCTGAGATAGGTGGACTGAGGCTGAGACAGTGGACTGAGGCTGAGACAGTGGACTGTGGCTGAGACAGTGGACTCTGGCTGAGTTAGGTGGATTGTGGCTGAGACAGCGGACTGTGGCTGAGACAGTGGACTGAGACTGAGATAGGTGTACTGAGGCTGAGACAGTGGACTGTGGCTGAGATAGGTGTACTGAGGCTGAGACAGTGGACTGTGGCTGAGACAGTGGACTGAGACTGAGACAGTGGACTGAGGCTGAGACTGTGGACTGTGGCTGAGATAGGTTGACTGAGGATGAGACAGTGGACTGTGGCTGAGATAGGTGGACTATGGCTGAGATAGGTGGACTGAGGCTGAGGTAGGTGGACTGAGACTGAGATAGGTGGACTGAGGCTGAGACTGTGGACTGTGGCTGAGATAGGTTGACTGAGGATGAGACAGTGGACTGTGGCTGAGATAGGTGGACTGTGGCTGAGATAGGTGGACTGAGGCTGAGATAGGTGGACTGAGACTGAGATAAGTGGTCTGTGGCTGAGACAGTGGACTGAGACTGAGATAGGTGGACTGTGACTGAGATAGGTGGACTGAGGCTGAGACAGTGGACTGAGACTGAGATAGGTGGACTGAGACTGAGATAAGTGGTCTGTGGCTGAGATAGGTGGACTGTGGCTGAGATAGGTGGACTGTGGCTGAGACAGTGGACTGAGACTGAGACAGTGGACTGAGGCTGAGATAGGTGGACTGTGGCTGAGACAGTGGACTGTGGCTGAGAGAGTGGACTGAGACTGAGACAGTGGACTGAGGCTGAGATAGGTGGACTGTGGCTGAGAGAGGTGGACTGAAGCTGAGATAGGTGGACTGAGACTGAGATAGGTGGACTGAGACTGAGATAGGTGGACTGAGGCTGAGACTGTGGACTGTGGCTGAGACAGTGGACTGAGGCTGAGACAGTGGACTGTGGCTGAGACAGTGGACTGAGACTGACATAAGTGGACTGTGGCTGAGAGAGTGGACTGAGGCTGAGACAGTGAGACTGTGGCTGAGATAGGTGGACTGAGGCTGAGACTGTGGACTGTGGCTGAGATAGGTTGACTGAGGATGAGACAGTGGACTGTGGCTGAGATAGGTGGACTGTGGCTGAGATAGGTGGACTGAGGCTGAGATAGGTGGACTGAGACTGAGATAGGTGGACTGAGACTGAGATAAGTGGTCTGTGGCTGAGACAGTGGACTGTGGCTGAGACAGTGGACTGAGACTGAGACAGTGGACTGAGGCTGAGATTGGTGGACTGTGGCTGAGATAGGTGGACTGAAGCTGAGATAGGTGGACTGAGACTGAGATAGGTGGACTGAGACTGAGATAGGTGGACTGAGGCTGAGACTGTGGACTGTGGCTGAGACAGTGGACTGAGGCTGAGACAGTGGACTGTGGCTGAGATAGGTTGACTGAGGATGAGACAGTGGACTGAGACTGAGATAAGTGGACTGTGGCTGAGATAGGTGGACTGAGGCTGAGACAGTGGACTGTGGCTGAGACAGTGGACTGAGACTGAGACAGTGGACTGAGGCTGAGATAGGTGGACTGTGGCTGAGACAGTGGACTGTGGCTGAGATAGGTGGACTGTGGCTGAGACAGTGGACTGAGGCTGAGACAGTGGACTGTGGCTGAGACAGTGGACTGTGGCTGAGATAGGTGTATTGAGGCTGAGACAGTGGACTGTGGCTGAGACAGTGGACTGATGCTGAGACAGTGGACTGTGGCTGAGATACGTGGACTGTGGCTGAGATAGGTGGACTGAGGCTGAGGTAGGTGGACTGAGGCTGAGACTGTGGACTGTGGCTGAGATAGGTGGACTGAGGATGAGACAGTGGACTGTGGCTGAGACAGTGGACTGAGACTGAGATAAGTGGACTGTGGCTGAGACAGTGGACTGTGGCTGAGACAGTGGACTGAGGCTGAGACAGTGGACTGTGGCTGAGATAAGTGGACTGTGGCTGAGATAGGTGGACTGAGACTGAGACAGTGGACTGAGGCTGAGATAAGTGGACTGTGGCTGAGACAGTGGACTGAGGCTGAGACAGTGGACTGTGGCTGAGACAGTGGACTGTAGCTGAGACAGTGGACTGTGGCTGAGACAGTGGACTGTGGCTGAGACAGTGGACTGTGGCTGAGATAGGTGGACCGAGATAGAGACAGTGGACTGTGGCTGAGACAGTGAACTGAGACTGAGATAGGTGGACTGAGGCTAAGACAGTGGACTGAGGCTGAGACAGTGGACTGTGGCTGAGACAGTGGACTGAGACTGAGATAAGTGGACTGTGGCTGAGATAGGTGGACTGTGGCTGAGATAGGTGGACTGTGGCTGAGACAGTGGACTGTGGCTGAGACAGTGGACTGTGACTGAGATAGGTGGACTGAGGCAGAGACAGTGGACTGAGACTGAGATAGGTGGACTGAGGCTGAGACAGTGGAATGAGACTGAGACAGTGGACTGTGGCTGAGACAGTGGACTGTGGCTGAGACGGTGGACTCTGGCTGAGATAGGTGGATTGTGGCTGAGACAGTGGACTGTGGCTGAGATAGGTGTACTGAGGCTGAGACGGTGGACTGAGGCTGAGACAATGGACTGTGGCTGAGACAGTGGACTGTGGCTGAGATAGGTGGACTGTGGCTGAGATAGGTGGACTGAGGCTGAGACAGTGGACTGTGGCTGTGATAGGTGTACTGAGGATGAGACAGTGGACTGAGGCTGAGACAATGGACTGTGGCTGAGACAGTGGACTCTGGCTGAGATAGGTGGACTGTGGCTGAGATAGGTGGACTGAGGCTGAGACAGTGGACTGTGGCTGAGATAGGTGTACTGAGGCTGAGACAGTGGACTGAGGCTGAGACAATGGACTGTGGCTCAGACAGTGGACTGTAGCTGAGACAGTGGACTGTGGCTGAGACAGTGAACTGAGGCTGAGACAGTGGACTGTGGCTGAGACAGTGGACTGTGGCTGAGATAGGTGGACTGAGGCTGAGACAGTGGACTGAGGCTGAGACAGTGGACTGTGGCTGAGACAGTGGACTGTCGCTGAGATAGGTGGACTGTGGCTGAGATAGGTGGACTGAGGCTGAGACAGTGGACTGTGGCTGAGATAGGTGTACTGAGGCTGAGACAGTGGACTGAGGCTGAGACAATGGACTGTGGCTGAGACAGTGGACTGTGGCTGAGATAGGTGGACTGTGGCTGAGATAGGTGGACTGAGGCTGAGACAGTGGACTGTGGCTGAGATAGGTGGACTGTGGCTGAGATAGGTGGACTGAAGCTGAGACAGTGGACTGTGGCTGAGATAGGTGGACTGTGGCTGAGACAGTGGACTGTGGCTGAGACTGTGGACTGAGACTGAGACAGTGGACTGAGGCTGAGATAGTGGACTGTGGCTGAGATACGTGGACTGTGGCTGAGATAGGTGGACTGAGGCTGAGGTAGGTGGACTGAGACTGAGATAGGTGGACTGTGGCTGAGATAGGTGGACTGAGGCTGAGACAGTGGACTGTGGCTGAGATAGGTGGACTGTGGCTGAGATAGGTGGACTGAGGCTGACACAGTGGACTGAGGCTGAGACAGTGGACTGTGGCTGAGACAGTGGACTCTGGCTGAGTTAGGTGGATTGTGGCTGAGACAGTGGACTGTGGCTGAGACAGTGGACTGAGACTGAGATAGGTGTACTGAGGCTGAGACAGTGGACTGTGGCTGAGATAGGTGTACTGAGGCTGAGACAGTGGACTGTGGCTGAGACAGTGGACTGAGACTGAGACAGTGGACTGAGGCTGAGATAGGTTGACTGAGGATGAGACAGTGGACTGTGGCTGAGATAGGTGGACTATGGCTGAGATAGGTGGACTGAGGCTGAGGTAGGTGGACTGAGACTGAGATAGGTGGACTGAGGCTGAGACTGTGGTCTGTGGCTGAGATAGGTTGACTGAGGATGAGACAGTGCACTGTGGCTGAGATAGGTGGACTGTGGCTGAGATAGGTGGACTGAGGCTGAGATAGGTGGACTGAGACTGAGATAAGTGGTCTGTGGCTGAGACAGTGGACTGAGACTGAGATAGGTGGACTGTGACTGAGATAGGTGGACTGAGGCTGAGACAGTGGACTGAGACTGAGATAGGTGGACTGAGACTGAGATAAGTGGTCTGTGGCTGAGATAGGTGGACTGTGGCTGAGATAGGTGGACTGTGGCTGAGACAGTGGACTGAGACTGAGACAGTGGACTGAGGCTGAGATAGGTGGACTGTGGCTGAGACAGTGGACTGTGGCTGAGACAGTGGACTGAGACTGAGACAGTGGACTGAGGCTGAGATAGGTGGACTGTGGCTGAGATAGGTGGACTGAAGCTGAGATAGGTGGACTGAGACTGAGATAGGTGGACTGAGACTGAGATAGGCGGACTGAGGCTGAGACTGTGGACTGTGGCTGAGACAGTGGACTGAGGCTGAGACAGTGGACTGTGGCTGAGATAGGTTGACTGAGGATGAGACAGTGGACTGAGACTGAGATAAGTGGACTGTGGCTGAGATAGGTGGACTGAGGCTGAGACAGTGGACTGTGGCTGAGACAGTGGACTGAGACTGAGATAAGTGGACTGTGGCTGAGAGAGTGGACTGAGGCTGAGACAGTGAGACTGTGGCTGAGATAGGTGGACTGAGGCTGAGACTGTGGACTGTGGCTGAGATAGGTTGACTGAGGATGAGACAGTGGACTGTGGCTGAGATAGGTGGACTGTGGCTGAGATAGGTGGACTGAGGCTGAGATAGGTGGACTGAGACTGAGATAGGTGGACTGAGACTGAGATAAGTGGTCTGTGGCTGAGACAGTGGACTGAGACTGAGATAGGTGGACTGTGACTGAGATAGGTGGACTGAGGCTGAGACAGTGGACTGAGACTGAGATAGGTGGACTGAGACTGAGATAAGTGGTCTGTGGCTGAGATAGGTGGACTGTGGCTGAGATAGGTGGACTGTGGCTGAGACAGTGGACTGAGACTGAGACAGTGGACTGAGGCTGAGATAGGTGGACTGTGGCTGAGACAGTGGACTGTGGCTGAGACAGTGGACTGAGACTGAGACAGTGGACTGAGGCTGAGATAGGTGGACTGTGGCTGAGAGAGTGGACTGAGGCTGAGACAGTGAGACTCTGGCTGAGATAGGTGGACTGAGGCTGAGACTGTGGACTGTGGCTGAGATAGGTTGACTGAGGATGAGACAGTGGACTGTGGCTGAGATAGGTGGACTGTGGCTGAGATAGGTGGACTGAGGCTGAGATAGGTGGACTGAGACTGAGATAGGTGGACTGAGACTGAGATAAGTGGTCTGTGGCTGAGACAGTGGACTGAGACTGAGATAGGTGGACTGTGACTGAGATAGGTGGACTGAGGCTGAGACAGTGGACTGAGACTGAGATAGGTGGACTGAGACTGAGATAAGTGGTCTGTGGCTGAGATAGGTGGACTGTGGCTGAGATAGGTGGACTGTGGCTGAGACAGTGGACTGAGACTGAGACAGTGGACTGAGGCTGAGATAGGTGGACTGTGGCTGAGACAGTGGACTGTGGCTGAGACAGTGGACTGAGACTGAGACAGTGGACTGAGGCTGAGATAGGTGGACTGCGGCTGAGATAGGTGGACTGAAGCTGATATAGGTGGACTGAGACTGAGATAGGTGGACTGAGCCTGAGACAGTGGACTGTGGCTGAGATAGGTTGACTGAGGATGAGACAGTGGACTGAGACTGAGATAAGTGGACTGTGGCTGAGATAGGTGGACTGAGGCTGAGACAGTGGACTGTGGCTGAGACAGTGGACTGAGACTGAGATAAGTGCACTGTGGCTGAGAGAGTGGACTGAGGCTGAGACAGTGGACTGAGGCTGAGACAGTGGACTGAGGCTGAGACAGTGGACTGTGGCAGAGATAGGTGTACTGAGGCTGAGACAGTGGACTGTGGCTGAGTCAGTGGACTGTGGTTGAGACAGTGGACTGAGACTGAGACAGTGGACTGTGGCTGAGACAGTGGACTGAGACTGAGATAAGTGGACTGTGGCTGAGACAGTGGACTGAGGCAGAGACAGTGGACTGTGGCTGAGACAGTGGACTGTGGTTGAGATAGGTGGACTGAGGCTGAGACAGTGGACTGAGGCTGAGACAGTGGACTGTGGCTGAGACAGTGGCCTGAGACTGAGATAGGTGGACTGAGACTGAGACAGTGGACTGTGGTTGAGGCAGTGGACTGTGGCTGAGATAGGTGGACTGAGACTGAGAAAGGTGGACTGAGACTGAGACAGTGGACTGAGGCTGAGACAGTGGACTGAGGCTGAGACAGTGGACTGAGACTGAGACAGTGGACTGTGGCTGAGACAGTGGACTGAGACTGAGATAGGTGGACTGAGGCTGAGACAGTGGACTGTGGCTGAGACGGTGGACTGAGGCTGAGATAGGTGGACTGAGGCTGAGATAGGTGGACTGAGGCTGAGACAGTGGACTGTGGCTGAGACGGTGGACTGAGGCTGAGACAGTGGACTGAGGCTGAGACAGTGGACTGAGGCTGAGACAGTGGACTGTGGCTGAGGTAGGTGGACTGAGACTGAGACAGTGGACTGAGGCTGAGATAAGTGGACTGTGGCTGAGACAGTGGACTGAGGCTGAGATAGGTGGACTGATGCTGAGACAGTGGACTGTGGCTGAGACAGTGGACTGAGACTGAGATAGGTGGACTGAGACTGAGATAGGTGGACTGAGACTGAGACAGTGGACTGTGGCTGAGACAGTGGACTCTGGCTGAGATAAGTGGACTGTGGCTGAGACAGTGGACTGAGACTGAGATAGGTGAACTGAGGATGAGACAGTGGACTGTGGCTGAGATAGGTGGACTGTGGCTGAGATAGGTGGACTGAGGCTGAGATAGGTGGACTGAGACTGAGATAAGTGGTCTGTGGCTGAGACAGTGGACTGAGACTGAGATAGGTGGACTGTGACTGAGATAGGTGGACTGAGGCTGAGACAGTGGACTGAGACTGAGATAGGTGGACTGAGACTGAGATAAGTGGTCTGTGGCTGAGATAGGTGGACTGTGGCTGAGATAGGTGGACTGTGGCTGAGACAGTGGACTGAGACTGAGACAGTGGACTGAGGCTGAGATAGGTGGACTGTGGCTGAGACAGTGGACTGTGGCTGAGAGAGTGGACTGAGACTGAGACAGTGGACTGAGGCTGAGATAGGTGGACTGTGGCTGAGAGAGGTGGACTGAAGCTGAGATAGGTGTACTGAGGCTGAGACAGTGGACTGTGGCTGAGATAGGTGTACTGAGGCTGAGACAGTGGACTGTGGCTGAGACAGTGGACTGAGACTGAGACAGTGGACTGAGGCTGAGATAGGTTGACTGAGGATGAGACAGTGGACTGTGGCTGAGATAGGTGGACTATGGCTGAGATAGGTGGACTGAGGCTGAGGTAGGTGGACTGAGACTGAGATAGGTGGACTGAGGCTGAGACTGTGGACTGTGGCTGAGATAGGTTGACTGAGGATGAGACAGTGCACTGTGGCTGAGATAGGTGGACTGTGGCTGAGATAGGTGAACTGAGGCTGAGATAGGTGGACTGAGCCTGAGGTAGGTGGACTGAGACTGAGATAGGTGGACTGTGGCTGAGATAGGTGGACTGAGGCTGAGACAGTGGACTGTGGCTGAGATAGGTGGACTGTGGCTGAGATAGGTGGACTGAGGCTGAGACAGTGGACTGAGGCTGAGACAGTGGACTGTGGCTGAGACAGTGGACTCTGGCTGAGTTAGGTGGATTGTGGCTGAGACAGTGGACTGTGGCTGAGACAGTGGACTGAGACTGAGATAGGTGTACTGAGGCTGAGACAGTGGAGTGTGGCTGAGATAGGTGTACTGAGGCTGAGACAGTGGACTGTGGCTGAGACAGTGGACTGAGACTGAGACAGTGGACTGAGGCTGAGACTGTGGACTGTGGCTGAGATAGGTTGACTGAGGATGAGACAGTGGACTGTGGCTGAGATAGGTGGACTATGGCTGAGATAGGTGGACTGAGGCTGAGGTAGGTGGACTGAGACTGAGATAGGTGGACTGAGGCTGAGACTGTGGACTGTGGCTGAGATAGGTTGACTGAGGATGAGACAGTGGACTGTGGCTGAGATAGGTGGACTGTGGCTGAGATAGGTGGACTGAGGCTGAGATAGGTGGACTGAGACTGAGATAAGTGGTCTGTGGCTGAGACAGTGGACTGAGACTGAGATAGGTGGACTGTGACTGAGATAGGTGGACTGAGGCTGAGACAGTGGACTGAGACTGAGATAGGTGGACTGAGACTGAGATAAGTGGTCTGTGGCTGAGATAGGTGGACTGTGGCTGAGATAGGTGGACTGTGGCTGAGACAGTGGACTGAGACTGAGACAGTGGACTGAGGCTGAGATAGGTGGACTGTGGCTGAGACAGTGGACTGTGGCTGAGAGAGTGGACTGAGACTGAGACAGTGGACTGAGGCTGAGATAGGTGGACTGTGGCTGAGAGAGGTGGACTGAAGCTGAGATAGGTGGACTGAGACTGAAATAGGTGGACTGAGACTGAGATAGGTGGACTGAGGCTGAGACTGTGGACTGTGGCTGAGACAGTGGACTGAGGCTGAGACAGTGGACTGTGGCTGAGACAGTGGACTGAGACTGACATAAGTGGACTGTGGCTGAGAGAGTGGACTGAGGCTGAGACAGTGAGACTGTGGCTGAGATAGGTGGACTGAGGCTGAGACTGTGGACTGTGGCTGAGATAGGTTGACTGAGGATGAGACAGTGGACTGTGGCTGAGATAGGTGGACTGTGGCTGAGATAGGTGGACTGAGGCTGAGATAGGTGGACTGAGACTGAGATAGGTGGACTGAGACTGAGATAAGTGGTCTGTGGCTGAGACAGTGGACTGAGACTGAGATAGGTGGACTGTGACTGAGATAGGTGGACTGAGGCTGAGACAGTGGACTGAGACTGAGATAGGTGGACTGAGACTGAGATAAGTGGTCTGTGGCTGAGATAGGTGGACTGTGGCTGAGATAGGTGGACTGAGGCTGAGACAGTGGACTGTGGCTGAGATAGGTGTACTGAGGCTGAGACAGTGGACTGAGGCTGAGACAATGGACTGTGGCTCAGACAGTGGACTGTAGCTGAGACAGTGGACTGTGGCTGAGACAGTGAACTGAGGCTGAGACAGTGGACTGTGGCTGAGACAGTGGACTGTGGCTGAGATAGGTGGACTGAGGCTGAGACAGTGGACTGAGGCTGAGACAGTGGACTGTGGCTGAGACAGTGGACTGTGGCTGAGATAGGTGGACTGTGGCTGAGATAGGTGGACTGAGGCTGAGACAGTGGACTGTGGCTGAGATAGGTGTACTGAGGCTGAGACAGTGGACTGAGGCTGAGACAATGGACTGTGGCTGAGACAGTGGACTGTGGCTGAGATAGGTGGACTGTGGCTGAGATAGGTGGACTGAGGCTGAGACAGTGGACTGTGGCTGAGATAGGTGGACTGTGGCTGAGATAGGTGGACTGAGGCTGAGACAGTGGACTGTGGCTGAGATAGGTGGACTGTGGCTGAGACAGTGGACTGTGGCTGAGATAGTGGACTGTGGCTGAGATACGTGGACTGTGGCTGAGATAGGTGGACTGAGGCTGAGGTAGGTGGACTGAGACTGAGATAGGTGGACTGTGGCTGAGATAGGTGGACTGAGGCTGAGACAGTGGACTGTGGCTGAGATAGGTGGACTGTGGCTGAGATAGGTGGACTGAGGCTGACACAGTGGACTGAGGCTGAGACAGTGGACCGTGGCTGAGACAGTGGACTCTGGCTGAGTTAGGTGGATTGTGGCTGAGACAGTGGACTGTGGCTGAGACAGTGGACTGAGACTGAGATAGGTGTACTGAGGCTGAGACAGTGGACTGTGGCTGAGATAGGTGTACTGAGGCTGAGACAGTGGACTGTGGCTGAGACAGTGGACTGAGACTGAGACAGTGGACTGAGGCTGAGATAGGTTGACTGAGGATGAGACAGTGGACTGTGGCTGAGATAGGTGGACTATGGCTGAGATAGGTGGACTGAGGCTGAGGTAGGTGGACTGAGACTGAGATAGGTGGACTGAGGCTGAGACTGTGGACTGTGGCTGAGATAGGTTGACTGAGGATGAGACAGTGCACTGTGGCTGAGATAGGTGGACTGTGGCTGAGATAGGTGGACTGAGGCTGAGATAGGTGGACTGAGGCTGAGGTAGGTGGACTGAGACTGAGATAGGTGGACTGTGGCTGAGATAGGTGGACTGAGGCTGAGACAGTGGACTGTGGCTGAGATAGGTGGACTGTGGCTGAGATAGGTGGACTGAGGCTGAGACAGTGGACTGAGGCTGAGACAGTGGACTGTGGCTGAGACAGTGGACTCTGGCTGAGTTAGGTGGATTGTGGCTGAGACAGCGGACTGTGGCTGAGACAGTGGACTGAGACTGAGATAGGTGTACTGAGGCTGAGACAGTGGACTGTGGCTGAGATAGGTGTACTGAGGCTGAGACAGTGGACTGTGGCTGAGACAGTGGACTGAGACTGAGACAGTGGACTGAGGCTGAGACTGTGGACTGTGGCTGAGATAGGTTGACTGAGGATGAGACAGTGGACTGTGGCTGAGATAGGTGGACTATGGCTGAGATAGGTGGACTGAGGCTGAGGTAGGTGGACTGAGACTGAGATAGGTGGACTGAGGCTGAGACTGTGGACTGTGGCTGAGATAGGTTGACTGAGGATGAGACAGTGGACTGTGGCTGAGATAGGTGGACTGTGGCTGAGATAGGTGGACTGAGGCTGAGATAGGTGGACTGAGACTGAGATAGGTAGTCTGTGGCTGAGACAGTGGACTGAGACTGAGATAGGTGGACTGTGACTGAGATAGGTGGACTGAGGCTGAGACAGTGGACTGAGACTGAGATAGGTGGACTGAGACTGAGATAAGTGGTCTGTGGCTGAGATAGGTGGACTGTGGCTGAGATAGGTGGACTGTGGCTGAGACAGTGGACTGAGACTGAGACAGTGGACTGAGGCTGAGATAGGTGGACTGTGGCTGAGACAGTGGACTGTGGCTGAGAGAGTGGACTTAGACTGAGACAGTGGACTGAGGCTGAGATAGGTGGACTGTGGCTGAGAGAGGTGGACTGAAGCTGAGATAGGTGGACTGAGACTGAGATAGGTGGACTGAGACTGAGATAGGTGGACTGAGGCTGAGACTGTGGACTGTGGCTGAGACAGTGGACTGAGGCTGAGACAGTGGACTGTGGCTGAGACAGTGGACTGAGACTGACATAAGTGGACTGTGGCTGAGAGAGTGGACTGAGGCTGAGACAGTGAGACTGTGGCTGAGATAGGTGGACTGAGGCTGAGACTGTGGACTGTGGCTGAGATAGGTTGACTGAGGAAGAGACAGTGGACTGTGGCTGAGATAGGTGGACTGTGGCTGAGATAGGTGGACTGAGGCTGAGATAGGTGGACTGAGACTGAGATAGGTGGACTGAGACTGAGATAAGTGGTCTGTGGCTGAGACAGTGGACTGTGGCTGAGACAGTGGACTGAGACTGAGACAGTGGACTGAGGCTGAGATTGGTGGACTGTGGCTGAGATAGGTGGACTGAAGCTGAGATAGGTGGACTGAGACTGAGATAGGTGGACTGAGACTGAGATAGGTGGACTGAGGCTGAGACTGTGGACTGTGGCTTAGACAGTGGACTGAGGCTGAGACAGTGGACTGTGGCTGAGATAGGTTGACTGAGGATGAGACAGTGGACTGAGACTGAGATAAGTGGACTGTGGCTGAGATAGGTGGACTGTGGCTGAGACAGTGGACTGTGGCTGAGAGAGTGGACTGAGACTGAGACAGTGGACTGAGGCTGAGATAGGTGGACTGTGGCTGAGAGAGGTGGACTGAAGCTGAGATAGGTGGACTGAGACTGAAATAGGTGGACTGAGACTGAGATAGGTGGACTGAGGCTGAGACTGTGGACTGTGGCTGAGACAGTGGACTGAGGCTGAGACAGTGGACTGTGGCTGAGACAGTGGACTGAGACTGACATAAGTGGACTGTGGCTGAGAGAGTGGACTGAGGCTGAGACAGTGAGACTGTGGCTGAGATAGGTGGACTGAGGCTGAGACTGTGGACTGTGGCTGAGATAGGTTGACTGAGGATGAGACAGTGGACTGTGGCTGAGATAGGTGGACTGTGGCTGAGATAGGTGGACTGAGGCTGAGATAGGTGGACTGAGACTGAGATAGGTGGACTGAGACTGAGATAAGTGGTCTGTGGCTGAGACAGTGGACTGAGACTGAGATAGGTGGACTGTGACTGAGATAGGTGGACTGAGGCTGAGACAGTGGACTGAGACTGAGATAGGTGGACTGAGACTGAGATAAGTGGTCTGTGGCTGAGATAGGTGGACTGTGGCTGAGATAGGTGGACTGAGGCTGAGACAGTGGACTGTGGCTGAGATAGGTGTACTGAGGCTGAGACAGTGGACTGAGGCTGAGACAATGGACTGTGGCTCAGACAGTGGACTGTAGCTGAGACAGTGGACTGTGGCTGAGACAGTGAACTGAGGCTGAGACAGTGGACTGTGGCTGAGACAGTGGACTGTGGCTGAGATAGGTGGACTGAGGCTGAGACAGTGGACTGAGGCTGAGACAGTGGACTGTGGCTGAGACAGTGGACTGTGGCTGAGATAGGTGGACTGTGGCTGAGATAGGTGGACTGAGGCTGAGACAGTGGACTGTGGCTGAGATAGGTGTACTGAGGCTGAGACAGTGGACTGAGGCTGAGACAATGGACTGTGGCTGAGACAGTGGACTGTGGCTGAGATAGGTGGACTGTGGCTGAGATAGGTGGACTGAGGCTGAGACAGTGGACTGTGGCTGAGATAGGTGGACTGTGGCTGAGATAGGTGGACTGAGGCTGAGACAGTGGACTGTGGCTGAGATAGGTGGACTGTGGCTGAGACAGTGGACTGTGGCTGAGATAGTGGACTGTGGCTGAGATACGTGGACTGTGGCTGAGATAGGTGGACTGAGGCTGAGGTAGGTGGACTGAGACTGAGATAGGTGGACTGTGGCTGAGATAGGTGGACTGAGGCTGAGACAGTGGACTGTGGCTGAGATAGGTGGACTGTGGCTGAGATAGGTGGACTGAGGCTGACACAGTGGACTGAGGCTGAGACAGTGGACTGTGGCTGAGACAGTGGACTCTGGCTGAGTTAGGTGGATTGTGGCTGAGACAGTGGACTGTGGCTGAGACAGTGGACTGAGACTGAGATAGGTGTACTGAGGCTGAGACAGTGGACTGTGGCTGAGATAGGTGTACTGAGGCTGAGACAGTGGACTGTGGCTGAGACAGTGGACTGAGACTGAGACAGTGGACTGAGGCTGAGATAGGTTGACTGAGGATGAGACAGTGGACTGTGGCTGAGATAGGTGGACTATGGCTGAGATAGGTGGACTGAGGCTGAGGTAGGTGGACTGAGACTGAGATAGGTGGACTGAGGCTGAGACTGTGGACTGTGGCTGAGATAGGTTGACTGAGGATGAGACAGTGCACTGTGGCTGAGATAGGTGGACTGTGGCTGAGATAGGTGGACTGAGGCTGAGATAGGTGGACTGAGGCTGAGGTAGGTGGACTGAGACTGAGATAGGTGGACTGTGGCTGAGATAGGTGGACTGAGGCTGAGACAGTGGACTGTGGCTGAGATAGGTGGACTGTGGCTGAGATAGGTGGACTGAGGCTGAGACAGTGGACTGAGGCTGAGACAGTGGACTGTGGCTGAGACAGTGGACTCTGGCTGAGTTAGGTGGATTGTGGCTGAGACAGCGGACTGTGGCTGAGACAGTGGACTGAGACTGAGATAGGTGTACTGAGGCTGAGACAGTGGACTGTGGCTGAGATAGGTGTACTGAGGCTGAGACAGTGGACTGTGGCTGAGACAGTGGACTGAGACTGAGACAGTGGACTGAGGCTGAGACTGTGGACTGTGGCTGAGATAGGTTGACTGAGGATGAGACAGTGGACTGTGGCTGAGATAGGTGGACTATGGCTGAGATAGGTGGACTGAGGCTGAGGTAGGTGGACTGAGACTGAGATAGGTGGACTGAGGCTGAGACTGTGGACTGTGGCTGAGATAGGTTGACTGAGGATGAGACAGTGGACTGTGGCTGAGATAGGTGGACTGTGGCTGAGATAGGTGGACTGAGGCTGAGATAGGTGGACTGAGACTGAGATAGGTAGTCTGTGGCTGAGACAGTGGACTGAGACTGAGATAGGTGGACTGTGACTGAGATAGGTGGACTGAGGCTGAGACAGTGGACTGAGACTGAGATAGGTGGACTGAGACTGAGATAAGTGGTCTGTGGCTGAGATAGGTGGACTGTGGCTGAGATAGGTGGACTGTGGCTGAGACAGTGGACTGAGACTGAGACAGTGGACTGAGGCTGAGATAGGTGGACTGTGGCTGAGACAGTGGACTGTGGCTGAGAGAGTGGACTGAGACTGAGACAGTGGACTGAGGCTGAGATAGGTGGACTGTGGCTGAGAGAGGTGGACTGAAGCTGAGATAGGTGGACTGAGACTGAGATAGGTGGACTGAGACTGAGATAGGTGGACTGAGGCTGAGACTGTGGACTGTGGCTGAGACAGTGGACTGAGGCTGAGACAGTGGACTGTGGCTGAGACAGTGGACTGAGACTGACATAAGTGGACTGTGGCTGAGAGAGTGGACTGAGGCTGAGACAGTGAGACTGTGGCTGAGATAGGTGGACTGAGGCTGAGACTGTGGACTGTGGCTGAGATAGGTTGACTGAGGATGAGACAGTGGACTGTGGCTGAGATAGGTGGACTGTGGCTGAGATAGGTGGACTGAGGCTGAGATAGGTGGACTGAGACTGAGATAGGTGGACTGAGACTGAGATAAGTGGTCTGTGGCTGAGACAGTGGACTGTGGCTGAGACAGTGGACTGAGACTGAGACAGTGGACTGAGGCTGAGATTGGTGGACTGTGGCTGAGATAGGTGGACTGAAGCTGAGATAGGTGGACTGAGACTGAGATAGGTGGACTGAGACTGAGATAGGTGGACTGAGGCTGAGACTGTGGACTGTGGCTTAGACAGTGGACTGAGGCTGAGACAGTGGACTGTGGCTGAGATAGGTTGACTGAGGATGAGACAGTGGACTGAGACTGAGATAAGTGGACTGTGGCTGAGATAGGTGGACTGAGGCTGAGACAGTGGACTGTGGCTGAGACAGTGGACTGAGACTGAGACAGTGGACTGAGGCTGAGATAGGTGGACTGTGGCTGAGACAGTGGACTGAGACTGAGATAGGTGGACTGAGACTGAGATAAGTGGTCTGTGGCTGAGATAGGTGGACTGTGGCTGAGATAGGTGGACTGTGGCTGAGACAGTGGACTGAGACTGAGACAGTGGACTGAGGCTGAGATAGGTGGACTGTGGCTGAGACAGTGGACTGTGGCTGAGAGAGTGGACTGAGACTGAGACAGTGGACTGAGGCTGAGATAGGTGGACTGTGGCTGAGAGAGGTGGACTGAAGCTGAGATAGGTGGACTGAGACTGAGATAGGTGGACTGAGACTGAGATAGGTGGACTGAGGCTGAGACTGTGGACTGTGGCTGAGACAGTGGACTGAGGCTGAGACAGTGGACTGAGACTGACATAAGTGGACTGTGGCTGAGAGAGTGGACTGAGGCTGAGACAGTGAGACTGTGCTGAGATAGGTGGACTGAGGCTGAGACTGTGGACTGTGGCTGAGATAGGTTGACTGAGGATGAGACAGTGGACTGTGGCTGAGATAGGTGGACTGTGGCTGAGATAGGTGGACTGAGGCTGAGATAGGTGGACTGAGACTGAGATAGGTGGACTGAGACTGAGATAAGTGGTCTGTGGCTGAGACAGTGGACTGTGGCTGAGACAGTGGACTGAGACTGAGACAGTGGACTGAGGCTGAGATTGGTGGACTGTGGCTGAGATAGGTGGACTGAAGCTGAGATAGGTGGACTGAGACTGAGATAGGTGGACTGAGACTGAGATAGGTGGACTGAGGCTGAGACTGTGGACTGTGGCTGAGACAGTGGACTGAGGCTGAGACAGTGGACTGTGGCTGAGATAGGTTGACTGAGGATGAGACAGTGGACTGAGACTGAGATAAGTGGACTGTGGCTGAGATAGGTGGACTGAGGCTGAGACAGTGGACTGTGGCTGAGACAGTGGACTGAGACTGAGACAGTGGACTGAGGCTGAGATAGGTGGACTGTGGCTGAGACAGTGGACTGTGGCTGAGATAGGTGGACTGTGGCTGAGACAGTGGACTGAGGCTGAGACAGTGGACTGTGGCTGAGACAGTGGACTGTGGCTGAGATAGGTGTATTGAGGCTGAGACAGTGGACTGTGGCTGAGACAGTGGACTGAGGCTGAGACAGTGGACTGTGGCTGAGATACGTGGACTGTGGCTGAGATAGGTGGACTGAGGCTGAGGTAGGTGGACTGAGGCTGAGACTGTGGACTGTGGCTGAGATAGGTGGACTGAGGATGAGACAGTGGACTGTGGCTGAGACAGTGGACTGAGACTGAGATAAGTGGACTGTGGCTGAGATAGGTGGACTGAGACTGAGATAAGTGGTCTGTGGCTGAGACAGTGGACTGTGGCTGAGACAGTGGACTGAGGCTGAGACAGTGGACTGTGGCTGAGATAAGTGGACTGTGGCTGAGATAGGTGGACTGAGACTGAGACAGTGGACTGAGGCTGAGATAAGTGGACTGTGGCTGAGACAGTGGACTGAGGCTGAGACAGTGGACTGTGGCTGAGACAGTGGACTGTAGCTGAGACAGTGGACTGTGGCTGAGACAGTGGACTGTGGCTGAGACAGTGGACTGTGGCTGAGATAGGTGGACCGAGATAGAGACAGTGGACTGTGGCTGAGACAGTGAACTGAGACTGAGATAGGTGGACTGAGGCTAAGACAGTGGACTGAGGCTGAGACAGTGGACTGTGGCTGAGACAGTGGACTGAGACTGAGATAAGTGGACTGTGGCTGAGATAGGTGGACTGTGGCTGAGATAGGTGGACTGTGGCTGAGACAGTGGACTGTGGCTGAGACAGTGGACTGTGACTGAGATAGGTGGACTGAGGCAGAGACAGTGGACTGAGACTGAGATAGGTGGACTGAGGCTGAGACAGTGGAATGAGACTGAGACAGTGGACTGTGGCTGAGACAGTGGACTGTGGCTGAGACGGTGGACTCTGGCTGAGATAGGTGGATTGTGGCTGAGACAGTGGACTGTGGCTGAGATAGGTGTACTGAGGCTGAGACGGTGGACTGAGGCTGAGACAATGGACTGTGGCTGAGACAGTGGACTGTGGCTGAGATAGGTGGACTGTGGCTGAGATAGGTGGACTGAGGCTGAGACAGTGGACTGTGGCTGTGATAGGTGTACTGAGGATGAGACAGTGGACTGAGGCTGAGACAATGGACTGTGGCTGAGACAGTGGACTGTGGCTGAGATAGGTGGACTGAGACTGAGATAGGTGGACTGAGGCTGAGACTGTGGACTGTGGCTGAGATAGGTTGACTGAGGATGAGACAGTGCACTGTGGCTGAGATAGGTGGACTGTGGCTGAGATAGGTGGACTGAGGCTGAGATAGGTGGACTGAGGCTGAGGTAGGTGGACTGAGACTGAGATAGGTGGACTGTGGCTGAGATAGGTGGACTGAGGCTGAGACAGTGGACTGTGGCTGAGATAGGTGGACTGTGGCTGAGATAGGTGGACTGAGGCTGAGACAGTGGACTGAGGCTGAGACAGTGGACTGTGGCTGAGACAGTGGACTCTGGCTGAGTTAGGTGGATTGTGGCTGAGACAGCGGACTGTGGCTGAGACAGTGGACTGAGACTGAGATAGGTGTACTGAGGCTGAGACAGTGGACTGTGGCTGAGATAGGTGTACTGAGGCTGAGACAGTGGACTGTGGCTGAGACAGTGGACTGAGACTGAGACAGTGGACTGAGGCTGAGACTGTGGACTGTGGCTGAGATAGGTTGACTGAGGATGAGACAGTGGACTGTGGCTGAGATAGGTGGACTATGGCTGAGATAGGTGGACTGAGGCTGAGGTAGGTGGACTGAGACTGAGATAGGTGGACTGAGGCTGAGACTGTGGACTGTGGCTGAGATAGGTTGACTGAGGATGAGACAGTGGACTGTGGCTGAGATAGGTGGACTGTGGCTGAGATAGGTGGACTGAGGCTGAGATAGGTGGACTGAGACTGAGATAAGTGGTCTGTGGCTGAGACAGTGGACTGAGACTGAGATAGGTGGACTGTGACTGAGATAGGTGGACTGAGGCTGAGACAGTGGACTGAGACTGAGATAGGTGGACTGAGACTGAGATAAGTGGTCTGTGGCTGAGATAGGTGGACTGTGGCTGAGATAGGTGGACTGTGGCTGAGACAGTGGACTGAGACTGAGACAGTGGACTGAGGCTGAGATAGGTGGACTGTGGCTGAGACAGTGGACTGTGGCTGAGAGAGTGGACTGAGACTGAGACAGTGGACTGAGGCTGAGATAGGTGGACTGTGGCTGAGAGAGGTGGACTGAAGCTGAGATAGGTGGACTGAGACTGAGATAGGTGGACTGAGACTGAGATAGGTGGACTGAGGCTGAGACTGTGGACTGTGGCTGAGACAGTGGACTGAGGCTGAGACAGTGGACTGTGGCTGAGACAGTGGACTGAGACTGACATAAGTGGACTGTGGCTGAGAGAGTGGACTGAGGCTGAGACAGTGAGACTGTGGCTGAGATAGGTGGACTGAGGCTGAGACTGTGGACTGTGGCTGAGATAGGTTGACTGAGGATGAGACAGTGGACTGTGGCTGAGATAGGTGGACTGTGGCTGAGATAGGTGGACTGAGGCTGAGATAGGTGGACTGAGACTGAGATAGGTGGACTGAGACTGAGATAAGTGGTCTGTGGCTGAGACAGTGGACTGTGGCTGAGACAGTGGACTGAGACTGAGACAGTGGACTGAGGCTGAGATTGGTGGACTGTGGCTGAGATAGGTGGACTGAAGCTGAGATAGGTGGACTGAGACTGAGATAGGTGGACTGAGACTGAGATAGGTGGACTGAGGCTGAGACTGTGGACTGTGGCTGAGACAGTGGACTGAGGCTGAGACAGTGGACTGTGGCTGAGATAGGTTGACTGAGGATGAGACAGTGGACTGAGACTGAGATAAGTGGACTGTGGCTGAGATAGGTGGACTGAGGCTGAGACAGTGGACTGTGGCTGAGACAGTGGACTGAGACTGAGACAGTGGACTGAGGCTGAGATAGGTGGACTGTGGCTGAGACAGTGGACTGTGGCTGAGATAGGTGGACTGTGGCTGAGACAGTGGACTGAGGCTGAGACAGTGGACTGTGGCTGAGACAGTGGACTGTGGCTGAGATAGGTGTATTGAGGCTGAGACAGTGGACTGTGGCTGAGACAGTGGACTGATGCTGAGACAGTGGACTGTGGCTGAGATACGTGGACTGTGGCTGAGATAGGTGGACTGAGGCTGAGGTAGGTGGACTGAGGCTGAGACTGTGGACTGTGGCTGAGATAGGTGGACTGAGGATGAGACAGTGGACTGTGGCTGAGACAGTGGACTGAGACTGAGATAAGTGGACTGTGGCTGAGACAGTGGACTGTGGCTGAGACAGTGGACTGAGGCTGAGACAGTGGACTGTGGCTGAGATAAGTGGACTGTGGCTGAGATAGGTGGACTGAGACTGAGACAGTGGACTGAGGCTGAGATAAGTGGACTGTGGCTGAGACAGTGGACTGAGGCTGAGACAGTGGACTGTGGCTGAGACAGTGGACTGTAGCTGAGACAGTGGACTGTGGCTGAGACAGTGGACTGTGGCTGAGACAGTGGACTGTGGCTGAGATAGGTGGACCGAGATAGAGACAGTGGACTGTGGCTGAGACAGTGAACTGAGACTGAGATAGGTGGACTGAGGCTAAGACAGTGGACTGAGGCTGAGACAGTGGACTGTGGCTGAGACAGT
Source organism: Eledone cirrhosa (assembly GCA_964016885.1). Taxonomy (NCBI): domain Eukaryota; kingdom Metazoa; phylum Mollusca; class Cephalopoda; order Octopoda; family Eledonidae; genus Eledone; species Eledone cirrhosa. The sequence continues at coordinate 210,969,712 of OZ024741.1, read as the reverse complement.
GGACTGAGACTGAGATAAGTGGACTGTGGCTGAGATAGGTGGACTGTGGCTGAGATAGGTGGACTGTGGCTGAGACAGTGGACTGTGGCTGAGACAGTGGACTGTGACTGAGATAGGTGGACTGAGGCAGAGACAGTGGACTGAGACTGAGATAGGTGGACTGAGGCTGAGACAGTGGAATGAGACTGAGACAGTGGACTGTGGCTGAGACAGTGGACTGTGGCTGAGACGGTGGACTCTGGCTGAGATAGGTGGATTGTGGCTGAGACAGTGGACTGTGGCTGAGATAGGTGTACTGAGGCTGAGACGGTGGACTGAGGCTGAGACAATGGACTGTGGCTGAGACAGTGGACTGTGGCTGAGATAGGTGGACTGTGGCTGAGATAGGTGGACTGAGGCTGAGACAGTGGACTGTGGCTGTGATAGGTGTACTGAGGATGAGACAGTGGACTGAGGCTGAGACAATGGACTGTGGCTGAGACAGTGGACTCTGGCTGAGATAGGTGGACTGTGGCTGAGATAGGTGGACTGAGGCTGAGACAGTGGACTGTGGCTGAGATAGGTGTACTGAGGCTGAGACAGTGGACTGAGGCTGAGACAATGGACTGTGGCTCAGACAGTGGACTGTAGCTGAGACAGTGGACTGTGGCTGAGACAGTGAACTGAGGCTGAGACAGTGGACTGTGGCTGAGACAGTGGACTGTGGCTGAGATAGGTGGACTGAGGCTGAGACAGTGGACTGAGGCTGAGACAGTGGACTGTGGCTGAGACAGTGGACTGTCGCTGAGATAGGTGGACTGTGGCTGAGATAGGTGGACTGAGGCTGAGACAGTGGACTGTGGCTGAGATAGGTGTACTGAGGCTGAGACAGTGGACTGAGGCTGAGACAATGGACTGTGGCTGAGACAGTGGACTGTGGCTGAGATAGGTGGACTGTGGCTGAGATAGGTGGACTGAGGCTGAGACAGTGGACTGTGGCTGAGATAGGTGGACTGTGGCTGAGATAGGTGGACTGAAGCTGAGACAGTGGACTGTGGCTGAGATAGGTGGACTGTGGCTGAGACAGTGGACTGTGGCTGAGACTGTGGACTGAGACTGAGACAGTGGACTGAGGCTGAGATAGTGGACTGTGGCTGAGATACGTGGACTGTGGCTGAGATAGGTGGACTGAGGCTGAGGTAGGTGGACTGAGACTGAGATAGGTGGACTGTGGCTGAGATAGGTGGACTGAGGCTGAGACAGTGGACTGTGGCTGAGATAGGTGGACTGTGGCTGAGATAGGTGGACTGAGGCTGACACAGTGGACTGAGGCTGAGACAGTGGACTGTGGCTGAGACAGTGGACTCTGGCTGAGTTAGGTGGATTGTGGCTGAGACAGTGGACTGTGGCTGAGACAGTGGACTGAGACTGAGATAGGTGTACTGAGGCTGAGACAGTGGACTGTGGCTGAGATAGGTGTACTGAGGCTGAGACAGTGGACTGTGGCTGAGACAGTGGACTGAGACTGAGACAGTGGACTGAGGCTGAGATAGGTTGACTGAGGATGAGACAGTGGACTGTGGCTGAGATAGGTGGACTATGGCTGAGATAGGTGGACTGAGGCTGAGGTAGGTGGACTGAGACTGAGATAGGTGGACTGAGGCTGAGACTGTGGTCTGTGGCTGAGATAGGTTGACTGAGGATGAGACAGTGCACTGTGGCTGAGATAGGTGGACTGTGGCTGAGATAGGTGGACTGAGGCTGAGATAGGTGGACTGAGACTGAGATAAGTGGTCTGTGGCTGAGACAGTGGACTGAGACTGAGATAGGTGGACTGTGACTGAGATAGGTGGACTGAGGCTGAGACAGTGGACTGAGACTGAGATAGGTGGACTGAGACTGAGATAAGTGGTCTGTGGCTGAGATAGGTGGACTGTGGCTGAGATAGGTGGACTGTGGCTGAGACAGTGGACTGAGACTGAGACAGTGGACTGAGGCTGAGATAGGTGGACTGTGGCTGAGACAGTGGACTGTGGCTGAGACAGTGGACTGAGACTGAGACAGTGGACTGAGGCTGAGATAGGTGGACTGTGGCTGAGATAGGTGGACTGAAGCTGAGATAGGTGGACTGAGACTGAGATAGGTGGACTGAGACTGAGATAGGCGGACTGAGGCTGAGACTGTGGACTGTGGCTGAGACAGTGGACTGAGGCTGAGACAGTGGACTGTGGCTGAGATAGGTTGACTGAGGATGAGACAGTGGACTGAGACTGAGATAAGTGGACTGTGGCTGAGATAGGTGGACTGAGGCTGAGACAGTGGACTGTGGCTGAGACAGTGGACTGAGACTGAGATAAGTGGACTGTGGCTGAGAGAGTGGACTGAGGCTGAGACAGTGAGACTGTGGCTGAGATAGGTGGACTGAGGCTGAGACTGTGGACTGTGGCTGAGATAGGTTGACTGAGGATGAGACAGTGGACTGTGGCTGAGATAGGTGGACTGTGGCTGAGATAGGTGGACTGAGGCTGAGATAGGTGGACTGAGACTGAGATAGGTGGACTGAGACTGAGATAAGTGGTCTGTGGCTGAGACAGTGGACTGAGACTGAGATAGGTGGACTGTGACTGAGATAGGTGGACTGAGGCTGAGACAGTGGACTGAGACTGAGATAGGTGGACTGAGACTGAGATAAGTGGTCTGTGGCTGAGATAGGTGGACTGTGGCTGAGATAGGTGGACTGTGGCTGAGACAGTGGACTGAGACTGAGACAGTGGACTGAGGCTGAGATAGGTGGACTGTGGCTGAGACAGTGGACTGTGGCTGAGACAGTGGACTGAGACTGAGACAGTGGACTGAGGCTGAGATAGGTGGACTGTGGCTGAGAGAGTGGACTGAGGCTGAGACAGTGAGACTCTGGCTGAGATAGGTGGACTGAGGCTGAGACTGTGGACTGTGGCTGAGATAGGTTGACTGAGGATGAGACAGTGGACTGTGGCTGAGATAGGTGGACTGTGGCTGAGATAGGTGGACTGAGGCTGAGATAGGTGGACTGAGACTGAGATAGGTGGACTGAGACTGAGATAAGTGGTCTGTGGCTGAGACAGTGGACTGAGACTGAGATAGGTGGACTGTGACTGAGATAGGTGGACTGAGGCTGAGACAGTGGACTGAGACTGAGATAGGTGGACTGAGACTGAGATAAGTGGTCTGTGGCTGAGATAGGTGGACTGTGGCTGAGATAGGTGGACTGTGGCTGAGACAGTGGACTGAGACTGAGACAGTGGACTGAGGCTGAGATAGGTGGACTGTGGCTGAGACAGTGGACTGTGGCTGAGACAGTGGACTGAGACTGAGACAGTGGACTGAGGCTGAGATAGGTGGACTGCGGCTGAGATAGGTGGACTGAAGCTGATATAGGTGGACTGAGACTGAGATAGGTGGACTGAGCCTGAGACAGTGGACTGTGGCTGAGATAGGTTGACTGAGGATGAGACAGTGGACTGAGACTGAGATAAGTGGACTGTGGCTGAGATAGGTGGACTGAGGCTGAGACAGTGGACTGTGGCTGAGACAGTGGACTGAGACTGAGATAAGTGCACTGTGGCTGAGAGAGTGGACTGAGGCTGAGACAGTGGACTGAGGCTGAGACAGTGGACTGAGGCTGAGACAGTGGACTGTGGCAGAGATAGGTGTACTGAGGCTGAGACAGTGGACTGTGGCTGAGTCAGTGGACTGTGGTTGAGACAGTGGACTGAGACTGAGACAGTGGACTGTGGCTGAGACAGTGGACTGAGACTGAGATAAGTGGACTGTGGCTGAGACAGTGGACTGAGGCAGAGACAGTGGACTGTGGCTGAGACAGTGGACTGTGGTTGAGATAGGTGGACTGAGGCTGAGACAGTGGACTGAGGCTGAGACAGTGGACTGTGGCTGAGACAGTGGCCTGAGACTGAGATAGGTGGACTGAGACTGAGACAGTGGACTGTGGTTGAGGCAGTGGACTGTGGCTGAGATAGGTGGACTGAGACTGAGAAAGGTGGACTGAGACTGAGACAGTGGACTGAGGCTGAGACAGTGGACTGAGGCTGAGACAGTGGACTGAGACTGAGACAGTGGACTGTGGCTGAGACAGTGGACTGAGACTGAGATAGGTGGACTGAGGCTGAGACAGTGGACTGTGGCTGAGACGGTGGACTGAGGCTGAGATAGGTGGACTGAGGCTGAGATAGGTGGACTGAGGCTGAGACAGTGGACTGTGGCTGAGACGGTGGACTGAGGCTGAGACAGTGGACTGAGGCTGAGACAGTGGACTGAGGCTGAGACAGTGGACTGTGGCTGAGGTAGGTGGACTGAGACTGAGACAGTGGACTGAGGCTGAGATAAGTGGACTGTGGCTGAGACAGTGGACTGAGGCTGAGATAGGTGGACTGATGCTGAGACAGTGGACTGTGGCTGAGACAGTGGACTGAGACTGAGATAGGTGGACTGAGACTGAGATAGGTGGACTGAGACTGAGACAGTGGACTGTGGCTGAGACAGTGGACTCTGGCTGAGATAAGTGGACTGTGGCTGAGACAGTGGACTGAGACTGAGATAGGTGAACTGAGGATGAGACAGTGGACTGTGGCTGAGATAGGTGGACTGTGGCTGAGATAGGTGGACTGAGGCTGAGATAGGTGGACTGAGACTGAGATAAGTGGTCTGTGGCTGAGACAGTGGACTGAGACTGAGATAGGTGGACTGTGACTGAGATAGGTGGACTGAGGCTGAGACAGTGGACTGAGACTGAGATAGGTGGACTGAGACTGAGATAAGTGGTCTGTGGCTGAGATAGGTGGACTGTGGCTGAGATAGGTGGACTGTGGCTGAGACAGTGGACTGAGACTGAGACAGTGGACTGAGGCTGAGATAGGTGGACTGTGGCTGAGACAGTGGACTGTGGCTGAGAGAGTGGACTGAGACTGAGACAGTGGACTGAGGCTGAGATAGGTGGACTGTGGCTGAGAGAGGTGGACTGAAGCTGAGATAGGTGTACTGAGGCTGAGACAGTGGACTGTGGCTGAGATAGGTGTACTGAGGCTGAGACAGTGGACTGTGGCTGAGACAGTGGACTGAGACTGAGACAGTGGACTGAGGCTGAGATAGGTTGACTGAGGATGAGACAGTGGACTGTGGCTGAGATAGGTGGACTATGGCTGAGATAGGTGGACTGAGGCTGAGGTAGGTGGACTGAGACTGAGATAGGTGGACTGAGGCTGAGACTGTGGACTGTGGCTGAGATAGGTTGACTGAGGATGAGACAGTGCACTGTGGCTGAGATAGGTGGACTGTGGCTGAGATAGGTGAACTGAGGCTGAGATAGGTGGACTGAGCCTGAGGTAGGTGGACTGAGACTGAGATAGGTGGACTGTGGCTGAGATAGGTGGACTGAGGCTGAGACAGTGGACTGTGGCTGAGATAGGTGGACTGTGGCTGAGATAGGTGGACTGAGGCTGAGACAGTGGACTGAGGCTGAGACAGTGGACTGTGGCTGAGACAGTGGACTCTGGCTGAGTTAGGTGGATTGTGGCTGAGACAGTGGACTGTGGCTGAGACAGTGGACTGAGACTGAGATAGGTGTACTGAGGCTGAGACAGTGGAGTGTGGCTGAGATAGGTGTACTGAGGCTGAGACAGTGGACTGTGGCTGAGACAGTGGACTGAGACTGAGACAGTGGACTGAGGCTGAGACTGTGGACTGTGGCTGAGATAGGTTGACTGAGGATGAGACAGTGGACTGTGGCTGAGATAGGTGGACTATGGCTGAGATAGGTGGACTGAGGCTGAGGTAGGTGGACTGAGACTGAGATAGGTGGACTGAGGCTGAGACTGTGGACTGTGGCTGAGATAGGTTGACTGAGGATGAGACAGTGGACTGTGGCTGAGATAGGTGGACTGTGGCTGAGATAGGTGGACTGAGGCTGAGATAGGTGGACTGAGACTGAGATAAGTGGTCTGTGGCTGAGACAGTGGACTGAGACTGAGATAGGTGGACTGTGACTGAGATAGGTGGACTGAGGCTGAGACAGTGGACTGAGACTGAGATAGGTGGACTGAGACTGAGATAAGTGGTCTGTGGCTGAGATAGGTGGACTGTGGCTGAGATAGGTGGACTGTGGCTGAGACAGTGGACTGAGACTGAGACAGTGGACTGAGGCTGAGATAGGTGGACTGTGGCTGAGACAGTGGACTGTGGCTGAGAGAGTGGACTGAGACTGAGACAGTGGACTGAGGCTGAGATAGGTGGACTGTGGCTGAGAGAGGTGGACTGAAGCTGAGATAGGTGGACTGAGACTGAAATAGGTGGACTGAGACTGAGATAGGTGGACTGAGGCTGAGACTGTGGACTGTGGCTGAGACAGTGGACTGAGGCTGAGACAGTGGACTGTGGCTGAGACAGTGGACTGAGACTGACATAAGTGGACTGTGGCTGAGAGAGTGGACTGAGGCTGAGACAGTGAGACTGTGGCTGAGATAGGTGGACTGAGGCTGAGACTGTGGACTGTGGCTGAGATAGGTTGACTGAGGATGAGACAGTGGACTGTGGCTGAGATAGGTGGACTGTGGCTGAGATAGGTGGACTGAGGCTGAGATAGGTGGACTGAGACTGAGATAGGTGGACTGAGACTGAGATAAGTGGTCTGTGGCTGAGACAGTGGACTGAGACTGAGATAGGTGGACTGTGACTGAGATAGGTGGACTGAGGCTGAGACAGTGGACTGAGACTGAGATAGGTGGACTGAGACTGAGATAAGTGGTCTGTGGCTGAGATAGGTGGACTGTGGCTGAGATAGGTGGACTGAGGCTGAGACAGTGGACTGTGGCTGAGATAGGTGTACTGAGGCTGAGACAGTGGACTGAGGCTGAGACAATGGACTGTGGCTCAGACAGTGGACTGTGGCTGAGATAGGTGGACTGAGGCTGAGACAGTGGACTGAGGCTGAGACAGTGGACTGTGGCTGAGACAGTGGACTGTGGCTGAGATAGGTGGACTGTGGCTGAGATAGGTGGACTGAGGCTGAGACAGTGGACTGTGGCTGAGATAGGTGTACTGAGGCTGAGACAGTGGACTGAGGCTGAGACAATGGACTGTGGCTGAGACAGTGGACTGTGGCTGAGATAGGTGGACTGTGGCTGAGATAGGTGGACTGAGGCTGAGACAGTGGACTGTGGCTGAGATAGGTGGACTGTGGCTGAGATAGGTGGACTGAGGCTGAGACAGTGGACTGTGGCTGAGATAGGTGGACTGTGGCTGAGACAGTGGACTGTGGCTGAGATAGTGGACTGTGGCTGAGATACGTGGACTGTGGCTGAGATAGGTGGACTGAGGCTGAGGTAGGTGGACTGAGACTGAGATAGGTGGACTGTGGCTGAGATAGGTGGACTGAGGCTGAGACAGTGGACTGTGGCTGAGATAGGTGGACTGTGGCTGAGATAGGTGGACTGAGGCTGACACAGTGGACTGAGGCTGAGACAGTGGACCGTGGCTGAGACAGTGGACTCTGGCTGAGTTAGGTGGATTGTGGCTGAGACAGTGGACTGTGGCTGAGACAGTGGACTGAGACTGAGATAGGTGTACTGAGGCTGAGACAGTGGACTGTGGCTGAGATAGGTGTACTGAGGCTGAGACAGTGGACTGTGGCTGAGACAGTGGACTGAGACTGAGACAGTGGACTGAGGCTGAGATAGGTTGACTGAGGATGAGACAGTGGACTGTGGCTGAGATAGGTGGACTATGGCTGAGATAGGTGGACTGAGGCTGAGGTAGGTGGACTGAGACTGAGATAGGTGGACTGAGGCTGAGACTGTGGACTGTGGCTGAGATAGGTTGACTGAGGATGAGACAGTGCACTGTGGCTGAGATAGGTGGACTGTGGCTGAGATAGGTGGACTGAGGCTGAGATAGGTGGACTGAGGCTGAGGTAGGTGGACTGAGACTGAGATAGGTGGACTGTGGCTGAGATAGGTGGACTGAGGCTGAGACAGTGGACTGTGGCTGAGATAGGTGGACTGTGGCTGAGATAGGTGGACTGAGGCTGAGACAGTGGACTGAGGCTGAGACAGTGGACTGTGGCTGAGACAGTGGACTCTGGCTGAGTTAGGTGGATTGTGGCTGAGACAGCGGACTGTGGCTGAGACAGTGGACTGAGACTGAGATAGGTGTACTGAGGCTGAGACAGTGGACTGTGGCTGAGATAGGTGTACTGAGGCTGAGACAGTGGACTGTGGCTGAGACAGTGGACTGAGACTGAGACAGTGGACTGAGGCTGAGACTGTGGACTGTGGCTGAGATAGGTTGACTGAGGATGAGACAGTGGACTGTGGCTGAGATAGGTGGACTATGGCTGAGATAGGTGGACTGAGGCTGAGGTAGGTGGACTGAGACTGAGATAGGTGGACTGAGGCTGAGACTGTGGACTGTGGCTGAGATAGGTTGACTGAGGATGAGACAGTGGACTGTGGCTGAGATAGGTGGACTGTGGCTGAGATAGGTGGACTGAGGCTGAGATAGGTGGACTGAGACTGAGATAGGTAGTCTGTGGCTGAGACAGTGGACTGAGACTGAGATAGGTGGACTGTGACTGAGATAGGTGGACTGAGGCTGAGACAGTGGACTGAGACTGAGATAGGTGGACTGAGACTGAGATAAGTGGTCTGTGGCTGAGATAGGTGGACTGTGGCTGAGATAGGTGGACTGTGGCTGAGACAGTGGACTGAGACTGAGACAGTGGACTGAGGCTGAGATAGGTGGACTGTGGCTGAGACAGTGGACTGTGGCTGAGAGAGTGGACTTAGACTGAGACAGTGGACTGAGGCTGAGATAGGTGGACTGTGGCTGAGAGAGGTGGACTGAAGCTGAGATAGGTGGACTGAGACTGAGATAGGTGGACTGAGACTGAGATAGGTGGACTGAGGCTGAGACTGTGGACTGTGGCTGAGACAGTGGACTGAGGCTGAGACAGTGGACTGTGGCTGAGACAGTGGACTGAGACTGACATAAGTGGACTGTGGCTGAGAGAGTGGACTGAGGCTGAGACAGTGAGACTGTGGCTGAGATAGGTGGACTGAGGCTGAGACTGTGGACTGTGGCTGAGATAGGTTGACTGAGGAAGAGACAGTGGACTGTGGCTGAGATAGGTGGACTGTGGCTGAGATAGGTGGACTGAGGCTGAGATAGGTGGACTGAGACTGAGATAGGTGGACTGAGACTGAGATAAGTGGTCTGTGGCTGAGACAGTGGACTGTGGCTGAGACAGTGGACTGAGACTGAGACAGTGGACTGAGGCTGAGATTGGTGGACTGTGGCTGAGATAGGTGGACTGAAGCTGAGATAGGTGGACTGAGACTGAGATAGGTGGACTGAGACTGAGATAGGTGGACTGAGGCTGAGACTGTGGACTGTGGCTTAGACAGTGGACTGAGGCTGAGACAGTGGACTGTGGCTGAGATAGGTTGACTGAGGATGAGACAGTGGACTGAGACTGAGATAAGTGGACTGTGGCTGAGATAGGTGGACTGTGGCTGAGACAGTGGACTGTGGCTGAGAGAGTGGACTGAGACTGAGACAGTGGACTGAGGCTGAGATAGGTGGACTGTGGCTGAGAGAGGTGGACTGAAGCTGAGATAGGTGGACTGAGACTGAAATAGGTGGACTGAGACTGAGATAGGTGGACTGAGGCTGAGACTGTGGACTGTGGCTGAGACAGTGGACTGAGGCTGAGACAGTGGACTGTGGCTGAGACAGTGGACTGAGACTGACATAAGTGGACTGTGGCTGAGAGAGTGGACTGAGGCTGAGACAGTGAGACTGTGGCTGAGATAGGTGGACTGAGGCTGAGACTGTGGACTGTGGCTGAGATAGGTTGACTGAGGATGAGACAGTGGACTGTGGCTGAGATAGGTGGACTGTGGCTGAGATAGGTGGACTGAGGCTGAGATAGGTGGACTGAGACTGAGATAGGTGGACTGAGACTGAGATAAGTGGTCTGTGGCTGAGACAGTGGACTGAGACTGAGATAGGTGGACTGTGACTGAGATAGGTGGACTGAGGCTGAGACAGTGGACTGAGACTGAGATAGGTGGACTGAGACTGAGATAAGTGGTCTGTGGCTGAGATAGGTGGACTGTGGCTGAGATAGGTGGACTGAGGCTGAGACAGTGGACTGTGGCTGAGATAGGTGTACTGAGGCTGAGACAGTGGACTGAGGCTGAGACAATGGACTGTGGCTCAGACAGTGGACTGTAGCTGAGACAGTGGACTGTGGCTGAGACAGTGAACTGAGGCTGAGACAGTGGACTGTGGCTGAGACAGTGGACTGTGGCTGAGATAGGTGGACTGAGGCTGAGACAGTGGACTGAGGCTGAGACAGTGGACTGTGGCTGAGACAGTGGACTGTGGCTGAGATAGGTGGACTGTGGCTGAGATAGGTGGACTGAGGCTGAGACAGTGGACTGTGGCTGAGATAGGTGTACTGAGGCTGAGACAGTGGACTGAGGCTGAGACAATGGACTGTGGCTGAGACAGTGGACTGTGGCTGAGATAGGTGGACTGTGGCTGAGATAGGTGGACTGAGGCTGAGACAGTGGACTGTGGCTGAGATAGGTGGACTGTGGCTGAGATAGGTGGACTGAGGCTGAGACAGTGGACTGTGGCTGAGATAGGTGGACTGTGGCTGAGACAGTGGACTGTGGCTGAGATAGTGGACTGTGGCTGAGATACGTGGACTGTGGCTGAGATAGGTGGACTGAGGCTGAGGTAGGTGGACTGAGACTGAGATAGGTGGACTGTGGCTGAGATAGGTGGACTGAGGCTGAGACAGTGGACTGTGGCTGAGATAGGTGGACTGTGGCTGAGATAGGTGGACTGAGGCTGACACAGTGGACTGAGGCTGAGACAGTGGACTGTGGCTGAGACAGTGGACTCTGGCTGAGTTAGGTGGATTGTGGCTGAGACAGTGGACTGTGGCTGAGACAGTGGACTGAGACTGAGATAGGTGTACTGAGGCTGAGACAGTGGACTGTGGCTGAGATAGGTGTACTGAGGCTGAGACAGTGGACTGTGGCTGAGACAGTGGACTGAGACTGAGACAGTGGACTGAGGCTGAGATAGGTTGACTGAGGATGAGACAGTGGACTGTGGCTGAGATAGGTGGACTATGGCTGAGATAGGTGGACTGAGGCTGAGGTAGGTGGACTGAGACTGAGATAGGTGGACTGAGGCTGAGACTGTGGACTGTGGCTGAGATAGGTTGACTGAGGATGAGACAGTGCACTGTGGCTGAGATAGGTGGACTGTGGCTGAGATAGGTGGACTGAGGCTGAGATAGGTGGACTGAGGCTGAGGTAGGTGGACTGAGACTGAGATAGGTGGACTGTGGCTGAGATAGGTGGACTGAGGCTGAGACAGTGGACTGTGGCTGAGATAGGTGGACTGTGGCTGAGATAGGTGGACTGAGGCTGAGACAGTGGACTGAGGCTGAGACAGTGGACTGTGGCTGAGACAGTGGACTCTGGCTGAGTTAGGTGGATTGTGGCTGAGACAGCGGACTGTGGCTGAGACAGTGGACTGAGACTGAGATAGGTGTACTGAGGCTGAGACAGTGGACTGTGGCTGAGATAGGTGTACTGAGGCTGAGACAGTGGACTGTGGCTGAGACAGTGGACTGAGACTGAGACAGTGGACTGAGGCTGAGACTGTGGACTGTGGCTGAGATAGGTTGACTGAGGATGAGACAGTGGACTGTGGCTGAGATAGGTGGACTATGGCTGAGATAGGTGGACTGAGGCTGAGGTAGGTGGACTGAGACTGAGATAGGTGGACTGAGGCTGAGACTGTGGACTGTGGCTGAGATAGGTTGACTGAGGATGAGACAGTGGACTGTGGCTGAGATAGGTGGACTGTGGCTGAGATAGGTGGACTGAGGCTGAGATAGGTGGACTGAGACTGAGATAGGTAGTCTGTGGCTGAGACAGTGGACTGAGACTGAGATAGGTGGACTGTGACTGAGATAGGTGGACTGAGGCTGAGACAGTGGACTGAGACTGAGATAGGTGGACTGAGACTGAGATAAGTGGTCTGTGGCTGAGATAGGTGGACTGTGGCTGAGATAGGTGGACTGTGGCTGAGACAGTGGACTGAGACTGAGACAGTGGACTGAGGCTGAGATAGGTGGACTGTGGCTGAGACAGTGGACTGTGGCTGAGAGAGTGGACTGAGACTGAGACAGTGGACTGAGGCTGAGATAGGTGGACTGTGGCTGAGAGAGGTGGACTGAAGCTGAGATAGGTGGACTGAGACTGAGATAGGTGGACTGAGACTGAGATAGGTGGACTGAGGCTGAGACTGTGGACTGTGGCTGAGACAGTGGACTGAGGCTGAGACAGTGGACTGTGGCTGAGACAGTGGACTGAGACTGACATAAGTGGACTGTGGCTGAGAGAGTGGACTGAGGCTGAGACAGTGAGACTGTGGCTGAGATAGGTGGACTGAGGCTGAGACTGTGGACTGTGGCTGAGATAGGTTGACTGAGGATGAGACAGTGGACTGTGGCTGAGATAGGTGGACTGTGGCTGAGATAGGTGGACTGAGGCTGAGATAGGTGGACTGAGACTGAGATAGGTGGACTGAGACTGAGATAAGTGGTCTGTGGCTGAGACAGTGGACTGTGGCTGAGACAGTGGACTGAGACTGAGACAGTGGACTGAGGCTGAGATTGGTGGACTGTGGCTGAGATAGGTGGACTGAAGCTGAGATAGGTGGACTGAGACTGAGATAGGTGGACTGAGACTGAGATAGGTGGACTGAGGCTGAGACTGTGGACTGTGGCTTAGACAGTGGACTGAGGCTGAGACAGTGGACTGTGGCTGAGATAGGTTGACTGAGGATGAGACAGTGGACTGAGACTGAGATAAGTGGACTGTGGCTGAGATAGGTGGACTGAGGCTGAGACAGTGGACTGTGGCTGAGACAGTGGACTGAGACTGAGACAGTGGACTGAGGCTGAGATAGGTGGACTGTGGCTGAGACAGTGGACTGTGGCTGAGATAGGTGGACTGTGGCTGAGACAGTGGACTGAGGCTGAGACAGTGGACTGTGGCTGAGACAGTGGACTGTGGCTGAGATAGGTGTATTGAGGCTGAGACAGTGGACTGTGCCTGAGACAGTGGACTGAGGCTGAGACAGTGGACTGTGGCTGAGATACGTGGACTGTGGCTGAGATAGGTGGACTGAGGCTGAGGTAGGTGGACTGAGGCTGAGACTGTGGACTGTGGCTGAGATAGGTGGACTGAGGATGAGACAGTGGACTGTGGCTGAGACAGTGGACTGAGACTGAGATAAGTGGACTGTGGCTGAGATAGGTGGACTGCGACTGAGATAAGTGGTCTGTGGCTGAGACAGTGGACTGTGGCTGAGACAGTGGACTGAGGCTGAGACAGTGGACTGTGGCTGAGATAAGTGGACTGTGGCTGAGATAGGTGGACTGAGACTGAGACAGTGGACTGAGGCTGAGATAAGTGGACTGTGGCTGAGACAGTGGACTGAGGCTGAGACAGTGGACTGTGGCTGAGACAGTGGACTGTAGCTGAGACAGTGGACTGTGGCTGAGACAGTGGACTGTGGCTGAGACAGTGGACTGTGGCTGAGATAGGTGGACCGAGATAGAGACAGTGGACTGTGGCTGAGACAGTGAACTGAGACTGAGATAGGTGGACTGAGGCTAAGACAGTGGACTGAGGCTGAGACAGTGGACTGTGGCTGAGACAGTGGACTGAGACTGAGATAAGTGGACTGTGGCTGAGATAGGTGGACTGTGGCTGAGATAGGTGGACTGTGGCTGAGACAGTGGACTGTGGCTGAGACAGTGGACTGTGACTGAGATAGGTGGACTGAGGCAGAGACAGTGGACTGAGACTGAGATAGGTGGACTGAGGCTGAGACAGTGGAATGAGACTGAGACAGTGGACTGTGGCTGAGACAGTGGACTGTGGCTGAGACGGTGGACTCTGGCTGAGATAGGTGGATTGTGGCTGAGACAGTGGACTGTGGCTGAGATAGGTGTACTGAGGCTGAGACGGTGGACTGAGGCTGAGACAATGGACTGTGGCTGAGACAGTGGACTGTGGCTGAGATAGGTGGACTGTGGCTGAGATAGGTGGACTGAGGCTGAGACAGTGGACTGTGGCTGTGATAGGTGTACTGAGGATGAGACAGTGGACTGAGGCTGAGACAATGGACTGTGGCTGAGACAGTGGACTGTGGCTGAGATAGGTGGACTGTGGCTGAGATAGGTGGACTGAGGCTGAGACAGTGGACTGTGGCTGAGATAGGTGTACTGAGGCTGAGACAGTGGACTGAGGCTGAGACAATGGACTGTGGCTCAGACAGTGGACTGTAGCTGAGACAGTGGACTGTGGCTGAGACAGTGAACTGAGGCTGAGACAGTGGACTGTGGCTGAGACAGTGGACTGTGGCTGAGATAGGTGGACTGAGGCTGAGACAGTGGACTGAGGCTGAGACAGTGGACTGTGGCTGAGACAGTGGACTGTCGCTGAGATAGGTGGACTGTGGCTGAGATAGGTGGACTGAGGCTGAGACAGTGGACTGTGGCTGAGATAGGTGTACTGAGGCTGAGACAGTGGACTGAGGCTGAGACAATGGACTGTGGCTGAGACAGTGGACTGTGGCTGAGATAGGTGGACTGTGGCTGAGATAGGTGGACTGAGGCTGAGACAGTGGACTGTGGCTGAGATAGGTGGACTGTGGCTGAGATAGGTGGACTGAGGCTGAGACAGTGGACTGTGGCTGAGATAGGTGGACTGTGGCTGAGACAGTGGACTGTGGCTGAGACTGTGGACTGAGACTGAGACAGTGGACTGAGGCTGAGATAGTGGACTGTGGCTGAGATACGTGGACTGTGGCTGAGATAGGTGGACTGAGGCTGAGGTAGGTGGACTGAGACTGAGATAGGTGGACTGTGGCTGAGATAGGTGGACTGAGGCTGAGACAGTGGACTGTGGCTGAGATAGGTGGACTGTGGCTGAGATAGGTGGACTGAGGCTGACACAGTGGACTGAGGCTGAGACAGTGGACTGTGGCTGAGACAGTGGACTCTGGCTGAGTTAGGTGGATTGTGGCTGAGACACTGGACTGTGGCTGAGACAGTGGACTGAGACTGAGATAGGTGTACTGAGGCTGAGACAGTGGACTGTGGCTGAGATAGGTGTACTGAGGCTGAGACAGTGGACTGTGGCTGAGACAGTGGACTGAGACTGAGACAGTGGACTGAGGCTGAGATAGGTTGACTGAGGATGAGACAGTGGACTGTGGCTGAGATAGGTGGACTATGGCTGAGATAGGTGGACTGAGGCTGAGGTAGGTGGACTGAGACTGAGATAGGTGGACTGAGGCTGAGACTGTGGTCTGTGGCTGAGATAGGTTGACTGAGGATGAGACAGTGCACTGTGGCTGAGATAGGTGGACTGTGGCTGAGATAGGTGGACTGAGGCTGAGATAGGTGGACTGAGACTGAGATAAGTGGTCTGTGGCTGAGACAGTGGACTGAGACTGAGATAGGTGGACTGTGACTGAGATAGGTGGACTGAGGCTGAGACAGTGGACTGAGACTGAGATAGGTGGACTGAGACTGAGATAAGTGGTCTGTGGCTGAGATAGGTGGACTGTGGCTGAGATAGGTGGACTGTGGCTGAGACAGTGGACTGAGACTGAGACAGTGGACTGAGGCTGAGATAGGTGGACTGTGGCTGAGACAGTGGACTGAGACTGAGACAGTGGACTGAGGCTGAGATAGGTGGACTGTGGCTGAGATAGGTGGACAGAAGCTGAGATAGGTGGACTGAGACTGAGATAGGTGGACTGAGACTGAGATAGGCGGACTGAGGCTGAGACTGTGGACTGTGGCTGAGACAGTGGACTGAGGCTGAGACAGTGGACTGTGGCTGAGATAGGTTGACTGAGGATGAGACAGTGGACTGAGACTGAGATAAGTGGACTGTGGCTGAGATAGGTGGACTGAGGCTGAGACAGTGGACTGTGGCTGAGACAGTGGACTGAGACTGAGATAAGTGGACTGTGGCTGAGAGAGTGTACTGAGGCTGAGACAGTGAGACTGTGGCTGAGATAGGTGGACTGAGGCTGAGACTGTGGACTGTGGCTGAGATACGTTGACTGAGGATGAGACAGTGGACTGTGGCTGAGATAGGTGGACTGTGGCTGAGATAGGTGGACTGAGGCTGAGATAGGTGGACTGAGACTGAGATAGGTGGACTGAGACTGAGATAAGTGGTCTGTGGCTGAGACAGTGGACTGAGACTGAGATAGGTGGACTGTGACTGAGATAGGTGGACTGAGGCTGAGACAGTGGACTGAGACTGAGATAGGTGGACTGAGACTGAGATAAGTGGTCTGTGGCTGAGATAGGTGGACTGTGGCTGAGATAGGTGGACTGTGGCTGAGACAGTGGACTGAGACTGAGACAGTGGACTGAGGCTGAGATAGGTGGACTGTGGCTGAGACAGTGGACTGTGGCTGAGACAGTGGACTGAGACTGAGACAGTGGACTGAGGCTGAGATAGGTGGACTGTGGCTGAGAGAGTGGACTGAGGCTGAGACAGTGAGACTCTGGCTGAGATAGGTGGACTGAGGCTGAGACTGTGGACTGTGGCTGAGATAGGTTGACTGAGGATGAGACAGTGGACTGTGGCTGAGATAGGTGGACTGTGGCTGAGATAGGTGGACTGAGGCTGAGATAGGTGGACTGAGACTGAGATAGGTGGACTGAGACTGAGATAAGTGGTCTGTGGCTGAGACAGTGGACTGAGACTGAGATAGGTGGACTGTGACTGAGATAGGTGGACTGAGGCTGAGACAGTGGACTGAGACTGAGATAGGTGGACTGAGACTGAGATAAGTGGTCTGTGGCTGAGATAGGTGGACTGTGGCTGAGATAGGTGGACTGTGGCTGAGACAGTGGACTGAGACTGAGACAGTGGACTGAGGCTGAGATAGGTGGACTGTGGCTGAGACAGTGGACTGTGGCTGAGACAGTGGACTGAGACTGAGACAGTGGACTGAGGCTGAGATAGGTGGACTGCGGCTGAGATAGGTGGACTGAAGCTGATATAGGTGGACTGAGACTGAGATAGGTGGACTGAGCCTGAGACAGTGGACTGTGGCTGAGATAGGTTGACTGAGGATGAGACAGTGGACTGAGACTGAGATAAGTGGACTGTGGCTGAGATAGGTGGACTGAGGCTGAGACAGTGGACTGTGGCTGAGACAGTGGACTGAGACTGAGATAAGTGCACTGTGGCTGAGAGAGTGGACTGAGGCTGAGACAGTGGACTGAGGCTGAGACAGTGGACTGAGGCTGAGACAGTGGACTGTGGCAGAGATAGGTGTACTGAGGCTGAGACAGTGGACTGTGGCTGAGTCAGTGGACTGTGGTTGAGACAGTGGACTGAGACTGAGACAGTGGACTGTGGCTGAGACAGTGGACTGAGACTGAGATAAGTGGACTGTGGCTGAGACAGTGGACTGAGGCAGAGACAGTGGACTGTGGCTGAGACAGTGGACTG
The DNA here is from genome assembly GCA_964016885.1 of Eledone cirrhosa. Classification (NCBI taxonomy): domain Eukaryota; kingdom Metazoa; phylum Mollusca; class Cephalopoda; order Octopoda; family Eledonidae; genus Eledone; species Eledone cirrhosa. The sequence continues at coordinate 210,952,100 of OZ024741.1, read as the reverse complement.
TGGTTGAGATAGGTGGACTGAGGCTGAGACAGTGGACTGAGGCTGAGACAGTGGACTGTGGCTGAGACAGTGGCCTGAGACTGAGATAGGTGGACTGAGACTGAGACAGTGGACTGTGGTTGAGGCAGTGGACTGTGGCTGAGATAGGTGGACTGAGACTGAGAAAGGTGGACTGAGACTGAGACAGTGGACTGAGGCTGAGACAGTGGACTGAGGCTGAGACAGTGGACTGAGACTGAGACAGTGGACTGTGGCTGAGACAGTGGACTGAGACTGAGATAGGTGGACTGAGGCTGAGACAGTGGACTGTGGCTGAGACGGTGGACTGAGGCTGAGATAGGTGGACTGAGGCTGAGATAGGTGGACTGAGGCTGAGACAGTGGACTGTGGCTGAGACGGTGGACTGAGGCTGAGACAGTGGACTGAGGCTGAGACAGTGGACTGAGGCTGAGACAGTGGACTGTGGCTGAGGTAGGTGGACTGAGACTGAGACAGTGGACTGAGGCTGAGATAAGTGGACTGTGGCTGAGACAGTGGACTGAGGCTGAGATAGGTGGACTGATGCTGAGACAGTGGACTGTGGCTGAGACAGTGGACTGAGACTGAGATAGGTGGACTGAGACTGAGATAGGTGGACTGAGACTGAGACAGTGGACTGTGGCTGAGACAGTGGACTCTGGCTGAGATAAGTGGACTGTGGCTGAGACAGTGGACTGAGACTGAGATAGGTGAACTGAGGCTGAGACAGTGGACTGTGGCTGAGACAGTGGACTGTGGCTGAGATAGGTGGACTGTGGCTGAGATAGGTGGACTGAGACTGAGACAGTGGACTGAGGCTGAGATAGGTGGACTGAGGCTGAGGTAGGTGGACTGAGACTGAGATAGGTGGACTGTGGCTGAGATAGGTGGACTGAGACTGAGACAGTGGACTGAGGCTGAGATAGGTGGACTGAGGCTGAGGTAGGTGGACTGAGACTGAGATAGGTGGACTGTGGCTGAGATAGGTGGACTGAGGCTGAGACAGTGGACTGTGGCTGAGATAGGTGGACTGTGGCTGAGATAGGTGGACTGAGGCTGAGACAGTGGACTGAGGCTGAGACAGTGGACTGTGGCTGAGACAGTGGACTCTGGCTGAGTTAGGTGGATTGTGGCTGAGACAGTGGACTGTGGCTGAGACAGTGGACTGAGACTGAGATAGGTGTACTGAGGCTGAGACAGTGGACTGTGGCTGAGATAGGTGTACTGAGGCTGAGACAGTGGACTGTGGCTGAGACAGTGGACTGAGACTGAGACAGTGGACTGAGGCTGAGACTGTGGACTGTGGCTGAGATAGGTTGACTGAGGATGAGACAGTGGACTGTGGCTGAGATAGGTGGACTATGGCTGAGATAGGTGGACTGAGGCTGAGGTAGGTGGACTGAGACTGAGATAGGTGGACTGAGGCTGAGACTGTGGACTGTGGCTGAGATAGGTTGACTGAGGATGAGACAGTGGACTCTGGCTGAGATAGGTGGACTGTGGCTGAGATAGGTGGACTGAGGCTGAGATAGGTGGACTGAGACTGAGATAAGTGGTCTGTGGCTGAGACAGTGGACTGAGACTGAGATAGGTGGACTGTGACTGAGATAGGTGGACTGAGGCTGAGACAGTGGACTGAGACTGAGATAGGTGGACTGAGACTGAGATAAGTGGTCTGTGGCTGAGATAGGTGGACTGTGGCTGAGATAGGTGGACTGTGGCTGAGACAGTGGACTGTGGCTGAGACAGTGGACTGTGGCTGAGAGAGTGGACTGAGACTGAGACAGTGGACTGAGGCTGAGATAGGTGGACTGTGGCTGAGATAGGTGGACTGAAGCTGAGATAGGTGGACTGAGACTGAGATAGGTGGACTGAGACTGAGATAGGTGGACTGAGGCTGAGACTGTGGACTGTGGCTGAGACAGTGGACTGAGGCTGAGACAGTGGACTGTGGCTGAGACAGTGGACTGAGACTGACATAAGTGGACTGTGGCTGAGAGAGTGGACTGAGGCTGAGACAGTGAGACTGTGGCTGAGATAGGTGGACTGAGGCTGAGACTGTGGACTGTGGCTGAGATAGGTTGACTGAGGATGAGACAGTGGACTGTGGCTGAGATAGGTGGACTGTGGCTGAGATAGGTGGACTGAGGCTGAGATAGGTGGACTGAGACTGAGATAGGTGGACTGAGACTGAGATAGGTGGACTGTGGCTGAGACAGTGGACTGAGACTGAGACAGTGGACTGGGGCTGAGATAGGTGGACTGTGGCTGAGACAGTGGACTGTGGCTGAGACAGTGGACTGAGACTGAGACAGTGGACTGAGGCTGAGATAGGTGGACTGTGGCTGAGATAGGTGGACTGAAGCTGAGATAGGTGGACTGAGACTGAGATAGGTGGACTGAGACTGAGATAGGTGGACTGAGGCTGAGTCTGTGGACTGTGGCTGAGACAGTGGACTGAGGCTGAGACAGTGGACTGTGGCTGAGATAGGTTGACTGAGGATGAGACAGTGGACTGAGACTGAGATAAGTGGACTGTGGCTGAGATAGGTGGACTGAGGCTGAGACAGTGGACTGTGGCTGAGACAGTGGACTGAGACTGAGACAGTGGACTGAGGCTGAGATAGGTGGACTGTGGCTGAGACAGTGGACTGTGGCTGAGATAGGTGGACTGTGGCTGAGATAGTGGACTGAGGCTGAGACAGTGGACTGTGGCTGAGACAGTGGACTGTGGCTGAGATAGGTGTATTGAGGCTGAGACAGTGGACTGTGGCTGAGACAGTGGACTGAGGCTGAGACAGTGGACTGTGGCTGAGATACGTGGACTGTGGCTGAGATAGGTGGACTGAGGCTGAGGTAGGTGGACTGAGGCTGAGACTGTGGACTGTGGCTGAGATAGGTGGACTGAAAATGAGACAGTGGACTGTGGCTGAGACAGTGGACTGAGACTGAGATAAGTGGACTGTGGCTGAGATAGGTGGACTGAGACTGAGATAAGTGGTCTGAGGCTGAGACAGTGGACTGTGGCTGAGACAGTGGACTGAGGCTGAGACAGTGGACTGTGGCTGAGATAAGTGGACTGTGGCTGAGATAGGTGGACTGAGACTGAGACAGTGGACTGAGGCTGAGATAAGTGGACTGTGGCTGAGACAGTGGACTGAGGCTGAGACAGTGGACTGTGGCTGAGACAGTGGACTGTAGCTGAGACAGTGGACTGTGGCTGAGACAGTGGACTGTGGCTGAGACAGTGGACTGTGGCTGAGATAGGTGGACCGAGATAGAGACAGTGGACTGTGGCTGAGACAGTGAACTGAGACTGAGATAGGTGGACTGAGGCTAAGACAGTGGACTGAGGCTGAGACAGTGGACTGAGGCTGAGACAGTGGACTGAGACTGAGACAGTGGACTGTGGCTGAGACAGTGGACTGAGACTGAGATAAGTGGACTGTGGCTGAGATAGGTGGACTGTGGCTGAGATAGGTGGACTGTGGCTGAGACAGTGGACTGTGGCTGAGACAGTGGACTGTGACTGAGATAGGTGGACTGAGGCAGAGACAGTGGACTGAGACTGAGATAGGTGGACTGAGGCTGAGACAGTGGAATGAGACTGAGACAGTGGACTGTGGCTGAGACAGTGGACTGTGGCTGAGACGGTGGACTCTGGCTGAGATAGGTGGATTGTGGCTGAGACAGTGGACTGTGGCTGAGATAGGTGTACTGAGGATGAGACAGTGGACTGAGGCTGAGACAATGGACTGTGGCTGAGACAGTGGACTGTGGCTGAGATAGGTGGACTGTGGCTGAGATAGGTGGACTGAGGCTGAGACAGTGGACTGTGGCTGAGATAGGTGAACTGTGGCTGAGATAGGTGGACTGAGGCTGAGACAGTGGACTGAGGCTGAGACAGTGGACTGAGGCTGAGACAGTGGACTGAGGCTGAGACAGTGGACTGAGGCTGAGACAGTGGACTGAGGCTGAGACAATGGACTGTGGCTCGGACAGTGGACTGTAGCTGAGACAGTGGACTGTGGCTGAGACAGTGAACTGAGGCTGAGACAGTGGACTGTGGCTGAGACAGTGGACTGTGGCTGAGATAGGTGGACTGAGGCTGAGACAGTGGACTGAGGCTGAGACAGTGGACTGTGGCTGAGACAGTGGACTGTGGCTGAGATAGGTGGACTGTGGCTGAGATAGGTGGACTGAGGCTGAGACAGTGGACTGTGGCTGAGATAGGTGTACTGAGGCTGAGACAGTGGACTGAGGCTGAGACAATGGACTGTGGCTGAGACAGTGGACTGTGGCTGAGATAGGTGGACTGTGGCTGAGATAGGTGGACTGAGGCTGAGACAGTGGACTGTGGCTGAGATAGGTGGACTGTGGCTGAGATAGGTGGACTGAGGCTGAGACAGTGGACTGTGGCTGAGATAGGTGGACTGTGGCTGAGACAGTGGACTGTGGCTGAGACTGTGAACTGAGACTGAGACAGTGGACTGAGGCTGAGATAGTGGACTGTGGCTGAGATACGTGGACTGTGGCTGAGATAGGTGGACTGAGGCTGAGGTAGGTGGACTGAGACTGAGATAGGTGGACTGTGGCTGAGATAGGTGGACTGAGGCTGAGACAGTGGACTGTGGCTGAGATAGGTGGACTGTGGCTGAGATAGGTGGACTGAGGCTGACACAGTGGACTGAGGCTGAGACAGTGGACTGTGGCTGAGACAGTGGACTCTGGCTGAGTTAGGTGGATTGTGGCTGAGACAGTGGACTGTGGCTGAGACAGTGGACTGAGACTGAGATAGGTGTACTGAGGCTGAGACAGTGGACTGTGGCTGAGATAGGTGTACTGAGGCTGAGACAGTGGACTGTGGCTGAGACAGTGGACTGAGACTGAGACAGTGGACTGAGGCTGAGACTGTGGACTGTGGCTGAGATAGGTTGACTGAGGATGAGACAGTGGACTCTGGCTGAGATAGGTGGACTGTGGCTGAGATAGGTGGACTGAGGCTGAGATAGGTGGACTGAGACTGAGATAAGTGGTCTGTGGCTGAGACAGTGGACTGAGACTGAGATAGGTGGACTGTGACTGAGATAGGTGGACTGAGGCTGAGACAGTGGACTGAGACTGAGATAGGTGGACTGAGACTGAGATAAGTGGTCTGTGGCTGAGATAGGTGGACTGTGGCTGAGATAGGTGGACTGTGGCTGAGACAGTGGACTGTGGCTGAGACAGTGGACTGTGGCTGAGAGAGTGGACTGAGACTGAGACAGTGGACTGAGGCTGAGATAGGTGGACTGTGGCTGAGATAGGTGGACTGAAGCTGAGATAGGTGGACTGAGACTGAGATAGGTGGACTGAGACTGAGATAGGTGGACTGAGGCTGAGACTGTGGACTGTGGCTGAGACAGTGGACTGAGGCTGAGACAGTGGACTGTGGCTGAGACAGTGGACTGAGACTGACATAAGTGGACTGTGGCTGAGAGAGTGGACTGAGGCTGAGACAGTGAGACTGTGGCTGAGATAGGTGGACTGAGGCTGAGACTGTGGACTGTGGCTGAGATAGGTTGACTGAGGATGAGACAGTGGACTGTGGCTGAGATAGGTGGACTGTGGCTGAGATAGGTGGACTGAGGCTGAGATAGGTGGACTGAGACTGAGATAGGTGGACTGAGACTGAGATAGGTGGACTGTGGCTGAGACAGTGGACTGAGACTGAGACAGTGGACTGGGGCTGAGATAGGTGGACTGTGGCTGAGACAGTGGACTGTGGCTGAGACAGTGGACTGAGACTGAGACAGTGGACTGAGGCTGAGATAGGTGGACTGTGGCTGAGATAGGTGGACTGAAGCTGAGATAGGTGGACTGAGACTGAGATAGGTGGACTGAGACTGAGATAGGTGGACTGAGGCTGAGTCTGTGGACTGTGGCTGAGACAGTGGACTGAGGCTGAGACAGTGGACTGTGGCTGAGATAGGTTGACTGAGGATGAGACAGTGGACTGAGACTGAGATAAGTGGACTGTGGCTGAGATAGGTGGACTGAGGCTGAGACAGTGGACTGTGGCTGAGACAGTGGACTGAGACTGAGACAGTGGACTGAGGCTGAGATAGGTGGACTGTGGCTGAGACAGTGGACTGTGGCTGAGATAGGTGGACTGTGGCTGAGATAGTGGACTGAGGCTGAGACAGTGGACTGTGGCTGAGACAGTGGACTGTGGCTGAGATAGGTGTATTGAGGCTGAGACAGTGGACTGTGGCTGAGACAGTGGACTGAGGCTGAGACAGTGGACTGTGGCTGAGATACGTGGACTGTGGCTGAGATAGGTGGACTGAGGCTGAGGTAGGTGGACTGAGGCTGAGACTGTGGACTGTGGCTGAGATAGGTGGACTGAAAATGAGACAGTGGACTGTGGCTGAGACAGTGGACTGAGACTGAGATAAGTGGACTGTGGCTGAGATAGGTGGACTGAGACTGAGATAAGTGGTCTGAGGCTGAGACAGTGGACTGTGGCTGAGACAGTGGACTGAGGCTGAGACAGTGGACTGTGGCTGAGATAAGTGGACTGTGGCTGAGATAGGTGGACTGAGACTGAGACAGTGGACTGAGGCTGAGATAAGTGGACTGTGGCTGAGACAGTGGACTGAGGCTGAGACAGTGGACTGTGGCTGAGACAGTGGACTGTAGCTGAGACAGTGGACTGTGGCTGAGACAGTGGACTGTGGCTGAGACAGTGGACTGTGGCTGAGATAGGTGGACCGAGATAGAGACAGTGGACTGTGGCTGAGACAGTGAACTGAGACTGAGATAGGTGGACTGAGGCTAAGACAGTGGACTGAGGCTGAGACAGTGGACTGAGGCTGAGACAGTGGACTGAGACTGAGACAGTGGACTGTGGCTGAGACAGTGGACTGAGACTGAGATAAGTGGACTGTGGCTGAGATAGGTGGACTGTGGCTGAGATAGGTGGACTGTGGCTGAGACAGTGGACTGTGGCTGAGACAGTGGACTGTGACTGAGATAGGTGGACTGAGGCAGAGACAGTGGACTGAGACTGAGATAGGTGGACTGAGGCTGAGACAGTGGAATGAGACTGAGACAGTGGACTGTGGCTGAGACAGTGGACTGTGGCTGAGACGGTGGACTCTGGCTGAGATAGGTGGATTGTGGCTGAGACAGTGGACTGTGGCTGAGATAGGTGTACTGAGGATGAGACAGTGGACTGAGGCTGAGACAATGGACTGTGGCTGAGACAGTGGACTGTGGCTGAGATAGGTGGACTGTGGCTGAGATAGGTGGACTGAGGCTGAGACAGTGGACTGTGGCTGAGATAGGTGAACTGTGGCTGAGATAGGTGGACTGAGGCTGAGACAGTGGACTGAGGCTGAGACAGTGGACTGAGGCTGAGACAGTGGACTGAGGCTGAGACAGTGGACTGAGGCTGAGACAGTGGACTGAGGCTGAGACAATGGACTGTGGCTCGGACAGTGGACTGTAGCTGAGACAGTGGACTGTGGCTGAGACAGTGAACTGAGGCTGAGACAGTGGACTGTGGCTGAGACAGTGGACTGTGGCTGAGATAGGTGGACTGAGGCTGAGACAGTGGACTGAGGCTGAGACAGTGGACTGTGGCTGAGACAGTGGACTGTGGCTGAGATAGGTGGACTGTGGCTGAGATAGGTGGACTGAGGCTGAGACAGTGGACTGTGGCTGAGATAGGTGTACTGAGGCTGAGACAGTGGACTGAGGCTGAGACAATGGACTGTGGCTGAGACAGTGGACTGTGGCTGAGATAGGTGGACTGTGGCTGAGATAGGTGGACTGAGGCTGAGACAGTGGACTGTGGCTGAGATAGGTGGACTGTGGCTGAGATAGGTGGACTGAGGCTGAGACAGTGGACTGTGGCTGAGATAGGTGGACTGTGGCTGAGACAGTGGACTGTGGCTGAGACTGTGAACTGAGACTGAGACAGTGGACTGAGGCTGAGATAGTGGACTGTGGCTGAGATACGTGGACTGTGGCTGAGATAGGTGGACTGAGGCTGAGGTAGGTGGACTGAGACTGAGATAGGTGGACTGTGGCTGAGATAGGTGGACTGAGGCTGAGACAGTGGACTGTGGCTGAGATAGGTGGACTGTGGCTGAGATAGGTGGACTGAGGCTGACACAGTGGACTGAGGCTGAGACAGTGGACTGTGGCTGAGACAGTGGACTCTGGCTGAGTTAGGTGGATTGTGGCTGAGACAGTGGACTGTGGCTGAGACAGTGGACTGAGACTGAGATAGGTGTACTGAGGCTGAGACAGTGGACTGTGGCTGAGATAGGTGTACTGAGGCTGAGACAATGGACTGTGGCTGAGACAGTGGACTGAGACTGAGACAGTGGACTGAGGCTGAGACTGTGGACTGTGGCTGAGATAGGTTGACTGAGGATGAGACAGTGGACTGTGGCTGAGATAGGTGGACTATGGCTGAGATAGGTGGAATGAGGCTGAGGTAGGTGGACTGAGACTGAGATAGGTGGACTGAGGCTGAGACTGTGGACTGTGGCTGAGATAGGTTGACTGAGGATGAGACAGTGGACTGTGGCTGAGATAGGTGGACTGTGGCTGAGATAGGTGGACTGAGGCTGAGATAGGTGGACTGAGACTGAGATAAGCGGTCTGTGGCTGAGACAGTGGACTGAGACTGAGATAGGTGGACTGTGACTGAGATAAGTGGTCTGTGGCTGAGATAGGTGGACTGTGGCTGAGATAGGTGGACTGTGGCTGAGACAGTGGACTGAGACTGAGACAGTGGACTGAGGCTGAGATAGTTGGACTGTGGCTGAGACAGTGGACTGTGGCTGAGACAGTGGACTGAGACTGAGACAGTGGACTGAGGCTGAGATAGGTGGACTGTGGCTGAGATAGGTGGACTGAAGCTGAGATAGGTGGACTGAGACTGAGATAGGTGGACTGAGACTGAGATAGGTGGACTGAGGCTGAGACTGTGGACTGTGGCTGAGACAGTGGACTGAGGCTGAGACAGTGTACTGTGGCTGAGATAGGTTGACTGAGGATGAGACAGTGGACTGAGACTGAGATAAGTGGACTGTGGCTGAGATAGGTGGACTGAGGCTGAGGTAGGTGGACTGAGACTGAGATAGGTGGACTGAGGCTGAGGTAGGTGGACTGAGGCTGAGACTGTGGACTGTGGCTGAGATAGGTGGACTGAGGATGAGACAGTGGACTGTGGCTGAGACAGTGGACTGAGACTGAGATAAGTGGACTGTGGCTGAGATAGGTGGACTGAGACTGAGATAAGTGGTCTGTGGCTGAGACAGTGGACTGTGGCTGAGATAAGTGGACTGTGGCTGAGATAGGTGGACTGAGACTGAGACAGTGGACTGAGGCTGAGATAAGTGGACTGTGGCTGAGACAGTGGACTGAGGCTGAGACAGTGGACTGTGGCTGAGACAGTGGACTGTAGCTGAGACAGTGGACTGTGGCTGAGACAGTGGACTGTGGCTGAGACAGTGGACTGTGGCTGAGATAGGTGGACCGAGATAGAGACAGTGGACTGTGGCTGAGACAGTGAACTGAGACTGAGATAGGTGGACTGAGGCTAAGACAGTGGACTGAGGCTGAGACAGTGGACTGAGGCTGAGACAGTGGACTGAGACTGAGACAGTGGACTGTGGCTGAGACAGTGGACTGAGACTGAGATAAGTGGACTGTGGCTGAGATAGGTGGACTGTGGCTGAGATAGGTGGACTGTGGCTGAGACAGTGGACTGTGGCTGAGACAGTGGACTGTGACTGAGATAGGTGGACTGAGGCAGAGACAGTGGACTGAGACTGAGATAGGTGGACTGAGGCTGAGACAGTGGAATGAGACTGAGACAGTGGACTGTGGCTGAGACAGTGGACTGTGGCTGAGACGGTGGACTCTGGCTGAGATAGGTGGATTGTGGCTGAGACAGTGGACTGTGGCTGAGATAGGTGTACTGAGGCTGAGACGGTGGACTGAGGCTTAGACAATGGACTGTGGCTGAGACAGTGGACTGTGGCTGAGATAGGTGGACTGAGGCTGAGACAGTGGACTGTGGCTGAGATAGGTGAACTGTGGCTGAGATAGGTGGACTGAGGCTGAGACAGTGGACTGAGGCTGAGACAGTGGACTGAGGCTGAGACAGTGGACTGAGGCTGAGACAGTGGACTGAGGCTGAGACAGTGGACTGAGGCTGAGACAATGGACTGTGGCTCGGACAGTGGACTGTAGCTGAGACAGTGGACTGTGGCTGAGACTGTGAACTGAGGCTGAGACAGTGGACTGTGGCTGAGACAGTGGACTGTGGCTGAGATAGGTGGACTGAGGCTGAGACAGTGGACTGAGGCTGAGACAGTGGACTGTGGCTGAGACAGTGGACTGTGGCTGAGATAGGTGGACTGTGGCTGAGATAGGTGGACTGAGGCTGAGACAGTGGACTGTGGCTGAGATAGGTGTACTGAGGCTGAGACAGTGGACTGAGGCTGAGACAATGGACTGTGGCTGAGACAGTGGACTGTGGCTGAGATAGGTGGACTGTGGCTGAGATAGGTGGACTGAGGCTGAGACAGTGGACTGTGGCTGAGATAGGTGGACTGTGGCTGAGATAGGTGGACTGAGGCTGAGACAGTGGACTGTGGCTGAGATAGGTGGACTGTGGCTGAGACAGTGGACTGTGGCTGAGACTGTGAACTGAGACTGAGACAGTGGACTGAGGCTGAGATAGTGGACTGTGGCTGAGATACGTGGACTGTGGCTGAGATAGGTGGACTGAGGCTGAGGTAGGTGGACTGAGACTGAGATAGGTGGACTGTGGCTGAGATAGGTGGACTGAGGCTGAGACAGTGGACTGTGGCTGAGATAGGTAGACTGTGGCTGAGATAGGTGGACTGAGGCTGACACAGTGGACTGAGGCTGAGACAGTGGACTGTGGCTGAGACAGTGGACTCTGGCTGAGTTAGGTGGATTGTGGCTGAGACAGTGGACTGTGGCTGAGACAGTGGACTGAGACTGAGATAGGTGTACTGAGGCTGAGACAGTGGACTGTGGCTGAGATAGGTGTACTGAGGCTGAGACAGTGGACTGTGGCTGAGACAGTGGACTGAGACTGAGACAGTGGACTGAGGCTGAGACTGTGGACTGTGGCTGAGATAGGTTGACTGAGGATGAGACAGTGGACTGTGGCTGAGATAGGTGGACTATGGCTGAGATAGGTGGACTGAGGCTGAGGTAGGTGGACTGAGACTGAGATAGGTGGACTGAGGCTGAGACTGTGGACTGTGGCTGAGATAGGTTGACTGAGGATGAGACAGTGGACTGTGGCTGAGATAGGTGGACTGTGGCTGAGATAGGTGGACTGAGGCTGAGATAGGTGGACTGAGACTGAGATAAGCGGTCTGTGGCTGAGACAGTGGACTGAGACTGAGATAGGTGGACTGTGACTGAGATAAGTGGTCTGTGGCTGAGATAGGTGGACTGTGGCTGAGATAGGTGGACTGTGGCTGAGACAGTGGACTGAGACTGAGACAGTGGACTGAGGCTGAGATAGTTGGACTGTGGCTGAGACAGTGGACTGTGGCTGAGACAGTGGACTGAGACTGAGACAGTGGACTGAGGCTGAGATAGGTGGACTGTGGCTGAGATAGGTGGACTGAAGCTGAGATAGGTGGACTGAGACTGAGATAGGTGGACTGAGACTGAGATAGGTGGACTGAGGCTGAGACTGTGGACTGTGGCTGAGACAGTGGACTGAGGCTGAGACAGTGTACTGTGGCTGAGATAGGTTGACTGAGGATGAGACAGTGGACTGAGACTGAGATAAGTGGACTGTGGCTGAGATAGGTGGACTGAGGCTGAGGTAGGTGGACTGAGACTGAGATAGGTGGACTGAGGCTGAGACTGTGGACTGTGGCTGAGATAGGTTGACTGAGGATGAGACAGTGGACTGTGGCTGAGATAGGTGGACTGTGGCTGAGATAGGTGGACTGAGGCTGAGATAGGTGGACTGAGACTGAGATAAGCGGTCTGTGGCTGAGACAGTGGACTGAGACTGAGATAGGTGGACTGTGACTGAGGTAGGTGGACTGAGGCTGAGACAGTGGACTGAGACTGAGATAGGTGTACTGAGACTGAGATAAGTGGTCTGTGGCTGAGATAGGTGGACTGTGGCTGAGATAGGTGGACTGTGGCTGAGACAGTGGACTGAGACTGAGACAGTGGACTGAGGCTGAGATAGGTGGACTGTGGCTGAGACAGTGGACTGTGGCTGAGACAGTGGACTGAGACTGAGACAGTGGACTGAGGCTGAGATAGGTGGACTGTGGCTGAGATAGGTGGACTGAAGCTGAGATAGGTGGACTGAGACTGAGATAGGTGGACTGAGACTGAGATAGGTGGACTGAGGCTGAGACTGTGGACTGTGGCTGAGACAGTGGACTGAGGCTGAGACAGTGGACTGTGGCTGAGATAGGTTGACTGAGGATGAGACAGTGGACTGAGACTGAGATAAGTGGACTGTGGCTGAGATAGGTGGACTGAGGCTGAGACAGTGGACTGTGGCTGAGACAGTGGACTGAGACTGAGATAAGTGGACTGTGGCTGAGAGAGTGGACTGAGGCTGAGACAGTGAGACTGTGGCTGAGATAGGTGGACTGAGGCTGAGACTGTGGACTGTGGCTGAGATAGGTTGACTGAGGATGAGACAGTGGACCGTGGCTGAGACAGTGGACTGAGACTGAGACAGTGGACTGAGGCTGAGATAGGTGGACTGCGGCTGAGATAGGTGGACTGAAGCTGAGATAGGTGGACTGAGACTGAGATAGGTGGACTGAGCCTGAGACAGTGGACTGTGGCTGAGATAGGTTGACTGAGGATGAGACAGTGGACTGAGACTGAGATAAGTGGACTGTGGCTGAGATAGGTGGACTGAGGCTGAGACAGTGGACTGTGGCTGAGACAGTGGACTGAGACTGAGATAAGTGGACTGTGGCTGAGAGAGTGGACTGAGGCTGAGACAGTGGACTGAGGCTGAGACAGTGGACTGAGGCTGAGACAGTGGACTGTGGCAGAGATAGGTGTACTGAGGCTGAGACAGTGGACTGTGGCTGAGACAGTGGACTGTGGTTGAGACAGTGGACTGAGACTGAGACAGTGGACTGAGGCAGAGACAGTGGACTGTGGCTGAGACAGTGGACTGTGGTTGAGATAGGTGGACTGAGGCTGAGACAGTGGACTGAGGCTGAGACAGTGGACTGTGGCTGAGACAGTGGCCTGAGACTGAGATAGGTGGACTGAGCCTGAGACAGTGGACTGTGGCTGAGGCAGTGGACTGTGGCTGAGATAGGTGGACTGAGACTGAGATAGGTGGACTGAGACTGAGACAGTGGACTGAGGCTGAGACAGTGGACTGAGGCTGAGACAGTGGACTGAGACTGAGACAGTGGACTGTGGCTGAGACAGTGGACTGAGACTGAGATAGGTGGACTGAGGATGAGACAGTGGACTGTGGCTGAGATAGGTGGACTGTGGCTGAGATAGGTGGACTGAGGCTGAGATAGGTGGACTGAGACTGAGATAAGCGGTCTGTGGCTGAGACAGTGGACTGAGACTGAGATAGGTGGACTGTGACTGAGATAGGTGGACTGAGGCTGAGACAGTGGACTGAGACTGAGATAGGTGGACTGAGACTGAGATAAGTGGTCTGTGGCTGAGATAGGTGGACTGTGGCTGAGATAGGTGGACTGTGGCTGAGACAGTGGACTGAGACTGAGACAGTGGACTGAGGCTGAGATAGGTGGACTGTGGCTGAGACAGTGGACTGTGGCTGAGACAGTGGACTGAGACTGAGACAGTGGACTGAGGCTGAGATAGGTGGACTGTGGCTGAGATAGGTGGACTGAAGCTGAGATAGGTGGACTGAGACTGAGATAGGTGGACTGAGACTGAGATAGGTGGACTGAGGCTGAGACTGTGGACTGTGGCTGAGACAGTGGACTGATGCTGAGACAGTGGACTGTGGCTGAGATAGGTTGACTGAGGATGAGACAGTGGACTGAGACTGAGATAAGTGGACTCTGGCTGAGACAGTGGACTGTGGCTGAGACAGTGGACTGAGACTGAGATAAGTGGACTGTGGCTGAGAGAGTGGACTGAGGCTGAGACAGTGAGACTGTGGCTGAGATAGGTGGACTGAGGCTGAGACTGTGGACTGTGGCTGAGATAGGTTGACTGAGGATGAGACAGTGGACTGTGGCTGAGATAGGTGGACTGTGGCTGAGATAGGTGGACTGAGGCTGAGATAGGTGGACTGAGACTGAGATAGGTGGACTGAGACTGAGATAAGTGGTCTGTGGCTGAGACAGTGGACTGAGACTGAGATAGGTGGACTGTGACTGAGATAGGTGGACTGAGGCTGAGACAGTGGACTGAGACTGAGATAGGTGGACTGAGACTGAGATAAGTGGTCTGTGGCTGAGATAGGTGGACTGTGGCTGAGATAGGTGGACTGTGGCTGAGACAGTGGACTGAGACTGAGACAGTGGACTGAGGCTGAGATAGGTGGACTGTGGCTGAGACAGTGGACTGTGGCTGAGACAGTGGACTGAGACTGAGACAGTGGACTGAGGCTGAGATAGGTGGACTGCGGCTGAGATAGGTGGACTGAAGCTGAGATAGGTGGACTGAGACTGAGATAGGTGGACTGAGCCTGAGACAGTGGACTGTGGCTGAGATAGGTTGACTGAGGATGAGACAGTGGACTGAGACTGAGATAAGTGGACTGTGGCTGAGATAGGTGGACTGAGGCTGAGACAGTGGACTGTGGCTGAGACAGTGGACTGAGACTGAGATAAGTGGACTGTGGCTGAGAGAGTGGACTGAGGCTGAGACAGTGGACTGTGGCTGAGACAGTGGACTGTGGCTGAGATAGGTGGACTGTGGCTGAGACAGTGGACTGTGGCTGAGACAGTGGACTGTGGTTGAGACAGTGGACTGAGACTGAGACAGTGGACTGTGGCTGAGACAGTGGACTGAGACTGAGATAAGTGGACTGTGGCTGAGACAGTGGACTGAGGCAGAGACAGTGGACTGTGGCTGAGACAGTGGACTGTGGTTGAGATAGGTGGACTGAGGCTGAGACAGTGGACTGAGGCTGAGACAGTGGACTGTGGCTGAGACAGTGGCCTGAGACTGAGATAGGTGGACTGAGACTGAGACAGTGGACTGTGGCTGAGGCAGTGGACTGTGGCTGAGATAGGTGGACTGAGACTGAGATAGGTGGACTGAGACTGAGACAGTGGACTGAGGCTGAGACAGTGGACTGAGGCTGAGACAGTGGACTGAGACTGAGACAGTGGACTGTGGCTGAGACAGTGGACTGAGACTGAGATAGGTGGACTGAGGCTGAGACAGTGGACTGTGGCTGAGACGGTGGACTGAGGCTGAGATAGGTGGACTGAGGCTGAGATAGGTGGACTGAGGCTGAGACAGTGGACTGTGGCTGAGACGGTGGACTGAGGCTGAGACAGTGGACTGAGGCTGAGACAGTGGACTGAGGCTGAGACAGTGGACTGTGGCTGAGGTAGGTGGACTGAGACTGAGACAGTGGACTGAGGCTGAGATAAGTGGACTGTGGCTGAGACAGTGGACTGAGGCTGAGACAGTGGACTGTGGCTGAGATAGGTGGACTGTGGCTGAGATAGGTGGACTGAGACTGAGACAGTGGACTGAGGCTGAGATAGGTGGACTGATGCTGAGACAGTGGACTGTGGCTGAGACAGTGGACTGCGGCTGAGACAGTGGACTGTGGCTGAGATAGGTGGACTGTGGCTGAGATAGGTGGACTGAGACTGAGACAGTGGACTGAGGCTGAGATAGGTGGACTGATGCTGAGACAGTAGAATGTGGCTGAGACAGTGGACTGTGGCTGAGATAGGTGGACTGAGACTGAGACAGTGGACTGAGGCTGAGACAGTGGACTGTGGCTGAGACAGTGGACTGTGGCTGAGACAGTGGACTGTGGCTGAGATAGGTGGACTGAGGCTGAGACAGTGGACTGTGGCTGAGATAGGTGGACTGAGGCTGAGACAGTGGACTGTGGCTGAGATAGGTGGACTGAGACTGAGACAGTGGACTGAGGCTGAGACAGTGGACTGAGGCTGAGACAGTGGACTGTGGCTGAGACAGTGGACTGTGGCTGAGACAGTGGACTGTGGCTGAGATAGGTGGACTGTGGCTGAGACAGTGGACTGAGGCTGAGACAGTGGACTGTGGCTGAGATAGGTGGACTGTGGCTGAGACAGTGGACTGAGGCTGAGACAGTGGACTGTGGCTGAGACGGTGGACTGTGGCTGAGACAGTGGACTGTGGCTGAGATAGGTGGACTGAGGCTGAGACAG
Source organism: Eledone cirrhosa (assembly GCA_964016885.1). Classification (NCBI taxonomy): domain Eukaryota; kingdom Metazoa; phylum Mollusca; class Cephalopoda; order Octopoda; family Eledonidae; genus Eledone; species Eledone cirrhosa. Next base: position 210,935,667 of record OZ024741.1, on the reverse strand, counting down.
TGGACTGTGGCTGAGATAGGTGGACTGAGGCTGAGACAGTGGACTGTGGCTGAGATAGGTGGACTGAGACTGAGACAGTGGACTGAGGCTGAGACAGTGGACTGTGGCTGAGACAGTGGACTGTGGCTGAGACAGTGGACTGTGGCTGAGATAGGTGGACTGTGGCTGAGACAGTGGACTGAGGCTGAGACAGTGGACTGTGGCTGAGATAGGTGGACTGTGGCTGAGACAGTGGACTGAGGCTGAGACAGTGGACTGTGGCTGAGACAGTGGACTGTGGCTGAGACAGTGGACTCTGGCTGAGATAGGTGGACTGAGGCTGAGACAGTGGACTGAGGCTGAGACAGTGGACTGTGGCTGAGACAGTGGACTGTGGCAGAGACAGTGGACTGTGGCTGAGATAGGTGGACTGTGGCTGAGACAGTGGACTGAGGCTGAGACAGTGGACTGTGGCTGAGACAGTGGACTGTGGCTGAGACAGTGGACTGTGGCTGAGATAGGTGGACTGAGGCTGAGACAGTGGACTGAGGATGAGACAGTGGACTGAGGCTGAGACAGTGGACTGTGGCTGAGATAGGTGGACTGTGGCTGAGACAGTGGACTGAGGCTGAGACAGTGGACTGTGGCTGAGACAGTGGACTGTGGCTGAGACAGTGGACTGTGGCTGAGATAGGTGGACTGAGGCTGAGACAGTGGACTTAGGCTGAGCCAGTGGACTGTGGCTGAGACAGTGGACTGAGGCTGAGACAGTGGACTGTGGCTGAGATAGGTGGACTGAGGCTGAGACAGTGGACTGTGGCTGAGATAGATGGACTGAGGCTGAGATAGGTGGACTGTGGCTGAGATAGGTGGACTGAGGCTGAGACAGTGGACTGTGGCTGAGATAGGTGGACTGTGGCTGAGACAGTGGACTGAGGCTGAGACAGTGGACTGTGGCTGAGATAGGTGGACTGTGGCTGAGACAGTGGACTGAGGCTGAGACAGTGGACTGTGGCTGAGACAGTGGACTGTGGCTGAGACAGTGGACTGTGGCTGAGATAGGTGGACTGAGGCTGAGACAGTGGACTGTGGCTGAGATAGGTGGACTGAGGCTGAGACAGTGGACTGTGGCTGAGATAGGTGGACTGAGACTTAGACAGTGGACTGAGGCTGAGACAGTGGACTGTGGCTGAGACAGTGGACTGTGGCTGAGACAGTGGACTGTGGCTGAGATAGGTGGACTGTGGCTGAGACAGTGGACTGAGGCTGAGACAGTGGACTGTGGCTGAGATAGGTGGACTGTGGCTGAGACAGTGGACTGAGGCTGAGACAGTGGACTGTGGCTGAGACAGTGGACTGTGGCTGAGACAGTGGACTGTGGCTGAGATAGGTGGACTGAGGCTGAGACAGTGGACTGAGGCTGAGACAGTGGACTGTGGCTGAGACAGTGGACTGTGGCAGAGACAGTGGACTGTGGCTGAGATAGGTGGACTGTGGCTGAGACAGTGGACTGAGGCTGAGACAGTGGACTGTGGCTGAGACAGTGGACTGTGGCTGAGACAGTGGACTGTGGCTGAGATAGGTGGACTGAGGCTGAGACAGTGGACTGAGGATGAGACAGTGGACTGAGGCTGAGACAGTGGACTGTGGCTGAGATAGGTGGACTGTGGCTGAGACAGTGGACTGAGGCTGAGACAGTGGACTGTGGCTGAGACAGTGGACTGTGGCTGAGACAGTGGACTGTGGCTGAGATAGGTGGACTGAGGCTGAGACAGTGGACTTAGGCTGAGCCAGTGGACTGTGGCTGAGACAGTGGACTGAGGCTGAGACAGTGGACTGTGGCTGAGATAGGTGGACTGAGGCTGAGACAGTGGACTGTGGCTGAGATAGATGGACTGAGGCTGAGATAGGTGGACTGTGGCTGAGATAGGTGGACTGAGGCTGAGACAGTGGACTGTGGCTGAGATAGGTGGACTGTGGCTGAGACAGTGGACTGTGGCTGAGATAGGTGGACTGAGACTGAGACAGTGGACTGAGACTGAGATAGGTGGACTGAGGCTGAGACAGTGGACTGTGGCTGAGATAGGTGGACTGAGACTGAGACAGTGGACTGAGACTGAGATAGGTGGACTGTGGCTGAGACGGTGGACTGAGGCTGAGACAGTGGACTGTGGCTGAGATAAGTGGACTGAGACTGAGACAGTGGACTGTGGCTGAGACAGTGGACTGTGGCTGAGACAGTGGACTGAGGCTGCGATAGGTGCACTGAGACTGAGACAGTGGACTGAGACTGAGACAGTGGACTGTGGCTGAGACAGTGGACTGAGGCTGAGACAGTGGACTGTGGCTGAGATAGGTGGACTGTGGCTGAGATAGGTGGACTGAGACTGAGACAGTGGACTGTGGCTGAGACAGTGGACTGAGGCTGAGACAGTGGACTGAGGCTGCGATAGGTGGAGTGAGACTGAGATAGGTGGACTGTGGCTGAGACAGTGGACTGTGGCTGAGATAGGTGGACTGTGGCTGAGATAGGTGGACTGTGGCTGAGACAGTGGACTGTGGCTGAGATAGGTGGACTGAGGCTGAGACAGTGGACTGAGGCTGAGACAGTGGACTGTGGCTGAGACAGTGGACTGAGGCTGAGACAGTGGACTGTGGCTGAGATAGGTGGACTGAAGCTGAGACAGTGGACTGTGGCTGAGACAGTGGACTGTGGCTGAGATAGGTGGACTGTGGCTGAGACAGTGGACTGAGGCTGAGACAGTGGACTGTGGCTGAGACAGTGGACTGTGGCTGAGATAGGTGGACTGTGGCTGAGATAGGTGGACTGTCGCTGAGACAGTGGACTGTGGCTGAGATAGGTGGACTGTGGCTGAGACAGTGGACTGTGGCTGAGATAGGTGGACTGTGGCTGAGACAGTGGACTGAGGCTGAGACAGTGGACTGTGGCTGAGACAGTGGACTGAGACTGAGATAGGTGGACTGAGACTGAGACAGTGGACTGTGGCTGAGACAGTGGACTGAGACTGAGATAGGTGGTCTGTGGCTGAGACAGTGGACTGTGGCTGAGATAGGTGGACTGTGGCTGAGACAGTGGACTGTGGCTGAGATAGGTGGACTGTGGCTGAGACAGTGGACTGTGGCTGAGATAGGTGGACTGAGACTGAGACAGTGGACTGTGGCTGAGACAGTGGACTGAGACTGAGATAGGTGGACTGTGGCTGAGACAGTGGACTGTGGCTGAGATAGGTGGACTGTGGCTGAGACAGTGGACTGTGGCTGAGATAGGTGGACTGAGACTGAGACAGTGGACTGTGGCTGAGACAGTGGACTGAGACTGAGATAGGTGGACTGTGGCTGAGACAGTGGACTGTGGCTGAGATAGGTGGACTGTGGCTGAGATAGGTGGACTGTGGCTGAGACAGTGGACTGTGGCTGAGACGGTGGACTGAGGCTGAGACAGTGGACTGTGGCTGAGATAAGTGGACTGAGACTGAGACAGTGGACTGTGGCTGAGACAGTGGACTGTGGCTGAGACAGTGGACTGAGGCTGCGATAGGTGCACTGAGACTGAGACAGTGGACTGAGACTGAGACAGTGGACTGTGGCTGAGACAGTGGACTGAGGCTGAGACAGTGGACTGTGGCTGAGATAGGTGGACTGTGGCTGAGATAGGTGGACTGAGACTGAGACAGTGGACTGTGGCTGAGACAGTGGACTGAGGCTGAGACAGTGGACTGAGGCTGCGATAGGTGGAGTGAGACTGAGATAGGTGGACTGTGGCTGAGACAGTGGACTGTGGCTGAGATAGGTGGACTGTGGCTGAGATAGGTGGACTGTGGCTGAGACAGTGGACTGTGGCTGAGATAGGTGGACTGAGGCTGAGACAGTGGACTGAGGCTGAGACAGTGGACTGTGGCTGAGACAGTGGACTGAGGCTGAGACAGTGGACTGTGGCTGAGATAGGTGGACTGAAGCTGAGACAGTGGACTGTGGCTGAGACAGTGGACTGTGGCTGAGATAGGTGGACTGTGGCTGAGACAGTGGACTGAGGCTGAGACAGTGGACTGTGGCTGAGACAGTGGACTGTGGCTGAGATAGGTGGACTGTGGCTGAGATAGGTGGACTGTCGCTGAGACAGTGGACTGAGGCTGAGACAGTGGACTGTGGCTGAGATAGGTGGACTGTGGCTGAGACAGTGGACTGTGGCTGAGATAGGTGGACTGTGGCTGAGACAGTGGACTGAGGCTGAGACAGTGGACTGTGGCTGAGACAGTGGACTGAGACTGAGATAGGTGGACTGAGACTGAGACAGTGGACTGTGGCTGAGACAGTGGACTGAGACTGAGATAGGTGGTCTGTGGCTGAGACAGTGGACTGTGGCTGAGATAGGTGGACTGTGGCTGAGACAGTGGACTGTGGCTGAGATAGGTGGACTGTGGCTGAGACAGTGGACTGTGGCTGAGATAGGTGGACTGAGACTGAGACAGTGGACTGTGGCTGAGACAGTGGACTGAGACTGAGATAGGTGGACTGTGGCTGAGACAGTGGACTGTGGCTGAGATAGGTGGACTGTGGCTGAGACAGTGGACTGTGGCTGAGATAGGTGGACTGAGACTGAGACAGTGGACTGTGGCTGAGACAGTGGACTGAGACTGAGATAGGTGGACTGTGGCTGAGACAGTGGACTGTGGCTGAGATAGGTGGACTGTGGCTGAGATAGGTGGACTGTGGCTGAGACAGTGGACTGTGGCTGAGATAGGTGGACTGAGACTGAGACAGTGGACTGTGGCTGAGACAGTGGACTGTGGCTGAGATAGGTGGACTGTGGCTGAGACAGTGGACTGAGGCTGAGACAGTGGACTGTGGCTGAGATAGGTGGACTGAGGCTGAGACAGTGGACTGTGGCTGAGACAGTGGACTGTGGCTGAGATAGGTGGACTGTGGCTGAGACAGTGGACTGTGGCTGAGACAGTGGACTGTGGCTGAGATAGGTGGACTGTGGCTGAGACAGTGGACTGTGGCTGAGACAGTGGACTGTGGCTGAGATAGGTGGACTGAGGCTGAGACAGTGGACTGAGGCTGAGATAGGTGGACTGTGGCTGAGACAGTGGACTGAGGCTGAGACAGTGGACTGAGGCTGAGACAGTGGACTGTGGCTGAGACAGTGGACTGTGGCTGAGACAGTGGACTGTGGCTGAGATAGGTGGACTGTGGCTGAGACAGTGGACTGAGGCTGAGACAGTGGACTGTGGCTGAGATAGGTGGACTGTGGCTGAGACAGTGGACTGAGGCTGAGACAGTGGACTGTGGCTGAGACGGTGGACTGTGGCTGAGACAGTGGACTGTGGCTGAGATAGGTGGACTGAGGCTGAGACAGTGGACTGTGGCTGAGATAGGTGGACTGAGGCTGAGACAGTGGACTGTGGCTGAGATAGGTGGACTGAGACTGAGACAGTGGACTGAGGCTGAGACAGTGGACTGTGGCTGAGACAGTGGACTGTGGCTGAGATAGGTGGACTGAGGCTGAGACAGTGGACTGTGGCTGAGATAGGTGGACTGAGGCTGAGACAGTGGACTGTGGCTGAGATAGGTGGACTGTGGCTGAGACAGTGGACTGAGGCTGAGACAGTGGACTGTGGCTGAGACAGTGGACTGTGGCTGAGACAGTGGACTGTGGCTGAGATAGGTGGACTGAGGCTGAGACAGTGGACTTAGGCTGAGATAGGTGGACTGAGGCTGAGACAGTGGACTGTGGCTGAGATAGGTGGACTGAGACTGAGACAGTGGACTGAGGCTGAGACAGTGGACTGTGGCTGAGACAGTGGACTGTGGCTGAGACAGTGGACTGTGGCTGAGATAGGTGGACTGTGGCTGAGACAGTGGACTGAGGCTGAGACAGTGGACTGTGGCTGAGATAGGTGGACTGTGGCTGAGACAGTGGACTGAGGCTGAGACAGTGGACTGTGGCTGAGACAGTGGACTGTGGCTGAGACAGTGGACTGTGGCTGAGATAGGTGGACTGAGGCTGAGACAGTGGACTGAGGCTGAGACAGTGGACTGTGGCTGAGACAGTGGACTGTGGCAGAGACAGTGGACTGTGGCTGAGATAGGTGGACTGTGGCTGAGACAGTGGACTGAGGCTGAGACAGTGGACTGTGGCTGAGACAGTGGACTGTGGCTGAGACAGTGGACTGTGGCTGAGATAGGTGGACTGAGGCTGAGACAGTGGACTGAGGATGAGACAGTGGACTGAGGCTGAGACAGTGGACTGTGGCTGAGATAGGTGGACTGTGGCTGAGACAGTGGACTGAGGCTGAGACAGTGGACTGTGGCTGAGACAGTGGACTGTGGCTGAGACAGTGGACTGTGGCTGAGATAGGTGGACTGAGGCTGAGACAGTGGACTTAGGCTGAGCCAGTGGACTGTGGCTGAGACAGTGGACTGAGGCTGAGACAGTGGACTGTGGCTGAGATAGGTGGACTGAGGCTGAGACAGTGGACTGTGGCTGAGATAGATGGACTGAGGCTGAGATAGGTGGACTGTGGCTGAGATAGGTGGACTGAGGCTGAGACAGTGGACTGTGGCTGAGATAGGTGGACTGTGGCTGAGACAGTGGACTGAGGCTGAGACAGTGGACTGTGGCTGAGATAGGTGGACTGTGGCTGAGACAGTGGACTGAGGCTGAGACAGTGGACTGTGGCTGAGACAGTGGACTGTGGCTGAGACAGTGGACTGTGGCTGAGATAGGTGGACTGAGGCTGAGACAGTGGACTGTGGCTGAGATAGGTGGACTGAGGCTGAGACAGTGGACTGTGGCTGAGATAGGTGGACTGAGACTTAGACAGTGGACTGAGGCTGAGACAGTGGACTGTGGCTGAGACAGTGGACTGTGGCTGAGACAGTGGACTGTGGCTGAGATAGGTGGACTGTGGCTGAGACAGTGGACTGAGGCTGAGACAGTGGACTGTGGCTGAGATAGGTGGACTGTGGCTGAGACAGTGGACTGAGGCTGAGACAGTGGACTGTGGCTGAGACAGTGGACTGTGGCTGAGACAGTGGACTGTGGCTGAGATAGGTGGACTGAGGCTGAGACAGTGGACTGAGGCTGAGACAGTGGACTGTGGCTGAGACAGTGGACTGTGGCAGAGACAGTGGACTGTGGCTGAGATAGGTGGACTGTGGCTGAGACAGTGGACTGAGGCTGAGACAGTGGACTGTGGCTGAGACAGTGGACTGTGGCTGAGACAGTGGACTGTGGCTGAGATAGGTGGACTGAGGCTGAGACAGTGGACTGAGGATGAGACAGTGGACTGAGGCTGAGACAGTGGACTGTGGCTGAGATAGGTGGACTGTGGCTGAGACAGTGGACTGAGGCTGAGACAGTGGACTGTGGCTGAGACAGTGGACTGTGGCTGAGACAGTGGACTGTGGCTGAGATAGGTGGACTGAGGCTGAGACAGTGGACTTAGGCTGAGCCAGTGGACTGTGGCTGAGACAGTGGACTGAGGCTGAGACAGTGGACTGTGGCTGAGATAGGTGGACTGAGGCTGAGACAGTGGACTGTGGCTGAGATAGATGGACTGAGGCTGAGATAGGTGGACTGTGGCTGAGATAGGTGGACTGAGGCTGAGACAGTGGACTGTGGCTGAGATAGGTGGACTGTGGCTGAGACAGTGGACTGTGGCTGAGATAGGTGGACTGAGACTGAGACAGTGGACTGAGACTGAGATAGGTGGACTGAGGCTGAGACAGTGGACTGTGGCTGAGATAGGTGGACTGAGACTGAGACAGTGGACTGAGACTGAGATAGGTGGACTGTGGCTGAGACGGTGGACTGAGGCTGAGACAGTGGACTGTGGCTGAGATAGCTGGACTGTGGCTGAGATAAGTGGACTGAGACTGAGACAGTGGACTGTGGCTGAGACAGTGGACTGTGGCTGAGACAGTGGACTGAGGCTGCGATAGGTGCACTGAGACTGAGACAGTGGACTGAGACTGAGACAGTGGACTGTGGCTGAGACAGTGGACTGAGGCTGAGACAGTGGACTGTGGCTGAGATAGGTGGACTGTGGCTGAGATAGGTGGACTGAGACTGAGACAGTGGACTGTGGCTGAGACAGTGGACTGAGGCTGAGACAGTGGACTGAGGCTGCGATAGGTGGAGTGAGACTGAGATAGGTGGACTGTGGCTGAGACAGTGGACTGTGGCTGAGATAGGTGGACTGTGGCTGAGATAGGTGGACTGTGGCTGAGACAGTGGACTGTGGCTGAGATAGGTGGACTGAGGCTGAGACAGTGGACTGAGGCTGAGACAGTGGACTGTGGCTGAGACAGTGGACTGAGGCTGAGACAGTGGACTGTGGCTGAGATAGGTGGACTGAAGCTGAGACAGTGGACTGTGGCTGAGACAGTGGACTGTGGCTGAGATAGGTGGACTGTGGCTGAGACAGTGGACTGAGGCTGAGACAGTGGACTGTGGCTGAGACAGTGGACTGTGGCTGAGATAGGTGGACTGTGGCTGAGATAGGTGGACTGTCGCTGAGACAGTGGACTGAGGCTGAGACAGTGGACTGTGGCTGAGATAGGTGGACTGTGGCTGAGACAGTGGACTGTGGCTGAGATAGGTGGACTGTGGCTGAGACAGTGGACTGAGGCTGAGACAGTGGACTGTGGCTCAGACAGTGGACTGAGACTGAGATAGGTGGACTGAGACTGAGACAGTGGACTGTGGCTGAGACAGTGGACTGAGACTGAGATAGGTGGTCTGTGGCTGAGACAGTGGACTGTGGCTGAGATAGGTGGACTGTGGCTGAGACAGTGGACTGTGGCTGAGATAGGTGGACTGTGGCTGAGACAGTGGACTGTGGCTGAGATAGGTGGACTGAGACTGAGACAGTGGACTGTGGCTGAGACAGTGGACTGAGACTGAGATAGGTGGACTGTGGCTGAGACAGTGGACTGTGGCTGAGATAGGTGGACTGTGGCTGAGACAGTGGACTGTGGCTGAGATAGGTGGACTGAGACTGAGACAGTGGACTGTGGCTGAGACAGTGGACTGAGACTGAGATAGGTGGACTGTGGCTGAGACAGTGGACTGTGGCTGAGATAGGTGGACTGTGGCTGAGATAGGTGGACTGTGGCTGAGACAGTGGACTGTGGCTGAGATAGGTGGACTGAGACTGAGACAGTGGACTGTGGCTGAGACAGTGGACTGTGGCTGAGATAGGTGGACTGTGGCTGAGACAGTGGACTGAGGCTGAGACAGTGGACTGTGGCTGAGATAGGTGGACTGAGGCTGAGACAGTGGACTGTGGCTGAGACAGTGGACTGTGGCTGAGATAGGTGGACTGTGGCTGAGACAGTGGACTGTGGCTGAGACAGTGGACTGTGGCTGAGATAGGTGGACTGTGGCTGAGACAGTGGACTGTGGCTGAGACAGTGGACTGTGGCTGAGATAGGTGGACTGAGGCTGAGACAGTGGACTGAGGCTGAGATAGGTGGACTGTGGCTGAGACAGTGGACTGAGGCTGAGACAGTGGACTGAGGCTGAGACAGTGGACTGTGGCTGAGACAGTGGACTGTGGCTGAGACAGTGGACTGTGGCTGAGATAGGTGGACTGTGGCTGAGACAGTGGACTGAGGCTGAGACAGTGGACTGTGGCTGAGATAGGTGGACTGTGGCTGAGACAGTGGACTGAGGCTGAGACAGTGGACTGTGGCTGAGACGGTGGACTGTGGCTGAGACAGTGGACTGTGGCTGAGATAGGTGGACTGAGGCTGAGACAGTGGACTGTGGCTGAGATAGGTGGACTGAGGCTGAGACAGTGGACTGTGGCTGAGATAGGTGGACTGAGACTGAGACAGTGGACTGAGGCTGAGACAGTGGACTGTGGCTGAGACAGTGGACTGTGGCTGAGACAGTGGACTGTGGCTGAGATAGGTGGACTGTGGCTGAGACAGTGGACTGAGGCTGAGACAGTGGACTGTGGCTGAGATAGGTGGACTGTGGCTGAGACAGTGGACTGAGGCTGAGACAGTGGACTGTGGCTGAGACAGTGGACTGTGGCTGAGACAGTGGACTGTGGCTGAGATAGGTGGACTGAGGCTGAGACAGTGGACTGAGGCTGAGACAGTGGACTGTGGCTGAGACAGTGGACTGTGGCAGAGACAGTGGACTGTGGCTGAGATAGGTGGACTGTGGCTGAGACAGTGGACTGAGGCTGAGACAGTGGACTGTGGCTGAGACAGTGGACTGTGGCTGAGACAGTGGACTGTGGCTGAGATAGGTGGACTGAGGCTGAGACAGTGGACTGAGGATGAGACAGTGGACTGAGGCTGAGACAGTGGACTGTGGCTGAGATAGGTGGACTGTGGCTGAGACAGTGGACTGAGGCTGAGACAGTGGACTGTGGCTGAGACAGTGGACTGTGGCTGAGACAGTGGACTGTGGCTGAGATAGGTGGACTGAGGCTGAGACAGTGGACTTAGGCTGAGCCAGTGGACTGTGGCTGAGACAGTGGACTGAGGCTGAGACAGTGGACTGTGGCTGAGATAGGTGGACTGAGGCTGAGACAGTGGACTGTGGCTGAGATAGATGGACTGAGGCTGAGATAGGTGGACTGTGGCTGAGATAGGTGGACTGAGGCTGAGACAGTGGACTGTGGCTGAGATAGGTGGACTGTGGCTGAGACAGTGGACTGAGGCTGAGACAGTGGACTGTGGCTGAGATAGGTGGACTGTGGCTGAGACAGTGGACTGAGGCTGAGACAGTGGACTGTGGCTGAGACAGTGGACTGTGGCTGAGACAGTGGACTGTGGCTGAGATAGGTGGACTGAGGCTGAGACAGTGGACTGTGGCTGAGATAGGTGGACTGAGGCTGAGACAGTGGACTGTGGCTGAGATAGGTAGACTGAGACTTAGACAGTGGACTGAGGCTGAGACAGTGGACTGTGGCTGAGACAGTGGACTGTGGCTGAGACAGTGGACTGTGGCTGAGATAGGTGGACTGTGGCTGAGACAGTGGACTGAGGCTGAGACAGTGGACTGTGGCTGAGATAGGTGGACTGTGGCTGAGACAGTGGACTGAGGCTGAGACAGTGGACTGTGGCTGAGACAGTGGACTGTGGCTGAGACAGTGGACTGTGGCTGAGATAGGTGGACTGAGGCTGAGACAGTGGACTGAGGCTGAGACAGTGGACTGTGGCTGAGACAGTGGACTGTGGCAGAGACAGTGGACTGTGGCTGAGATAGGTGGACTGTGGCTGAGACAGTGGACTGAGGCTGAGACAGTGGACTGTGGCTGAGACAGTGGACTGTGGCTGAGACAGTGGACTGTGGCTGAGATAGGTGGACTGAGGCTGAGACAGTGGACTGAGGATGAGACAGTGGACTGAGGCTGAGACAGTGGACTGTGGCTGAGATAGGTGGACTGTGGCTGAGACAGTGGACTGAGGCTGAGACAGTGGACTGTGGCTGAGACAGTGGACTGTGGCTGAGACAGTGGACTGTGGCTGAGATAGGTGGACTGAGGCTGAGACAGTGGACTTAGGCTGAGCCAGTGGACTGTGGCTGAGACAGTGGACTGAGGCTGAGACAGTGGACTGTGGCTGAGATAGGTGGACTGAGGCTGAGACAGTGGACTGTGGCTGAGATAGATGGACTGAGGCTGAGATAGGTGGACTGTGGCTGAGATAGGTGGACTGAGGCTGAGACAGTGGACTGTGGCTGAGATAGGTGGACTGTGGCTGAGACAGTGGACTGTGGCTGAGATAGGTGGACTGAGACTGAGACAGTGGACTGAGACTGAGATAGGTGGACTGAGGCTGAGACAGTGGACTGTGGCTGAGATAGGTGGACTGAGACTGAGACAGTGGACTGAGACTGAGATAGGTGGACTGTGGCTGAGACGGTGGACTGAGGCTGAGACAGTGGACTGTGGCTGAGATAGCTGGACTGTGGCTGAGATAAGTGGACTGAGACTGAGACAGTGGACTGTGGCTGAGACAGTGGACTGTGGCTGAGACAGTGGACTGAGGCTGCGATAGGTGCACTGAGACTGAGACAGTGGACTGAGACTGAGACAGTGGACTGTGGCTGAGACAGTGGACTGAGGCTGAGACAGTGGACTGTGGCTGAGATAGGTGGACTGTGGCTGAGATAGGTGGACTGAGACTGAGACAGTGGACTGTGGCTGAGACAGTGGACTGAGGCTGAGACAGTGGACTGAGGCTGCGATAGGTGGAGTGAGACTGAGATAGGTGGACTGTGGCTGAGACAGTGGACTGTGGCTGAGATAGGTGGACTGTGGCTGAGATAGGTGGACTGTGGCTGAGACAGTGGACTGTGGCTGAGATAGGTGGACTGAGGCTGAGACAGTGGACTGAGGCTGAGACAGTGGACTGTGGCTGAGACAGTGGACTGAGGCTGAGACAGTGGACTGTGGCTGAGATAGGTGGACTGAAGCTGAGACAGTGGACTGTGGCTGAGACAGTGGACTGTGGCTGAGATAGGTGGACTGTGGCTGAGACAGTGGACTGAGGCTGAGACAGTGGACTGTGGCTGAGACAGTGGACTGTGGCTGAGATAGGTGGACTGTGGCTGAGATAGGTGGACTGTCGCTGAGACAGTGGACTGAGGCTGAGACAGTGGACTGTGGCTGAGATAGGTGGACTGTGGCTGAGACAGTGGACTGTGGCTGAGATAGGTGGACTGTGGCTGAGACAGTGGACTGAGGCTGAGACAGTGGACTGTGGCTGAGACAGTGGACTGAGACTGAGATAGGTGGACTGAGACTGAGACAGTGGACTGTGGCTGAGACAGTGGACTGAGACTGAGATAGGTGGTCTGTGGCTGAGACAGTGGACTGTGGCTGAGATAGGTGGACTGTGGCTGAGACAGTGGACTGTGGCTGAGATAGGTGGACTGTGGCTGAGACAGTGGACAGTGGCTGAGATAGGTGGACTGAGACTGAGACAGTGGACTGTGGCTGAGACAGTGGACTGAGACTGAGATAGGTGGACTGTGGCTGAGACAGTGGACTGTGGCTGAGATAGGTGGACTGTGGCTGAGACAGTGGACTGTGGCTGAGATAGGTGGACTGAGACTGAGACAGTGGACTGTGGCTGAGACAGTGGACTGAGACTGAGATAGGTGGACTGTGGCTGAGACAGTGGACTGTGGCTGAGATAGGTGGACTGTGGCTGAGATAGGTGGACTGTGGCTGAGACAGTGGACTGTGGCTGAGATAGGTGGACTGAGACTGAGACAGTGGACTGTGGCTGAGACAGTGGACTGTGGCTGAGATAGGTGGACTGTGGCTGAGACAGTGGACTGAGGCTGAGACAGTGGACTGTGGCTGAGATAGGTGGACTGAGGCTGAGACAGTGGACTGTGGCTGAGACAGTGGACTGTGGCTGAGATAGGTGGACTGTGGCTGAGACAGTGGACTGTGGCTGAGACAGTGGACTGTGGCTGAGATAGGTGGACTGAGGCTGAGACAGTGGACTGAGGCTGAGATAGGTGGACTGTGGCTGAGATAGGTGGACTGAGGCTGAGACAGTGGACTGTGGCTGAGATAGGTGGACTGTGGCTGAGATAGGTGGACTGTGGCTGAGACAGTGGACTGTGGCTGAGATAGGTGGACTGAGACTGAGACAGTGGACTGTGGCTGAGACAGTGGACTGTGGCTGAGACGGTGGACTGAGGCTGAGACAGTGGACTGTGGCTGAGATAGGTGGACTGTGGCTGAGATAAGTGGACTGAGACTGAGACAGTGGACTGTGGCTGAGACAGTGGACTGTGGCTGAGATAGGTGGACTGTGGCTGAGATAGGTGGACTGTGGCTGAGATAGGTGGACTGAGACTGAGATAGGTGGACTGAGACTGAGACAGTGGACTGTGGCTGAGATAGGTGGACTGAGACTGAGACAGTGGACTGTGGCTGAGACAGTGGACTGAGACTGAGATATGTGGACTGTGGCTGAGACAGTGGACTGTGGCTGACATAGGTGAACTGAGACTGAGACAGTGGACTGTGGCTGAGACAGTGGACTGTGGCTGAGACAGTGGACTGAGACTGAGATAGGTGGACTGTGGCTGAGACAGTGGACTGTGGCTGAGATAGGTGGACTGTGGCTGAGATAGGTGGACTGTGGCTGAGACAGTGGACTGTGGCTGAGATAGGTGGACTGAGACTGAGACAGTGGACTGTGACTGAGATAGGTGGACTGTGGCTGAGACAGTGGACTGAGGCTGAGACAGTGGACTGTGGCTGAGATAGGTGGTCTGTGGCTGAGACAGTGGACTGTGGCTGAGATAGGTGGACTGTGGCTGAGATAGGTGGACTGTGGCTGAGACAGTGGACTGTGGCTGAGATAGGTGGACTGAGACTGAGACAGTGGACTGTGGCTGAGACAGTGGACTGTGGCTGAGATAGGTGGACTGTGGCTGAGATAGGTGGACTGTGGCTGAGACAGTGGACCGTGGCTGAGATAGGTGGACTGAGACTGAGACAGTGGACTGTGGCTGAGACAGTGGACTGTGGCTGAGATAGGTGGACTGTGGCTGAGACAGTGGACTGAGGCTGAGACAGTGGACTGTGGCTGAGACAGTGGACTGTGGCTGAGATAGGTGGACTGTGGCTGAGATAGGTGGACTGTGGCTGAGACAGTGGACTGAGACTGAGACAGTGGACTGTGGCTGAGACAGTGGACTGAGACTGAGATAGGTGGTCTGTGGCTGAGACAGTGGACTGAGGCAGAGATAGTGGACTGTGGCTGAGATAGGTGGACTGTGGCTGAGACAGTGGACTGTGGCTGAGATAGGTGGACTGTGGCTGAGACAGTGGACTGTGGCTGAGATAGGTGGACTGTGGCTGAGACAGTGGACTGTGGCTGAGACAGTGGACTGAGACTGAGATAGGTGGTCTGTGGCTGAGACAGTGGACTGAGGCTGAGACAGTGGACTGTGGCTGAGACAGTGGACTGTGGCTGAGATAGGTGGACTGTGGCTGAGACAGTGGACTGAGACTGAGATAGGTGGTCTGTGGCTGAGACAGTGGACTGAGGCTGAGACAGTGGACTGTGGCTGAGATAGGTGGACTGTGGCTGAGACAGTGGACTGTGGCTGAGATAGGTGGACTGAGGCTGAGACAGTGGACTGTGGCTGAGATAGGTGGACTGAGGCTGAGACAGTGGACTGAGGCTGAGACAGTGGACTGTGGCTGAGACAGTGGACTGAGGCTGAGACAGTGGACTGTGGCTGAGATAGGTGGACTGAGACTGAGACAGTGGACTGTGGCTGAGATAGGTGGACTGTGGCTGAGACAGCGGACTGAGACTGAGATAGGTGGACTGAGACTGAGACAGTGGACTGTGGCTGAGACAGTGGACTGAGACTGAGATAGGTGGACTGTGGCTGAGACAGTGGACTGTGGCTGAGATAGGTGGACTGTCGCTGAGATAGGTGGACTGTGGCTGAGACAGTGGACTGTGGCTGAGATAGGTGGACTGTGGCTGAGATAGGTGGACTGTGGCTGAGACAGTGGACTGTGGTTGAGATAGGTGGACTGTGGCTGAGACAGTGGACTGAGGCTGAGACAGTGGACTGTGGCTGAGATAGGTGAACTGAGGCTGAGACAGTGGACTGTGGTTGAGATAGGTGGACTGTGGCTGAGACAGTGGACTGTGGCTGAGATAGGTGGACTGTGGCTGAGACAGTGGACTGTGGCTGAGATAGGTGGACTGTGGCTGAGACAGTGGACTGAGGCTGAGACAGTGGACTGTGGTTGAGATAGGTGAACTGAGGCTGAGACAGTGGACTGTGGTTGAGACAGTGGACTGTGGCTGAGATAGGTGGACTGAGGCTGAGACAGTGGACTGAGACTGAGACAGTGGACTGTGGCTGAGACAGTGGACTGAGGCTGAGACAGTGGACTGTGGCTGAGACAGTGGACTGTGGCTGAGACAGTGGACTGAGGCTGAGACAGTGGACTGTGGTTGAGATAGGTGAACTGAGGCTGAGACAGTGGACTGAGGCTGAGACAGTGGACTGTGGTTGAGATAGGTGAACTGAGGCTGAGACAGTGGACTGTGGTTGAGATAGGTGAACTGAGGCTGAGACAGTGGACTGTGGCTGAGACAGTGGACTGTGGCTGAGACAGTGGACTGTGGCTGAGACAGTGGACTGTGGCTGAGACGGTGGACTGAGGGTGAGACAGTGGACTGTGGCTGAGATAGGTGGACTGAGGCTGAGACAGTGGACTGAGGCTGAGACAGTGGACTGAGGCTGAGATAGGTGGACTGAGGCTGAGACAGTGGACTGAGGCTGAGACAGTGGACTGAGGCTGAGATAGGTGGACTGTGGCTGAGACAGTGGACTGAGGGTGAGATAGGTGGACTGTGGCTGAGATAGGTGGACTGTGGCTGAGATAGGTGGACTGTGGCTGAGACAGTGGACTGTGGCTGAGATAGGTGGACTGAGACTGAGACAGTGGACTGTGGCTGAGACAGTGGACTGAGACTGAGATAGGTGGAATGTGGCTGAGACAGTGGACTGTGGCTGAGATAGGTGGACTGTGGCTGAGACAGTGGACTGTGGCTGAGATAGGTGGACTGAGACTGAGACAGTGGACTGTGGCTGAGACAGTGGACTGAGACTGAGATAGGTGGACTGTGGCTGAGACAGTGGACTGTGGCTGAGATAGGTGGACTGTGGCTGAGATAGGTGGAATGTGGCTGAGACAGTGGACTGTGGCTGAGATAGGTGGACTGAGACTGAGACAGTGGACTGTGGCTGAGACAGTGGACTGTGGCTGAGATAGGTGGACTGTGGCTGAGACAGTGGACTGAGGCTGAGACAGTGGACTGTGGCTGAGATAGGTGGACTGTGGCTGAGACAGTGGACTGTGGTTGAGATAGGTGGACTGAGGCTGAGACAGTGGACTGAGGCTGAGACAGTGGACTGTGGCTGAGACAGTGGACTGAGGCTGAGACAGTGGACTGTGGCTGAGATAGGTGAACTGAGGCTGAGACAGTGGACTGTGGTTGAGATAGGTGGACTGAGGCTGAGACAGTGGACTGAGACTGAGACAGTGGACTGTGGCTGAGATAGGTGGACTGTGGCTGAGACAGTGGACTGAGACTGAGATAGGTGGACTGAGACTGAGACAGTGGACTGTGGCTGTGACAGTGGACTGAGACTGAGATAGGTGTACTGAGACTGAGACAGTGGACTGTGGCTGAGACAGTGGACTGAGACTGAGATAGGTGGACTGTGGCTGAGACAGTGGACTGTGGCTGAGATAGGTGGACTGTGGCTGAGATAGGTGGACTGTGGCTGAGACAGTGGACTGTGGCTGAGATAGGTGGACTGTGGCTGAGACAGTGGACTGTGGCTGAGATAGGTGGACTGTGGCTGAGACAGTGGACTGAGGCTGAGACAGTGGACTGTGGCTGAGACAGTGGACTGAGGCTGAGACAGTGGACTGTGGTTGAGATAGGTGAACTGAGGCTGAGACAGTGGACTGTGGTTGAGACAGTGGACTGTGGCTGAGATAGGTGGACTGAGGCTGAGACAGTGGACTGAGACTGAGACAGTGGACTGTGGCTGAGACAGTGGACTGAGGCTGAGACAGTGGACTGTGGCTGAGACAGTGGACTGTGGCTGAGACAGTGGACTGAGGCTGAGACAGTGGACTGTGGTTGAGATAGGTGAACTGAGGCTGAGACAGTGGACTGAGGCTGAGACAGTGGACTGTGGTTGAGATAGGTGAACTGAGGCTGAGACAGTGGACTGTGGTTGAGATAGGTGAACTGAGGCTGAGACAGTGGACTGTGGCTGAGACAGTGGACTGTGGCTGAGACAGTGGACTGTGGCTGAGACAGTGGACTGTGGCTGAGACGGTGGACTGAGGGTGAGACAGTGGACTGTGGCTGAGATAGGTGGACTGAGGCTGAGACAGTGGACTGAGGCTGAGACAGTGGACTGAGGCTGAGATAGGTGGACTGAGGCTGAGACAGTGGACTGAGGCTGAGACAGTGGACTGAGGCTGAGATAGGTGGACTGTGGCTGAGACAGTGGACTGAGGGTGAGATAGGTGGACTGTGGCTGAGATAGGTGGACTGTGGCTGAGATAGGTGGACTGTGGCTGAGACAGTGGACTGTGGCTGAGATAGGTGGACTGAGACTGAGACAGTGGACTGTGGCTGAGACAGTGGACTGAGACTGAGATAGGTGGAATGTGGCTGAGACAGTGGACTGTGGCTGAGATAGGTGGACTGTGGCTGAGACAGTGGACTGTGGCTGAGATAGGTGGACTGAGACTGAGACAGTGGACTGTGGCTGAGACAGTGGACTGAGACTGAGATAGGTGGACTGTGGCTGAGACAGTGGACTGTGGCTGAGATAGGTGGACTGTGGCTGAGATAGGTGGACTGTGGCTGAGACAGTGGACTGTGGCTGAGATAGGTGGACTGAGACTGAGACAGTGGACTGTGGCTGAGACAGTGGACTGTGGCTGAGATAGGTGGACTGTGGCTGAGACAGTGGACTGAGGCTGAGACAGTGGACTGTGGCTGAGATAGGTGGACTGTGGCTGAGACAGTGGACTGTGGTTGAGATAGGTGGACTGAGGCTGAGACAGTGGACTGAGGCTGAGACAGTGGACTGTGGCTGAGACAGTGGACTGTGGCTGAGATAGGTGAACTGAGGCTGAGACAGTGGACTGTGGTTGAGATAGGTGGACTGAGGCTGAGACAGTGGACTGAGGCTGAGACAGTGGACTGTGGCTGAGACAGTGGACTGAGGCTGAGACAGTGGACAGTGGCTGAGATAGGTGGACTGAGACTGAGACAGTGGACTGTGGCTGAGACAGTGGACTGTGGCTGAGATAGGTGGACTGTGGCTGAGATAGGTGGACTGTGGCTGAGACAGTGGACTGTGGCTGAGATAGGTGGACTGAGACTGAGACAGTGGACTGTGGCTGAGATAGGTGGACTGTGGCTGAGACAGTGGACTGAGGCTGAGACAGTGGACTGTGGCTGAGATAGGTGGTCTGTGGCTGAGACAGTGGACTGTGGCTGAGATAGGTGGACTGTGGCTGAGATAGGTGGACTGTGGCTGAGACAGTGGACTGTGGCTGAGATAGGTGGACTGAGACTGAGACAGTGGACTGTGGCTGAGACAGTGGACTGTGGCTGAGATAGGTGGACTGTGGCTGAGATAGGTGGACTGTGGCTGAGACAGTGGACCGTGGCTGAGATAGGTGGACTGAGACTGAGACAGTGGACTGTGGCTGAGACAGTGGACTGTGGCTGAGATAGGTGGACTGTGGCTGAGACAGTGGACTGAGGCTGAGACAGTGGACTGTGGCTGAGACAGTGGACTGTGGCTGAGATAGGTGGACTGTGGCTGAGATAGGTGGACTGTGGCTGAGACAGTGGACTGAGACTGAGACAGTGGACTGTGGCTGAGACAGTGGACTGAGACTGAGATAGGTGGTCTGTGGCTGAGACAGTGGACTGAGGCAGAGATAGTGGACTGTGGCTGAGATAGGTGGACTGTGGCTGAGACAGTGGACTGTGGCTGAGATAGGTGGACTGTGGCTGAGACAGTGGACTGTGGCTGAGATAGGTGGACTGTGGCTGAGACAGTGGACTGTGGCTGAGACAGTGGACTGAGACTGAGATAGGTGGTCTGTGGCTGAGACAGTGGACTGAGGCTGAGACAGTGGACTGTGGCTGAGACAGTGGACTGTGGCTGAGATAGGTGGACTGTGGCTGAGACAGTGGACTGAGACTGAGATAGGTGGTCTGTGGCTGAGACAGTGGACTGAGGCTGAGACAGTGGACTGTGGCTGAGATAGGTGGACTGTGGCTGAGACAGTGGACTGTGGCTGAGATAGGTGGACTGAGGCTGAGACAGTGGACTGTGGCTGAGATAGGTGGACTGAGGCTGAGACAGTGGACTGAGGCTGAGACAGTGGACTGTGGCTGAGACAGTGGACTGAGGCTGAGACAGTGGACTGTGGCTGAGATAGGTGGACTGAGACTGAGACAGTGGACTGTGGCTGAGATAGGTGGACTGTGGCTGAGACAGCGGACTGAGACTGAGATAGGTGGACTGAGACTGAGACAGTGGACTGTGGCTGAGACAGTGGACTGAGACTGAGATAGGTGGACTGTGGCTGAGACAGTGGACTGTGGCTGAGATAGGTGGACTGTCGCTGAGATAGGTGGACTGTGGCTGAGACAGTGGACTGTGGCTGAGATAGGTGGACTGTGGCTGAGATAGGTGGACTGTGGCAGAGACAGTGGACTGTGGTTGAGATAGGTGGACTGTGGCTGAGACAGTGGACTGAGGCTGAGACAGTGGACTGTGGCTGAGATAGGTGAACTGAGGCTGAGACAGTGGACTGTGGTTGAGATAGGTGGACTGTGGCTGAGACAGTGGACTGTGGCTGAGATAGGTGGACTGTGGCTGAGACAGTGGACTGTGGCTGAGATAGGTGGACTGTGGCTGAGACAGTGGACTGAGGCTGAGACAGTGGACTGTGGTTGAGATAGGTGAACTGAGGCTGAGACAGTGGACTGTGGTTGAGACAGTGGACTGTGGCTGAGATAGGTGGACTGAGGCTGAGACAGTGGACTGAGACTGAGACAGTGGACTGTGGCTGAGACAGTGGACTGAGGCTGAGACAGTGGACTGTGGCTGAGACAGTGGACTGTGGCTGAGACAGTGGACTGAGGCTGAGACAGTGGACTGTGGTTGAGATAGGTGAACTGAGGCTGAGACAGTGGACTGAGGCTGAGACAGTGGACTGTGGTTGAGATAGGTGAACTGAGGCTGAGACAGTGGACTGTGGTTGAGATAGGTGAACTGAGGCTGAGACAGTGGACTGTGGCTGAGACAGTGGACTGTGGCTGAGACAGTGGACTGTGGCTGAGACAGTGGACTGTGGCTGAGACGGTGGACTGAGGGTGAGACAGTGGACTGTGGCTGAGATAGGTGGACTGAGGCTGAGACAGTGGACTGAGGCTGAGACAGTGGACTGAGGCTGAGATAGGTGGACTGAGGCTGAGACAGTGGACTGAGGCTGAGACAGTGGACTGAGGCTGAGATAGGTGGACTGTGGCTGAGACAGTGGACTGAGGGTGAGATAGGTGGACTGTGGCTGAGATAGGTGGACTGTGGCTGAGATAGGTGGACTGTGGCTGAGACAGTGGACTGTGGCTGAGATAGGTGGACTGAGACTGAGACAGTGGACTGTGGCTGAGACAGTGGACTGAGACTGAGATAGGTGGAATGTGGCTGAGACAGTGGACTGTGGCTGAGATAGGTGGACTGTGGCTGAGACAGTGGACTGTGGCTGAGATAGGTGGACTGAGACTGAGACAGTGGACTGTGGCTGAGACAGTGGACTGAGACTGAGATAGGTGGACTGTGGCTGAGACAGTGGACTGTGGCTGAGATAGGTGGACTGTGGCTGAGATAGGTGGACTGTGGCTGAGACAGTGGACTGTGGCTGAGATAGGTGGACTGAGACTGAGACAGTGGACTGTGGCTGAGACAGTGGACTGTGGCTGAGATAGGTGGACTGTGGCTGAGACAGTGGACTGAGGCTGAGACAGTGGACTGTGGCTGAGATAGGTGGACTGTGGCTGAGACAGTGGACTGTGGTTGAGATAGGTGGACTGAGGCTGAGACAGTGGACTGAGGCTGAGACAGTGGACTGTGGCTGAGACAGTGGACTGAGGCTGAGACAGTGGACTGTGGCTGAGATAGGTGAACTGAGGCTGAGACAGTGGACTGTGGTTGAGATAGGTGGACTGAGGCTGAGACAGTGGACTGAGACTGAGACAGTGGACTGTGGCTGAGATAGGTGGACTGTGGCTGAGACAGTGGACTGAGACTGAGATAGGTGGACTGAGACTGAGACAGTGGACTGTGGCTGTGACAGTGGACTGAGACTGAGATAGGTGTACTGAGACTGAGACAGTGGACTGTGGCTGAGACAGTGGACTGAGACTGAGATAGGTGGACTGTGGCTGAGACAGTGGACTGTGGCTGAGATAGGTGGACTGTGGCTGAGATAGGTGGACTGTGGCTGAGACAGTGGACTGTGGCTGAGATAGGTGGACTGTGGCTGAGACAGTGGACTGTGGCTGAGATAGGTGGACTGTGGCTGAGACAGTGGACTGAGGCTGAGACAGTGGACTGTGGCTGAGACAGTGGACTGAGGCTGAGACAGTGGACTGTGGTTGAGATAGGTGAACTGAGGCTGAGACAGTGGACTGTGGTTGAGACAGTGGACTGTGGCTGAGATAGGTGGACTGAGGCTGAGACAGTGGACTGAGACTGAGACAGTGGACTGTGGCTGAGACAGTGGACTGAGGCTGAGACAGTGGACTGTGGCTGAGACAGTGGACTGTGGCTGAGACAGTGGACTGAGGCTGAGACAGTGGACTGTGGTTGAGATAGGTGAACTGAGGCTGAGACAGTGGACTGAGGCTGAGACAGTGGACTGTGGTTGAGATAGGTGAACTGAGGCTGAGACAGTGGACTGTGGTTGAGATAGGTGAACTGAGGCTGAGACAGTGGACTGTGGCTGAGACAGTGGACTGTGGCTGAGACAGTGGACTGTGGCTGAGACAGTGGACTGTGGCTGAGACGGTGGACTGAGGGTGAGACAGTGGACTGTGGCTGAGATAGGTGGACTGAGGCTGAGACAGTGGACTGAGGCTGAGACAGTGGACTGAGGCTGAGATAGGTGGACTGAGGCTGAGACAGTGGACTGAGGCTGAGACAGTGGACTGAGGCTGAGATAGGTGGACTGTGGCTGAGACAGTGGACTGAGGGTGAGATAGGTGGACTGTGGCTGAGATAGGTGGACTGTGGCTGAGATAGGTGGACTGTGGCTGAGACAGTGGACTGTGGCTGAGATAGGTGGACTGAGACTGAGACAGTGGACTGTGGCTGAGACAGTGGACTGAGACTGAGATAGGTGGAATGTGGCTGAGACAGTGGACTGTGGCTGAGATAGGTGGACTGTGGCTGAGACAGTGGACTGTGGCTGAGATAGGTGGACTGAGACTGAGACAGTGGACTGTGGCTGAGACAGTGGACTGAGACTGAGATAGGTGGACTGTGGCTGAGACAGTGGACTGTGGCTGAGATAGGTGGACTGTGGCTGAGATAGGTGGACTGTGGCTGAGACAGTGGACTGTGGCTGAGATAGGTGGACTGAGACTGAGACAGTGGACTGTGGCTGAGACAGTGGACTGTGGCTGAGATAGGTGGACTGTGGCTGAGACAGTGGACTGAGGCTGAGACAGTGGACTGTGGCTGAGATAGGTGGACTGTGGCTGAGACAGTGGACTGTGGTTGAGATAGGTGGACTGAGGCTGAGACAGTGGACTGAGGCTGAGACAGTGGACTGTGGCTGAGACAGTGGACTGAGGCTGAGACAGTGGACTGTGGCTGAGATAGGTGAACTGAGGCTGAGACAGTGGACTGTGGTTGAGATAGGTGGACTGAGGCTGAGACAGTGGACTGAGGCTGAGACAGTGGACTGTGGCTGAGACAGTGGACTGAGGCTGAGACAGTGGACAGTGGCTGAGATAGGTGGACTGAGACTGAGACAGTGGACTGTGGCTGAGACAGTGGACTGAGACTGAGATAGGTGGACTGAGACTGAGACAGTGGACTGTGGCTGAGATAGGTGGACTGTGGCTGAGACAGTGGACTGAGACTGAGATAGGTGGACTGAGACTGAGACAGTGGACTGTGGCTGTGACAGTGGACTGAGACTGAGATAGGTGGACTGAGACTGAGACAGTGGACTGTGGCTGAGACAGTGGACTGAGACTGAGATAGGTGGACTGTGGCTGAGACAGTGGACTGAGACTGAGATAGGTGGACTGTGGCTGAGACAGTGGACTGTGGCTGAGATAGGTGGACTGTGGCTGAGATAGGTGGACTGTGGCTGAGACAGTGGACTGTGGCTGAGATAGGTGGACTGTGGCTGAGATAGGTGGACTGTGGCTGAGACAGTGGACTGTGGCTGAGATAGGTGAACTGAGGCTGAGACAGTGGACTGTGGTTGAGATAGGTGGACTGTGGCTGAGACAGTGGACTGTGGCTGAGATAGGTGGACTGTGGCTGAGACAGTGGACTGTGGCTGAGATAGGTGGACTGTGGCTGAGACAGTGGACTGAGGCTGAGACAGTGGACTGTGGCTGAGACAGTGGACTGAGGCTGAGACAGTGGACTGTGGTTGAGATAGGTGAACTGAGGCTGAGACAGTGGACTGTGGTTGAGACAGTGGACTGTGGCTGAGACAGTGGACTGTGGCTGAGATAGGTGGACTGTGGCTGAGACAGTGGACTGTGGCTGAGATAGGTGGACTGAGACTGAGACAGTGGACTGAGGCTGAGACAGTGGACTGAGGCTGAGACAGTGGACTGTGGCTGAGACAGTGGACTGAGGCTGAGACAGTGGACTGTGGTTGAGATAGGTGGACTGAGGCTGAGACAGTGGATTGAGGCTGAGACAGTGGACTGAGGCTGAGACAGTGGACTGTGGTTGAGATAGGTGGACTGAGGCTGAGACAGTGGACTGAGGCTGAGACAGTGGACTGTGGCTGAGACAGTGGACTGAGGCTGAGACAGTGGACTGTGGCTGAGAGAGGTGGACTGAGACTGAGACAGTGGACTGTGGCTGAGACAGTGGACTGAGACTGAGATAGGTGGACTGAGACTGAGACAGTGGACTGTGGCTGAGATAGGTGGACTGTGGCTGAGACAGTGGACTGAGACTGAGATAGGTGGACTGAGACTGAGACAGTGGACTGTGGCTGAGACAGTGGACTGAGACTGAGATAGGTGGACTGTGGCTGAGACAGTGGACTGTGGCTGAGATAGGTGGACTGTGGCTGAGATAGGTGGACTGTGGCTGAGATAGGTGGACTGTGGCTGAGATAGGTGGACTGTGGCTGAGATAGGTGGACTGTGGCTGAGACAGTGGACTGTGGTTGAGATAGGTGGACTGTGGCTGAGACAGTGGACTGAGGCTGAGACAGTGGACTGTGGCTGAGATAGGTGAACTGAGGCTGAGACAGTGGACTGTGGTTGAGATAGGTGGACTGTGGCTGAGACAGTGGACTGTGGCTGAGATAGGTGGACTGTGGCTGAGACAGTGGACTGTGGCTGAGATAGGTGGACTGTGGCTGAGACAGTGGACTGAGGCTGAGACAGTGGACTGTGGCTGAGACAGTGGACTGAGGCTGAGACAGTGGACTGTGGTTGAGATAGGTGAACTGAGGCTGAGACAGTGGACTGTGGTTGAGACAGTGGACTGTGGCTGAGATAGGTGGACTGAGGCTGAGACAGTGGACTGAGACTGAGACAGTGGACTGTGGCTGAGACAGTGGACTGAGGCTGAGACAGTGGACTGTGGCTGAGACAGTGGACTGTGGCTGAGACAGTGGACTGAGGCTGAGACAGTGGACTGTGGTTGAGATAGGTGAACTGAGGCTGAGACAGTGGACTGAGGCTGAGACAGTGGACTGTGGTTGAGATAGGTGAACTGAGGCTGAGACAGTGGACTGTGGTTGAGATAGGTGAACTGAGGCTGAGACAGTGGACTGTGGCTGAGACAGTGGACTGTGGCTGAGACAGTGGACTGTGGCTGAGACAGTGGACTGTGGCTGAGACGGTGGACTGAGGGTGAGACAGTGGACTGTGGCTGAGATAGGTGGACTGAGGCTGAGACAGTGGACTGAGGCTGAGACAGTGGACTGAGGCTGAGATAGGTGGACTGAGGCTGAGACAGTGGACTGAGGCTGAGACAGTGGACTGAGGCTGAGATAGGTGGACTGTGGCTGAGACAGTGGACTGAGGGTGAGATAGGTGGACTGTGGCTGAGATAGGTGGACTGTGGCTGAGATAGGTGGACTGTGGCTGAGACAGTGGACTGTGGCTGAGATAGGTGGACTGAGACTGAGACAGTGGACTGTGGCTGAGACAGTGGACTGAGACTGAGATAGGTGGAATGTGGCTGAGACAGTGGACTGTGGCTGAGATAGGTGGACTGTGGCTGAGACAGTGGACTGTGGCTGAGATAGGTGGACTGAGACTGAGACAGTGGACTGTGGCTGAGACAGTGGACTGAGACTGAGATAGGTGGACTGTGGCTGAGACAGTGGACTGTGGCTGAGATAGGTGGACTGTGGCTGAGATAGGTGGACTGTGGCTGAGACAGTGGACTGTGGCTGAGATAGGTGGACTGAGACTGAGACAGTGGACTGTGGCTGAGACAGTGGACTGTGGCTGAGATAGGTGGACTGTGGCTGAGACAGTGGACTGAGGCTGAGACAGTGGACTGTGGCTGAGATAGGTGGACTGTGGCTGAGACAGTGGACTGTGGTTGAGATAGGTGGACTGAGGCTGAGACAGTGGACTGAGGCTGAGACAGTGGACTGTGGCTGAGACAGTGGACTGAGGCTGAGACAGTGGACTGTGGCTGAGATAGGTGAACTGAGGCTGAGACAGTGGACTGTGGTTGAGATAGGTGGACTGAGGCTGAGACAGTGGACTGAGGCTGAGACAGTGGACTGTGGCTGAGACAGTGGACTGAGGCTGAGACAGTGGACAGTGGCTGAGATAGGTGGACTGAGACTGAGACAGTGGCCTGTGGCTGAGACAGTGGACTGAGACTGAGATAGGTGGACTGAGACTGAGACAGTGGACTGTGGCTGAGATAGGTGGACTGTGGCTGAGACAGTGGACTGAGACTGAGATAGGTGGACTGAGACTGAGACAGTGGACTGTGGCTGTGACAGTGGACTGAGACTGAGATAGGTGGACTGTGGCTGAGACAGTGGACTGTGGCTGAGATAGGTGGACTGTGGCTGAGATAGGTGGACTGTGGCTGAGACAGTGGACTGTGGCTGAGATAGGTGGACTGTGGCTGAGATAGGTGGACTGTGGCTGAGACAGTGGACTGTGGCGGAGATAGGTGGACTGTGGCTGAGACAGTGGACTGAGGCTGAGACAGTGGACTGTGGCTGAGATAGGTGAACTGAGGCTGAGACAGTGGACTGTGGTTGAGATAGGTGGACTGTGGCTGAGACAGTGGACTGTGGCTGAGATAGGTGGACTGTGGCTGAGACAGTGGACTGTGGCTGAGATAGGTGGACTGTGGCTGAGACAGTGGACTGAGGCTGAGACAGTGGACTGTGGCTGAGACAGTGGACTGAGGCTGAGACAGTGGACTGTGGTTGAGATAGGTGAACTGAGGCTGAGACAGTGGACTGTGGTTGAGACAGTGGACTGTGGCTGAGATAGGTGGACTGAGGCTGAGACAGTGGACTGAGACTGAGACAGTGGACTGTGGCTGAGACAGTGGACTGAGGCTGAGACAGTGGACTGTGGCTAAGACAGTGGACTGTGGCTGAGACAGTGGACTGAGGCTGAGACAGTGGACTGTGGTTGAGATAGGTGAACTGAGGCTGAGACAGTGGACTGAGGCTGAGACAGTGGACTGTGGTTGAGATAGGTGAACTGAGGCTGAGACAGTGGACTGTGGTTGAGATAGGTGAACTGAGGCTGAGACAGTGGACTGTGGCTGAGACAGTGGACTGTGGCTGAGACAGTGGACTGTGGCTGAGACAGTGGACTGTGGCTGAGACGGTGGACTGAGGGTGAGACAGTGGACTGTGGCTGAGATAGGTGGACTGAGGCTGAGACAGTGGACTGAGGCTGAGACAGTGGACTGAGGCTGAGATAGGTGGACTGAGGCTGAGACAGTGGACTGAGGCTGAGACAGTGGACTGAGGCTGAGATAGGTGGACTGTGGCTGAGACAGTGGACTGAGGGTGAGATAGGTGGACTGTGGCTGAGATAGGTGGACTGTGGCTGAGATAGGTGGACTGTGGCTGAGACAGTGGACTGTGGCTGAGATAGGTGGACTGAGACTGAGACAGTGGACTGTGGCTGAGACAGTGGACTGAGACTGAGATAGGTGGACTGTGGCTGAGACAGTGGACTGTGGCTGAGATAGGTGGACTGTGGCTGAGATAGGTGGACTGTGGCTGAGACAGTGGACTGTGGCTAAGATAGGTGGACTGAGACTGAGACAGTGGACTGTGGCTGAGACAGTGGACTGTGGCTGAGATAGGTGGACTGTGGCTGAGACAGTGGACTGAGGCTGAGACAGTGGACTGTGGCTGAGATAGGTGGACTGTGGTTGAGATAGGTGGACTGAGGCTGAGACAGTGGACTGTGGTTGAGATAGGTGGACTGAGGCTGAGACAGTGGACTGAGGCTGAGACAGTGGACTGTGGCTGAGACAGTGGACTGAGGCTGAGACAGTGGACTGTGGCTGAGATAGGTGAACTGAGGCTGAGACAGTGGACTGTGGTTGAGTTAGGTGGACTGAGGCTGAGACAGTGGACTGAGGCTGAGACAGTGGACTGTGGCTGAGACAGTGGACGGAGGCTGAGACAGTGGACTGTGGCTGAGATAGGTGGACTGAGACTGAGACAGTGGACTGTGGCTGAGACAGTGGACTGGGACTGAGATAGGTGGACTGAGACTGAGACAGTGGACTGTGGCTGAGATAGGTGGACTGTGGCTGAGACAGTGGACTGAGACTGAGATAGGTGGACTGAGACTGAGACAGTGGACTGTGGCTGTGACAGTGGACTGAGACTGAGATAGGTGGACTGAGACTGAGACAGTGGACTGTGGCTGAGACAGTGGACTGAGACTGAGATAGGTGGACTGTGGCTGAGACAGTGGACTGTGGCTGAGATAGGTGGACTGTGGCTGAGATAGGTGGACTGTGGCTGAGACAGTGGACTGTGGCTGAGATAGGTGGACTGTGGCTGAGATAGGTGGACTGTGGCTGAGACAGTGGACTGTGGCTGAGATAGGTGGACTGTGGCTGAGACAGTGGACTGAGGCTGAGACAGTGGACTGTGGCTGAGATAGGTGAACTGAGGCTGAGACAGTGGACTGTGGTTGAGATAGGTGGACTGTGGCTGAGACAGTGGACTGTGGCTGAGATAGGTGGACTGTGGCTGAGACAGTGGACTGTGGCTGAGATAGGTGGACTGTGGCTGAGACAGTGGACTGAGGCTGAGACAGTGGACTGTGGCTGAGACAGTGGACTGAGGCTGAGACAGTGGACTGTGGTTGAGATAGGTGAACTGAGGCTGAGACAGTGGACTGTGGTTGAGACAGTGGACTGTGGCTGAGATAGGTGGACTGAGGCTGAGACAGTGGACTGAGACTGAGACAGTGGACTGTGGCTGAGACAGTGGACTGAGGCTGAGACAGTGGACTGTGGCTGAGACAGTGGACTGTGGCTGAGACAGTGGACTGAGGCTGAGACAGTGGACTGTGGTTGAGATAGGTGAACTGAGGCTGAGACAGTGGACTGAGGCTGAGACAGTGGACTGTGGTTGAGATAGGTGAACTGAGGCTGAGACAGTGGACTGTGGTTGAGATAGGTGAACTGAGGCTGAGACAGTGGACTGTGGCTGAGACAGTGGACTGTGGCTGAGACAGTGGACTGTGGCTGAGACAGTGGACTGTGGCTGAGACGGTGGACTGAGGGTGAGACAGTGGACTGTGGCTGAGATAGGTGGACTGAGGCTGAGACAGTGGACTGAGGCTGAGACAGTGGACTGTGGCTGAGACAGTGGACTGAGGCTGAGACAGTGGACTGTGGCTGAGATAGGTGAACTGAGGCTGAGACAGTGGACTGTGGTTGAGTTAGGTGGACTGAGGCTGAGACAGTGGACTGAGGCTGAGACAGTGGACTGTGGTTGAGATAGGTGGACTGAGGCTGAGACAGTGGACTGAGGCTGAGACAGTGGACTGTGGCTGAGACAGTGGACTGAGGCTGAGACAGTGGACTGTGGCTGAGATAGGTGAACTGAGGCTGAGACAGTGGACTGTGGTTGAGTTAGGTGGACTGAGGCTGAGACAGTGGACTGAGGCTGAGACAGTGGACTGTGGCTGAGACAGTGGACTGAGGCTGAGACAGTGGACTGTGGCTGAGATAGGTGGACTGAGACTGAGACAGTGGACTGTGGCTGAGACAGTGGACTGGGACTGAGATAGGTGGACTGAGACTGAGACAGTGGACTGTGGCTGAGATAGGTGGACTGTGGCTGAGACAGTGGACTGAGACTGAGATAGGTGGACTGAGACTGAGACAGTGGACTGTGGCTGTGACAGTGGACTGAGACTGAGATAGGTGGACTGAGACTGAGACAGTGGACTGTGGCTGAGACAGTGGACTGAGACTGAGATAGGTGGACTGTGGCTGAGACAGTGGACTGTGGCTGAGATAGGTGGACTGTGGCTGAGATAGGTGGACTGTGGCTGAGACAGTGGACTGTGGCTGAGATAGGTGGACTGTGGCTGAGATAGGTGGACTGTGGCTGAGACAGTGGACTGTGGCTGAGATAGGTGGACTGTGGCTGAGACAGTGGACTGAGGCTGAGACAGTGGACTGTGGCTGAGATAGGTGAACTGAGGCTGAGACAGTGGACTGTGGTTGAGATAGGTGGACTGTGGCTGAGACAGTGGACTGTGGCTGAGATAGGTGGACTGTGGCTGAGACAGTGGACTGTGGCTGAGATAGGTGGACTGTGGCTGAGACAGTGGACTGAGGCTGAGACAGTGGACTGTGGCTGAGACAGTGGACTGAGGCTGAGACAGTGGACTGTGGTTGAGATAGGTGAACTGAGGCTGAGACAGTGGACTGTGGTTGAGACAGTGGACTGTGGCTGAGATAGGTGGACTGAGGCTGAGACAGTGGACTGAGACTGAGACAGTGGACTGTGGCTGAGACAGTGGACTGAGGCTGAGACAGTGGACTGTGGCTGAGACAGTGGACTGTGGCTGAGACAGTGGACTGAGGCTGAGACAGTGGACTGTGGTTGAGATAGGTGAACTGAGGCTGAGACAGTGGACTGAGGCTGAGACAGTGGACTGTGGTTGAGATAGGTGAACTGAGGCTGAGACAGTGGACTGTGGTTGAGATAGGTGAACTGAGGCTGAGACAGTGGACTGTGGCTGAGACAGTGGACTGTGGCTGAGACAGTGGACTGTGGCTGAGACAGTGGACTGTGGCTGAGACGGTGGACTGAGGGTGAGACAGTGGACTGTGGCTGAGATAGGTGGACTGAGGCTGAGACAGTGGACTGAGGCTGAGACAGTGGACTGAGGCTGAGATAGGTGGACTGAGGCTGAGACAGTGGACTGAGGCTGAGACAGTGGACTGAGGCTGAGATAGGTGGACTGTGGCTGAGACAGTGGACTGAGGGTGAGATAGGTGGACTGTGGCTGAGATAGGCGGACTGTGGCTGAGACAGTGGACTGAGGCTGAGACAGTGGACTGTGGCTGAGATAGGTGGACTGAGGCTGAGACAGTGGACTGTGGTTGAGATAGGTGGACTGTGGCTGAGACAGTGGACTGTGGCTGAGATAGGTGGACTGTGGCTGAGACAGTGGACTGTGGCTGAGATAGGTGGACTGTGGCTGAGACAGTGGACTGAGGCTGAGACAGTGGACTGTGGCTGAGACAGTGGACTGAGGCTGAGACAGTGGACTGTGGTTGAGATAGGTGAACTGAGGCTGAGACAGTGGACTGTGGTTGAGACAGTGGACTGTGGCTGAGATAGGTGGACTGAGGCTGAGACAGTGGACTGAGACTGAGACAGTGGACTGTGGCTGAGACAGTGGACTGAGGCTGAGACAGTGGACTGTGGCTGAGACAGTGGACTGTGGCTGAGACAGTGGACTGAGGCTGAGACAGTGGACTGTGGTTGAGATAGGTGAACTGAGGCTGAGACAGTGGACTGAGGCTGAGACAGTGGACTGTGGTTGAGATAGGTGAACTGAGGCTGAGACAGTGGACTGTGGTTGAGATAGGTGAACTGAGGCTGAGACAGTGGACTGTGGCTGAGACAGTGGACTGTGGCTGAGACAGTGGACTGTGGCTGAGACAGTGGACTGTGGCTGAGACGGTGGACTGAGGGTGAGACAGTGGACTGTGGCTGAGATAGGTGGACTGTGGCTGAGACAGTGGACTGAGGCTGAGACAGTGGACTGTGGCTGAGACAGTGGACTGAGGCTGAGACAGTGGACTGTGGTTGAGATAGGTGAACTGAGGCTGAGACAGTGGACTGTGGTTGAGACAGTGGACTGTGGCTGAGATAGGTGGACTGAGGCTGAGACAGTGGACTGAGACTGAGACAGTGGACTGTGGCTGAGACAGTGGACTGAGGCTGAGACAGTGGACTGTGGCTGAGACAGTGGACTGTGGCTGAGACAGTGGACTGAGGCTGAGACAGTGGACTGTGGTTGAGATAGGTGAACTGAGGCTGAGACAGTGGACTGAGGCTGAGACAGTGGACTGTGGTTGAGATAGGTGAACTGAGGCTGAGACAGTGGACTGTGGTTGAGATAGGTGAACTGAGGCTGAGACAGTGGACTGTGGCTGAGACAGTGGACTGTGGCTGAGACAGTGGACTGTGGCTGAGACAGTGGACTGTGGCTGAGACGGTGGACTGAGGGTGAGACAGTGGACTGTGGCTGAGATAGGTGGACTGAGGCTGAGACAGTGGACTGAGGCTGAGACAGTGGACTGTGGCTGAGACAGTGGACTGAGGCTGAGACAGTGGACTGTGGCTGAGATAGGTGAACTGAGGCTGAGACAGTGGACTGTGGTTGAGTTAGGTGGACTGAGGCTGAGACAGTGGACTGAGGCTGAGACAGTGGACTGTGGTTGAGATAGGTGAACTGAGGCTGAGACAGTGGACTGTGGCTGAGACAGTGGACTGTGGCTGAGACAGTGGACTGTGGCTGAGACAGTGGACTGTGGCTGAGACGGTGGACTGAGGGTGAGACAGTGGACTGTGGCTGAGATAGGTGGACTGAGGCTGAGACAGTGGACTGAGGCTGAGACAGTGGACTGAGGCTGAGATAGGTGGACTGAGGCTGAGACAGTGGACTGAGGCTGAGACAGTGGACTGAGGCTGAGATAGGTGGACTGTGGCTGAGACAGTGGACTGAGGGTGAGATAGGTGGACTGTGGCTGAGATAGGCGGACTGTGGCTGAGACAGTGGACTGAGGCTGAGACAGTGGACTGTGGCTGAGATAGGTGGACTGAGGCTGAGACAGTGGACTGTGGTTGAGATAGGTGGACTGTGGCTGAGACAGTGGACTGTGGCTGAGATAGGTGGACTGTGGCTGAGACAGTGGACTGTGGCTGAGATAGGTGGACTGTGGCTGAGACAGTGGACTGAGGCTGAGACAGTGGACTGTGGCTGAGACAGTGGACTGAGGCTGAGACAGTGGACTGTGGTTGAGATAGGTGAACTGAGGCTGAGACAGTGGACTGTGGTTGAGACAGTGGACTGTGGCTGAGATAGGTGGACTGAGGCTGAGACAGTGGACTGAGGCTGAGACAGTGGACTGTGGCTGAGACAGTGGACTGAGGCTGAGACAGTGGACTGTGGTTGAGATAGGTGAACTGAGGCTGAGACAGTGGACTGTGGTTGAGACAGTGGACTGTGGCTGAGATAGGTGGACTGAGGCTGAGACAGTGGACTGAGACTGAGACAGTGGACTGTGGCTGAGACAGTGGACTGAGGCTGAGACAGTGGACTGTGGCTGAGACAGTGGACTGTGGCTGAGATAGGTGAACTGAGGCTGAGACAGTGGACTGTGGTTGAGATAGGTGGACTGTGGCTGAGACAGTGGACTGTGGCTGAGATAGGTGGACTGTGGCTGAGACAGTGGACTGTGGCTGAGATAGGTGGACTGTGGCTGAGACAGTGGACTGAGGCTGAGACAGTGGACTGTGGCTGAGACAGTGGACTGAGGCTGAGACAGTGGACTGTGGTTGAGATAGGTGAACTGAGGCTGAGACAGTGGACTGTGGTTGAGACAGTGGACTGTGGCTGAGATAGGTGGACTGAGGCTGAGACAGTGGACTGAGACTGAGACAGTGGACTGTGGCTGAGACAGTGGACTGAGGCTGAGACAGTGGACTGTGGCTGAGACAGTGGACTGTGGCTGAGACAGTGGACTGAGGCTGAGACAGTGGACTGTGGTTGAGATAGGTGAACTGAGGCTGAGACAGTGGACTGAGGCTGAGACAGTGGACTGTGGTTGAGATAGGTGAACTGAGGCTGAGACAGTGGACTGTGGTTGAGATAGGTGAACTGAGGCTGAGACAGTGGACTGTGGCTGAGACAGTGGACTGTGGCTGAGACAGTGGACTGTGGCTGAGACAGTGGACTGTGGCTGAGACGGTGGACTGAGGGTGAGACAGTGGACTGTGGCTGAGATAGGTGGACTGAGGCTGAGACAGTGGACTGAGGCTGAGACAGTGGACTGAGGCTGAGATAGGTGGACTGTGGCTGAGACAGTGGACTGAGGGTGAGATAGGTGGACTGTGGCTGAGATAGGCGGACTGTGGCTGAGACAGTGGACTGAGGCTGAGACAGTGGACTGTGGCTGAGATAGGTGGACTGAGGCTGAGACAGTGGACTGTGGTTGAGATAGGTGGACTGTGGCTGAGACAGTGGACTGTGGCTGAGATAGGTGGACTGTGGCTGAGACAGTGGACTGTGGCTGAGATAGGTGGACTGTGGCTGAGACAGTGGACTGAGGCTGAGACAGTGGACTGTGGCTGAGACAGTGGACTGAGGCTGAGACAGTGGACTGTGGTTGAGATAGGTGAACTGAGGCTGAGACAGTGGACTGTGGTTGAGACAGTGGACTGTGGCTGAGATAGGTGGACTGAGGCTGAGACGGTGGACTGAGGCTGAGATAGGTGGACTGTGGCTGAGACAGTGGACTGAGGCTGAGACAGTGGACTGTGGCTGAGATAGGTGGACTGAGGCTGAGACAGTGGACTGTGGCTGAGATAGGTGGACTGTGGCTGAGACAGTGGACTGTGGCTGAGATAGGTGGACTGTGGCTGAGACAGTGGACTGAGGCTGAGACAGTGGACTGTGGCTGAGACATTGGACTGAGGCTGAGACAGTGGACTGTGGTTGAGATAGGTGAACTGAGGCTGAGACAGTGGACTGTGGTTGAGATAGGTGAACTGAGGCTGAGACAGTGGACTGTGGCTGAGACAGTGGACTGTGGCTGAGACAGTGGACTGTGGCTGAGACGGTGGACTGAGGCTGAGATAGGTGGACTGTGGCTGAGACAGTGGACTGAGGGTGAGATAGGCGGACTGTGGCTGAGACAGTGGACTGAGGCTGAGACAGTGGACTGTGGCTGAGATAGGTGGATTGAGGCTGAGACAGTGGACTGTGGCCTAGATAGGTGGACTGTGGCTGAGACAGTGGACTGTGGCTGAGATAGGTGGACTGTGGCTGAGACAGTGGACTGAGGCTGAGACAGTGGACTGTGGCTGAGACAGTGGACTGAGGCTGAGACAGTGGACTGTGGTTGAGATAGGTGAACTGAGGCTGAGACAGTGGACTGAGGCTGAGACAGTGGACTGTGGTTGAGATAGGTGGACTGTGGCTGAGACAGTGGACTGTGGCTGAGATAGGTGGACTGTGGCTGAGACAGTGGACTGAGGCTGAGACAGTGGACTGTGGCTGAGATAGGTGGACTGAGGCTGAGACAGTGGACTGAGACTGAGACAGTGGACTGTGGTTGAGATAGGTGGACTGTGGCTGAGACAGTGGACTGTGGCTGAGATAGGTGGACTGTGGCCGAGACAGTGGTCTGTGGCTGAGATAGGTGGACTGAGGCTGAGACAGTGGACTGTGGCTGACATAGGTGGACTGAGGCTGAGACAGTGGAATGAGGCTGAGACAGTGGACTGTGGCTGAGACAGTGGACTGAGGCTGAGACAGTGGACTGTGGTTGAGATAGGTGAACTGAGGCTGAGACAGTGGACTGTGGTTGAGATAGGTGGACTGTGGCTGAGATAGGTGGACTGTGGCTGAGACAGTGGACTGAGGCTGAGTCAGTGGACTGTGGCTGAGATAGGTGGACTGTGGCTGAGACAGTGGACTGTGGCTGAGATAGGTGGACTGTGGCTGAGACAGTGAACTGAGGCTGAGACAGTGGACTGTGGCTGAGATAGGTGGACTGTGGCTGAGATAGGTGGACTGTGGCTGAGACAGTGGACTGAGGCTGAGACAGTGGACTGTGGCTGAGATAGGTGGACTGAGGCTGAGACAGTGGACTGTGGCTGAGATAGGTGGACTGTGGCTGAGATAGGTGGACTGAGGCTGAGACAGTGGACTGTGGCTGAGACAGTGGACTGTGGTTGAGACAGTGGACTGTGGTTGAGATAGGTGGACTGTGGCTGAGACAGTGGACTGAGGCTGAGACAGTGGACTGTGGCTGAGATAGGTGGACTGAGGCTGAGACAGTGGACTGAGACTGAGACAGTGGACTGTGGTTGAGATAGGTGGACTGTGGCTGAGACAGTGGACTGTGGCTGAGATAGGTGGACTGTGGCCGAGACAGTGGTCTGTGGCTGAGATAGGTGGACTGAGGCTGAGACAGTGGACTGTGGCTGACATAGGTGGACTGAGGCTGAGACAGTGGAATGAGGCTGAGACAGTGGACTGTGGCTGAGACAGTGGACTGAGGCTGAGACAGTGGACTGTGGTTGAGATAGGTGAACTGAGGCTGAGACAGTGGACTGTGGTTGAGATAGGTGGACTGTGGCTGAGATAGGTGGACTGTGGCTGAGACAGTGGACTGAGGCTGAGTCAGTGGACTGTGGCTGAGATAGGTGGACTGTGGCTGAGACAGTGGACTGTGGCTGAGATAGGTGGACTGTGGCTGAGACAGTGAACTGAGGCTGAGACAGTGGACTGTGGCTGAGATAGGTGGACTGTGGCTGAGATAGGTGGACTGTGGCTGAGACAGTGGACTGAGGCTGAGACAGTGGACTGTGGCTGAGATAGGTGGACTGAGGCTGAGACAGTGGACTGTGGCTGAGATAGGTGGACTGTGGCTGAGATAGGTGGACTGAGGCTGAGACAGTGGACTGTGGCTGAGACAGTGGACTGTGGTTGAGACAGTGGACTGTGGTTGAGATAGGTGGACTGTGGCTGAGACAGTGGACTGTGGCTGAGATAGGTGGACTGTGGCTGAGACAGTGGACTGTGGCTGAAACAGTGGACTGTGACTGAGATAGGTGGACTGTGGCTGAGACAGTGGACTGAGGCTGAGACAGTGGACTGAGGCTGAGATAGGTGGACTGTGGCTGAGATAGGTGGACTGTGGCTGAGACAGTGGACTGAGGCTGAGACAGTGGACTGTGGCTGAGACAGTGGACTGTGGCTGAGATAGGTGGACTGTGGCTGAGACAGTGGACTGAGGCTGAGACAGTGGACTGTGGCTGAGACAGTGGACTGAGGCTGAGACAGTGGACTGTGGTTGAGATAGGTGAACTGAGGCTGAGACAGTGGACTGTGGTTGAGACACTGGACTGTGGTTGAGATAGGTGGACTGTGGCTGAGACAGTGGACTGTGGCTGAGATAGGTGGACTGTGGCTGAGACAGTCGACTGTGGCTGAGATAGGTGGACTGTGGCTGAGACAGTGGACTGAGGCTGAGACAGTGGACTGTGGCTGAGGTAGGTGGACTGTGGCTGAGACAGTGGACTGAGGCTGAGACAGTGGACTGTGGCTGAGATAGGTGGACTGTGGCTGAGACAGTGGACTGAGGCTGAGACAGTGGACTGTGGTTGAGATAGGTGGACTGTGGCTGAGACAGTGGACTGTGGCTGAAATAGGTGGACTGTGGCTGAGACAGTGGACTGAGGCTGAGACAGTGGACTGTGGTTGAGATAGGTGGACTGTGGCTGAGACAGTGGACTGTGGCTGAAATAGGTGGACTGTGGCTGAGACAGTGGACTGAGGCTGAGACAGTGGACTGTGGTTGAGATAGGTGGACTGAGGCTGAGACAGTGGACTGTGGCTGAGACAGTGGACTGTGGCTGAGACAGTGGACTGTGGCTGAGACAGTGGACTGTGGCTGAGACGGTGGACTGAGGGTGAGACAGTGGACTGTGGCTGAGATAGGTGGACTGAGGCTGAGACAGTGGACTGAGGCTGAGACAGTGGACTGAGGTTGAGATAGGTGGACTGAGGCTGAGACAGTGGACTGAGGCTGAGACAGTGGACTGAGGCTGAGATAGGTGGACTCTGGCTGAGATAGGTGGACTGAGGCTGAGACAGTGGACTGTGGCTGAGATAGGTGGACTGTGGCTGAGACAGTGGACTGTGGCTGAGATAGGTGGACTGTGGCTGAGACAGTGGACTGAGGCTGAGACAGTGGACTGTGGCTGAGACAGTGGACTGAGGCTGAGACAGTGGACTGAGGCTGAGATAGGTGGACTGTGGCTGAGACAGTGGACTGTGGTTGAGATAGGTGGACTGTGGCTGAGACAGTGGACTGTGGCTGAGATAGGTGGACTGTGGCTGAGACAGTGGACTGTGGCTGAGATAGGTGAACTGAGGCTGAGACAGTGGACTGAGGCTGAGATAGGTGGACTGTGGTTGAGATAGGTGAACTGAGGCTGAGACAGTGGACTGTGGCTGAGATAGGTGGACTGTGGCTGAGACAGTGGACTGTGGCTGAGACAGTGGACTGAGACTGAGATAGGTGGACTGTGGTTGAGATAGGTGAACTGAGGCTGAGACAGTGGACTGTGGCTTAGATAGGTGGACTGTGGCTGAGACAGTGGACTGTGGTTGAGATAGGTGGACTGTGGCTGAGACAGTGGACTGTGGCTGAGATAGGTGGACTGTGGCTGAGACAGTGGACTGTGGCTGAGATAGGTGAACTGAGGCTGAGACAGTGGACTGAGGCTGAGATAGGTGGACTGTGGTTGAGATAGGTGAACTGAGGCTGAGACAGTGGACTGTGGCTGAGATAGGTGGACTGTGGCTGAGACAGTGGACTGTGGCTGAGACAGTGGACTGAGACTGAGATAGGTGGACTGTGGTTGAGATAGGTGAACTGAGGCTGAGACAGTGGACTGTGGCTGAGATAGGTGGACTGTGGCTGAGACAGTGGACTGAGACTGAGATAGGTGGACTGTGGCTGAGATAGGTGAACTGAGGCTGAGACAGTGGACTGTGGTTGAGATAGGTGGACTGTGGCTGAGACAGTGGACTGAGACTGAGATAGGTGGACTGTGGTTGAGATAGGTGAACTGAGGCTGAGACAGTGGACTGTGGCTGAGATAGGTGGACTGTGGCTGAGACAGTGGACTGAGACTGAGATAGGTGGACTGTGGTTGAGATAGGTGAACTGAGGCTGAGACAGTGGACTGTGGCTGAGATAGGTGGACTGTGGCTGAGACAGTGGACTGAGACTGAGATAGGTGGACTGTGGCTGAGATAGGTGAACTGAGGCTGAGACAGTGGACTGTGGCTGAGATAGGTGGACTGTGGCTGAGACAGTGGACTGAGACTGAGATAGGTGGACTGTGGCTGAGATAGGTGAACTGAGGCTGAGACAGTGGACTGTGGTTGAGATAGGTGAACTGAGGCTGAGACAGTGGACTGTGGCTGAGATAGGTGGACTGTGGCTGAGACAGTGGACTGAGACTGAGATAGGTGGACTGTGGCTGAGACAGTGGACTGTGGCTGAGATAGGTGAACTGAGGCTGAGACAGTGGACTGTGGTTGAGATAGGTGAACTGAGGCTGAGACAGTGTACTGTGGCCGAGATAGGTGGACTGTGGCTGAGACAGTGGACTGTGGCTGAGATAGGTGGACTGTGGCTGAGACAGTGGACTGTGGCTGAAATAGGTGGACTGAGGCTGAGACAGTGGACTGTGGCTGAGACAGTGGACTGTGGCTGAGACAGTGGACTGTGGCTGAGACAGTGGACTGTGGCTGAGACGGTGGACTGAGGGTGAGACAGTGGACTGTGGCTGAGATAGGTGGACTGAGGCTGAGACAGTGGACTGAGGCTGAGACAGTGGACTGAGGTTGAGATAGGTGGACTGAGGCTGAGACAGTGGACTGAGGCTGAGACAGTGGACTGAGGCTGAGATAGGTGGACTGTGGCTGAGACAGTGGACTGAGGGTGAGATAGGTGGACTGTGGCTGAGATAGGCGGACTGTGGCTGAGACAGTGGACTGAGGCTGAGACAGTGGACTCTGGCTGAGATAGGTGGACTGAGGCTGAGACAGTGGACTGTGGCTGAGATAGGTGGACTGTGGCTGAGACAGTGGACTGTGGCTGAGATAGGTGGACTGTGGCTGAGACAGTGGACTGAGGCTGAGACAGTGGACTGTGGCTGAGACAGTGGACTGAGGCTGAGACAGTGGACTGAGGCTGAGATAGGTGGACTGTGGCTGAGACAGTGGACTGTGGTTGAGATAGGTGGACTGTGGCTGAGACAGTGGACTGTGGCTGAGATAGGTGGACTGTGGCTGAGACAGTGGACTGTGGCTGAGATAGGTGAACTGAGGCTGAGACAGTGGACTGAGGCTGAGATAGGTGGACTGTGGTTGAGATAGGTGAACTGAGGCTGAGACAGTGGACTGTGGCTGAGATAGGTGGACTGTGGCTGAGACAGTGGACTGTGGCTGAGACAGTGGACTGAGACTGAGATAGGTGGACTGTGGTTGAGATAGGTGAACTGAGGCTGAGACAGTGGACTGTGGCTTAGATAGGTGGACTGTGGCTGAGACAGTGGACTGTGGTTGAGATAGGTGGACTGTGGCTGAGACAGTGGACTGTGGCTGAGATAGGTGGACTGTGGCTGAGACAGTTGACTGTGGCTGAGAT
Organism: Eledone cirrhosa; assembly: GCA_964016885.1. Classification (NCBI taxonomy): domain Eukaryota; kingdom Metazoa; phylum Mollusca; class Cephalopoda; order Octopoda; family Eledonidae; genus Eledone; species Eledone cirrhosa. The sequence goes on along the minus strand of OZ024741.1, from coordinate 210,894,869 downwards.
AGGTGAACTGAGGCTGAGACAGTGGACTGAGGCTGAGATAGGTGGACTGTGGTTGAGATAGGTGAGCTGAGGCTGAGACAGTGGACTGTGGCTGAGATAGGTGGACTGTGGCTGAGACAGTGGACTGTGGCTGAGACAGTGGACTGAGACTGAGATAGGTGGACTGTGGTTGAGATAGGTGAACTGAGGCTGAGACAGTGGACTGTGGCTGAGATAGGTGGACTGTGGCTGAGACAGTGGACTTAGACTGAGATAGGTGGACTGTGGCTGAGATAGGTGAACTGAGGCTGAGACAGTGGACTGTGGTTGAGATAGGTGGACTGTGGCTGAGACAGTGGACTGAGACTGAGATAGGTGGACTGTGGTTGAGATAGGTGAACTGAGGCTGAGACAGTGGACTGTGGCTGAGATAGGTGGACTGTGGCTGAGACAGTGGACTGAGACTGAGATAGGTGGACTGTGGTTGAGATAGGTGAACTGAGGCTGAGACAGTGGACTGTGGCTGAGATAGGTGGACTGTGGCTGAGACAGTGGACTGAGACTGAGATAGGTGGACTGTGGCTGAGATAGGTGAACTGAGGCTGAGACAGTGGACTGTGGCTGAGATAGGTGGACTGTGGCTGAGACAGTGGACTGAGACTGAGATAGGTGGACTGTGGCTGAGATAGGTGAACTGAGGCTGAGACAGTGGACTGTGGTTGAGATAGGTGAACTGAGGCTGAGACAGTGGACTGTGGCTGAGATAGGTGGACTGTGGCTGAGACAGTGGACTGAGACTGAGATAGGTGGACTGTGGCTGAGACAGTGGACTGTGGCTGAGATAGGTGAACTGAGGCTGAGACAGTGGACTGTGGTTGAGATAGGTGAACTGAGGCTGAGACAGTGTACTGTGGCCGAGATAGGTGGACTGTGGCTGAGACAGTGGACTGTGGCTGAGATAGGTGGACTGTGGCTGAGACAGTGGACTGTGGCTGAGATAGGTGGACTGTGGCTGAGACAGTGGACTGAGGCTGAGACAGTGGACTGTGGCTGAGACAGTGGACTGAGGCTGAGACAGTGGACTGTGGTTGAGATAGGTGAACTGAGGCTGAGACAGTGGACTGTGGTTGAGACAGTGGACTGTGGCTGAGATAGGTGGACTGAGGCTGAGACAGTGGACTGAGACTGAGACAGTGGACTGTGGCTGAGACAGTGGACTGAGGCTGAGACAGTGGACTGTGGCTGAGACAGTGGACTGTGGCTGAGACAGTGGACTGAGGCTGAGACAGTGGACTGTGGTTGAGATAGGTGAACTGAGGCTGAGACAGTGGACTGAGGCTGAGACAGTGGACTGTGGTTGAGATAGGTGAACTGAGGCTGAGACAGTGGACTGTGGTTGAGATAGGTGAACTGAGGCTGAGACAGTGGACTGTGGCTGAGACAGTGGACTGTGGCTGAGACAGTGGACTGTGGCTGAGACAGTGGACTGTGGCTGAGACGGTGGACTGAGGGTGAGACAGTGGACTGTGGCTGAGATAGGTGGACTGAGGCTGAGACAGTGGACTGAGGCTGAGACAGTGGACTGAGGCTGAGATAGGTGGACCGAGGCTGAGACAGTGGACTGAGGCTGAGACAGTGGACTGAGGCTGAGATAGGTGGACTGTGGCTGAGACAGTGGACTGAGGGTGAGATAGGTGGACTGTGGCTGAGATAGGTGGACTGTGGCTGAGATAGGTGGACTGTGGCTGAGACAGTGGACTGTGGCTGAGATAGGTGGACTGAGAATGAGACAGTGGACTGTGGCTGAGACAGTGGACTGAAACTGAGATAGGTGGAATGTGGCTGAGACAGTGGACTGTGGCTGAGATAGGTGGACTGTGGCTGAGACAGTGGACTGTGGCTGAGATAGGTGGACTGAGACTGAGACAGTGGACTGTGGCTGAGACAGTGGACTGTGGCTGAGATAGGTGGACTGTGGCTGAGATAGGTGGACTGTGGCTGAGACAGTGGACTGTGGCTGAGATAGGTGGACTGAGACTGAGACAGTGGACTGTGGCTGAGACAGTGGACTGTGGCTGAGATAGGTGGACTGTGGCTGAGACAGTGGACTGAGGCTGAGACAGTGGACTGTGGCTGAGATAGGTGGACTGTGGCTGAGACAGTGGACTGTGGCTGAGATAGGTGGACTGAGAATGAGACAGTGGACTGTGGCTGAGACAGTGGACTGAAACTGAGATAGGTGGAATGTGGCTGAGACAGTGGACTGTGGCTGAGATAGGTGGACTGTGGCTGAGACAGTGGACTGTGGCTGAGATAGGTGGACTGAGACTGAGACAGTGGACTGTGGCTGAGACAGTGGACTGTGGCTGAGATAGGTGGACTGTGGCTGAGATAGGTGGACTGTGGCTGAGACAGTGGACTGTGGCTGAGATAGGTGGACTGAGACTGAGACAGTGGACTGTGGCTGAGACAGTGGACTGTGGCTGAGATAGGTGGACTGTGGCTGAGACAGTGGACTGAGGCTGAGACAGTGGACTGTGGCTGAGATAGGTGGACTGTGGCTGAGACAGTGGACTGTGGTTGAGATAGGTGGACTGAGGCTGAGACAGTGGACTGAGGCTGAGACAGTGGACTGTGGCTGAGACAGTGGACTGAGGCTGAGACAGTGGACTGTGGCTGAGATAGGTGAACTGAGGCTGAGACAGTGGACTGTGGTTGAGATAGGTGGACTGAGGCTGAGACAGTGGACTGAGGCTGAGACAGTGGACTGTGGCTGAGACAGTGGACTGAGGCTGAGACAGTGGACTGTGGCTGAGATAGGTGGACTGAGACTGAGACAGTGGACTGTGGCTGAGACAGTGGACTGAGACTGAGATAGGTGGACTGAGACTGAGACAGTGGACTGTGGCTGAGATAGGTGGACTGTGGCTGAGACAGTGGACTGTGGCTGAAATAGGTGGACTGTGGCTGAGACAGTGGACTGAGGCTGAGACAGTGGACTGTGGTTGAGATAGGTGGACTGTGGCTGAGACAGTGGACTGTGGCTGAAATAGGTGGACTGTGGCTGAGACAGTGGACTGAGGCTGAGACAGTGGACTGTGGTTGAGATAGGTGGACTGAGGCTGAGACAGTGGAATGTGGCTGAGACAGTGGACTGTGGCTGAGACAGTGGACTGTGGCTGAGACAGTGGACTGTGGCTGAGACGGTGGACTGAGGGTGAGACAGTGGACTGTGGCTGAGATAGGTGGACTGAGGCTGAGACAGTGGACTGAGGCTGAGACAGTGGACTGAGGTTGAGATAGGTGGACTGAGGCTGAGACAGTGGACTGAGGCTGAGACAGTGGACTGAGGCTGAGATAGGTGGACTGTGGCTGAGACAGTGGACTGAGGGTGAGATAGGTGGACTGTGGCTGAGATAGGCGGACTGTGGCTGAGACAGTGGACTGAGGCTGAGACAGTGGACTCTGGCTGAGATAGGTGGACTGAGGCTGAGACAGTGGACTGTGGCTGAGATAGGTGGACTGTGGCTGAGACAGTGGACTGTGGCTGAGATAGGTGGACTGTGGCTGAGACAGTGGACTGAGGCTGAGACAGTGGACTGTGGCTGAGACAGTGGACTGAGGCTGAGACAGTGGACGGAGGCTGAGATAGGTGGACTGTGGCTGAGACAGTGGACTGTGGTTGAGATAGGTGGACTGTGGCTGAGACAGTGGACTGTGGCTGAGATAGGTGGACTGTGGCTGAGACAGTGGACTGTGGCTGAGATAGGTGAACTGAGGCTGAGACAGTGGACTGAGGCTGAGATAGGTGGACTGTGGTTGAGATAGGTGAACTGAGGCTGAGACAGTGGACTGTGGCTGAGATAGGTGGACTGTGGCTGAGACAGTGGACTGTGGCTGAGACAGTGGACTGAGACTGAGATAGGTGGACTGTGGTTGAGATAGGTGAACTGAGGCTGAGACAGTGGACTGTGGCTTAGATAGGTGGACTGTGGCTAAGACAGTGGACTGTGGTTGAGATAGGTGGACTGTGGCTGAGACAGTGGACTGTGGCTGAGATAGGTGGACTGTGGCTGAGACAGTGGACTGTGGCTGAGATAGGTGAACTGAGGCTGAGACAGTGGACTGAGGCTGAGATAGGTGGACTGTGGTTGAGATAGGTGAACTGAGGCTGAGACAGTGGACTGTGGCTGAGATAGGTGGACTGTGGCTGAGACAGTGGACTGTGGCTGAGACAGTGGACTGTGGCTGAGACAGTGGACTGTGGCTGAGACAGTGGACTGAGACTGAGATAGGTGGACTGTGGTTGAGATAGGTGAACTGAGGCTGAGACAGTGGACTGTGGCTGAGATAGGTGGACTGTGGCTGAGACAGTGGACTGAGACTGAGATAGGTGGACTGTGGCTGAGATAGGTGAACTGAGGCTGAGACAGTGGACTGTGGTTGAGATAGGTGGACTGTGGCTGAGACAGTGGACTGAGACTGAGATAGGTGGACTGTGGTTGAGATAGGTGAACTGAGGCTGAGACAGTGGACTGTGGCTGAGATAGGTGGACTGTGGCTGAGACAGTGGACTGAGACTGAGATAGGTGGACTGTGGTTGAGATAGGTGAACTGAGGCTGAGACAGTGGACTGTGGCTGAGATAGGTGGACTGTGGCTGAGACAGTGGACTGAGACTGAGATAGGTGGACTGTGGCTGAGATAGGTGAACTGAGGCTGAGACAGTGGACTGTGGCTGAGATAGGTGGACTGTGGCTGAGACAGTGGACTGAGACTGAGATAGGTGGACTGTGGCTGAGATAGGAGAACAGAGGCTGAGACAGTGGACTGTGGTTGAGATAGGTGAACTGAGGCTGAGACAGTGGACTGTGGCTGAGATAGGTGGACTGTGGCTGAGACAGTGGACTGAGACTGAGATAGGTGGACTGTGGCTGAGACAGTGGACTGTGGCTGAGATAGGTGAACTGAGGCTGAGACAGTGGACTGTGGTTGAGATAGGTGAACTGAGGCTGAGACAGTGTACTGTGGCCGAGATAGGTGGACTGTGGCTGAGACAGTGGACTGTGGCTGAGATAGGTGGACTGTGGCTGAGACAGTGGACTGTGGCTGAGATAGGTGGACTGTGGCTGAGACAGTGGACTGAGGCTGAGACAGTGGACTGTGGCTGAGACAGTGGACTGAGGCTGAGACAGTGGACTGTGGTTGAGATAGGTGAACTGAGGCTGAGACAGTGGACTGTGGTTGAGACAGTGGACTGTGGCTGAGATAGGTGGACTGAGGCTGAGACAGTGGACTGTGGTTGAGATAGGTGAACTGAGGCTGAGACAGTGGACTGTGGCTGAGACAGTGGACTGTGGCTGAGACAGTGGACTGTGGCTGAGACAGTGGACTGTGGCTGAGACGGTGGACTGAGGGTGAGACAGTGGACTGTGGCTGAGATAGGTGGACTGAGGCTGAGACAGTGGACTGAGGCTGAGACAGTGGACTGAGGCTGAGATAGGTGGACTGAGGCTGAGACAGTGGACTGAGGCTGAGACAGTGGACTGAGGCTGAGATAGGTGGACTGTGGCTGAGACAGTGGACTGAGGGTGAGATAGGTGGACTGTGGCTGAGATAGGTGGACTGTGGCTGAGATAGGTGGACTGTGGCTGAGACAGTGGACTGTGGCTGAGATAGGTGGACTGAGAATGAGACAGTGGACTGTGGCTGAGACAGTGGACTGAGACTGAGATAGGTGGAATGTGGCTGAGACAGTGGACTGTGGCTGAGATAGGTGGACTGTGGCTGAGACAGTGGACTGTGGCTGAGATAGGTGGACTGAGACTGAGACAGTGGACTGTGGCTGAGACAGTGGACTGAGACTGAGATAGGTGGACTGTGGCTGAGACAGTGGACTGTGGCTGAGATAGGTGGACTGTGGCTGAGTAGGTGGACTGTGGCTGAGACAGTGGACTGTGGCTGAGATAGGTGGACTGAGACTGAGACAGTGGACTGTGGCTGAGACAGTGGACTGTGGCTGAGATAGGTGGACTGTGGCTGAGACAGTGGACTGAGGCTGAGATAGGTGGACTGTGGTTGAGATAGGTGAACTGAGGCTGAGACAGTGGACTGTGGCTGAGATAGGTGGACTGTGGCTGAGACAGTGGACTGTGGCTGAGACAGTGGACTGAGACTGAGATAGGTGGACTGTGGTTGAGATAGGTGAACTGAGGCTGAGACAGTGGACTGTGGCTTAGATAGGTGGACTGTGGCTGAGACAGTGGACTGTGGTTGAGATAGGTGGACTGTGGCTGAGACAGTGGACTGTGGCTGAGATAGGTGGACTGTGGCTGAGACAGTGGACTGTGGCTGAGATAGGTGAACTGAGGCTGAGACAGTGGACTGTGGCTGAGATAGGTGGACTTGGCTGAGACAGTGGACTGTGGTTGAGATAGGTGGACTGAGGCTGAGACAGTGGACTGTGGCTGAGACAGTGGACTGTGGCTGAGACAGTGGACTGTGGCTGAGACAGTGGACTGTGGCTGAGACGGTGGACTGAGGGTGAGACAGTGGACTGTGGCTGAGATAGGTGGACTGAGGCTGAGACAGTGGACTGAGGCTGAGACAGTGGACTGAGGTTGAGATAGGTGGACTGAGGCTGAGACAGTGGACTGAGGCTGAGACAGTGGACTGAGGCTGAAATAGGTGGACTGTGGCTGAGACAGTGGACTGAGGGTGAGATAGGTGGACTGTGGCTGAGATAGGCGGACTGTGGCTGAGACAGTGGACTGAGGCTGAGACAGTGGACTCTGGCTGAGATAGGTGGACTGAGGCTGAGACAGTGGACTGTGGCTGAGATAGGTGGACTGTGGCTGAGACAGTGGACTGTGGCTGAGATAGGTGGACTGTGGCTGAGACAGTGGACTGAGGCTGAGACAGTGGACTGTGGCTGAGACAGTGGACTGAGGCTGAGACAGTGGACTGAGGCTGAGATAGGTGGACTGTGGCTGAGACAGTGGACTGTGGTTGAGATAGGTGGACTGTGGCTGAGACAGTGGACTGTGGCTGAGATAGGTGGACTGTGGCTGAGACAGTGGACTGTGGCTGAGATAGGTTAACTGAGGCTGAGACAGTGGACTGTGGCTGAGATAGGTGGACTGTGGCTGAGACAGTGGACTGTGGCTGACACAGTGGACTGAGACTGAGATAGGTGGACTGTGGTTGAGATAGGTGAACTGAGGCTGAGACAGTGGACTGTGGCTTAGATAGGTGGACTGTGGCTGAGACAGTGGACTGTGGTTGAGATAGGTGGACTGTGGCTGAGACAGTGGACTGTGGCTGAGATAGGTGGACTGTGGCTGAGACAGTGGACTGTGGCTGAGATAGGTGAACTGAGGCTGAGACAGTGGACTGAGGCTGAGATAGGTGGACTGTGGTTGAGATAGGTGAACTGAGGCTGAGACAGTGGACTGTGGCTGAGATAGGTGGACTGTGGCTGAGACAGTGGACTGTGGCTGAGACAGTGGACTGAGACTGAGATAGGTGGACTGTGGTTGAGATAGGTGAACTGAGGCTGAGACAGTGGACTGTGGCTGAGATAGGTGGACTGTGGCTGAGACAGTGGACTGAGACTGAGATAGGTGGACTGTGGCTGAGATAGGTGAACTGAGGCTGAGACAGTGGACTGTGGTTGAGATAGGTGGACTGTGGCTGAGACAGTGGACTGAGACTGAGATAGGTGGACTGTGGTTGAGATAGGTGAACTGAGGCTGAGACAGTGGACTGTGGCTGAGATAGGTGGACTGTGGCTGAGACAGTGGACTGAGACTGAGATAGGTGGACTGTGGTTGAGATAGGTGAACTGAGGCTGAGACAGTGGACTGTGGCTGAGATAGGTGGACTGTGGCTGAGACAGTGGACTGAGACTGAGATAGGTGGACTGTGGCTGAGATAGGTGAACTGAGGCTGAGACAGTGGACTGTGGCTGAGATAGGTGGACTGTGGCTGAGACAGTGGACTGAGACTGAGATAGGTGGACTGTGGCTGAGATAGGTGAACTGAGGCTGAGACAGTGGACTGTGGTTGAGATAGGTGAACTGAGGCTGAGACAGTGGACTGTGGCTGAGATAGGTGGACTGTGGCTGAGACAGTGGACTGTGGCTGAGATAGGTGAACTGAGGCTGAGACAGTGGACTGTGGTTGAGATAGGTGAACTGAGGCTGAGACAGTGTACTGTGGCCGAGATAGGTGGACTGTGGCTGAGACAGTGGACTGTGGCTGAGATAGGTGGACTGTGGCTGAGACAGTGGACTGTGGCTGAGATAGGTGGACTGTGGCTGAGACAGTGGACTGAGGCTGAGACAGTGGACTGTGGCTGAGACAGTGGACTGAGGCTGAGACAGTGGACTGTGGTTGAGATAGGTGAACTGAGGCTGAGACAGTGGACTGTGGTTGAGACAGTGGACTGTGGCTGAGATAGGTGGACTGAGGCTGAGACAGTGGACTGAGACTGAGACAGTGGACTGTGGCTGAGACAGTGGACTGAGGCTGAGACAGTGGACTGTGGCTGAGACAGTGGACTGTGGCTGAGACAGTGGACTGAGGCTGAGACAGTGGACTGTGGTTGAGATAGGTGAACTGAGGCTGAGACAGTGGACTGAGGCTGAGACAGTGGACTGTGGTTGAGATAGGTGAACTGAGGCTGAGACAGTGGACTGTGGTTGAGATAGGTGAACTGAGGCTGAGACAGTGGACTGTGGCTGAGACAGTGGACTGTGGCTGAGACAGTGGACTGTGGCTGAGACAGTGGACTGTGGCTGAGACGGTGGACTGAGGGTGAGACAGTGGACTGTGGCTGAGATAGGTGGACTGAGGCTGAGACAGTGGACTGAGGCTGAGACAGTGGACTGAGGCTGAGATAGGTGGACTGAGGCTGAGACAGTGGACTGAGGCTGAGACAGTGGACTGAGGCTGAGATAGGTGGACTGTGGCTGAGACAGTGGACTGAGGGTGAGATAGGTGGACTGTGGCTGAGATAGGTGGACTGTGGCTGAGATAGGTGGACTGTGGCTGAGACAGTGGACTGTGGCTGAGATAGGTGGACTGAGAATGAGACAGTGGACTGTGGCTGAGACAGTGGACTGAGACTGAGATAGGTGGAATGTGGCTGAGACAGTGGACTGTGGCTGAGATAGGTGGACTGTGGCTGAGACAGTGGACTGTGGCTGAGATAGGTGGACTGAGACTGAGACAGTGGACTGTGGCTGAGACAGTGGACTGAGACTGAGATAGGTGGACTGTGGCTGAGACAGTGGACTGTGGCTGAGATAGGTGGACTGTGGCTGAGATAGGTGGACTGTGGCTGAGACAGTGGACTGTGGCTGAGATAGGTGGACTGAGACTGAGACAGTGGACTGTGGCTGAGACAGTGGACTGTGGCTGAGATAGGTGGACTGTGGCTGAGACAGTGGACTGAGGCTGAGATAGGTGGACTGTGGTTGAGATAGGTGAACTGAGGCTGAGACAGTGGACTGTGGCTGAGACAGTGGACTGAGACTGAGATAGGTGGACTGTGGTTGAGATAGGTGAACTGAGGCTGAGACAGTGGACTGTGGCTTAGATAGGTGGACTGTGGCTGAGACAGTGGACTGTGGTTGAGATAGGTGGACTGTGGCTGAGACAGTGGACTGTGGCTGAGATAGGTGGACTGTGGCTGAGACAGTGGACTGAGACTGAGATAGGTGGACTGTGGCTGAGATAGGTGAACTGAGGCTGAGACAGTGGACTGTGGTTGAGATAGGTGAACTGAGGCTGAGACAGTGGACTGTGGCTGAGATAGGTGGACTGTGGCTGAGACAGTGGACTGTGGCTGAGATAGGTGAACTGAGGCTGAGACAGTGGACTGTGGTTGAGATAGGTGAACTGAGGCTGAGACAGTGTACTGTGGCCGAGATAGGTGGACTGTGGCTGAGACAGTGGACTGTGGCTGAGATAGGTGGACTGTGGCTGAGACAGTGGACTGTGGCTGAGATAGGTGGACTGTGGCTGAGACAGTGGACTGAGGCTGAGACAGTGGACTGTGGCTGAGACAGTGGACTGAGGCTGAGACAGTGGACTGTGGTTGAGATAGGTGAACTGAGGCTGAGACAGTGGACTGTGGTTGAGACAGTGGACTGTGGCTGAGATAGGTGGACTGAGGCTGAGACAGTGGACTGAGACTGAGACAGTGGACTGTGGCTGAGACAGTGGACTGAGGCTGAGACAGTGGACTGTGGCTGAGACAGTGGACTGTGGCTGAGACAGTGGACTGAGGCTGAGACAGTGGACTGTGGTTGAGATAGGTGAACTGAGGCTGAGACAGTGGACTGAGGCTGAGACAGTGGACTGTGGTTGAGATAGGTGAACTGAGGCTGAGACAGTGGACTGTGGTTGAGATAGGTGAACTGAGGCTGAGACAGTGGACTGTGGCTGAGACAGTGGACTGTGGCTGAGACAGTGGACTGTGGCTGAGACAGTGGACTGTGGCTGAGACGGTGGACTGAGGGTGAGACAGTGGACTGTGGCTGAGATAGGTGGACTGAGGCTGAGACAGTGGACTGAGGCTGAGACAGTGGACTGAGGCTGAGATAGGTGGACTGAGGCTGAGACAGTGGACTGAGGCTGAGACAGTGGACTGAGGCTGAGATAGGTGGACTGTGGCTGAGACAGTGGACTGAGGGTGAGATAGGTGGACTGTGGCTGAGATAGGTGGACTGTGGCTGAGATAGGTGGACTGTGGCTGAGACAGTGGACTGTGGCTGAGATAGGTGGACTGAGAATGAGACAGTGGACTGTGGCTGAGACAGTGGACTGAGACTGAGATAGGTGGAATGTGGCTGAGACAGTGGACTGTGGCTGAGATAGGTGGACTGTGGCTGAGACAGTGGACTGTGGCTGAGATAGGTGGACTGAGACTGAGACAGTGGACTGTGGCTGAGACAGTGGACTGAGACTGAGATAGGTGGACTGTGGCTGAGACAGTGGACTGTGGCTGAGATAGGTGGACTGTGGCTGAGATAGGTAGACTGTGGCTGAGACAGTGGACTGTGGCTGAGATAGGTGGACTGAGACTGAGACAGTGGACTGTGGCTGAGACAGTGGACTGTGGCTGAGATAGGTGGACTGTGGCTGAGACAGTGGACTGAGGCTGAGATAGGTGGACTGTGGTTGAGATAGGTGAACTGAGGCTGAGACAGTGGACTGTGGCTGAGACAGTGGACTGAGACTGAGATAGGTGGACTGTGGTTGAGATAGGTGAACTGAGGCTGAGACAGTGGACTGTGGCTTAGATAGGTGGACTGTGGCTGAGATAGGTGGACTGTGGCTGAGACAGTGGACTGTGGCTGAGATAGGTGGACTGTGGCTGAGACAGTGGACTGTGGCTGAGATAGGTGAACTGAGGCTGAGACAGTGGACTGAGGCTGAGATAGGTGGACTGTGGTTGAGATAGGTGAACTGAGGCTGAGACAGTGGACTGTGGCTGAGATAGGTGGACTGTGGCTGAGACAGTGGACTGTGGCTGAGACAGTGGACTGAGACTGAGATAGGTGGACTGTGGTTGAGATAGGTGAACTGAGGCTGAGACAGTGGACTGTGGCTGAGATAGGTGGACTGTGGCTGAGACAGTGGACTGAGACTGAGATAGGTGGACTGTGGCTGAGATAGGTGAACTGAGGCTGAGACAGTGGACTGTGGTTGAGATAGGTGGACTGTGGCTGAGACAGTGGACTGAGGCTGAGACAGTGGACTGTGGCTGAGATAAGTGGACTGTGGCTGAGATAGGTGGACTGAGACTGAGACAGTGGACTGAGGCTGAGATAAGTGGACTGTGGCTGAGACAGTGGACTGAGGCTGAGACAGTGGACTGTGGCCGAGACAGTGGACTGTAGCTGAGACAGTGGACTGTGGCTGAGACAGTGGACTGTGGCTGAGACAGTGGACTGTGGCTGAGATAGGTGGACCGAGATAGAGACAGTGGACTGTGGCTGAGACAGTGAACTGAGACTGAGATAGGTGGACTGAGGCTAAGACAGTGGACTGAGGCTGAGACAGTGGACTGAGGCTGAGACAGTGGACTGAGACTGAGACAGTGGACTGTGGCTGAGACAGTGGACTGAGACTGAGATAAGTGGACTGTGGCTGAGATAGGTGGACTGTGGCTGAGATAGGTGGACTGTGGCTGAGACAGTGGACTGTGGCTGAGACAGTGGACTGTGACTGAGATAGGTGGACTGAGGCAGAGACAGTGGACTGAGACTGAGATAGGTGGACTGAGGCTGAGACAGTGGAATGAGACTGAGACAGTGGACTGTGGCTGAGACAGTGGACTGTGGCTGAGACGGTGGACTCTGGCTGAGATAGGTGGATTGTGGCTGAGACAGTGGACTGTGGCTGAGATAGGTGTACTGAGGCTGAGACGGTGGACTGAGGCTGAGACAATGGACTGTGGCTGAGACAGTGGACTGTGGCTGAGATAGGTGGACTGTGGCTGAGATAGGTGGACTGAGGCTGAGACAGTGGACTGTGGCTGAGATAGGTGTACTGAGGATGAGACAGTGGACTGAGGCTGAGACAATGGACTGTGGCTGAGACAGTGGACTGTGGCTGAGATAGGTGGACTGTGGCTGAGATAGGTGGACTGAGGCTGAGACAGTGGACTGTGGCTGAGATAGGTGTACTGAGGCTGAGACAGTGGACTGAGGCTGAGACAATGGACTGTGGCTCAGACAGTGGACTGTAGCTGAGACAGTGGACTGTGGCTGAGACAGTGAACTGAGGCTGAGACAGTGGACTGTGGCTGAGACAGTGGACTGTGGCTGAGATAGGTGGACTGAGGCTGAGACAGTGGACTGAGGCTGAGACAGTGGACTGTGGCTGAGACAGTGGACTGTGGCTGAGATAGGTGGACTGTGGCTGAGATAGGTGGACTGAGGCTGAGACAGTGGACTGTGGCTGAGATAGGTGTACTGAGGCTGAGACAGTGGACTGAGGCTGAGACAATGGACTGTGGCTGAGACAGTGGACTGTGGCTGAGATAGGTGGACTGTGGCTGAGATAGGTGGACTGAGGCTGAGACAGTGGACTGTGGCAGAGATAGGTGGACTGTGGCTGAGATAGGTGGACTGAGGCTGAGACAGTGGACTGTGGCTGAGATAGGTGGACTGTGGCTGAGACAGTGGACTGTGGCTGAGACTGTGGACTGAGACTGAGACAGTGGACTGAGGCTGAGATAGTGGACTGTGGCTGAGATACGTGGACTGTGGCTGAGATAGGTGGACTGAGGCTGAGGTAGGTGGACTGAGACTGAGATAGGTGGACTGTGGCTGAGATAGGTGGACTGAGGCTGAGACAGTGGACTGTGGCTGAGATAGGTGGACTGTGGCTGAGATAGGTGGACTGAGGCTGACACAGTGGACTGAGGCTGAGACAGTGGACTGTGGCTGAGACAGTGGACTCTGGCTGAGTTAGGTGGATTGTGGCTGAGACAGTGGACTGTGGCTGAGACAGTGGACTGAGACTGAGATAGGTGTACTGAGGCTGAGACAGTGGACTGTGGCTGAGATAGGTGTACTGAGGCTGAGACAGTGGACTGTGGCTGAGACAGTGGACTGAGACTGAGACAGTGGACTGAGGCTGAGATAGGTTGACTGAGGATGAGACAGTGGACTGTGGCTGAGATAGGTGGACTATGGCTGAGATAGGTGGACTGAGGCTGAGGTAGGTGGACTGAGACTGAGATAGGTGGACTGAGGCTGAGACTGTGGACTGTGGCTGAGATAGGTTGACTGAGGATGAGACAGTGCACTGTGGCTGAGATAGGTGGACTGTGGCTGAGATAGGTGGACTGAGGCTGAGATAGGTGGACTGAGGCTGAGGTAGGTGGACTGAGACTGAGATAGGTGGACTGTGGCTGAGATAGGTGGACTGAGGCTGAGACAGTGGACTGTGGCTGAGATAGGTGGACTGTGGCTGAGATAGGTGGACTGAGGCTGAGACAGTGGACTGAGGCTGAGACAGTGGACTGTGGCTGAGACAGTGGACTCTGGCTGAGTTAGGTGGATTGTGGCTGAGACAGTGGACTGTGGCTGAGACAGTGGACTGAGACTGAGATAGGTGTACTGAGGCTGAGACAGTGGACTGTGGCTGAGATAGGTGTACTGAGGCTGAGACAGTGGACTGTGGCTGAGACAGTGGACTGAGACTGAGACAGTGGACTGAGGCTGAGACTGTGGACTGTGGCTGAGATAGGTTGACTGAGGATGAGACAGTGGACTGTGGCTGAGATAGGTGGACTATGGCTGAGATAGGTGGACTGAGGCTGAGGTAGGTGGACTGAGACTGAGATAGGTGGACTGAGGCTGAGACTGTGGACTGTGGCTGAGATAGGTTGACTGAGGATGAGACAGTGGACTGTGGCTGAGATAGGTGGACTGTGGCTGAGATAGGTGGACTGAGGCTGAGATAGGTGGACTGAGACTGAGATAAGTGGTCTGTGGCTGAGACAGTGGACTGAGACTGAGATAGGTGGACTGTGACTGAGATAGGTGGACTGAGGCTGAGACAGTGGACTGAGACTGAGATAGGTGGACTGAGACTGAGATAAGTGGTCTGTGGCTGAGATAGGTGGACTGTGGCTGAGATAGGTGGACTGTGGCTGAGACAGTGGACTGAGACTGAGACAGTGGACTGAGGCTGAGATAGGTGGACTGTGGCTGAGACAGTGGACTGTGGCTGAGAGAGTGGACTGAGACTGAGACAGTGGACTGAGGCTGAGATAGGTGGACTGTGGCTGAGAGAGGTGGACTGAAGCTGAGATAGGTGGACTGAGACTGAGATAGGTGGACTGAGACTGAGATAGGTGGACTGAGGCTGAGACTGTGGACTGTGGCTGAGACAGTGGACTGTGGCTGAGACATTGGACTGTGGCTGAGACAGTGGACTGAGACTGACATAAGTGGACTGTGGCTGAGAGAGTGGACTGAGGCTGAGACAGTTAGACTGTGGCTGAGATAGGTGGACTGAGGCTGAGACTGTGGACTGTGGCTGAGATAGGTTGACTGAGGATGAGACAGTGGACTGTGGCTGAGATAGGTGGACTGTGGCTGAGATAGTTGGACTGAGGCTGAGATAGGTGGACTGAGACTGAGATAGGTGGACTGAGACTGAGATTAGTGGTCTGTGGCTGAGACAGTGGACTGAGACTGAGATAGGTGGACTGTGACTGAGATAAGTGGACTGAGGCTGAGACATTGGACTGAGACTGAGATAGGTGGACTGAGACTGAGATAAGTGGTCTGTGGCTGAGATAGGTGGACTGTGGCTGAGATAGGTGGACTGAGGCTGAGACAGTGGACTGTGGCTGAGATAGGTGTACTGAGGCTGAGACAGTGGACTGAGGCTGAGACAATGGACTGTGGCTCAGACAGTGGACTGTAGCTGAGACAGTGGACTGTGGCTGAGACAGTGAACTGAGGCTGAGACAGTGGACTGTGGCTGAGACAGTGGACTGTGGCTGAGATAGGTGGACTGAGGCTGAGACAGTGGACTGAGGCTGAGACAGTGGACTGTGGTTGAGACAGTGGACTGTGGCTGAGATAGGTGGACTGTGGCTGAGATAGGTGGACTGAGGCTGAGACAGTGGACTGTGGCTGAGATAGGTGTACTGAGGCTGAGACAGTGGACTGAGGCTGAGACAATGGACTGTGGCTGAGACAGTGGACTGTGGCTGAGATAGGTGGACTGTGGCTGAGATAGGTGGACTGAGGCTGAGACAGTGGACTGTGGCTGAGATAGGTGGACTGTGGCTGAGATAGGTGGACTGAGGCTGAGACAGTGGACTGTGGCTGAGATAGGTGGACTGTGGCTGAGACAGTGGACTGTGGCTGAGACTGTGGACTGAGACTGAGACAGTGGACTGAGGCTGAGATAGTGGACTGTGGCTGAGATACGTGGACTGTGGCTGAGATAGGTGGACTGAGGCTGAGGTAGGTGGACTGAGACTGAGATAGGTGGACTGTGGCTGAGATAGGTGGACTCAGGCTGAGACAGTGGACTGTGGCTGAGATAGGTGGACTGTGGCTGAGATAGGTGGACTGAGGCTGACACTGGACTGAGGCTGAGACAGTGGACTGTGGCTGAGACAGTGGACTCTGGCTGAGTTAGGTGGATTGTGGCTGAGACAGTGGACTGTGGCTGAGACAGTGGACTGAGACTGAGATAGGTGTACTGAGGCTGAGACAGTGGACTGTGGCTGAGATAGGTGTACTGAGGCTGAGACAGTGGACCGTGGCTGAGACAGTGGACTGAGACTGAGACAGTGGACTGAGGCTGAGATAGGTTGACTGAGGATGAGACAGTGGACTGTGGCTGAGATAGGTGGACTATGGCTGAGATAGGTGGACTGAGGCTGAGGTAGGTGGACTGAGACTGAGATAGGTGGACTGAGGCTGAGACTGTGGACTGTGGCTGAGATAGGTTGACTGAGGATGAGACAGTGCACTGTGGCTGAGATAGGTGGACTGTGGCTGAGATAGGTGGAATGAGGCTGAGATAGGTGGACTGAGGCTGAGGTAGGTGGACTGAGACTGAGATAGGTGGACTGTGGCTGAGATAGGTGGACTGAGGCTGAGACAGTGGACTGTGGCTGAGATAGGTGGACTGTGGCTGAGATAGGTGGACTGAGGCTGAGACAGTGGACTGAGGCTGAGACAGTGGACTGTGGCTGAGACAGTGGACTCTGGCTGAGTTAGGTGGATTGTGGCTGAGACAGTGGACTGTGGCTGAGACAGTGGACTGAGACTGAGATAGGTGTACTGAGGCTGAGACAGTGGACTGTGGCTGAGATAGGTGTACTGAGGCTGAGACAGTGGACTGTGGCTGAGACAGTGGACTGAGACTGAGACAGTGGACTGAGGCTGAGACTGTGGACTGTGGCTGAGATAGGTTGACTGAGGATGAGACAGTGGACTGTGGCTGAGATAGGTGGACTATGGCTGAGATAGGTGGACTGAGGCTGAGGTAGGTGGACTGAGACTGAGATAGGTGGACTGAGGCTGAGACTGTGGACTGTGGCTGAGATAGGTTGACTGAGGATGAGACAGTGGACTGTGGCTGAGATAGGTGGACTGTGGCTGAGATAGGTGGACTGAGGCTGAGATAGGTGGACTGAGACTGAGATAAGTGGTCTGTGGCTGAGACAGTGGACTGAGACTGAGATAGGTGGACTGTGACTGAGATAGGTGGACTGAGGCTGAGACAGTGGACTGAGACTGAGATAGGTGGACTGAGACTGAGATAAGTGGTCTGTGGCTGAGATAGGTGGACTGTGGCTGAGATAGGTGGACTGTGGCTGAGACAGTGGACTGAGACTGAGACAGTGGACTGAGGCTGAGATAGGTGGACTGTGGCTGAGACAGTGGACTGTGGCTGAGAGAGTGGACTGAGACTGAGACAGTGGACTGAGGCTGAGATAGGTGGACTGTGGCTGAGAGAGGTGGACTGAAGCTGAGATAGGTGGACTGAGACTGAGATAGGTGGACTGAGACTGAGATAGGTGGACTGAGGCTGAGACTGTGGACTGTGGCTGAGACAGTGGACTGAGGCTGAGACATTGGACTGTGGCTGAGACAGTGGACTGAGACTGACATAAGTGGACTGTGGCTGAGAGAGTGGACTGAGGCTGAGACAGTGAGACTGTGGCTGAGATAGGTGGACTGAGGCTGAGACTGTGGACTGTGGCTGAGATAGGTTGACTGAGGATGAGACAGTGGACTGTGGCTGAGATAGGTGGACTGTGGCTGAGATAGTTGGACTGAGGCTGAGATAGGTGGACTGAGACTGAGATAGGTGGACTGAGACTGAGATTAGTGGTCTGTGGCTGAGACAGTGGACTGAGACTGAGATAGGTGGACTGTGACTGAGATAGGTGGACTGAGGCTGAGACAGTGGACTGAGACTGAGATAGGTGGACTGAGACTGAGATAAGTGGTCTGTGGCTGAGATAGGTGGACTGTGGCTGAGATAGGTGGACTGAGGCTGAGACAGTGGACTGTGGCTGAGATAGGTGTACTGAGGCTGAGACAGTGGACTGAGGCTGAGACAATGGACTGTGGCTCAGACAGTGGACTGTAGCTGAGACAGTGGACTGTGGCTGAGACAGTGAACTGAGGCTGAGACAGTGGACTGTGGCTGAGACAGTGGACTGTGGCTGAGATAGGTGGACTGAGGCTGAGACAGTGGACTGAGGCTGAGACAGTGGACTGTGGTTGAGACAGTGGACTGTGGCTGAGATAGGTGGACTGTGGCTGAGATAGGTGGACTGAGGCTGAGACAGTGGACTGTGGCTGAGATAGGTGTACTGAGGCTGAGACAGTGGACTGAGGCTGAGACAATGGACTGTGGCTGAGACAGTGGACTGTGGCTGAGATAGGTGGACTGTGGCTGAGATAGGTGGACTGAGGCTGAGATAGGTGGACTGAGGCTGAGGTAGGTGGACTGAGACTGAGATAGGTGGACTGAGGCTGAGACTGTGGACTGTGGCTGAGATAGGTTGACTGAGGATGAGACAGTGGACTGTGGCTGAGATAGGTGGACTGTGGCTGAGATAAGTGGTCTGTGGCTGAGACAGTGGACTGAGACTGAGATAGGTGGACTGTGACTGAGATAGGTGGACTGAGGCTGAGACAGTGGACTGAGACTGAGATAGGTGGACTGAGACTGAGATAAGTGGTCTGTGGCTGAGATAGGTGGACTGTGGCTGAGATAGGTGGACTGTGGCTGAGACAGTGGACTGAGACTGAGACAGTGGACTGAGGCTGAGATAGGTGGACTGTGGCTGAGACAGTGGACTGTGGCTGAGAGAGTGGACTGAGACTGAGACAGTGGACTGAGGCTGAGATAGGTGGACTGTGGCTGAGAGAGGTGGACTGAAGCTGAGATAGGTGGACTGAGACTGAGATAGGTGGACTGAGACTGAGATAGGTGGACTGAGGCTGAGACTGTGGACTGTGGCTGAGACAGTGGACTGTGGCTGAGACATTGGACTGTGGCTGAGACAGTGGACTGAGACTGACATAAGTGGACTGTGGCTGAGAGAGTGGACTGAGGCTGAGACAGTTAGACTGTGGCTGAGATAGGTGGACTGAGGCTGAGACTGTGGACTGTGGCTGAGATAGGTTGACTGAGGATGAGACAGTGGACTGTGGCTGAGATAGGTGGACTGTGGCTGAGATAGTTGGACTGAGGCTGAGATAGGTGGACTGAGACTGAGATAGGTGGACTGAGACTGAGATTAGTGGTCTGTGGCTGAGACAGTGGACTGAGACTGAGATAGGTGGACTGTGACTGAGATAAGTGGACTGAGGCTGAGACATTGGACTGAGACTGAGATAGGTGGACTGAGACTGAGATAAGTGGTCTGTGGCTGAGATAGGTGGACTGTGGCTGAGATAGGTGGACTGAGGCTGAGACAGTGGACTGTGGCTGAGATAGGTGTACTGAGGCTGAGACAGTGGACTGAGGCTGAGACAATGGACTGTGGCTCAGACAGTGGACTGTAGCTGAGACAGTGGACTGTGGCTGAGACAGTGAACTGAGGCTGAGACAGTGGACTGTGGCTGAGACAGTGGACTGTGGCTGAGATAGGTGGACTGAGGCTGAGACAGTGGACTGAGGCTGAGACAGTGGACTGTGGTTGAGACAGTGGACTGTGGCTGAGATAGGTGGACTGTGGCTGAGATAGGTGGACTGAGGCTGAGACAGTGGACTGTGGCTGAGATAGGTGTACTGAGGCTGAGACAGTGGACTGAGGCTGAGACAATGGACTGTGGCTGAGACAGTGGACTGTGGCTGAGATAGGTGGACTGTGGCTGAGATAGGTGGACTGAGGCTGAGACAGTGGACTGTGGCTGAGATAGGTGGACTGTGGCTGAGATAGGTGGACTGAGGCTGAGACAGTGGACTGTGGCTGAGATAGGTGGACTGTGGCTGAGACAGTGGACTGTGGCTGAGACTGTGGACTGAGACTGAGACAGTGGACTGAGGCTGAGATAGTGGACTGTGGCTGAGATACGTGGACTGTGGCTGAGATAGGTGGACTGAGGCTGAGGTAGGTGGACTGAGACTGAGATAGGTGGACTGTGGCTGAGATAGGTGGACTCAGGCTGAGACAGTGGACTGTGGCTGAGATAGGTGGACTGTGGCTGAGATAGGTGGACTGAGGCTGACACTGGACTGAGGCTGAGACAGTGGACTGTGGCTGAGACAGTGGACTCTGGCTGAGTTAGGTGGATTGTGGCTGAGACAGTGGACTGTGGCTGAGACAGTGGACTGAGACTGAGATAGGTGTACTGAGGCTGAGACAGTGGACTGTGGCTGAGATAGGTGTACTGAGGCTGAGACAGTGGACCGTGGCTGAGACAGTGGACTGAGACTGAGACAGTGGACTGAGGCTGAGATAGGTTGACTGAGGATGAGACAGTGGACTGTGGCTGAGATAGGTGGACTATGGCTGAGATAGGTGGACTGAGGCTGAGGTAGGTGGACTGAGACTGAGATAGGTGGACTGAGGCTGAGACTGTGGACTGTGGCTGAGATAGGTTGACTGAGGATGAGACAGTGCACTGTGGCTGAGATAGGTGGACTGTGGCTGAGATAGGTGGAATGAGGCTGAGATAGGTGGACTGAGGCTGAGGTAGGTGGACTGAGACTGAGATAGGTGGACTGTGGCTGAGATAGGTGGACTGAGGCTGAGACAGTGGACTGTGGCTGAGATAGGTGGACTGTGGCTGAGATAGGTGGACTGAGGCTGAGACAGTGGACTGAGGCTGAGACAGTGGACTGTGGCTGAGACAGTGGACTCTGGCTGAGTTAGGTGGATTGTGGCTGAGACAGTGGACTGTGGCTGAGACAGTGGACTGAGACTGAGATAGGTGTACTGAGGCTGAGACAGTGGACTGTGGCTGAGATAGGTGTACTGAGGCTGAGACAGTGGACTGTGGCTGAGACAGTGGACTGAGACTGAGACAGTGGACTGAGGCTGAGACTGTGGACTGTGGCTGAGATAGGTTGACTGAGGATGAGACAGTGGACTGTGGCTGAGATAGGTGGACTATGGCTGAGATAGGTGGACTGAGGCTGAGGTAGGTGGACTGAGACTGAGATAGGTGGACTGAGGCTGAGACTGTGGACTGTGGCTGAGATAGGTTGACTGAGGATGAGACAGTGGACTGTGGCTGAGATAGGTGGACTGTGGCTGAGATAGGTGGACTGAGGCTGAGATAGGTGGACTGAGACTGAGATAAGTGGTCTGTGGCTGAGACAGTGGACTGAGACTGAGATAGGTGGACTGTGACTGAGATAGGTGGACTGAGGCTGAGACAGTGGACTGAGACTGAGATAGGTGGACTGAGACTGAGATAAGTGGTCTGTGGCTGAGATAGGTGGACTGTGGCTGAGATAGGTGGACTGTGGCTGAGACAGTGGACTGAGACTGAGACAGTGGACTGAGGCTGAGATAGGTGGACTGTGGCTGAGACAGTGGACTGTGGCTGAGAGAGTGGACTGAGACTGAGACAGTGGACTGAGGCTGAGATAGGTGGACTGTGGCTGAGAGAGGTGGACTGAAGCTGAGATAGGTGGACTGAGACTGAGATAGGTGGACTGAGACTGAGATAGGTGGACTGAGGCTGAGACTGTGGACTGTGGCTGAGACAGTGGACTGAGGCTGAGACATTGGACTGTGGCTGAGACAGTGGACTGAGACTGACATAAGTGGACTGTGGCTGAGAGAGTGGACTGAGGCTGAGACAGTGAGACTGTGGCTGAGATAGGTGGACTGAGGCTGAGACTGTGGACTGTGGCTGAGATAGGTTGACTGAGGATGAGACAGTGGACTGTGGCTGAGATAGGTGGACTGTGGCTGAGATAGTTGGACTGAGGCTGAGATAGGTGGACTGAGACTGAGATAGGTGGACTGAGACTGAGATTAGTGGTCTGTGGCTGAGACAGTGGACTGAGACTGAGATAGGTGGACTGTGACTGAGATAGGTGGACTGAGGCTGAGACAGTGGACTGAGACTGAGATAGGTGGACTGAGACTGAGATAAGTGGTCTGTGGCTGAGACAGGTGGACTGTGGCTGAGATAGGTGGACTGAGGCTGAGACAGTGGACTGTGGCTGAGATAGGTGTACTGAGGCTGAGACAGTGGACTGAGGCTGAGACAATGGACTGTGGCTCAGACAGTGGACTGTAGCTGAGACAGTGGACTGTGGCTGAGACAGTGAACTGAGGCTGAGACAGTGGACTGTGGCTGAGACAGTGGACTGTGGCTGAGATAGGTGGACTGAGGCTGAGACAGTGGACTGAGGCTGAGACAGTGGACTGTGGTTGAGACAGTGGACTGTGGCTGAGATAGGTGGACTGTGGCTGAGATAGGTGGACTGAGGCTGAGACAGTGGACTGTGGCTGAGATAGGTGTACTGAGGCTGAGACAGTGGACTGAGGCTGAGACAATGGACTGTGGCTGAGACAGTGGACTGTGGCTGAGATAGGTGGACTGTGGCTGAGATAGGTGGACTGAGGCTGAGACAGTGGACTGTGGCTGAGATAGGTGGACTGTGGCTGAGATAGGTGGACTGAGGCTGAGACAGTGGACTGTGGCTGAGATAGGTGGACTGTGGCTGAGACAGTGGACTGTGGCTGAGACTGTGGACTGAGACTGAGACAGTGGACTGAGGCTGAGATAGTGGACTGTGGCTGAGATACGTGGACTGTGGCTGAGATAGGTGGACTGAGGCTGAGGTAGGTGGACTGAGACTGAGATAGGTGGACTGTGGCTGAGATAGGTGGACTCAGGCTGAGACAGTGGACTGTGGCTGAGATAGGTGGACTGTGGCTGAGATAGGTGGACTGAGGCTGACACTGGACTGAGGCTGAGACAGTGGACTGTGGCTGAGACAGTGGACTCTGGCTGAGTTAGGTGGATTGTGGCTGAGACAGTGGACTGTGGCTGAGACAGTGGACTGAGACTGAGATAGGTGTACTGAGGCTGAGACAGTGGACTGTGGCTGAGATAGGTGTACTGAGGCTGAGACAGTGGACCGTGGCTGAGACAGTGGACTGAGACTGAGACAGTGGACTGAGGCTGAGATAGGTTGACTGAGGATGAGACAGTGGACTGTGGCTGAGATAGGTGGACTATGGCTGAGATAGGTGGACTGAGGCTGAGGTAGGTGGACTGAGACTGAGATAGGTGGACTGAGGCTGAGACTGTGGACTGTGGCTGAGATAGGTTGACTGAGGATGAGACAGTGCACTGTGGCTGAGATAGGTGGACTGTGGCTGAGATAGGTGGACTGAGGCTGAGATAGGTGGACTGAGGCTGAGGTAGGTGGACTGAGACTGAGATAGGTGGACTGTGGCTGAGATAGGTGGACTGAGGCTGAGACAGTGGACTGTGGCTGAGATAGGTGGACTGTGGCTGAGATAGGTGGACTGAGGCTGAGACAGTGGACTGAGGCTGAGACAGTGGACTGTGGCTGAGACAGTGGACTCTGGCTGAGTTAGGTGGATTGTGGCTGAGACAGTGGACTGTGGCTGAGACAGTGGACTGAGACTGAGATAGGTGTACTGAGGCTGAGACAGTGGACTGTGGCTGAGATAGGTGTACTGAGGCTGAGACAGTGGACTGTGGCTGAGACAGTGGACTGAGACTGAGACAGTGGACTGAGGCTGAGACTGTGGACTGTGGCTGAGATAGGTTGACTGAGGATGAGACAGTGGACTGTGGCTGAGATACGTGGACTATGGCTGAGATAGGTGGACTGAGGCTGAGGTAGGTGGACTGAGACTGAGATAGGTGGACTGAGGCTGAGACTGTGGACTGTGGCTGAGATAGGTTGACTGAGGATGAGACAGTGGACTGTGGCTGAGATAGGTGGACTGTGGCTGAGATAGGTGGACTGAGGCTGAGATAGGTGGACTGAGACTGAGATAAGTGGTCTGTGGCTGAGACAGTGGACTGAGACTGAGATAGGTGGACTGTGACTGAGATAGGTGGACTGAGGCTGAGACTGTGGACTGAGACTGAGATAGGTGGACTGAGACTGAGATAAGTGGTCTGTGGCTGAGATAGGTGGACTGTGGCTGAGATAGGTGGACTGTGGCTGAGACAGTGGACTGAGACTGAGACAGTGGACTGAGGCTGAGATAGGTGGACTGTGGCTGAGACAGTGGACTGTGGCTGAGAGAGTGGACTGAGACTGAGACAGTGGACTGAGGCTGAGATAGGTGGACTGTGGCTGAGAGAGGTGGACTGAAGCTGAGATAGGTGTACTGAGGCTGAGACAGTGGACTGTGGCTGAGATAGGTGTACTGAGGCTGAGACAGTGGACTGTGGCTGAGACAGTGGACTGAGACTGAGACAGTGGACTGAGGCTGAGATAGGTTGACTGAGGATGAGACAGTGGACTGTGGCTGAGATAGGTGGACTATGGCTGAGATAGGTGGACTGAGGCTGAGGTAGGTAGACTGAGACTGAGATAGGTGGACTGAGGCTGAGACTGTGGACTGTGGCTGAGATAGGTTGACTGAGGATGAGACAGTGCACTGTGGCTGAGATAGGTGGACTGTGGCTGAGATAGGTGAACTGAGGCTGAGATAGGTGGACTGAGGCTGAGGTAGGTGGACTGAGACTGAGATAGGTGGACTGTGGCTGAGATAGGTGGACTGAGGCTGAGACAGTGGACTGTGGCTGAGATAGGTGGACTGTGGCTGAGATAGGTGGACTGAGGCTGAGACAGTGGACTGAGGCTGAGACAGTGGACTGTGGCTGAGACAGTGGACTCTGGCTGAGTTAGGTGGATTGTGGCTGAGACAGTGGACTGTGGCTGAGACAGTGGACTGAGACTGAGATAGGTGTACTGAGGCTGAGACAGTGGAGTGTGGCTGAGATAGGTGTACTGAGGCTGAGACAGTGGACTGTGGCTGAGACAGTGGACTGAGACTGAGACAGTGGACTGAGGCTGAGACTGTGGACTGTGGCTGAGATAGGTTGACTGAGGATGAGACAGTGGACTGTGGCTGAGATAGGTGGACTATGGCTGAGATAGGTGGACTGAGGCTGAGGTAGGTGGACTGAGACTGAGATAGGTGGACTGAGGCTGAGACTGTGGACTGTGGCTGAGATAGGTTGACTGAGGATGAGACAGTGGACTGTGGCTGAGATAGGTGGACTGTGGCTGAGATAGGTGGACTGAGGCTGAGATAGGTGGACTGAGACTGAGATAAGTGGTCTGTGGCTGAGACAGTGGACTGAGACTGAGATAGGTGGACTGTGACTGAGATAGGTGGACTGAGGCTGAGACAGTGGACTGAGACTGAGATAGGTGGACTGAGACTGAGATAAGTGGTCTGTGGCTGAGATAGGTGGACTGTGGCTGAGATAGGTGGACTGTGGCTGAGACAGTGGACTGAGACTGAGACAGTGGACTGAGGCTGAGATAGGTGGACTGTGGCTGAGACAGTGGACTGTGGCTGAGAGAGTGGACTGAGACTGAGACAGTGGACTGAGGCTGAGATAGGTGGACTGTGGCTGAGAGAGGTGGACTGAAGCTGAGATAGGTGGACTGAGACTGAAATAGGTGGACTGAGACTGAGATAGGTGGACTGAGGCTGAGACTGTGGACTGTGGCTGAGACAGTGGACTGAGGCTGAGACAGTGGACTGTGGCTGAGACAGTGGACTGAGACTGACATAAGTGGACTGTGGCTGAGAGAGTGGACTGAGGCTGAGACAGTGAGACTGTGGCTGAGATAGGTGGACTGAGGCTGAGACTGTGGACTGTGGCTGAGATAGGTTGACTGAGGATGAGACAGTGGACTGTGGCTGAGATAGGTGGACTGAGGCTGAGATAGGTGGACTGAGACTGAGATAGGTGGACTGAGACTGAGATAAGTGGTCTGTGGCTGAGACAGTGGACTGAGACTGAGATAGGTGGACTGTGACTGAGATAGGTGGACTGAGGCTGAGACAGTGGACTGAGACTGAGATAGGTGGACTGAGACTGAGATAAGTGGTCTGTGGCTGAGATAGGTGGACTGTGGCTGAGATAGGTGGACTGAGGCTGAGACAGTGGACTGTGGCTGAGATAGGTGTACTGAGGCTGAGACAGTGGACTGAGGCTGAGACAATGGACTGTGGCTCAGACAGTGGACTGTAGCTGAGACAGTGGACTGTGGCTGAGACAGTGAACTGAGGCTGAGACAGTGGACTGTGGCTGAGACAGTGGACTGTGGCTGAGATAGGTGGACTGAGGCTGAGACAGTGGACTGAGGCTGAGACAGTGGACTGTGGCTGAGACAGTGGACTGTGGCTGAGATAGGTGGACTGTGGCTGAGATAGGTGGACTGAGGCTGAGACAGTGGACTGTGGCTGAGATAGGTGTACTGAGGCTGAGACAGTGGACTGAGGCTGAGACAATGGACTGTGGCTGAGACAGTGGACTGTGGCTGAGATAGGTGGACTGTGGCTGAGATAGGTGGACTGAGGCTGAGACAGTGGACTGTGGCTGAGATAGGTGGACTGTGGCTGAGATAGGTGGACTGAGGCTGAGACAGTGGACTGTGGCTGAGATAGGTGGACTGTGGCTGAGACAGTGGACTGTGGCTGAGACTGTGGACTGAGACTGAGACAGTGGACTGAGGCTGAGATAGTGGACTGTGGCTGAGATACGTGGACTGTGGCTGAGATAGGTGGACTGAGGCTGAGGTAGGTGGACTGAGACTGAGATAGGTGGACTGTGGCTGAGATAGGTGGACTGAGGCTGAGACAGTGGACTGTGGCTGAGATAGGTGGACTGTGGCTGAGATAGGTGGACTGAGGCTGACACAGTGGACTGAGGCTGAGACAGTGGACTGTGGCTGAGACAGTGGACTCTGGCTGAGTTAGGTGGATTGTGGCTGAGACAGTGGACTGTGGCTGAGACAGTGGACTGAGACTGAGATAGGTGTACTGAGGCTGAGACAGTGGACTGTGGCTGAGATAGGTGTACTGAGGCTGAGACAGTGGACTGTGGCTGAGACAGTGGACTGAGACTGAGACAGTGGACTGAGGCTGAGATAGGTTGACTGAGGATGAGACAGTGGACTGTGGCTGAGATAGGTGGACTATGGCTGAGATAGGTGGACTGAGGCTGAGGTAGGTGGACTGAGACTGAGATAGGTGGACTGAGGCTGAGACTGTGGACTGTGGCTGAGATAGGTTGACTGAGGATGAGACAGTGCACTGTGGCTGAGATAGGTGGACTGTGGCTGAGATAGGTGGACTGAGGCTGAGATAGGTGGACTGAGGCTGAGGTAGGTGGACTGAGACTGAGATAGGTGGACTGTGGCTGAGATAGGTGGACTGAGGCTGAGACAGTGGACTGTGGCTGAGATAGGTGGACTGTGGCTGAGATAGGTGGACTGAGGCTGAGACAGTGGACTGAGGCTGAGACAGTGGACTGTGGCTGAGACAGTGGACTCTGGCTGAGTTAGGTGGATTGTGGCTGAGACAGCGGACTGTGGCTGAGACAGTGGACTGAGACTGAGATAGGTGTACTGAGGCTGAGACAGTGGACTGTGGCTGAGATAGGTGTACTGAGGCTGAGACAGTGGACTGTGGCTGAGACAGTGGACTGAGACTGAGACAGTGGACTGAGGCTGAGACTGTGGACTGTGGCTGAGATAGGTTGACTGAGGATGAGACAGTGGACTGTGGCTGAGATAGGTGGACTATGGCTGAGATAGGTGGACTGAGGCTGAGGTAGGTGGACTGAGACTGAGATAGGTGGACTGAGGCTGAGACTGTGGACTGTGGCTGAGATAGGTTGACTGAGGATGAGACAGTGGACTGTGGCTGAGATAGGTGGACTGTGGCTGAGATAGGTGGACTGAGGCTGAGATAGGTGGACTGAGACTGAGATAAGTGGTCTGTGGCTGAGACAGTGGACTGAGACTGAGATAGGTGGACTGTGACTGAGATAGGTGGACTGAGGCTGAGACAGTGGACTGAGACTGAGATAGGTGGACTGAGACTGAGATAAGTGGTCTGTGGCTGAGATAGGTGGACTGTGGCTGAGATAGGTGGACTGTGGCTGAGACAGTGGACTGAGACTGAGACAGTGGACTGAGGCTGAGATAGGTGGACTGTGGCTGAGACAGTGGACTGTGGCTGAGAGAGTGGACTGAGACTGAGACAGTGGACTGAGGCTGAGATAGGTGGACTGTGGCTGAGAGAGGTGGACTGAAGCTGAGATAGGTGGACTGAGACTGAGATAGGTGGACTGAGACTGAGATAGGTGGACTGAGGCTGAGACTGTGGACTGTGGCTGAGACAGTGGACTGAGGCTGAGACAGTGGACTGTGGCTGAGACAGTGGACTGAGACTGACATAAGTGGACTGTGGCTGAGAGAGTGGACTGAGGCTGAGACAGTGAGACTGTGGCTGAGATAGGTGGACTGAGGCTGAGACTGTGGACTGTGGCTGAGATAGGTTGACTGAGGATGAGACAGTGGACTGTGGCTGAGATAGGTGGACTGTGGCTGAGATAGGTGGACTGAGGCTGAGATAGGTGGACTGAGACTGAGATAGGTGGACTGAGACTGAGATAAGTGGTCTGTGGCTGAGACAGTGGACTGTGGCTGAGACAGTGGACTGAGACTGAGACAGTGGACTGAGGCTGAGATTGGTGGACTGTGGCTGAGATAGGTGGACTGAAGCTGAGATAGGTGGACTGAGACTGAGATAGGTGGACTGAGACTGAGATAGGTGGACTGAGGCTGAGACTGTGGACTGTGGCTGAGACAGTGGACTGAGGCTGAGACAGTGGACTGTGGCTGAGATAGGTTTACTGAGGATGAGACAGTGGACTGAGACTGAGATAAGTGGACTGTGGCTGAGATAGGTGGACTGAGGCTGAGACAGTGGACTGTGGCTGAGACAGTGGACTGAGACTGAGACAGTGGACTGAGGCTGAGATAGGTGGACTGTGGCTGAGACAGTGGACTGTGGCTGAGATAGGTGGACTGTGGCTGAGACAGTGGACTGAGGCTGAGACAGTGGACTGTGGCTGAGACAGTGGACTGTGGCTGAGATAGGTGTATTGAGGCTGAGACAGTGGACTGTGGCTGAGACAGTGGACTGAGGCTGAGACAGTGGACTGTGGCTGAGATACGTGGACTGTGGCTGAGATAGGTGGACTGAGGCTGAGGTAGGTGGACTGAGGCTGAGACTGTGGACTGTGGCTGAGATAGGTGGACTGAGGATGAGACAGTGGACTGTGGCTGAGACAGTGGACTGAGACTGAGATAAGTGGACTGTGGCTGAGATAGGTGGACTGAGACTGAGATAAGTGGTCTGTGGCTGAGACAGTGGACTGTGGCTGAGACAGTGGACTGAGGCTGAGACAGTGGACTGTGGCTGAGATAAGTGGACTGTGGCTGAGATAGGTGGACTGAGACTGAGACAGTGGACTGAGGCTGAGATAAGTGGACTGTGGCTGAGACAGTGGACTGAGGCTGAGACAGTGGACTGTGGCTGAGACAGTGGACTGTAGCTGAGACAGTGGACTGTGGCTGAGACAGTGGACTGTGGCTGAGACAGTGGACTGTGGCTGAGATAGGTGGACCGAGATAGAGACAGTGGACTGTGGCTGAGACAGTGAACTGAGACTGAGATAGGTGGACTGAGGCTAAGACAGTGGACTGAGGCTGAGACAGTGGACTGTGGCTGAGACAGTGGACTGAGACTGAGATAAGTGGACTGTGGCTGAGATAGGTGGACTGTGGCTGAGATAGGTGGACTGTGGCTGAGACAGTGGACTGTGGCTGAGACAGTGGACTGTGACTGAGATAGGTGGACTGAGGCAGAGACAGTGGACTGAGACTGAGATAGGTGGACTGAGGCTGAGACAGTGGAATGAGACTGAGACAGTGGACTGTGGCTGAGACAGTGGACTGTGGCTGAGACGGTGGACTCTGGCTGAGGCAGTGGATTGTGGCTGAGACAGTGGACTGTGGCTGAGATAGGTGTACTGAGGCTGAGACGGTGGACTGAGGCTGAGACAATGGACTGTGGCTGAGACAGTGGACTGTGGCTGAGATAGGTGGACTGTGGCTGAGATAGGTGGACTGAGGCTGAGACAGTGGACTGTGGCTGTGATAGGTGTACTGAGGATGAGACAGTGGACTGAGGCTGAGACAATGGACTGTGGCTGAGACAGTGGACTGTGGCTGAGATAGGTGGACTGAGACTGAGATAGGTGGACTGAGGCTGAGACTGTGGACTGTGGCTGAGATAGGTTGACTGAGGATGAGACAGTGCACTGTGGCTGAGATAGGTGGACTGTGGCTGAGATAGGTGGACTGAGGCTGAGATAGGTGGACTGAGGCTGAGGTAGGTGGACTGAGACTGAGATAGGTGGACTGTGGCTGAGATAGGTGGACTGAGGCTGAGACAGTGGACTGTGGCTGAGATAGGTGGACTGTGGCTGAGATAGGTGGACTGAGGCTGAGACAGTGGACTGAGGCTGAGACAGTGGACTGTGGCTGAGACAGTGGACTCTGGCTGAGTTAGGTGGATTGTGGCTGAGACAGCGGACTGTGGCTGAGACAGTGGACTGAGACTGAGATAGGTGTACTGAGGCTGAGACAGTGGACTGTGGCTGAGATAGGTGTACTGAGGCTGAGACAGTGGACTGTGGCTGAGACAGTGGACTGAGACTGAGACAGTGGACTGAGGCTGAGACTGTGGACTGTGGCTGAGATAGGTTGACTGAGGATGAGACAGTGGACTGTGGCTGAGATAGGTGGACTATGGCTGAGATAGGTGGACTGAGGCTGAGGTAGGTGGACTGAGACTGAGATAGGTGGACTGAGGCTGAGACTGTGGACTGTGGCTGAGATAGGTTGACTGAGGATGAGACAGTGGACTGTGGCTGAGATAGGTGGACTGTGGCTGAGATAGGTGGACTGAGGCTGAGATAGGTGGACTGAGACTGAGATAAGTGGTCTGTGGCTGAGACAGTGGACTGAGACTGAGATAGGTGGACTGTGACTGAGATAGGTGGACTGAGGCTGAGACAGTGGACTGAGACTGAGATAGGTGGACTGAGACTGAGATAAGTGGTCTGTGGCTGAGATAGGTGGACTGTGGCTGAGATAGGTGGACTGTGGCTGAGACAGTGGACTGAGACTGAGACAGTGGACTGAGGCTGAGATAGGTGGACTGTGGCTGAGACAGTGGACTGTGGCTGAGAGAGTGGACTGAGACTGAGACAGTGGACTGAGGCTGAGATAGGTGGACTGTGGCTGAGAGAGGTGGACTGAAGCTGAGATAGGTGGACTGAGACTGAGATAGGTGGACTGAGACTGAGATAGGTGGACTGAGGCTGAGACTGTGGACTGTGGCTGAGACAGTGGACTGAGGCTGAGACAGTGGACTGTGGCTGAGACAGTGGACTGAGACTGACATAAGTGGACTGTGGCTGAGAGAGTGGACTGAGGCTGAGACAGTGAGACTGTGGCTGAGATAGGTGGACTGAGGCTGAGACTGTGGACTGTGGCTGAGATAGGTTGACTGAGGATGAGACAGTGGACTGTGGCTGAGATAGGTGGACTGTGGCTGAGATAGGTGGACTGAGGCTGAGATAGGTGGACTGAGACTGAGATAGGTGGACTGAGACTGAGATAAGTGGTCTGTGGCTGAGACAGTGGACTGTGGCTGAGACAGTGGACTGAGACTGAGACAGTGGACTGAGGCTGAGATTGGTGGACTGTGGCTGAGATAGGTGGACTGAAGCTGAGATAGGTGGACTGAGACTGAGATAGGTGGACTGAGACTGTGATAGGTGGACTGAGGCTGAGACTGTGGACTGTGGCTGAGACAGTGGACTGAGGCTGAGACAGTGGACTGTGGCTGAGATAGGTTGACTGAGGATGAGACAGTGGACTGAGACTGAGATAAGTGGACTGTGGCTGAGATAGGTGGACTGAGGCTGAGACAGTGGACTGTGGCTGAGACAGTGGACTGAGACTGAGACAGTGGACTGAGGCTGAGATAGGTGGACTGTGGCTGAGACAGTGGACTGTGGCTGAGATAGGTGGACTGTGGCTGAGACAGTGGACTGAGGCTGAGACAGTGGACTGTGGCTGAGACAGTGGACTGTGGCTGAGATAGGTGTATTGAGGCTGAGACAGTGGACTGTGGCTGAGACAGTGGACTGAGGCTGAGACAGTGGACTGTGGCTGAGATACGTGGACTGTGGCTGAGATAGGTGGACTGAGGCTGAGGTAGGTGGACTGAGGCTGAGACTGTGGACTGTGGCTGAGATAGGTGGACTGAGGATGAGACAGTGGACTGTGGCTGAGACAGTGGACTGAGACTGAGATAAGTGGACTGTGGCTGAGATAGGTGGACTGAGACTGAGATAAGTGGTCTGTGGCTGAGACAGTGGACTGTGGCTGAGACAGTGGACTGAGGCTGAGACAGTGGACTGTGGCTGAGATAAGTGGACTGTGGCTGAGATAGGTGGACTGAGACTGAGACAGTGGACTGAGGCTGAGATAAGTGGACTGTGGCTGAGACAGTGGACTGAGGCTGAGACAGTGGACTGTGGCTGAGACAGTGGACTGTAGCTGAGACAGTGGACTGTGGCTGAGACAGTGGACTGTGGCTGAGACAGTGGACTGTGGCTGAGATAGGTGGACCGAGATAGAGACAGTGGACTGTGGCTGAGACAGTGAACTGAGACTGAGATAGGTGGACTGAGGCTAAGACAGTGGACTGAGGCTGAGACAGTGGACTGTGGCTGAGACAGTGGACTGAGACTGAGATAAGTGGACTGTGGCTGAGATAGGTGGACTGTGGCTGAGATAGGTGGACTGTGGCTGAGACAGTGGACTGTGGCTGAGACAGTGGACTGTGACTGAGATAGGTGGACTGAGGCAGAGACAGTGGACTGAGACTGAGATAGGTGGACTGAGGCTGAGACAGTGGAATGAGACTGAGACAGTGGACTGTGGCTGAGACAGTGGACTGTGGCTGAGACGGTGGACTCTGGCTGAGATAGGTGGATTGTGGCTGAGACAGTGGACTGTGGCTGAGATAGGTGTACTGAGGCTGAGACGGTGGACTGAGGCTGAGACAATGGACTGTGGCTGAGACAGTGGACTGTGGCTGAGATAGGTGGACTGTGGCTGAGATAGGTGGACTGAGGCTGAGACAGTGGACTGTGGCTGTGATAGGTGTACTGAGGATGAGACAGTGGACTGAGGCTGAGACAATGGACTGTGGCTGAGACAGTGGACTGTGGCTGAGATAGGTGGACTGTGGCTGAGATAGGTGGACTGAGGCTGAGACAGTGGACTGTGGCTGAGATAGGTGTACTGAGGCTGAGACAGTGGACTGAGGCTGAGACAATGGACTGTGGCTCAGACAGTGGACTGTAGCTGAGACAGTGGACTGTGGCTGAGACAGTGAACTGAGGCTGAGACAGTGGACTGTGGCTGAGACAGTGGACTGTGGCTGAGATAGGTGGACTGAGGCTGAGACAGTGGACTGTGGCTGAGACAGTGGACTCTGGCTGAGTTAGGTGGATTGTGGCTGAGACAGCGGACTGTGGCTGAGACAGTGGACTGAGACTGAAATAGGTGTACTGAGGCTGAGACAGTGGACTGTGGCTGAGATAGGTGTACTGAGGCTGAGACAGTGGACTGTGGCTGAGACAGTGGACTGAGACTGAGACAGTGGACTGAGGCTGAGACTGTGGACTGTGGCTGAGATAGGTTGACTGAGGATGAGACAGTGGACTGTGGCTGAGATAGGTGGACTATGGCTGAGATAGGTGGACTGAGGCTGAGGTAGGTGGACTGAGACTGAGATAGGTGGACTGAGGCTGAGACTGTGGACTGTGGCTGAGATAGGTTGACTGAGGATGAGACAGTGGACTGTGGCTGAGATAGGTGGACTGTGGCTGAGATAGGTGGACTGAGGCTGAGATAGGTGGACTGAGACTGAGATAAGTGGTCTGTGGCTGAGACAGTGGACTGAGACTGAGATAGGTGGACTGTGACTGAGATATGTGGACTGAGGCTGAGACAGTGGACTGAGACTGAGATAGGTGGACTGAGACTGAGATAAGTGGTCTGTGGCTGAGATAGGTGGACTGTGGCTGAGATAGGTGGACTGTGGCTGAGACAGTGGACTGAGACTGAGACAGTGGACTGAGGCTGAGATAGGTGGACTGTGGCTGAGACAGTGGACTGTGGCTGAGAGAGTGGACTGAGACTGAGACAGTGGACTGAGGCTGAGATAGGTGGACTGTGGCTGAGAGAGGTGGACTGAAGCTGAGATAGGTGGACTGAGACTGAGATAGGTGGACTGAGACTGAGATAGGTGGACTGAGGCTGAGACTGTGGACTGTGGCTGAGACAGTGGACTGAGGCTGAGACAGTGGACTGTGGCTGAGACAGTGGACTGAGACTGACATAAGTGGACTGTGGCTGAGAGAGTGGACTGAGGCTGAGACAGTGAGACTGTGGCTGAGATAGGTGGACTGAGGCTGAGACTGTGGACTGTGGCTGAGATAGGTTGACTGAGGATGAGACAGTGGACTGTGGCTGAGATAGGTGGACTGTGGCTGAGATAGGTGGACTGAGGCTGAGATAGGTGGACTGAGACTGAGATAGGTGGACTGAGACTGAGATAAGTGGTCTGTGGCTGAGACAGTGGACTGTGGCTGAGACAGTGGACTGAGACTGAGACAGTGGACTGAGGCTGAGATTGGTGGACTGTGGCTGAGATAGGTGGACTGAAGCTGAGATAGGTGGACTGAGACTGAGATAGGTGGACTGAGACTGTGATAGGTGGACTGAGGCTGAGACTGTGGACTGTGGCTGAGACAGTGGACTGAGGCTGAGACAGTGGACTGTGGCTGAGATAGGTTGACTGAGGATGAGACAGTGGACTGAGACTGAGATAAGTGGACTGTGGCTGAGATAGGTGGACTGAGGCTGAGACAGTGGACTGTGGCTGAGACAGTGGACTGAGACTGAGACAGTGGACTGAGGCTGAGATAGGTGGACTGTGGCTGAGACAGTGGACTGTGGCTGAGATAGGTGGACTGTGGCTGAGACAGTGGACTGAGGCTGAGACAGTGGACTGTGGCTGAGACAGTGGACTGTGGCTGAGATAGGTGTATTGAGGCTGAGACAGTGGACTGTGGCTGAGACAGTGGACTGAGGCTGAGACAGTGGACTGTGGCTGAGATACGTGGACTGTGGCTGAGATAGGTGGACTGAGGCTGAGGTAGGTGGACTGAGGCTGAGACTGTGGACTGTGGCTGAGATAGGTGGACTGAGGATGAGACAGTGGACTGTGGCTGAGACAGTGGACTGAGACTGAGATAAGTGGACTGTGGCTGAGATAGGTGGACTGAGACTGAGATAAGTGGTCTGTGGCTGAGACAGTGGACTGTGGCTGAGACAGTGGACTGAGGCTGAGACAGTGGACTGTGGCTGAGATAAGTGGACTGTGGCTGAGATAGGTGGACTGAGACTGAGACAGTGGACTGAGGCTGAGATAAGTGGACTGTGGCTGAGACAGTGGACTGAGGCTGAGACAGTGGACTGTGGCTGAGACAGTGGACTGTAGCTGAGACAGTGGACTGTGGCTGAGACAGTGGACTGTGGCTGAGACAGTGGACTGTGGCTGAGATAGGTGGACCGAGATAGAGACAGTGGACTGTGGCTGAGACAGTGAACTGAGACTGAGATAGGTGGACTGAGGCTAAGACAGTGGACTGAGGCTGAGACAGTGGACTGTGGCTGAGACAGTGGACTGAGACTGAGATAAGTGGACTGTGGCTGAGATAGGTGGACTGTGGCTGAGATAGGTGGACTGTGGCTGAGACAGTGGACTGTGGCTGAGACAGTGGACTGTGACTGAGATAGGTGGACTGAGGCAGAGACAGTGGACTGAGACTGAGATAGGTGGACTGAGGCTGAGACAGTGGAATGAGACTGAGACAGTGGACTGTGGCTGAGACAGTGGACTGTGGCTGAGACGGTGGACTCTGGCTGAGATAGGTGGATTGTGGCTGAGACAGTGGACTGTGGCTGAGATAGGTGTACTGAGGCTGAGACGGTGGACTGAGGCTGAGACAATGGACTGTGGCTGAGACAGTGGACTGTGGCTGAGATAGGTGGACTGTGGCTGAGATAGGTGGACTGAGGCTGAGACAGTGGACTGTGGCTGTGATAGGTGTACTGAGGATGAGACAGTGGACTGAGGCTGAGACAATGGACTGTGGCTGAGACAGTGGACTGTGGCTGAGATAGGTGGACTGTGGCTGAGATAGGTGGACTGAGGCTGAGACAGTGGACTGTGGCTGAGATAGGTGTACTGAGGCTGAGACAGTGGACTGAGGCTGAGACAATGGACTGTGGCTCAGACAGTGGACTGTAGCTGAGACAGTGGACTGTGGCTGAGACAGTGAACTGAGGCTGAGACAGTGGACTGTGGCTGAGACAGTGGACTGTGGCTGAGATAGGTGGACTGAGGCTGAGACAGTGGACTGAGGCTGAGACAGTGGACTGTGGCTGAGACAGTGGACTGTCGCTGAGATAGGTGGACTGTGGCTGAGATAGGTGGACTGAGGCTGAGACAGTGGACTGTGGCTGAGATAGGTGTACTGAGGCTGAGACAGTGGACTGAGGCTGAGACAATGGACTGTGGCTGAGACAGTGGACTGTGGCTGAGATAGGTGGACTGTGGCTGAGATAGGTGGACTGAGGCTGAGACAGTGGACTGTGGCTGAGATAGGTGGACTGTGGCTGAGATAGGTGGACTGAAGCTGAGACAGTGGACTGTGGCTGAGATAGGTGGACTGTGGCTGAGACAGTGGACTGTGGCTGAGACTGTGGACTGAGACTGATAACAGTGGACTGAGGCTGAGATAGTGGACTGTGGCTGAGATACGTGGACTGTGGCTGAGATAGGTGGACTGAGGCTGAGGTAGGTGGACTGAGACTGAGATAGGTGGACTGTGGCTGAGATAGGTGGACTGAGGCTGAGACAGTGGACTGTGGCTGAGATAGGTGGACTGTGGCTGAGATAGGTGGACTGAGGCTGACACAGTGGACTGAGGCTGAGACAGTGGACTGTGGCTGAGACAGTGGACTCTGGCTGAGTTAGGTGGATTGTGGCTGAGACAGTGGACTGTGGCTGAGACAGTGGACTGAGACTGAGATAGGTGTACTGAGGCTGAGACAGTGGACTGTGGCTGAGATAGGTGTACTGAGGCTGAGACAGTGGACTGTGGCTGAGACAGTGGACTGAGACTGAGACAGTGGACTGAGGCTGAGATAGGTTGACTGAGGATGAGACAGTGGACTGTGGCTGAGATAGGTGGACTATGGCTGAGATAGGTGGACTGAGGCTGAGGTAGGTGGACTGAGACTGAGATAGGTGGACTGAGGCTGAGACTGTGGTCTGTGGCTGAGATAGGTTGACTGAGGATGAGACAGTGCACTGTGGCTGAGATAGGTGGACTGTGGCTGAGATAGGTGGACTGAGGCTGAGATAGGTGGACTGAGACTGAGATAAGTGGTCTGTGGCTGAGACAGTGGACTGAGACTGAGATAGGTGGACTGTGACTGAGATAGGTGGACTGAGGCTGAGACAGTGGACTGAGACTGAGATAGGTGGACTGAGACTGAGATAAGTGGTCTGTGGCTGAGATAGGTGGACTGTGGCTGAGATAGGTGGACTGTGGCTGAGACAGTGGACTGAGACTGAGACAGTGGACTGAGGCTGAGATAGGTGGACTGTGGCTGAGACAGTGGACTGTGGCTGAGACAGTGGACTGAGACTGAGACAGTGGACTGAGGCTGAGATAGGTGGACTGTGGCTGAGATAGGTGGACTGAAGCTGAGATAGGTGGACTGAGACTGAGATAGGTGGACTGAGACTGAGATAGGCGGACTGAGGCTGAGACTGTGGACTGTGGCTGAGACAGTGGACTGAGGCTGAGACAGTGGACTGTGGCTGAGATAGGTTGACTGAGGATGAGACAGTGGACTGAGACTGAGATAAGTGGACTGTGGCTGAGATAGGTGGACTGAGGCTGAGACAGTGGACTGTGGCTGAGACAGTGGACTGAGACTGAGATAAGTGGACTGTGGCTGAGAGAGTGGACTGAGGCTGAGACAGTGAGACTGTGGCTGAGATAGGTGGACTGAGGCTGAGACTGTGGACTGTGGCTGAGATAGGTTGACTGAGGATGAGACAGTGGACTGTGGCTGAGATAGGTGGACTGTGGCTGAGATAGGTGGACTGAGGCTGAGATAGGTGGACTGAGACTGAGATAGGTGGACTGAGACTGAGATAAGTGGTCTGTGGCTGAGACAGTGGACTGAGACTGAGATAGGTGGACTGTGACTGAGATAGGTGGACTGAGGCTGAGACAGTGGACTGAGACTGAGATAGGTGGACTGAGACTGAGATAAGTGGTCTGTGGCTGAGATAGGTGGACTGTGGCTGAGATAGGTGGACTGTGGCTGAGACAGTGGACTGAGACTGAGACAGTGGACTGAGGCTGAGATAGGTGGACTGTGGCTGAGACAGTGGACTGTGGCTGAGACAGTGGACTGAGACTGAGACAGTGGACTGAGGCTGAGATAGGTGGACTGTGGCTGAGAGAGTGGACTGAGGCTGAGACAGTGAGACTCTGGCTGAGATAGGTGGACTGAGGCTGAGACTGTGGACTGTGGCTGAGATAGGTTGACTGAGGATGAGACAGTGGACTGTGGCTGAGATAGGTGGACTGTGGCTGAGATAGGTGGACTGAGGCTGAGATAGGTGGACTGAGACTGAGATAGGTGGACTGAGACTGAGATAAGTGGTCTGTGGCTGAGACAGTGGACTGAGACTGAGATAGGTGGACTGTGACTGAGATAGGTGGACTGAGGCTGAGACAGTGGACTGAGACTGAGATAGGTGGACTGAGACTGAGATAAGTGGTCTGTGGCTGAGATAGGTGGACTGTGGCTGAGATAGGTGGACTGTGGCTGAGACAGTGGACTGAGACTGAGACAGTGGACTGAGGCTGAGATAGGTGGACTGTGGCTGAGACAGTGGACTGTGGCTGAGACAGTGGACTGAGACTGAGACAGTGGACTGAGGCTGAGATAGGTGGACTGCGGCTGAGATAGGTGGACTGAAGCTGATATAGGTGGACTGAGACTGAGATAGGTGGACTGAGCCTGAGACAGTGGACTGTGGCTGAGATAGGTTGACTGAGGATGAGACAGTGGACTGAGACTGAGATAAGTGGACTGTGGCTGAGATAGGTGGACTGAGGCTGAGACAGTGGACTGTGGCTGAGACAGTGGACTGAGACTGAGATAAGTGCACTGTGGCTGAGAGAGTGGACTGAGGCTGAGACAGTGGACTGAGGCTGAGACAGTGGACTGAGGCTGAGACAGTGGACTGTGGCAGAGATAGGTGTACTGAGGCTGAGACAGTGGACTGTGGCTGAGTCAGTGGACTGTGGTTGAGACAGTGGACTGAGACTGAGACAGTGGACTGTGGCTGAGACAGTGGACTGAGACTGAGATAAGTGGA
The DNA here is from genome assembly GCA_964016885.1 of Eledone cirrhosa. NCBI lineage: Eukaryota > Metazoa > Mollusca > Cephalopoda > Octopoda > Eledonidae > Eledone > Eledone cirrhosa. The sequence continues at coordinate 210,855,212 of OZ024741.1, read as the reverse complement.
CTGTGGCTGAGACAGTGGACTGAGGCAGAGACAGTGGACTGTGGCTGAGACAGTGGACTGTGGTTGAGATAGGTGGACTGAGGCTGAGACAGTGGACTGAGGCTGAGACAGTGGACTGTGGCTGAGACAGTGGCCTGAGACTGAGATAGGTGGACTGAGACTGAGACAGTGGACTGTGGTTGAGGCAGTGGACTGTGGCTGAGATAGGTGGACTGAGACTGAGAAAGGTGGACTGAGACTGAGACAGTGGACTGAGGCTGAGACAGTGGACTGAGGCTGAGACAGTGGACTGAGACTGAGACAGTGGACTGTGGCTGAGACAGTGGACTGAGACTGAGATAGGTGGACTGAGGCTGAGACAGTGGACTGTGGCTGAGACGGTGGACTGAGGCTGAGATAGGTGGACTGAGGCTGAGATAGGTGGACTGAGGCTGAGACAGTGGACTGTGGCTGAGACGGTGGACTGAGGCTGAGACAGTGGACTGAGGCTGAGACAGTGGACTGAGGCTGAGACAGTGGACTGTGGCTGAGGTAGGTGGACTGAGACTGAGACAGTGGACTGAGGCTGAGATAAGTGGACTGTGGCTGAGACAGTGGACTGAGGCTGAGATAGGTGGACTGATGCTGAGACAGTGGACTGAGGCTGAGACAGTGGACTGTGGCTGAGGTAGGTGGACTGAGACTGAGACAGTGGACTGAGGCTGAGATAAGTGGACTGTGGCTGAGACAGTGGACTGAGGCTGAGATAGGTGGACTGAGACTGAGATAAGTGGTCTGTGGCTGAGACAGTGGACTGAGACTGAGATAGGTGGACTGTGACTGAGATAGGTGGACTGAGGCTGAGACAGTGGACTGAGACTGAGATAGGTGGACTGAGACTGAGATAAGTGGTCTGTGGCTGAGATAGGTGGACTGTGGCTGAGATAGGTGGACTGTGGCTGAGACAGTGGACTGAGACTGAGACAGTGGACTGAGGCTGAGATAGGTGGACTGTGGCTGAGACAGTGGACTGTGGCTGAGAGAGTGGACTGAGACTGAGACAGTGGACTGAGGCTGAGATAGGTGGACTGTGGCTGAGAGAGGTGGACTGAAGCTGAGATAGGTGGACTGAGACTGAGATAGGTGGACTGAGACTGAGATAGGTGGACTGAGGCTGAGACTGTGGACTGTGGCTGAGACAGTGGACTGAGGCTGAGACAGTGGACTGTGGCTGAGACAGTGGACTGAGACTGACATAAGTGGACTGTGGCTGAGAGAGTGGACTGAGGCTGAGACAGTGAGACTGTGGCTGAGATAGGTGGACTGAGGCTGAGACTGTGGACTGTGGCTGAGATAGGTTGACTGAGGATGAGACAGTGGACTGTGGCTGAGATAGGTGGACTGTGGCTGAGATAGGTGGACTGAGGCTGAGATAGGTGGACTGAGACTGAGATAGGTGGACTGAGACTGAGATAAGTGGTCTGTGGCTGAGACAGTGGACTGTGGCTGAGACAGTGGACTGAGACTGAGACAGTGGACTGAGGCTGAGATTGGTGGACTGTGGCTGAGATAGGTGGACTGAAGCTGAGATAGGTGGACTGAGACTGAGATAGGTGGACTGAGACTGAGATAGGTGGACTGAGGCTGAGACTGTGGACTGTGGCTGAGACAGTGGACTGAGGCTGAGACAGTGGACTGTGGCTGAGATAGGTTGACTGAGGATGAGACAGTGGACTGAGACTGAGATAAGTGGACTGTGGCTGAGATAGGTGGACTGAGGCTGAGACAGTGGACTGTGGCTGAGACAGTGGACTGAGACTGAGACAGTGGACTGAGGCTGAGATAGGTGGACTGTGGCTGAGACAGTGGACTGTGGCTGAGATAGGTGGACTGTGGCTGAGACAGTGGACTGAGGCTGAGACAGTGGACTGTGGCTGAGACAGTGGACTGTGGCTGAGATAGGTGTATTGAGGCTGAGACAGTGGACTGTGGCTGAGACAGTGGACTGAGGCTGAGACAGTGGACTGTGGCTGAGATACGTGGACTGTGGCTGAGATAGGTGGACTGAGGCTGAGGTAGGTGGACTGAGGCTGAGACTGTGGACTGTGGCTGAGATAGGTGGACTGAGGATGAGACAGTGGACTGTGGCTGAGACAGTGGACTGAGACTGAGATAAGTGGACTGTGGCTGAGATAGGTGGACTGAGACTGAGATAAGTGGTCTGTGGCTGAGACAGTGGACTGTGGCTGAGACAGTGGACTGAGGCTGAGACAGTGGACTGTGGCTGAGATAAGTGGACTGTGGCTGAGATAGGTGGACTGAGACTGAGACAGTGGACTGAGGCTGAGATAAGTGGACTGTGGCTGAGACAGTGGACTGAGGCTGAGACAGTGGACTGTGGCTGAGACAGTGGACTGTAGCTGAGACAGTGGACTGTGGCTGAGACAGTGGACTGTGGCTGAGACAGTGGACTGTGGCTGAGATAGGTGGACCGAGATAGAGACAGTGGACTGTGGCTGAGACAGTGAACTGAGACTGAGATAGGTGGACTGAGGCTAAGACAGTGGACTGAGGCTGAGACAGTGGACTGTGGCTGAGACAGTGGACTGAGACTGAGATAAGTGGACTGTGGCTGAGATAGGTGGACTGTGGCTGAGATAGGTGGACTGTGGCTGAGACAGTGGACTGTGGCTGAGACAGTGGACTGAGACTGAGACAGTGGACTGAGGCTGAGATAGGTGGACTGTGGCTGAGATAGGTGGACTGAAGCTGAGATAGGTGGACTGAGACTGAGATAGGTGGACTGAGACTGAGATAGGCGGACTGAGGCTGAGACTGTGGACTGTGGCTGAGACAGTGGACTGAGGCTGAGACAGTGGACTGTGGCTGAGATAGGTTGACTGAGGATGAGACAGTGGACTGAGACTGAGATAAGTGGACTGTGGCTGAGATAGGTGGACTGAGGCTGAGACAGTGGACTGTGGCTGAGACAGTGGACTGAGACTGAGATAAGTGGACTGTGGCTGAGAGAGTGGACTGAGGCTGAGACAGTGAGACTGTGGCTGAGATAGGTGGACTGAGGCTGAGACTGTGGACTGTGGCTGAGATAGGTTGACTGAGGATGAGACAGTGGACTGTGGCTGAGATAGGTGGACTGTGGCTGAGATAGGTGGACTGAGGCTGAGATAGGTGGACTGAGACTGAGATAGGTGGACTGAGACTGAGATAAGTGGTCTGTGGCTGAGACAGTGGACTGAGACTGAGATAGGTGGACTGTGACTGAGATAGGTGGACTGAGGCTGAGACAGTGGACTGAGACTGAGATAGGTGGACTGAGACTGAGATAAGTGGTCTGTGGCTGAGATAGGTGGACTGTGGCTGAGATAGGTGGACTGTGGCTGAGACAGTGGACTGAGACTGAGACAGTGGACTGAGGCTGAGATAGGTGGACTGTGGCTGAGACAGTGGACTGTGGCTGAGACAGTGGACTGAGACTGAGACAGTGGACTGAGGCTGAGATAGGTGGACTGTGGCTGAGAGAGTGGACTGAGGCTGAGACAGTGAGACTCTGGCTGAGATAGGTGGACTGAGGCTGAGACTGTGGACTGTGGCTGAGATAGGTTGACTGAGGATGAGACAGTGGACTGTGGCTGAGATAGGTGGACTGTGGCTGAGATAGGTGGACTGAGGCTGAGATAGGTGGACTGAGACTGAGATAGGTGGACTGAGACTGAGATAAGTGGTCTGTGGCTGAGACAGTGGACTGAGACTGAGATAGGTGGACTGTGACTGAGATAGGTGGACTGAGGCTGAGACAGTGGACTGAGACTGAGATAGGTGGACTGAGACTGAGATAAGTGGTCTGTGGCTGAGATAGGTGGACTGTGGCTGAGATAGGTGGACTGTGGCTGAGACAGTGGACTGAGACTGAGACAGTGGACTGAGGCTGAGATAGGTGGACTGTGGCTGAGACAGTGGACTGTGGCTGAGACAGTGGACTGAGACTGAGACAGTGGACTGAGGCTGAGATAGGTGGACTGCGGCTGAGATAGGTGGACTGAAGCTGATATAGGTGGACTGAGACTGAGATAGGTGGACTGAGCCTGAGACAGTGGACTGTGGCTGAGATAGGTTGACTGAGGATGAGACAGTGGACTGAGACTGAGATAAGTGGACTGTGGCTGAGATAGGTGGACTGAGGCTGAGACAGTGGACTGTGGCTGAGACAGTGGACTGAGACTGAGATAAGTGCACTGTGGCTGAGAGAGTGGACTGAGGCTGAGACAGTGGACTGAGGCTGAGACAGTGGACTGAGGCTGAGACAGTGGACTGTGGCAGAGATAGGTGTACTGAGGCTGAGACAGTGGACTGTGGCTGAGTCAGTGGACTGTGGTTGAGACAGTGGACTGAGACTGAGACAGTGGACTGTGGCTGAGACAGTGGACTGAGACTGAGATAAGTGGACTGTGGCTGAGACAGTGGACTGAGGCAGAGACAGTGGACTGTGGCTGAGACAGTGGACTGTGGTTGAGATAGGTGGACTGAGGCTGAGACAGTGGACTGAGGCTGAGACAGTGGACTGTGGCTGAGACAGTGGCCTGAGACTGAGATAGGTGGACTGAGACTGAGACAGTGGACTGTGGTTGAGGCAGTGGACTGTGGCTGAGATAGGTGGACTGAGACTGAGAAAGGTGGACTGAGACTGAGACAGTGGACTGAGGCTGAGACAGTGGACTGAGGCTGAGACAGTGGACTGAGACTGAGACAGTGGACTGTGGCTGAGACAGTGGACTGAGACTGAGATAGGTGGACTGAGGCTGAGACAGTGGACTGTGGCTGAGACGGTGGACTGAGGCTGAGATAGGTGGACTGAGGCTGAGATAGGTGGACTGAGGCTGAGACAGTGGACTGTGGCTGAGACGGTGGACTGAGGCTGAGACAGTGGACTGAGGCTGAGACAGTGGACTGAGGCTGAGACAGTGGACTGTGGCTGAGGTAGGTGGACTGAGACTGAGACAGTGGACTGAGGCTGAGATAAGTGGACTGTGGCTGAGACAGTGGACTGAGGCTGAGATAGGTGGACTGATGCTGAGACAGTGGACTGAGGCTGAGACAGTGGACTGTGGCTGAGGTAGGTGGACTGAGACTGAGACAGTGGACTGAGGCTGAGATAAGTGGACTGTGGCTGAGACAGTGGACTGAGGCTGAGATAGGTGGACTGAGACTGAGATAAGTGGTCTGTGGCTGAGACAGTGGACTGAGACTGAGATAGGTGGACTGTGACTGAGATAGGTGGACTGAGGCTGAGACAGTGGACTGAGACTGAGATAGGTGGACTGAGACTGAGATAAGTGGTCTGTGGCTGAGATAGGTGGACTGTGGCTGAGATAGGTGGACTGTGGCTGAGACAGTGGACTGAGACTGAGACAGTGGACTGAGGCTGAGATAGGTGGACTGTGGCTGAGACAGTGGACTGTGGCTGAGAGAGTGGACTGAGACTGAGACAGTGGACTGAGGCTGAGATAGGTGGACTGTGGCTGAGAGAGGTGGACTGAAGCTGAGATAGGTGGACTGAGACTGAGATAGGTGGACTGAGACTGAGATAGGTGGACTGAGGCTGAGACTGTGGACTGTGGCTGAGACAGTGGACTGAGGCTGAGACAGTGGACTGTGGCTGAGACAGTGGACTGAGACTGACATAAGTGGACTGTGGCTGAGAGAGTGGACTGAGGCTGAGACAGTGAGACTGTGGCTGAGATAGGTGGACTGAGGCTGAGACTGTGGACTGTGGCTGAGATAGGTTGACTGAGGATGAGACAGTGGACTGTGGCTGAGATAGGTGGACTGTGGCTGAGATAGGTGGACTGAGGCTGAGATAGGTGGACTGAGACTGAGATAGGTGGACTGAGACTGAGATAAGTGGTCTGTGGCTGAGACAGTGGACTGTGGCTGAGACAGTGGACTGAGACTGAGACAGTGGACTGAGGCTGAGATTGGTGGACTGTGGCTGAGATAGGTGGACTGAAGCTGAGATAGGTGGACTGAGACTGAGATAGGTGGACTGAGACTGAGATAGGTGGACTGAGGCTGAGACTGTGGACTGTGGCTGAGACAGTGGACTGAGGCTGAGACAGTGGACTGTGGCTGAGATAGGTTGACTGAGGATGAGACAGTGGACTGAGACTGAGATAAGTGGACTGTGGCTGAGATAGGTGGACTGAGGCTGAGACAGTGGACTGTGGCTGAGACAGTGGACTGAGACTGAGACAGTGGACTGAGGCTGAGATAGGTGGACTGTGGCTGAGACAGTGGACTGTGGCTGAGATAGGTGGACTGTGGCTGAGACAGTGGACTGAGGCTGAGACAGTGGACTGTGGCTGAGACAGTGGACTGTGGCTGAGATAGGTGTATTGAGGCTGAGACAGTGGACTGTGGCTGAGACAGTGGACTGAGGCTGAGACAGTGGACTGTGGCTGAGATACGTGGACTGTGGCTGAGATAGGTGGACTGAGGCTGAGGTAGGTGGACTGAGGCTGAGACTGTGGACTGTGGCTGAGATAGGTGGACTGAGGATGAGACAGTGGACTGTGGCTGAGACAGTGGACTGAGACTGAGATAAGTGGACTGTGGCTGAGATAGGTGGACTGAGACTGAGATAAGTGGTCTGTGGCTGAGACAGTGGACTGTGGCTGAGACAGTGGACTGAGGCTGAGACAGTGGACTGTGGCTGAGATAAGTGGACTGTGGCTGAGATAGGTGGACTGAGACTGAGACAGTGGACTGAGGCTGAGATAAGTGGACTGTGGCTGAGACAGTGGACTGAGGCTGAGACAGTGGACTGTGGCTGAGACAGTGGACTGTAGCTGAGACAGTGGACTGTGGCTGAGACAGTGGACTGTGGCTGAGACAGTGGACTGTGGCTGAGATAGGTGGACCGAGATAGAGACAGTGGACTGTGGCTGAGACAGTGAACTGAGACTGAGATAGGTGGACTGAGGCTAAGACAGTGGACTGAGGCTGAGACAGTGGACTGTGGCTGAGACAGTGGACTGAGACTGAGATAAGTGGACTGTGGCTGAGATAGGTGGACTGTGGCTGAGATAGGTGGACTGTGGCTGAGACAGTGGACTGTGGCTGAGACAGTGGACTGTGACTGAGATAGGTGGACTGAGGCAGAGACAGTGGACTGAGACTGAGATAGGTGGACTGAGGCTGAGACAGTGGAATGAGACTGAGACAGTGGACTGTGGCTGAGACAGTGGACTGTGGCTGAGACGGTGGACTCTGGCTGAGATAGGTGGATTGTGGCTGAGACAGTGGACTGTGGCTGAGATAGGTGTACTGAGGCTGAGACGGTGGACTGAGGCTGAGACAATGGAGTGTGGCTGAGACAGTGGACTGTGGCTGAGATAGGTGGACTGTGGCTGAGATAGGTGGACTGAGGCTGAGACAGTGGACTGTGGCTGTGATAGGTGTACTGAGGATGAGACAGTGGACTGAGGCTGAGACAATGGACTGTGGCTGAGACAGTGGACTGTGGCTGAGATAGGTGGACTGTGGCTGAGATAGGTGGACTGAGGCTGAGACAGTGGACTGTGGCTGAGATAGGTGTACTGAGGCTGAGACAGTGGACTGAGGCTGAGACAATGGACTGTGGCTCAGACAGTGGACTGTAGCTGAGACAGTGGACTGTGGCTGAGACAGTGAACTGAGGCTGAGACAGTGGACTGTGGCTGAGACAGTGGACTGTGGCTGAGATAGGTGGACTGAGGCTGAGACAGTGGACTGAGGCTGAGACAGTGGACTGTGGCTGAGACAGTGGACTGTCGCTGAGATAGGTGGACTGTGGCTGAGATAGGTGGACTGAGGCTGAGACAGTGGACTGTGGCTGAGATAGGTGTACTGAGGCTGAGACAGTGGACTGAGGCTGAGACAATGGACTGTGGCTGAGACGGTGGACTGTGGCTGAGATAGGTGGACTGTGGCTGAGATAGGTGGACTGAGGCTGAGACAGTGGACTGTGGCTGAGATAGGTGGACTGTGGCTGAGATAGGTGGACTGAAGCTGAGACAGTGGACTGTGGCTGAGATAGGTGGACTGTGGCTGAGACAGTGGACTGTGGCTGAGACTGTGGACTGAGACTGAGACAGTGGACTGAGGCTGAGATAGTGGACTGTGGCTGAGATACGTGGACTGTGGCTGAGATAGGTGGACTGAGGCTGAGGTAGGTGGACTGAGACTGAGATAGGTGGACTGTGGCTGAGATAGGTGGACTGAGGCTGAGACAGTGGACTGTGGCTGAGATAGGTGGACTGTGGCTGAGATAGGTGGACTGAGGCTGACACAGTGGACTGAGGCTGAGACAGTGGACTGTGGCTGAGACAGTGGACTCTGGCTGAGTTAGGTGGATTGTGGCTGAGACAGTGGACTGTGGCTGAGACAGTGGACTGAGACTGAGATAGGTGTACTGAGGCTGAGACAGTGGACTGTGGCTGAGATAGGTGTACTGAGGCTGAGACAGTGGACTGTGGCTGAGACAGTGGACTGAGACTGAGACAGTGGACTGAGGCTGAGATAGGTTGACTGAGGATGAGACAGTGGACTGTGGCTGAGATAGGTGGACTATGGCTGAGATAGGTGGACTGAGGCTGAGGTAGGTGGACTGAGACTGAGATAGGTGGACTGAGGCTGAGACTGTGGTCTGTGGCTGAGATAGGTTGACTGAGGATGAGACAGTGCACTGTGGCTGAGATAGGTGGACTGTGGCTGAGATAGGTGGACTGAGGCTGAGATAGGTGGACTGAGACTGAGATAAGTGGTCTGTGGCTGAGACAGTGGACTGAGACTGAGATAGGTGGACTGTGACTGAGATAGGTGGACTGAGGCTGAGACAGTGGACTGAGACTGAGATAGGTGGACTGAGACTGAGATAAGTGGTCTGTGGCTGAGATAGGTGGACTGTGGCTGAGATAGGTGGACTGTGGCTGAGACAGTGGACTGAGACTGAGACAGTGGACTGAGGCTGAGATAGGTGGACTGTGGCTGAGACAGTGGACTGTGGCTGAGACAGTGGACTGAGACTGAGACAGTGGACTGAGGCTGAGATAGGTGGACTGTGGCTGAGATAGGTGGACTGAAGCTGAGATAGGTGGACTGAGACTGAGATAGGTGGACTGAGACTGAGATAGGCGGACTGAGGCTGAGACTGTGGACTGTGGCTGAGACAGTGGACTGAGGCTGAGACAGTGGACTGTGGCTGAGATAGGTTGACTGAGGATGAGACAGTGGACTGAGACTGAGATAAGTGGACTGTGGCTGAGATAGGTGGACTGAGGCTGAGACAGTGGACTGTGGCTGAGACAGTGGACTGAGACTGAGATAAGTGGACTGTGGCTGAGAGAGTGGACTGAGGCTGAGACAGTGAGACTGTGGCTGAGATAGGTGGACTGAGGCTGAGACTGTGGACTGTGGCTGAGATAGGTTGACTGAGGATGAGACAGTGGACTGTGGCTGAGATAGGTGGACTGTGGCTGAGATAGGTGGACTGAGGCTGAGATAGGTGGACTGAGACTGAGATAGGTGGACTGAGACTGAGATAAGTGGTCTGTGGCTGAGACAGTGGACTGAGACTGAGATAGGTGGACTGTGACTGAGATAGGTGGACTGAGGCTGAGACAGTGGACTGAGACTGAGATAGGTGGACTGAGACTGAGATAAGTGGTCTGTGGCTGAGATAGGTGGACTGTGGCTGAGATAGGTGGACTGTGGCTGAGACAGTGGACTGAGACTGAGACAGTGGACTGAGGCTGAGATAGGTGGACTGTGGCTGAGACAGTGGACTGTGGCTGAGACAGTGGACTGAGACTGAGACAGTGGACTGAGGCTGAGATAGGTGGACTGTGGCTGAGAGAGTGGACTGAGGCTGAGACAGTGAGACTCTGGCTGAGATAGGTGGACTGAGGCTGAGACTGTGGACTGTGGCTGAGATAGGTTGACTGAGGATGAGACAGTGGACTGTGGCTGAGATAGGTGGACTGTGGCTGAGATAGGTGGACTGAGGCTGAGATAGGTGGACTGAGACTGAGATAGGTGGACTGAGACTGAGATAAGTGGTCTGTGGCTGAGACAGTGGACTGAGACTGAGATAGGTGGACTGTGACTGAGATAGGTGGACTGAGGCTGAGACAGTGGACTGAGACTGAGATAGGTGGACTGAGACTGAGATAAGTGGTCTGTGGCTGAGATAGGTGGACTGTGGCTGAGATAGGTGGACTGTGGCTGAGACAGTGGACTGAGACTGAGACAGTGGACTGAGGCTGAGATAGGTGGACTGTGGCTGAGACAGTGGACTGTGGCTGAGACAGTGGACTGAGACTGAGACAGTGGACTGAGGCTGAGATAGGTGGACTGCGGCTGAGATAGGTGGACTGAAGCTGATATAGGTGGACTGAGACTGAGATAGGTGGACTGAGCCTGAGACAGTGGACTGTGGCTGAGATAGGTTGACTGAGGATGAGACAGTGGACTGAGACTGAGATAAGTGGACTGTGGCTGAGATAGGTGGACTGAGGCTGAGACAGTGGACTGTGGCTGAGACAGTGGACTGAGACTGAGATAAGTGCACTGTGGCTGAGAGAGTGGACTGAGGCTGAGACAGTGGACTGAGGCTGAGACAGTGGACTGAGGCTGAGACAGTGGACTGTGGCAGAGATAGGTGTACTGAGGCTGAGACAGTGGACTGTGGCTGAGTCAGTGGACTGTGGTTGAGACAGTGGACTGAGACTGAGACAGTGGACTGTGGCTGAGACAGTGGACTGAGACTGAGATAAGTGGACTGTGGCTGAGACAGTGGACTGAGGCAGAGACAGTGGACTGTGGCTGAGACAGTGGACTGTGGTTGAGATAGGTGGACTGAGGCTGAGACAGTGGACTGAGGCTGAGACAGTGGACTGTGGCTGAGACAGTGGCCTGAGACTGAGATAGGTGGACTGAGACTGAGACAGTGGACTGTGGTTGAGGCAGTGGACTGTGGCTGAGATAGGTGGACTGAGACTGAGAAAGGTGGACTGAGACTGAGACAGTGGACTGAGGCTGAGACAGTGGACTGAGGCTGAGACAGTGGACTGAGACTGAGACAGTGGACTGTGGCTGAGACAGTGGACTGAGACTGAGATAGGTGGACTGAGGCTGAGACAGTGGACTGTGGCTGAGACGGTGGACTGAGGCTGAGATAGGTGGACTGAGGCTGAGATAGGTGGACTGAGGCTGAGACAGTGGACTGTGGCTGAGACGGTGGACTGAGGCTGAGACAGTGGACTGAGGCTGAGACAGTGGACTGAGGCTGAGACAGTGGACTGTGGCTGAGGTAGGTGGACTGAGACTGAGACAGTGGACTGAGGCTGAGATAAGTGGACTGTGGCTGAGACAGTGGACTGAGGCTGAGATAGGTGGACTGATGCTGAGACAGTGGACTGTGGCTGAGACAGTGGACTGAGACTGAGATAGGTGGACTGAGACTGAGATAGATGGACTGAGACTGAGACAGTGGACTGTGGCTGAGACAGTGGACTCTGGCTGAGATAAGTGGACTGTGGCTGAGACAGTGGACTGAGACTGAGATAGGTGAACTGAGGATGAGACAGTGGACTGTGGCTGAGATAGGTGGACTGTGGCTGAGATAGGTGGACTGAGGCTGAGATAGGTGGACTGAGACTGAGATAAGTGGTCTGTGGCTGAGACAGTGGACTGAGACTGAGATAGGTGGACTGTGACTGAGATAGGTGGACTGAGGCTGAGACAGTGGACTGAGACTGAGATAGGTGGACTGAGACTGAGATAAGTGGTCTGTGGCTGAGATAGGTGGACTGTGGCTGAGATAGGTGGACTGTGGCTGAGACAGTGGACTGAGACTGAGACAGTGGACTGAGGCTGAGATAGGTGGACTGTGGCTGAGACAGTGGACTGTGGCTGAGAGAGTTGACTGAGACTGAGACAGTGGACTGAGGCTGAGATAGGTGGACTGTGGCTGAGAGAGGTGGACTGAAGCTGAGATAGGTGTACTGAGGCTGAGACAGTGGACTGTGGCTGAGATAGGTGTACTGAGGCTGAGACAGTGGACTGTGGCTGAGACAGTGGACTGAGACTGAGACAGTGGACTGAGGCTGAGATAGGTTGACTGAGGATGAGACAGTGGACTGTGGCTGAGATAGGTGGACTATGGCTGAGATAGGTGGACTGAGGCTGAGGTAGGTGGACTGAGACTGAGATAGGTGGACTGAGGCTGAGACTGTGGACTGTGGCTGAGATAGGTTGACTGAGGATGAGACAGTGCACTGTGGCTGAGATAGGTGGACTGTGGCTGAGATAGGTGAACTGAGGCTGAGATAGGTGGACTGAGCCTGAGGTAGGTGGACTGAGACTGAGATAGGTGGACTGTGGCTGAGATAGGTGGACTGAGGCTGAGACAGTGGACTGTGGCTGAGATAGGTGGACTGTGGCTGAGATAGGTGGACTGAGGCTGAGACAGTGGACTGAGGCTGAGACAGTGGACTGTGGCTGAGACAGTGGACTCTGGCTGAGTTAGGTGGATTGTGGCTGAGACAGTGGACTCTGGCTGAGACAGTGGACTGAGACTGAGATAGGTGTACTGAGGCTGAGACAGTGGAGTGTGGCTGAGATAGGTGTACTGAGGCTGAGACAGTGGACTGTGGCTGAGACAGTGGACTGAGACTGAGACAGTGGACTGAGGCTGAGACTGTGGACTGTGGCTGAGATAGGTTGACTGAGGATGAGACAGTGGACTGTGGCTGAGATAGGTGGACTATGGCTGAGATAGGTGGACTGAGGCTGAGGTAGGTGGACTGAGACTGAGATAGGTGGACTGAGGCTGAGACTGTGGACTGTGGCTGAGATAGGTTGACTGAGGATGAGACAGTGGACTGTGGCTGAGATAGGTGGACTGTGGCTGAGATAGGTGGACTGAGGCTGAGATAGGTGGACTGAGACTGAGATAAGTGGTCTGTGGCTGAGACAGTGGACTGAGACTGAGATAGGTGGACTGTGACTGAGATAGGTGGACTGAGGCTGAGACAGTGGACTGAGACTGAGATAGGTGGACTGAGACTGAGATAAGTGGTCTGTGGCTGAGATAGGTGGACTGTGGCTGAGATAGGTGGACTGTGGCTGAGACAGTGGACTGAGACTGAGACAGTGGACTGAGGCTGAGATAGGTGGACTGTGGCTGAGACAGTGGACTGTGGCTGAGAGAGTGGACTGAGACTGAGACAGTGGACTGAGGCTGAGATAGGTGGACTGTGGCTGAGAGAGGTGGACTGAAGCTGAGATAGGTGGACTGAGACTGAAATAGGTGGACTGAGACTGAGATAGGTGGACTGAGGCTGAGACTGTGGACTGTGGCTGAGACAGTGGACTGAGGCTGAGACAGTGGACTGTGGCTGAGACAGTGGACTGAGACTGACATAAGTGGACTGTGGCTGAGAGAGTGGACTGAGGCTGAGACAGTGAGACTGTGGCTGAGATAGGTGGACTGAGGCTGAGACTGTGGACTGTGGCTGAGATAGGTTGACTGAGGATGAGACAGTGGACTGTGGCTGAGATAGGTGGACTGTGGCTGAGATAGGTGGACTGAGGCTGAGATAGGTGGACTGAGACTGAGATAGGTGGACTGAGACTGAGATAAGTGGTCTGTGGCTGAGACAGTGGACTGAGACTGAGATAGGTGGACTGTGACTGAGATAGGTGGACTGAGGCTGAGACAGTGGACTGAGACTGAGATAGGTGGACTGAGACTGAGATAAGTGGTCTGTGGCTGAGATAGGTGGACTGTGGCTGAGATAGGTGGACTGAGGCTGAGACAGTGGACTGTGGCTGAGATAGGTGTACTGAGGCTGAGACAGTGGACTGAGGCTGAGACAATGGACTGTGGCTCAGACAGTGGACTGTAGCTGAGACAGTGGACTGTGGCTGAGACAGTGAACTGAGGCTGAGACAGTGGACTGTGGCTGAGACAGTGGACTGTGGCTGAGATAGGTGGACTGAGGCTGAGACAGTGGACTGAGGCTGAGACAGTGGACTGTGGCTGAGACAGTGGACTGTGGCTGAGATAGGTGGACTGTGGCTGAGATAGGTGGACTGAGGCTGAGACAGTGGACTGTGGCTGAGATAGGTGTACTGAGGCTGAGACAGTGGACTGAGGCTGAGACAATGGACTGTGGCTGAGACAGTGGACTGTGGCTGAGATAGGTGGACTGTGGCTGAGATAGGTGGACTGAGGCTGAGACAGTGGACTGTGGCTGAGATAGGTGGACTGTGGCTGAGATAGGTGGACTGAGGCTGAGACAGTGGACTGTGGCTGAGATAGGTGGACTGTGGCTGAGACAGTGGACTGTGGCTGAGATAGTGGACTGTGGCTGAGATACGTGGACTGTGGCTGAGATAGGTGGACTGAGGCTGAGGTAGGTGGACTGAGACTGAGATAGGTGGACTGTGGCTGAGATAGGTGGACTGAGGCTGAGACAGTGGACTGTGGCTGAGATAGGTGGACTGTGGCTGAGATAGGTGGACTGAGGCTGACACAGTGGACTGAGGCTGAGACAGTGGACTGTGGCTGAGACAGTGGACTCTGGCTGAGTTAGGTGGATTGTGGCTGAGACAGTGGACTGTGGCTGAGACAGTGGACTGAGACTGAGATAGGTGTACTGAGGCTGAGACAGTGGACTGTGGCTGAGATAGGTGTACTGAGGCTGAGACAGTGGACTGTGGCTGAGACAGTGGACTGAGACTGAGACAGTGGACTGAGGCTGAGATAGGTTGACTGAGGATGAGACAGTGGACTGTGGCTGAGATAGGTGGACTATGGCTGAGATAGGTGGACTGAGGCTGAGGTAGGTGGACTGAGACTGAGATAGGTGGACTGAGGCTGAGACTGTGGACTGTGGCTGAGATAGGTTGACTGAGGATGAGACAGTGCACTGTGGCTGAGATAGGTGGACTGTGGCTGAGATAGGTGGACTGAGGCTGAGATAGGTGGACTGAGGCTGAGGTAGGTGGACTGAGACTGAGATAGGTGGACTGTGGCTGAGATAGGTGGACTGAGGCTGAGACAGTGGACTGTGGCTGAGATAGGTGGACTGTGGCTGAGATAGGTGGACTGAGGCTGAGACAGTGGACTGAGGCTGAGACAGTGGACTGTGGCTGAGACAGTGGACTCTGGCTGAGTTAGGTGGATTGTGGCTGAGACAGCGGACTGTGGCTGAGACAGTGGACTGAGACTGAGATAGGTGTACTGAGGCTGAGACAGTGGACTGTGGCTGAGATAGGTGTACTGAGGCTGAGACAGTGGACTGTGGCTGAGACAGTGGACTGAGACTGAGACAGTGGACTGAGGCTGAGATAGGTGGACTATGGCTGAGATAGGTGGACTGAGGCTGAGGTAGGTGGACTGAGACTGAGATAGGTGGACTGAGGCTGAGACTGTGGACTGTGGCTGAGATAGGTTGACTGAGGATGAGACAGTGGACTGTGGCTGAGATAGGTGGACTGAGACTGAGATAAGTGGTCTGTGGCTGAGACAGTGGACTGAGACTGAGATAGGTGGACTGTGACTGAGATAGGTGGACTGAGGCTGAGACAGTGGACTGAGACTGAGATAGGTGGACTGAGACTGAGATAAGTGGTCTGTGGCTGAGATAGGTGGACTGTGGCTGAGATAGGTGGACTGTGGCTGAGACAGTGGACTGAGACTGAGACAGTGGACTGAGGCTGAGATAGGTGGACTGTGGCTGAGACAGTGGACTGTGGCTGAGAGAGTGGACTGAGACTGAGACAGTGGACTGAGGCTGAGATAGGTGGACTGTGGCTGAGAGAGGTGGACTGAAGCTGAGATAGGTGGACTGAGACTGAGATAGGTGGACTGAGACTGAGATAGGTGGACTGAGGCTGAGACTGTGGACTGTGGCTGAGACAGTGGACTGAGGCTGAGACAGTGGACTGTGGCTGAGACAGTGGACTGAGACTGACATAAGTGGACTGTGGCTGAGAGAGTGGACTGAGGCTGAGACAGTGAGACTGTGGCTGAGATAGGTGGACTGAGGCTGAGACTGTGGACTGTGGCTGAGATAGGTTGACTGAGGATGAGACAGTGGACTGTGGCTGAGATAGGTGGACTGTGGCTGAGATAGGTGGACTGAGGCTGAGATAGGTGGACTGAGACTGAGATAGGTGGACTGAGACTGAGATAAGTGGTCTGTGGCTGAGACAGTGGACTGTGGCTGAGACAGTGGACTGAGACTGAGACAGTGGACTGAGGCTGAGATTGGTGGACTGTGGCTGAGATAGGTGGACTGAAGCTGAGATAGGTGGACTGAGACTGAGATAGGTGGACTGAGACTGAGATAGGTGGACTGAGGCTGAGACTGTGGACTGTGGCTGAGACAGTGGACTGAGGCTGAGACAGTGGACTGTGGCTGAGATAGGTTGACTGAGGATGAGACAGTGGACTGAGACTGAGATAAGTGGACTGTGGCTGAGATAGGTGGACTGAGGCTGAGACAGTGGACTGTGGCTGAGACAGTGGACTGAGACTGAGACAGTGGACTGAGGCTGAGATAGGTGGACTGTGGCTGAGACAGTGGACTGTGGCTGAGATAGGTGGACTGTGGCTGAGACAGTGGACTGAGGCTGAGACAGTGGACTGTGGCTGAGACAGTGGACTGTGGCTGAGATAGGTGTATTGAGGCTGAGACAGTGGACTGTGGCTGAGACAGTGGACTGAGGCTGAGACAGTGGACTGTGGCTGAGATACGTGGACTGTGGCTGAGATAGGTGGACTGAGGCTGAGGTAGGTGGACTGAGGCTGAGACTGTGGACTGTGGCTGAGATAGGTGGACTGAGGATGAGACAGTGGACTGTGGCTGAGACAGTGGACTGAGACTGAGATAAGTGGACTGTGGCTGAGATAGGTGGACTGCGACTGAGATAAGTGGTCTGTGGCTGAGACAGTGGACTGTGGCTGAGACAGTGGACTGAGGCTGAGACAGTGGACTGTGGCTGAGATAAGTGGACTGTGGCTGAGATAGGTGGACTGAGACTGAGACAGTGGACTGAGGCTGAGATAAGTGGACTGTGGCTGAGACAGTGGACTGAGGCTGAGACAGTGGACTGTGGCTGAGACAGTGGACTGTAGCTGAGACAGTGGACTGTGGCTGAGACAGTGGACTGTGGCTGAGACAGTGGACTGTGGCTGAGATAGGTGGACCGAGATAGAGACAGTGGACTGTGGCTGAGACAGTGGACTGTAGCTGAGACAGTGGACTGAGGCTAAGACAGTGGACTGAGGCTGAGACAGTGGACTGTGGCTGAGACAGTGGACTGAGACTGAGATAAGTGGACTGTGGCTGAGATAGGTGGACTGTGGCTGAGATAGGTGGACTGTGGCTGAGACAGTGGACTGTGGCTGAGACAGTGGACTGTGACTGAGATAGGTGGACTGAGGCAGAGACAGTGGACTGAGACTGAGATAGGTGGACTGAGGCTGAGACAGTGGAATGAGACTGAGACAGTGGACTGTGGCTGAGACAGTGGACTGTGGCTGAGACGGTGGACTCTGGCTGAGATAGGTGGATTGTGGCTGAGACAGTGGACTGTGGCTGAGATAGGTGTACTGAGGCTGAGACGGTGGACTGAGGCTGAGACAATGGACTGTGGCTGAGACAGTGGACTGTGGCTGAGATAGGTGGACTGTGGCTGAGATAGGTGGACTGAGGCTGAGACAGTGGACTGTGGCTGTGATAGGTGTACTGAGGATGAGACAGTGGACTGAGGCTGAGACAATGGACTGTGGCTGAGACAGTGGACTGTGGCTGAGATAGGTGGACTGTGGCTGAGATAGGTGGACTGAGGCTGAGACAGTGGACTGTGGCTGAGATAGGTGTACTGAGGCTGAGACAGTGGACTGAGGCTGAGACAATGGACTGTGGCTCAGACAGTGGACTGTAGCTGAGACAGTGGACTGTGGCTGAGACAGTGAACTGAGGCTGAGACAGTGGACTGTGGCTGAGACAGTGGACTGTGGCTGAGATAGGTGGACTGAGGCTGAGACAGTGGACTGAGGCTGAGACAGTGGACTGTGGCTGAGACAGTGGACTGTCGCTGAGATAGGTGGACTGTGGCTGAGATAGGTGGACTGAGGCTGAGACAGTGGACTGTGGCTGAGATAGGTGTACTGAGGCTGAGACAGTGGACTGAGGCTGAGACAATGGACTGTGGCTGAGACAGTGGACTGTGGCTGAGATAGGTGGACTGTGGCTGAGATAGGTGGACTGAGGCTGAGACAGTGGACTGTGGCTGAGATAGGTGGACTGTGGCTGAGATAGGTGGAGTGAGGCTGAGACAGTGGACTGTGGCTGAGATAGGTGGACTGTGGCTGAGACAGTGGACTGTGGCTGAGACTGTGGACTGAGACTGAGACAGTGGACTGAGGCTGAGATAGTGGACTGTGGCTGAGATACGTGGACTGTGGCTGAGATAGGTGGACTGAGGCTGAGGTAGGTGGACTGAGACTGAGATAGGTGGACTGTGGCTGAGATAGGTGGACTGAGGCTGAGACAGTGGACTGTGGCTGAGATAGGTGGACTGTGGCTGAGATAGGTGGACTGAGGCTGACACAGTGGACTGAGGCTGAGACAGTGGACTGTGGCTGAGACAGTGGACTCTGGCTGAGTTAGGTGGATTGTGGCTGAGACACTGGACTGTGGCTGAGACAGTGGACTGAGACTGAGATAGGTGTACTGAGGCTGAGACAGTGGACTGTGGCTGAGATAGGTGTACTGAGGCTGAGACAGTGGACTGTGGCTGAGACAGTGGACTGAGACTGAGACAGTGGACTGAGGCTGAGATAGGTTGACTGAGGATGAGACAGTGGACTGTGGCTGAGATAGGTGGACTATGGCTGAGATAGGTGGACTGAGGCTGAGGTAGGTGGACTGAGACTGAGATAGGTGGACTGAGGCTGAGACTGTGGTCTGTGGCTGAGATAGGTTGACTGAGGATGAGACAGTGCACTGTGGCTGAGATAGGTGGACTGTGGCTGAGATAGGTGGACTGAGGCTGAGATAGGTGGACTGAGACTGAGATAAGTGGTCTGTGGCTGAGACAGTGGACTGAGACTGAGATAGGTGGACTGTGACTGAGATAGGTGGACTGAGGCTGAGACAGTGGACTGAGACTGAGATAGGTGGACTGAGACTGAGATAAGTGGTCTGTGGCTGAGATAGGTGGACTGTGGCTGAGATAGGTGGACTGTGGCTGAGACAGTGGACTGAGACTGAGACAGTGGACTGAGGCTGAGATAGGTGGACTGTGGCTGAGACAGTGGACTGAGACTGAGACAGTGGACTGAGGCTGAGATAGGTGGACTGTGGCTGAGATAGGTGGACTGAAGCTGAGATAGGTGGACTGAGACTGAGATAGGTGGACTGAGACTGAGATAGGCGGACTGAGGCTGAGACTGTGGACTGTGGCTGAGACAGTGGACTGAGGCTGAGACAGTGGACTGTGGCTGAGATAGGTTGACTGAGGATGAGACAGTGGACTGAGACTGAGATAAGTGGACTGTGGCTGAGATAGGTGGACTGAGGCTGAGACAGTGGACTGTGGCTGAGACAGTGGACTGAGACTGAGATAAGTGGACTGTGGCTGAGAGAGTGGACTGAGGCTGAGACAGTGAGACTGTGGCTGAGATAGGTGGACTGAGGCTGAGACTGTGGACTGTGGCTGAGATAGGTTGACTGAGGATGAGACAGTGGACTGTGGCTGAGATAGGTGGACTGTGGCTGAGATAGGTGGACTGAGGCTGAGATAGGTGGACTGAGACTGAGATAGGTGGACTGAGACTGAGATAAGTGGTCTGTGGCTGAGACAGTGGACTGAGACTGAGATAGGTGGACTGTGACTGAGATAGGTGGACTGAGGCTGAGACAGTGGACTGAGACTGAGATAGGTGGACTGAGACTGAGATAAGTGGTCTGTGGCTGAGATAGGTGGACTGTGGCTGAGATAGGTGGACTGTGGCTGAGACAGTGGACTGAGACTGAGACAGTGGACTGAGGCTGAGATAGGTGGACTGTGGCTGAGACAGTGGACTGTGGCTGAGACAGTGGACTGAGACTGAGACAGTGGACTGAGGCTGAGATAGGTGGACTGTGGCTGAGAGAGTGGACTGAGGCTGAGACAGTGAGACTCTGGCTGAGATAGGTGGACTGAGGCTGAGACTGTGGACTGTGGCTGAGATAGGTTGACTGAGGATGAGACAGTGGACTGTGGCTGAGATAGGTGGACTGTGGCTGAGATAGGTGGACTGAGGCTGAGATAGGTGGACTGAGACTGAGATAGGTGGACTGAGACTGAGATAAGTGGTCTGTGGCTGAGACAGTGGACTGAGACTGAGATAGGTGGACTGTGACTGAGATAGGTGGACTGAGGCTGAGACAGTGGACTGAGACTGAGATAGGTGGACTGAGACTGAGATAAGTGGTCTGTGGCTGAGATAGGTGGACTGTGGCTGAGATAGGTGGACTGTGGCTGAGACAGTGGACTGAGACTGAGACAGTGGACTGAGGCTGAGATAGGTGGACTGTGGCTGAGACAGTGGACTGTGGCTGAGACAGTGGACTGAGACTGAGACAGTGGACTGAGGCTGAGATAGGTGGACTGCGGCTGAGATAGGTGGACTGAAGCTGATATAGGTGGACTGAGACTGAGATAGGTGGACTGAGCCTGAGACAGTGGACTGTGGCTGAGATAGGTTGACTGAGGATGAGACAGTGGACTGAGACTGAGATAAGTGGACTGTGGCTGAGATAGGTGGACTGAGGCTGAGACAGTGGACTGTGGCTGAGACAGTGGACTGAGACTGAGATAAGTGCACTGTGGCTGAGAGAGTGGACTGAGGCTGAGACAGTGGACTGAGGCTGAGACAGTGGACTGAGGCTGAGACAGTGGACTGTGGCAGAGATAGGTGTACTGAGGCTGAGACAGTGGACTGTGGCTGAGTCAGTGGACTGTGGTTGAGACAGTGGACTGAGACTGAGACAGTGGACTGTGGCTGAGACAGTGGACTGAGACTGAGATAAGTGGACTGTGGCTGAGACAGTGGACTGAGGCAGAGACAGTGGACTGTGGCTGAGACAGTGGACTGTGGTTGAGATAGGTGGACTGAGGCTGAGACAGTGGACTGAGGCTGAGACAGTGGACTGTGGCTGAGACAGTGGCCTGAGACTGAGATAGGTGGACTGAGACTGAGACAGTGGACTGTGGTTGAGGCAGTGGACTGTGGCTGAGATAGGTGGACTGAGACTGAGAAAGGTGGACTGAGACTGAGACAGTGGACTGAGGCTGAGACAGTGGACTGAGGCTGAGACAGTGGACTGAGACTGAGACAGTGGACTGTGGCTGAGACAGTGGACTGAGACTGAGATAGGTGGACTGAGGCTGAGACAGTGGACTGTGGCTGAGACGGTGGACTGAGGCTGAGATAGGTGGACTGAGGCTGAGATAGGTGGACTGAGGCTGAGACAGTGGACTGTGGCTGAGACGGTGGACTGTGGCTGAGACAGTGGACTGTGGCTGAGATAGGTGTATTGAGGCTGAGACAGTGGACTGTGGCTGAGACAGTGGACTGAGGCTGAGACAGTGGACTGTGGCTGAGATACGTGGACTGTGGCTGAGATAGGTGGACTGAGGCTGAGGTAGGTGGACTGAGGCTGAGACTGTGGACTGTGGCTGAGATAGGTGGACTGAGGATGAGACAGTGGACTGTGGCTGAGACAGTGGACTGAGACTGAGATAAGTGGACTGTGGCTGAGATAGGTGGACTGCGACTGAGATAAGTGGTCTGTGGCTGAGACAGTGGACTGTGGCTGAGACAGTGGACTGAGGCTGAGACAGTGGACTGTGGCTGAGATAAGTGGACTGTGGCTGAGATAGGTGGACTGAGACTGAGACAGTGGACTGAGGCTGAGATAAGTGGACTGTGGCTGAGACAGTGGACTGAGGCTGAGACAGTGGACTGTGGCTGAGACAGTGGACTGTAGCTGAGACAGTGGACTGTGGCTGAGACAGTGGACTGTGGCTGAGACAGTGGACTGTGGCTGAGATAGGTGGACCGAGATAGAGACAGTGGACTGTGGCTGAGACAGTGAACTGAGACTGAGATAGGTGGACTGAGGCTAAGACAGTGGACTGAGGCTGAGACAGTGGACTGTGGCTGAGACAGTGGACTGAGACTGAGATAAGTGGACTGTGGCTGAGATAGGTGGACTGTGGCTGAGATAGGTGGACTGTGGCTGAGACAGTGGACTGTGGCTGAGACAGTGGACTGTGACTGAGATAGGTGGACTGAGGCAGAGACAGTGGACTGAGACTGAGATAGGTGGACTGAGGCTGAGACAGTGGAATGAGACTGAGACAGTGGACTGTGGCTGAGACAGTGGACTGTGGCTGAGACGGTGGACTCTGGCTGAGATAGGTGTACTGAGGCTGAGACGGTGGACTGAGGCTGAGACAATGGACTGTGGCTGAGACAGTGGACTGTGGCTGAGATAGGTGGACTGTGGCTGAGATAGGTGGACTGAGGCTGAGACAGTGGACTGTGGCTGTGATAGGTGTACTGAGGATGAGACAGTGGACTGAGGCTGAGACAATGGACTGTGGCTGAGACAGTGGACTGTGGCTGAGATAGGTGGACTGTGGCTGAGATAGGTGGACTGAGGCTGAGACAGTGGACTGTGGCTGAGATAGGTGTACTGAGGCTGAGACGGTGGACTGAGGCTGAGACAATGGACTGTGGCTGAGACAGTGGACTGTGGCTGAGATAGGTGGACTGTGGCTGAGATAGGTGGACTGAGGCTGAGACAGTGGACTGTGGCTGTGATAGGTGTACTGAGGATGAGACAGTGGACTGAGGCTGAGACAATGGACTGTGGCTGAGACAGTGGACTGTGGCTGAGATAGGTGGACTGTGGCTGAGATAGGTGGACTGAGGCTGAGACAGTGGACTGTGGCTGAGATAGGTGTACTGAGGCTGAGACAGTGGACTGAGGCTGAGACAATGGACTGTGGCTCAGACAGTGGACTGTAGCTGAGACAGTGGACTGTGGCTGAGACAGTGAACTGAGGCTGAGACAGTGGACTGTGGCTGAGACAGTGGACTGTGGCTGAGATAGGTGGACTGAGGCTGAGACAGTGGACTGAGGCTGAGACAGTGGACTGTGGCTGAGACAGTGGACTGTCGCTGAGATAGGTGGACTGTGGCTGAGATAGGTGGACTGAGGCTGAGACAGTGGACTGTGGCTGAGATAGGTGTACTGAGGCTGAGACAGTGGACTGAGGCTGAGACAATGGACTGTGGCTGAGACAGTGGACTGTGGCTGAGATAGGTGGACTGTGGCTGAGATAGGTGGACTGAGGCTGAGACAGTGGACTGTGGCTGAGATAGGTGGACTGTGGCTGAGATAGGTGGACTGAGGCTGAGACAGTGGACTGTGGCTGAGATAGGTGGACTGTGGCTGAGACAGTGGACTGTGGCTGAGACTGTGGACTGAGACTGAGACAGTGGACTGAGGCTGAGATAGTGGACTGTGGCTGAGATACGTGGACTGTGGCTGAGATAGGTGGACTGAGGCTGAGGTAGGTGGACTGAGACTGAGATAGGTGGACTGTGGCTGAGATAGGTGGACTGAGGCTGAGACAGTGGACTGTGGCTGAGATAGGTGGACTGTGGCTGAGATAGGTGGACTGAGGCTGACACAGTGGACTGAGGCTGAGACAGTGGACTGTGGCTGAGACAGTGGACTCTGGCTGAGTTAGGTGGATTGTGGCTGAGACACTGGACTGTGGCTGAGACAGTGGACTGAGACTGAGATAGGTGTACTGAGGCTTAGACAGTGGACTGTGGCTGAGATAGGTGTACTGAGGCTGAGACAGTGGACTGTGGCTGAGACAGTGGACTGAGACTGAGACAGTGGACTGAGGCTGAGATAGGTTGACTGAGGATGAGACAGTGGACTGTGGCTGAGATAGGTGGACTATGGCTGAGATAGGTGGACTGAGGCTGAGGTAGGTGGACTGAGACTGAGATAGGTGGACTGAGGCTGAGACTGTGGTCTGTGGCTGAGATAGGTTGACTGAGGATGAGACAGTGCACTGTGGCTGAGATAGGTGGACTGTGGCTGAGATAGGTGGACTGAGGCTGAGATAGGTGGACTGAGACTGAGATAAGTGGTCTGTGGCTGAGACAGTGGACTGAGACTGAGATAGGTGGACTGTGACTGAGATAGGTGGACTGAGGCTGAGACAGTGGACTGAGACTGAGATAGGTGGACTGAGACTGAGATAAGTGGTCTGTGGCTGAGATAGGTGGACTGTGGCTGAGATAGGTGGACTGTGGCTGAGACAGTGGACTGAGACTGAGACAGTGGACTGAGGCTGAGATAGGTGGACTGTGGCTGAGACAGTGGACTGAGACTGAGACAGTGGACTGAGGCTGAGATAGGTGGACTGTGGCTGAGATAGGTGGACTGAAGCTGAGATAGGTGGACTGAGACTGAGATAGGTGGACTGAGACTGAGATAGGCGGACTGAGGCTGAGACTGTGGACTGTGGCTGAGACAGTGGACTGAGGCTGAGACAGTGGACTGTGGCTGAGATAGGTTGACTGAGGATGAGACAGTGGACTGAGACTGAGATAAGTGGACTGTGGCTGAGATAGGTGGACTGAGGCTGAGACAGTGGACTGTGGCTGAGACAGTGGACTGAGACTGAGATAAGTGGACTGTGGCTGAGAGAGTGGACTGAGGCTGAGACAGTGAGACTGTGGCTGAGATAGGTGGACTGAGGCTGAGACTGTGGACTGTGGCTGAGATAGGTTGACTGAGGATGAGACAGTGGACTGTGGCTGAGATAGGTGGACTGTGGCTGAGATAGGTGGACTGAGGCTGAGATAGGTGGACTGAGACTGAGATAGGTGGACTGAGACTGAGATAAGTGGTCTGTGGCTGAGACAGTGGACTGAGACTGAGATAGGTGGACTGTGACTGAGATAGGTGGACTGAGGCTGAGACAGTGGACTGAGACTGAGATAGGTGGACTGAGACTGAGATAAGTGGTCTGTGGCTGAGATAGGTGGACTGTGGCTGAGATAGGTGGACTGTGGCTGAGACAGTGGACTGAGACTGAGACAGTGGACTGAGGCTGAGATAGGTGGACTGTGGCTGAGACAGTGGACTGTGGCTGAGACAGTGGACTGAGACTGAGACAGTGGACTGAGGCTGAGATAGGTGGACTGTGGCTGAGAGAGTGGACTGAGGCTGAGACAGTGAGACTCTGGCTGAGATAGGTGGACTGAGGCTGAGACTGTGGACTGTGGCTGAGATAGGTTGACTGAGGATGAGACAGTGGACTGTGGCTGAGATAGGTGGACTGTGGCTGAGATAGGTGGACTGAGGCTGAGATAGGTGGACTGAGACTGAGATAGGTGGACTGAGACTGAGATAAGTGGTCTGTGGCTGAGACAGTGGACTGAGACTGAGATAGGTGGACTGTGACTGAGATAGGTGGACTGAGGCTGAGACAGTGGACTGAGACTGAGATAGGTGGACTGAGACTGAGATAAGTGGTCTGTGGCTGAGATAGGTGGACTGTGGCTGAGATAGGTGGACTGTGGCTGAGACAGTGGACTGAGACTGAGACAGTGGACTGAGGCTGAGATAGGTGGACTGTGGCTGAGACAGTGGACTGTGGCTGAGACAGTGGACTGAGACTGAGACAGTGGACTGAGGCTGAGATAGGTGGACTGCGGCTGAGATAGGTGGACTGAAGCTGATATAGGTGGACTGAGACTGAGATAGGTGGACTGAGCCTGAGACAGTGGACTGTGGCTGAGATAGGTTGACTGAGGATGAGACAGTGGACTGAGACTGAGATAAGTGGACTGTGGCTGAGATAGGTGGACTGAGGCTGAGACAGTGGACTGTGGCTGAGACAGTGGACTGAGACTGAGATAAGTGCACTGTGGCTGAGAGAGTGGACTGAGGCTGAGACAGTGGACTGAGGCTGAGACAGTGGACTGAGGCTGAGACAGTGGACTGTGGCAGAGATAGGTGTACTGAGGCTGAGACAGTGGACTGTGGCTGAGTCAGTGGACTGTGGTTGAGACAGTGGACTGAGACTGAGACAGTGGACTGTGGCTGAGACAGTGGACTGAGACTGAGATAAGTGGACTGTGGCTGAGACAGTGGACTGAGGCAGAGACAGTGGACTGTGGCTGAGACAGTGGACTGTGGTTGAGATAGGTGGACTGAGGCTGAGACAGTGGACTGAGGCTGAGACAGTGGACTGTGGCTGAGACAGTGGCCTGAGACTGAGATAGGTGGACTGTGGTTGAGGCAGTGGACTGTGGCTGAGATAGGTGGACTGAGACTGAGAAAGGTGGACTGAGACTGAGACAGTGGACTGAGGCTGAGACAGTGGACTGAGGCTGAGACAGTGGACTGAGACTGAGACAGTGGACTGTGGCTGAGACAGTGGACTGAGACTGAGATAGGTGGACTGAGGCTGAGACAGTGGACTGTGGCTGAGACGGTGGACTGAGGCTGAGATAGGTGGACTGAGGCTGAGATAGGTGGACTGAGGCTGAGACAGTGGACTGTGGCTGAGACGGTGGACTGAGGCTGAGACAGTGGACTGAGGCTGAGACAGTGGACTGAGGCTGAGACAGTGGACTGTGGCTGAGGTAGGTGGACTGAGACTGAGACAGTGGACTGAGGCTGAGATAAGTGGACTGTGGCTGAGACAGTGGACTGAGGCTGAGATAGGTGGACTGATGCTGAGACAGTGGACTGTGGCTGAGACAGTGGACTGAGACTGAGATAGGTGGACTGAGACTGAGATAGGTGGACTGAGACTGAGACAGTGGACTGTGGCTGAGACAGTGGACTCTGGCTGAGATAAGTGGACTGTGGCTGAGACAGTGGACTGAGACTGAGATAGGTGAACTGAGGCTGAGACAGTGGACTGTGGCTGAGACAGTGGACTGTGGCTGAGATAGGTGGACTGTGGCTGAGATAGGTGGACTGAGACTGAGACAGTGGACTGAGGCTGAGATAGGTGGACTGAGGCTGAGGTAGGTGGACTGAGACTGAGATAGGTGGACTGTGGCTGAGATAGGTGGACTGAGACTGAGACAGTGGACTGAGGCTGAGATAGGTGGACTGAGGCTGAGGTAGGTGGACTGAGACTGAGATAGGTGGACTGTGGCTGAGATAGGTGGACTGAGGCTGAGACAGTGGACTGTGGCTGAGATAGGTGGACTGTGGCTGAGATAGGTGGACTGAGGCTGAGACAGTGGACTGAGGCTGAGACAGTGGACTGTGGCTGAGACAGTGGACTCTGGCTGAGTTAGGTGGATTGTGGCTGAGACAGTGGACTGTGGCTGAGACAGTGGACTGAGACTGAGATAGGTGTACTGAGGCTGAGACAGTGGACTGTGGCTGAGATAGGTGTACTGAGGCTGAGACAGTGGACTGTGGCTGAGACAGTGGACTGAGACTGAGACAGTGGACTGAGGCTGAGACTGTGGACTGTGGCTGAGATAGGTTGACTGAGGATGAGACAGTGGACTGTGGCTGAGATAGGTGGACTATGGCTGAGATAGGTGGACTGAGGCTGAGGTAGGTGGACTGAGACTGAGATAGGTGGACTGAGGCTGAGACTGTGGACTGTGGCTGAGATAGGTTGACTGAGGATGAGACAGTGGACTCTGGCTGAGATAGGTGGACTGTGGCTGAGATAGGTGGACTGAGGCTGAGATAGGTGGACTGAGACTGAGATAAGTGGTCTGTGGCTGAGACAGTGGACTGAGACTGAGATAGGTGGACTGTGACTGAGATAGGTGGACTGAGGCTGAGACAGTGGACTGAGACTGAGATAGGTGGACTGAGACTGAGATAAGTGGTCTGTGGCTGAGATAGGTGGACTGTGGCTGAGATAGGTGGACTGTGGCTGAGACAGTGGACTGTGGCTGAGACAGTGGACTGTGGCTGAGAGAGTGGACTGAGACTGAGACAGTGGACTGAGGCTGAGATAGGTGGACTGTGGCTGAGATAGGTGGACTGAAGCTGAGATAGGTGGACTGAGACTGAGATAGGTGGACTGAGACTGAGATAGGTGGACTGAGGCTGAGACTGTGGACTGTGGCTGAGACAGTGGACTGAGGCTGAGACAGTGGACTGTGGCTGAGACAGTGGACTGAGACTGACATAAGTGGACTGTGGCTGAGAGAGTGGACTGAGGCTGAGACAGTGAGACTGTGGCTGAGATAGGTGGACTGAGGCTGAGACTGTGGACTGTGGCTGAGATAGGTTGACTGAGGATGAGACAGTGGACTGTGGCTGAGATAGGTGGACTGTGGCTGAGATAGGTGGACTGAGGCTGAGATAGGTGGACTGAGACTGAGATAGGTGGACTGAGACTGAGATAGGTGGACTGTGGCTGAGACAGTGGACTGAGACTGAGACAGTGGACTGGGGCTGAGATAGGTGGACTGTGGCTGAGACAGTGGACTGTGGCTGAGACAGTGGACTGAGACTGAGACAGTGGACTGAGGCTGAGATAGGTGGACTGTGGCTGAGATAGGTGGACTGAAGCTGAGATAGGTGGACTGAGACTGAGATAGGTGGACTGAGACTGAGATAGGTGGACTGAGGCTGAGTCTGTGGACTGTGGCTGAGACAGTGGACTGAGGCTGAGACAGTGGACTGTGGCTGAGATAGGTTGACTGAGGATGAGACAGTGGACTGAGACTGAGATAAGTGGACTGTGGCTGAGATAGGTGGACTGAGGCTGAGACAGTGGACTGTGGCTGAGACAGTGGACTGAGACTGAGACAGTGGACTGAGGCTGAGATAGGTGGACTGTGGCTGAGACAGTGGACTGTGGCTGAGATAGGTGGACTGTGGCTGAGATAGTGGACTGAGGCTGAGACAGTGGACTGTGGCTGAGACAGTGGACTGTGGCTGAGATAGGTGTATTGAGGCTGAGACAGTGGACTGTGGCTGAGACAGTGGATTGAGGCTGAGACAGTGGACTGTGGCTGAGATACGTGGACTGTGGCTGAGATAGGTGGACTGAGGCTGAGGTAGGTGGACTGAGGCTGAGACTGTGGACTGTGGCTGAGATAGGTGGACTGAAAATGAGACAGTGGACTGTGGCTGAGACAGTGGACTGAGACTGAGATAAGTGGACTGTGGCTGAGATAGGTGGACTGAGACTGAGATAAGTGGTCTGAGGCTGAGACAGTGGACTGTGGCTGAGACAGTGGACTGAGGCTGAGACAGTGGACTGTGGCTGAGATAAGTGGACTGTGGCTGAGATAGGTGGACTGAGACTGAGACAGTGGACTGAGGCTGAGATAAGTGGACTGTGGCTGAGACAGTGGACTGAGGCTGAGACAGTGGACTGTGGCTGAGACAGTGGACTGTAGCTGAGACAGTGGACTGTGGCTGAGACAGTGGACTGTGGCTGAGACAGTGGACTGTGGCTGAGATAGGTGGACCGAGATAGAGACAGTGGACTGTGGCTGAGACAGTGAACTGAGACTGAGATAGGTGGACTGAGGCTAAGACAGTGGACTGAGGCTGAGACAGTGGACTGAGGCTGAGACAGTGGACTGAGACTGAGACAGTGGACTGTGGCTGAGACAGTGGACTGAGACTGAGATAAGTGGACTGTGGCTGAGATAGGTGGACTGTGGCTGAGATAGGTGGACTGTGGCTGAGACAGTGGACTGTGGCTGAGACAGTGGACTGTGACTGAGATAGGTGGACTGAGGCAGAGACAGTGGACTGAGACTGAGATAGGTGGACTGAGGCTGAGACAGTGGAATGAGACTGAGACAGTGGACTGTGGCTGAGACAGTGGACTGTGGCTGAGACGGTGGACTCTGGCTGAGATAGGTGGATTGTGGCTGAGACAGTGGACTGTGGCTGAGATAGGTGTACTGAGGATGAGACAGTGGACTGAGGCTGAGACAATGGACTGTGGCTGAGACAGTGGACTGTGGCTGAGATAGGTGGACTGTGGCTGAGATAGGTGGACTGAGGCTGAGACAGTGGACTGTGGCTGAGATAGGTGAACTGTGGCTGAGATAGGTGGACTGAGGCTGAGACAGTGGACTGAGGCTGAGACAGTGGACTGAGGCTGAGACAGTGGACTGAGGCTGAGACAGTGGACTGAGGCTGAGACAGTGGACTGAGGCTGAGACAATGGACTGTGGCTCGGACAGTGGACTGTAGCTGAGACAGTGGACTGTGGCTGAGACAGTGAACTGAGGCTGAGACAGTGGACTGTGGCTGAGACAGTGGACTGTGGCTGAGATAGGTGGACTGAGGCTGAGACAGTGGACTGAGGCTGAGACAGTGGACTGTGGCTGAGACAGTGGACTGTGGCTGAGATAGGTGGACTGTGGCTGAGATAGGTGGACTGAGGCTGAGACAGTGGACTGTGGCTGAGATAGGTGTACTGAGGCTGAGACAGTGGACTGAGGCTGAGACAATGGACTGTGGCTGAGACAGTGGACTGTGGCTGAGATAGGTGGACTGTGGCTGAGATAGGTGGACTGAGGCTGAGACAGTGGACTGTGGCTGAGATAGGTGGACTGTGGCTGAGATAGGTGGACTGAGGCTGAGACAGTGGACTGTGGCTGAGATAGGTGGACTGTGGCTGAGACAGTGGACTGTGGCTGAGACTGTGAACTGAGACTGAGACAGTGGACTGAGGCTGAGATAGTGGACTGTGGCTGAGATACGTGGACTGTGGCTGAGATAGGTGGACTGAGGCTGAGGTAGGTGGACTGAGACTGAGATAGGTGGACTGTGGCTGAGATAGGTGGACTGAGGCTGAGACAGTGGACTGTGGCTGAGATAGGTGGACTGTGGCTGAGATAGGTGGACTGAGGCTGACACAGTGGACTGAGGCTGAGACAGTGGACTGTGGCTGAGACAGTGGACTCTGGCTGAGTTAGGTGGATTGTGGCTGAGACAGTGGACTGTGGCTGAGACAGTGGACTGAGACTGAGATAGGTGTACTGAGGCTGAGACAGTGGACTGTGGCTGAGATAGGTGTACTGAGGCTGAGACAGTGGACTGTGGCTGAGACAGTGGACTGAGACTGAGACAGTGGACTGAGGCTGAGACTGTGGACTGTGGCTGAGATAGGTTGACTGAGGATGAGACAGTGGACTGTGGCTGAGATAGGTGGACTATGGCTGAGATAGGTGGACTGAGGCTGAGGTAGGTGGACTGAGACTGAGATAGGTGGACTGAGGCTGAGACTGTGGACTGTGGCTGAGATAGGTTGACTGAGGATGAGACAGTGGACTGTGGCTGAGATAGGTGGACTGTGGCTGAGATAGGTGGACTGAGGCTGAGATAGGTGGACTGAGACTGAGATAAGCGGTCTGTGGCTGAGACAGTGGACTGAGACTGAGATAGGTGGACTGTGACTGAGATAAGTGGTCTGTGGCTGAGATAGGTGGACTGTGGCTGAGATAGGTGGACTGTGGCTGAGACAGTGGACTGAGACTGAGACAGTGGACTGAGGCTGAGATAGTTGGACTGTGGCTGAGACAGTGGACTGTGGCTGAGACAGTGGACTGAGACTGAGACAGTGGACTGAGGCTGAGATAGGTGGACTGTGGCTGAGATAGGTGGACTGAAGCTGAGATAGGTGGACTGAGACTGAGATAGGTGGACTGAGACTGAGATAGGTGGACTGAGGCTGAGACTGTGGACTGTGGCTGAGACAGTGGACTGAGGCTGAGACAGTGTACTGTGGCTGAGATAGGTTGACTGAGGATGAGACAGTGGACTGAGACTGAGATAAGTGGACTGTGGCTGAGATAGGTGGACTGAGGCTGAGGTAGGTGGACTGAGACTGAGATAGGTGGACTGAGGCTGAGGTAGGTGGACTGAGGCTGAGACTGTGGACTGTGGCTGAGATAGGTGGACTGAGGATGAGACAGTGGACTGTGGCTGAGACAGTGGACTGAGACTGAGATAAGTGGACTGTGGCTGAGATAGGTGGACTGAGACTGAGATAAGTGGTCTGTGGCTGAGACAGTGGACTGTGGCTGAGACAGTGGACTGAGGCTAAGACAGTGGACTGTGGCTGAGATAAGTGGACTGTGGCTGAGATAGGTGGACTGAGACTGAGACAGTGGACTGAGGCTGAGATAAGTGGACTGTGGCTGAGACAGTGGACTGAGGCTGAGACAGTGGACTGTGGCTGAGACAGTGGACTGTAGCTGAGACAGTGGACTGTGGCTGAGACAGTGGACTGTGGCTGAGACAGTGGACTGTGGCTGAGATAGGTGGACCGAGATAGAGACAGTGGACTGTGGCTGAGACAGTGAACTGAGACTGAGATAGGTGGACTGAGGCTAAGACAGTGGACTGAGGCTGAGACAGTGGACTGAGGCTGAGACAGTGGACTGAGACTGAGACAGTGGACTGTGGCTGAGACAGTGGACTGAGACTGAGATAAGTGGACTGTGGCTGAGATAGGTGGACTGTGGCTGAGATAGGTGGACTGTGGCTGAGACAGTGGACTGTGGCTGAGACAGTGGACTGTGACTGAGATAGGTGGACTGAGGCAGAGACAGTGGACTGAGACTGAGATAGGTGGACTGAGGCTGAGACAGTGGAATGAGACTGAGACAGTGGACTGTGGCTGAGACAGTGGACTGTGGCTGAGACGGTGGACTCTGGCTGAGATAGGTGGATTGTGGCTGAGACAGTGGACTGTGGCTGAGATAGGTGTACTGAGGCTGAGACGGTGGACTGAGGCTGAGACAATGGACTGTGGCTGAGACAGTGGACTGTGGCTGAGATAGGTGGACTGTGGCTGAGATAGGTGGACTGAGGCTGAGACAGTGGACTGTGGCTGAGATAGGTGTACTGAGGATGAGACAGTGGACTGAGGCTGAGACAATGGACTGTGGCTGAGACAGTGGACTGTGGCTGAGATAGGTGGACTGTGGCTGAGATAGGTGGACTGAGGCTGAGACAGTGGACTGTGGCTGAGATAGGTGAACTGTGGCTGAGATAGGTGGACTGAGGCTGAGACAGTGGACTGAGGCTGAGACAGTGGACTGAGGCTGAGACAGTGGACTGAGGCTGAGACAGTGGACTGAGGCTGAGACAGTGGACTGAGGCTGAGACAATGGACTGTGGCTCGGACAGTGGACTGTAGCTGAGACAGTGGACTGTGGCTGAGACTGTGAACTGAGGCTGAGACAGTGGACTGTGGCTGAGACAGTGGACTGTGGCTGAGATAGGTGGACTGAGGCTGAGACAGTGGACT
Organism: Eledone cirrhosa; assembly: GCA_964016885.1. NCBI lineage: Eukaryota > Metazoa > Mollusca > Cephalopoda > Octopoda > Eledonidae > Eledone > Eledone cirrhosa. The sequence continues at coordinate 210,821,801 of OZ024741.1, read as the reverse complement.
GAGGCTGAGACAGTGGACTGTGGCTGAGACAGTGGACTGTGGCTGAGATAGGTGGACTGTGGCTGAGATAGGTGGACTGAGGCTGAGACAGTGGACTGTGGCTGAGATAGGTGTACTGAGGCTGAGACAGTGGACTGAGGCTGAGACAATGGACTGTGGCTGAGACAGTGGACTGTGGCTGAGATAGGTGGACTGTGGCTGAGATAGGTGGACTGAGGCTGAGACAGTGGACTGTGGCTGAGATAGGTGGACTGTGGCTGAGATAGGTGGACTGAGGCTGAGACAGTGGACTGTGGCTGAGATAGGTGGACTGTGGCTGAGACAGTGGACTGTGGCTGAGACTGTGAACTGAGACTGAGACAGTGGACTGAGGCTGAGATAGTGGACTGTGGCTGAGATACGTGGACTGTGGCTGAGATAGGTGGACTGAGGCTGAGGTAGGTGGACTGAGACTGAGATAGGTGGACTGTGGCTGAGATAGGTGGACTGAGGCTGAGACAGTGGACTGTGGCTGAGATAGGTAGACTGTGGCTGAGATAGGTGGACTGAGGCTGACACAGTGGACTGAGGCTGAGACAGTGGACTGTGGCTGAGACAGTGGACTCTGGCTGAGTTAGGTGGATTGTGGCTGAGACAGTGGACTGTGGCTGAGACAGTGGACTGAGACTGAGATAGGTGTACTGAGGCTGAGACAGTGGACTGTGGCTGAGATAGGTGTACTGAGGCTGAGACAGTGGACTGTGGCTGAGACAGTGGACTGAGACTGAGACAGTGGACTGAGGCTGAGACTGTGGACTGTGGCTGAGATAGGTTGACTGAGGATGAGACAGTGGACTGTGGCTGAGATAGGTGGACTATGGCTGAGATAGGTGGACTGAGGCTGAGGTAGGTGGACTGAGACTGAGATCGGTGGACTGAGGCTGAGACTGTGGACTGTGGCTGAGATAGGTTGACTGAGGATGAGACAGTGGACTGTGGCTGAGATAGGTGGACTGTGGCTGAGATAGGTGGACTGAGGCTGAGATAGGTGGACTGAGACTGAGATAAGCGGTCTGTGGCTGAGACAGTGGACTGAGACTGAGATAGGTGGACTGTGACTGAGATAAGTGGTCTGTGGCTGAGATAGGTGGACTGTGGCTGAGATAGGTGGACTGTGGCTGAGACAGTGGACTGAGACTGAGACAGTGGACTGAGGCTGAGATAGTTGGACTGTGGCTGAGACAGTGGACTGTGGCTGAGACAGTGGACTGAGACTGAGACAGTGGACTGAGGCTGAGATAGGTGGACTGTGGCTGAGATAGGTGGACTGAAGCTGAGATAGGTGGACTGAGACTGAGATAGGTGGACTGAGACTGAGATAGGTGGACTGAGGCTGAGACTGTGGACTGTGGCTGAGACAGTGGACTGAGGCTGAGACAGTGTACTGTGGCTGAGATAGGTTGACTGAGGATGAGACAGTGGACTGAGACTGAGATAAGTGGACTGTGGCTGAGATAGGTGGACTGAGGCTGAGGTAGGTGGACTGAGACTGAGATAGGTGGACTGAGGCTGAGACTGTGGACTGTGGCTGAGATAGGTTGACTGAGGATGAGACAGTGGACTGTGGCTGAGATAGGTGGACTGTGGCTGAGATAGGTGGACTGAGGCTGAGATAGGTGGACTGAGACTGAGATAAGCGGTCTGTGGCTGAGACAGTGGACTGAGACTGAGATAGGTGGACTGTGACTGAGGTAGGTGGACTGAGGCTGAGACAGTGGACTGAGACTGAGATAGGTGTACTGAGACTGAGATAAGTGGTCTGTGGCTGAGATAGGTGGACTGTGGCTGAGATAGGTGGACTGTGGCTGAGACAGTGGACTGAGACTGAGACAGTGGACTGAGGCTGAGATAGGTGGACTGTGGCTGAGACAGTGGACTGTGGCTGAGACAGTGGACTGAGACTGAGACAGTGGACTGAGGCTGAGATAGGTGGACTGTGGCTGAGATAGGTGGACTGAAGCTGAGATAGGTGGACTGAGACTGAGATAGGTGGACTGAGACTGAGATAGGTGGACTGAGGCTGAGACTGTGGACTGTGGCTGAGACAGTGGACTGAGGCTGAGACAGTGGACTGTGGCTGAGATAGGTTGACTGAGGATGAGACAGTGGACTGAGACTGAGATAAGTGGACTGTGGCTGAGATAGGTGGACTGAGGCTGAGACAGTGGACTGTGGCTGAGACAGTGGACTGAGACTGAGATAAGTGGACTGTGGCTGAGAGAGTGGACTGAGGCTGAGACAGTGAGACTGTGGCTGAGATAGGTGGACTGAGGCTGAGACTGTGGACTGTGGCTGAGATAGGTTGACTGAGGATGAGACAGTGGACTGTGGCTGAGACAGTGGACTGAGACTGAGACAGTGGACTGAGGCTGAGATAGGTGGACTGCGGCTGAGATAGGTGGACTGAAGCTGAGATAGGTGGACTGAGACTGAGATAGGTGGACTGAGCCTGAGACAGTGGACTGTGGCTGAGATAGGTTGACTGAGGATGAGACAGTGGACTGAGACTGAGATAAGTGGACTGTGGCTGAGATAGGTGGACTGAGGCTGAGACAGTGGACTGTGGCTGAGACAGTGGACTGAGACTGAGATAAGTGGACTGTGGCTGAGAGAGTGGACTGAGGCTGAGACAGTGGACTGAGGCTGAGACAGTGGACTGAGGCTGAGACAGTGGACTGTGGCAGAGATAGGTGTACTGAGGCTGAGACAGTGGACTGTGGCTGAGACAGTGGACTGTGGTTGAGACAGTGGACTGAGACTGAGACAGTGGACTGAGGCAGAGACAGTGGACTGTGGCTGAGACAGTGGACTGTGGTTGAGATAGGTGGACTGAGGCTGAGACAGTGGACTGAGGCTGAGACAGTGGACTGTGGCTGAGACAGTGGCCTGAGACTGAGATAGGTGGACTGAGCCTGAGACAGTGGACTGTGGCTGAGGCAGTGGACTGTGGCTGAGATAGGTGGACTGAGACTGAGATAGGTGGACTGAGACTGAGACAGTGGACTGAGGCTGAGACAGTGGACTGAGGCTGAGACAGTGGACTGAGACTGAGACAGTGGACTGTGGCTGAGACAGTGGACTGAGACTGAGATAGGTGGACTGAGGATGAGACAGTGGACTGTGGCTGAGATAGGTGGACTGTGGCTGAGATAGGTGGACTGAGGCTGAGATAGGTGGACTGAGACTGAGATAAGCGGTCTGTGGCTGAGACAGTGGACTGAGACTGAGATAGGTGGACTGTGACTGAGATAGGTGGACTGAGGCTGAGACAGTGGACTGAGACTGAGATAGGTGGACTGAGACTGAGATAAGTGGTCTGTGGCTGAGATAGGTGGACTGTGGCTGAGATAGGTGGACTGTGGCTGAGACAGTGGACTGAGACTGAGACAGTGGACTGAGGCTGAGATAGGTGGACTGTGGCTGAGACAGTGGACTGTGGCTGAGACAGTGGACTGAGACTGAGACAGTGGACTGAGGCTGAGATAGGTGGACTGAAGCTGAGATAGGTGGACTGAGACTGAGATAGGTGGACTGAGACTGAGATAGGTGGACTGAGGCTGAGACTGTGGACTGTGGCTGAGACAGTGGACTGATGCTGAGACAGTGGACTGTGGCTGAGATAGGTTGACTGAGGATGAGACAGTGGACTGAGACTGAGATAAGTGGACTCTGGCTGAGACAGTGGACTGTGGCTGAGACAGTGGACTGAGACTGAGATAAGTGGACTGTGGCTGAGAGAGTGGACTGAGGCTGAGACAGTGAGACTGTGGCTGAGATAGGTGGACTGAGGCTGAGACTGTGGACTGTGGCTGAGATAGGTTGACTGAGGATGAGACAGTGGACTGTGGCTGAGATAGGTGGACTGTGGCTGAGATAGGTGGACTGAGGCTGAGATAGGTGGACTGAGACTGAGATAGGTGGACTGAGACTGAGATAAGTGGTCTGTGGCTGAGACAGTGGACTGAGACTGAGATAGGTGGACTGTGACTGAGATAGGTGGACTGAGGCTGAGACAGTGGACTGAGACTGAGATAGGTGGACTGAGACTGAGATAAGTGGTCTGTGGCTGAGATAGGTGGACTGTGGCTGAGATAGGTGGACTGTGGCTGAGACAGTGGACTGAGACTGAGACAGTGGACTGAGGCTGAGATAGGTGGACTGTGGCTGAGACAGTGGACTGTGGCTGAGACAGTGGACTGAGACTGAGACAGTGGACTGAGGCTGAGATAGGTGGACTGCGGCTGAGATAGGTGGACTGAAGCTGAGATAGGTGGACTGAGACTGAGATAGGTGGACTGAGCCTGAGACAGTGGACTGTGGCTGAGATAGGTTGACTGAGGATGAGACAGTGGACTGAGACTGAGATAAGTGGACTGTGGCTGAGATAGGTGGACTGAGGCTGAGACAGTGGACTGTGGCTGAGACAGTGGACTGAGACTGAGATAAGTGGACTGTGGCTGAGAGAGTGGACTGAGGCTGAGACAGTGGACTGTGGTTGAGATAGGTGGACTGAGGCTGAGACAGTGGACTGAGGCTGAGACAGTGGACTGTGGCTGAGACAGTGGACTGAGGCTGAGACAGTGGACTGTGGCTGAGATAGGTGAACTGAGGCTGAGACAGTGGACTGTGGTTGAGATAGGTGGACTGAGGCTGAGACAGTGGACTGAGACTGAGACAGTGGACTGTGGCTGAGATAGGTGGACTGTGGCTGAGACAGTGGACTGAGACTGAGATAGGTGGACTGAGACTGAGACAGTGGACTGTGGCTGTGACAGTGGACTGAGACTGAGATAGGTGTACTGAGACTGAGACAGTGGACTGTGGCTGAGACAGTGGACTGAGACTGAGATAGGTGGACTGTGGCTGAGACAGTGGACTGTGGCTGAGATAGGTGGACTGTGGCTGAGATAGGTGGACTGTGGCTGAGACAGTGGACTGTGGCTGAGATAGGTGGACTGTGGCTGAGACAGTGGACTGTGGCTGAGATAGGTGGACTGTGGCTGAGACAGTGGACTGAGGCTGAGACAGTGGACTGTGGCTGAGACAGTGGACTGAGGCTGAGACAGTGGACTGTGGTTGAGATAGGTGAACTGAGGCTGAGACAGTGGACTGTGGTTGAGACAGTGGACTGTGGCTGAGATAGGTGGACTGAGGCTGAGACAGTGGACTGAGACTGAGACAGTGGACTGTGGCTGAGACAGTGGACTGAGGCTGAGACAGTGGACTGTGGCTGAGACAGTGGACTGTGGCTGAGACAGTGGACTGAGGCTGAGACAGTGGACTGTGGTTGAGATAGGTGAACTGAGGCTGAGACAGTGGACTGAGGCTGAGACAGTGGACTGTGGTTGAGATAGGTGAACTGAGGCTGAGACAGTGGACTGTGGTTGAGATAGGTGAACTGAGGCTGAGACAGTGGACTGTGGCTGAGACAGTGGACTGTGGCTGAGACAGTGGACTGTGGCTGAGACAGTGGACTGTGGCTGAGACGGTGGACTGAGGGTGAGACAGTGGACTGTGGCTGAGATAGGTGGACTGAGGCTGAGACAGTGGACTGAGGCTGAGACAGTGGACTGAGGCTGAGATAGGTGGACTGAGGCTGAGACAGTGGACTGAGGCTGAGACAGTGGACTGAGGCTGAGATAGGTGGACTGTGGCTGAGACAGTGGACTGAGGGTGAGATAGGTGGACTGTGGCTGAGATAGGTGGACTGTGGCTGAGATAGGTGGACTGTGGCTGAGACAGTGGACTGTGGCTGAGATAGGTGGACTGAGACTGAGACAGTGGACTGTGGCTGAGACAGTGGACTGAGACTGAGATAGGTGGAATGTGGCTGAGACAGTGGACTGTGGCTGAGATAGGTGGACTGTGGCTGAGACAGTGGACTGTGGCTGAGATAGGTGGACTGAGACTGAGACAGTGGACTGTGGCTGAGACAGTGGACTGAGACTGAGATAGGTGGACTGTGGCTGAGACAGTGGACTGTGGCTGAGATAGGTGGACTGTGGCTGAGATAGGTGGACTGTGGCTGAGACAGTGGACTGTGGCTGAGATAGGTGGACTGAGACTGAGACAGTGGACTGTGGCTGAGACAGTGGACTGTGGCTGAGATAGGTGGACTGTGGCTGAGACAGTGGACTGAGGCTGAGACAGTGGACTGTGGCTGAGATAGGTGGACTGTGGCTGAGACAGTGGACTGTGGTTGAGATAGGTGGACTGAGGCTGAGACAGTGGACTGAGGCTGAGACAGTGGACTGTGGCTGAGACAGTGGACTGAGGCTGAGACAGTGGACTGTGGCTGAGATAGGTGAACTGAGGCTGAGACAGTGGACTGTGGTTGAGATAGGTGGACTGAGGCTGAGACAGTGGACTGAGGCTGAGACAGTGGACTGTGGCTGAGACAGTGGACTGAGGCTGAGACAGTGGACAGTGGCTGAGATAGGTGGACTGAGACTGAGACAGTGGACTGTGGCTGAGACAGTGGACTGAGACTGAGATAGGTGGACTGAGACTGAGACAGTGGACTGTGGCTGAGATAGGTGGACTGTGGCTGAGACAGTGGACTGAGACTGAGATAGGTGGACTGAGACTGAGACAGTGGACTGTGGCTGTGACAGTGGACTGAGACTGAGATAGGTGGACTGAGACTGAGACAGTGGACTGTGGCTGAGACAGTGGACTGAGACTGAGATAGGTGGACTGTGGCTGAGACAGTGGACTGAGACTGAGATAGGTGGACTGTGGCTGAGACAGTGGACTGTGGCTGAGATAGGTGGACTGTGGCTGAGATAGGTGGACTGTGGCTGAGACAGTGGACTGTGGCTGAGATAGGTGGACTGTGGCTGAGATAGGTGGACTGTGGCTGAGACAGTGGACTGTGGCTGAGATAGGTGAACTGAGGCTGAGACAGTGGACTGTGGTTGAGATAGGTGGACTGTGGCTGAGACAGTGGACTGTGGCTGAGATAGGTGGACTGTGGCTGAGACAGTGGACTGTGGCTGAGATAGGTGGACTGTGGCTGAGACAGTGGACTGAGGCTGAGACAGTGGACTGTGGCTGAGACAGTGGACTGAGGCTGAGACAGTGGACTGTGGTTGAGATAGGTGAACTGAGGCTGAGACAGTGGACTGTGGTTGAGACAGTGGACTGTGGCTGAGACAGTGGACTGTGGCTGAGATAGGTGGACTGTGGCTGAGACAGTGGACTGTGGCTGAGATAGGTGGACTGAGACTGAGACAGTGGACTGAGGCTGAGACAGTGGACTGAGGCTGAGACAGTGGACTGTGGCTGAGACAGTGGACTGAGGCTGAGACAGTGGACTGTGGTTGAGATAGGTGGACTGAGGCTGAGACAGTGGATTGAGGCTGAGACAGTGGACTGAGGCTGAGACAGTGGACTGTGGTTGAGATAGGTGGACTGAGGCTGAGACAGTGGACTGAGGCTGAGACAGTGGACTGTGGCTGAGACAGTGGACTGAGGCTGAGACAGTGGACTGTGGCTGAGAGAGGTGGACTGAGACTGAGACAGTGGACTGTGGCTGAGACAGTGGACTGAGACTGAGATAGGTGGACTGAGACTGAGACAGTGGACTGTGGCTGAGATAGGTGGACTGTGGCTGAGACAGTGGACTGAGACTGAGATAGGTGGACTGAGACTGAGACAGTGGACTGTGGCTGAGACAGTGGACTGAGACTGAGATAGGTGGACTGTGGCTGAGACAGTGGACTGTGGCTGAGATAGGTGGACTGTGGCTGAGATAGGTGGACTGTGGCTGAGATAGGTGGACTGTGGCTGAGATAGGTGGACTGTGGCTGAGATAGGTGGACTGTGGCTGAGACAGTGGACTGTGGTTGAGATAGGTGGACTGTGGCTGAGACAGTGGACTGAGGCTGAGACAGTGGACTGTGGCTGAGATAGGTGAACTGAGGCTGAGACAGTGGACTGTGGTTGAGATAGGTGGACTGTGGCTGAGACAGTGGACTGTGGCTGAGATAGGTGGACTGTGGCTGAGACAGTGGACTGTGGCTGAGATAGGTGGACTGTGGCTGAGACAGTGGACTGAGGCTGAGACAGTGGACTGTGGCTGAGACAGTGGACTGAGGCTGAGACAGTGGACTGTGGTTGAGATAGGTGAACTGAGGCTGAGACAGTGGACTGTGGTTGAGACAGTGGACTGTGGCTGAGATAGGTGGACTGAGGCTGAGACAGTGGACTGAGACTGAGACAGTGGACTGTGGCTGAGACAGTGGACTGAGGCTGAGACAGTGGACTGTGGCTGAGACAGTGGACTGTGGCTGAGACAGTGGACTGAGGCTGAGACAGTGGACTGTGGTTGAGATAGGTGAACTGAGGCTGAGACAGTGGACTGAGGCTGAGACAGTGGACTGTGGTTGAGATAGGTGAACTGAGGCTGAGACAGTGGACTGTGGTTGAGATAGGTGAACTGAGGCTGAGACAGTGGACTGTGGCTGAGACAGTGGACTGTGGCTGAGACAGTGGACTGTGGCTGAGACAGTGGACTGTGGCTGAGACGGTGGACTGAGGGTGAGACAGTGGACTGTGGCTGAGATAGGTGGACTGAGGCTGAGACAGTGGACTGAGGCTGAGACAGTGGACTGAGGCTGAGATAGGTGGACTGAGGCTGAGACAGTGGACTGAGGCTGAGACAGTGGACTGAGGCTGAGATAGGTGGACTGTGGCTGAGACAGTGGACTGAGGGTGAGATAGGTGGACTGTGGCTGAGATAGGTGGACTGTGGCTGAGATAGGTGGACTGTGGCTGAGACAGTGGACTGTGGCTGAGATAGGTGGACTGAGACTGAGACAGTGGACTGTGGCTGAGACAGTGGACTGAGACTGAGATAGGTGGAATGTGGCTGAGACAGTGGACTGTGGCTGAGATAGGTGGACTGTGGCTGAGACAGTGGACTGTGGCTGAGATAGGTGGACTGAGACTGAGACAGTGGACTGTGGCTGAGACAGTGGACTGAGACTGAGATAGGTGGACTGTGGCTGAGACAGTGGACTGTGGCTGAGATAGGTGGACTGTGGCTGAGATAGGTGGACTGTGGCTGAGACAGTGGACTGTGGCTGAGATAGGTGGACTGAGACTGAGACAGTGGACTGTGGCTGAGACAGTGGACTGTGGCTGAGATAGGTGGACTGTGGCTGAGACAGTGGACTGAGGCTGAGACAGTGGACTGTGGCTGAGATAGGTGGACTGTGGCTGAGACAGTGGACTGTGGTTGAGATAGGTGGACTGAGGCTGAGACAGTGGACTGAGGCTGAGACAGTGGACTGTGGCTGAGACAGTGGACTGAGGCTGAGACAGTGGACTGTGGCTGAGATAGGTGAACTGAGGCTGAGACAGTGGACTGTGGTTGAGATAGGTGGACTGAGGCTGAGACAGTGGACTGAGGCTGAGACAGTGGACTGTGGCTGAGACAGTGGACTGAGGCTGAGACAGTGGACAGTGGCTGAGATAGGTGGACTGAGACTGAGACAGTGGCCTGTGGCTGAGACAGTGGACTGAGACTGAGATAGGTGGACTGAGACTGAGACAGTGGACTGTGGCTGAGATAGGTGGACTGTGGCTGAGACAGTGGACTGAGACTGAGATAGGTGGACTGAGACTGAGACAGTGGACTGTGGCTGTGACAGTGGACTGAGACTGAGATAGGTGGACTGTGGCTGAGACAGTGGACTGTGGCTGAGATAGGTGGACTGTGGCTGAGATAGGTGGACTGTGGCTGAGACAGTGGACTGTGGCTGAGATAGGTGGACTGTGGCTGAGATAGGTGGACTGTGGCTGAGACAGTGGACTGTGGCGGAGATAGGTGGACTGTGGCTGAGACAGTGGACTGAGGCTGAGACAGTGGACTGTGGCTGAGATAGGTGAACTGAGGCTGAGACAGTGGACTGTGGTTGAGATAGGTGGACTGTGGCTGAGACAGTGGACTGTGGCTGAGATAGGTGGACTGTGGCTGAGACAGTGGACTGTGGCTGAGATAGGTGGACTGTGGCTGAGACAGTGGACTGAGGCTGAGACAGTGGACTGTGGCTGAGACAGTGGACTGAGGCTGAGACAGTGGACTGTGGTTGAGATAGGTGAACTGAGGCTGAGACAGTGGACTGTGGTTGAGACAGTGGACTGTGGCTGAGATAGGTGGACTGAGGCTGAGACAGTGGACTGAGACTGAGACAGTGGACTGTGGCTGAGACAGTGGACTGAGGCTGAGACAGTGGACTGTGGCTAAGACAGTGGACTGTGGCTGAGACAGTGGACTGAGGCTGAGACAGTGGACTGTGGTTGAGATAGGTGAACTGAGGCTGAGACAGTGGACTGAGGCTGAGACAGTGGACTGTGGTTGAGATAGGTGAACTGAGGCTGAGACAGTGGACTGTGGTTGAGATAGGTGAACTGAGGCTGAGACAGTGGACTGTGGCTGAGACAGTGGACTGTGGCTGAGACAGTGGACTGTGGCTGAGACAGTGGACTGTGGCTGAGACGGTGGACTGAGGGTGAGACAGTGGACTGTGGCTGAGATAGGTGGACTGAGGCTGAGACAGTGGACTGAGGCTGAGACAGTGGACTGAGGCTGAGATAGGTGGACTGAGGCTGAGACAGTGGACTGAGGCTGAGACAGTGGACTGAGGCTGAGATAGGTGGACTGTGGCTGAGACAGTGGACTGAGGGTGAGATAGGTGGACTGTGGCTGAGATAGGTGGACTGTGGCTGAGATAGGTGGACTGTGGCTGAGACAGTGGACTGTGGCTGAGATAGGTGGACTGAGACTGAGACAGTGGACTGTGGCTGAGACAGTGGACTGAGACTGAGATAGGTGGAATGTGGCTGAGACAGTGGACTGTGGCTGAGATAGGTGGACTGTGGCTGAGACAGTGGACTGTGGCTGAGATAGGTGGACTGAGACTCAGACAGTGGACTGTGGCTGAGACAGTGGACTGAGACTGAGATAGGTGGACTGTGGCTGAGACAGTGGACTGTGGCTGAGATAGGTGGACTGTGGCTGAGATAGGTGGACTGTGGCTGAGACAGTGGACTGTGGCTGAGATAGGTGGACTGAGACTGAGACAGTGGACTGTGGCTGAGACAGTGGACTGTGGCTGAGATTGGTGGACTGTGGCTGAGACAGTGGACTGAGGCTGAGACAGTGGACTGTGGCTGAGATAGGTGGACTGTGGCTGAGACAGTGGACTGTGGTTGAGATAGGTGGACTGAGGCTGAGACAGTGGACTGAGGCTGAGACAGTGGACTGTGGCTGAGACAGTGGACTGAGGCTGAGACAGTGGACTGTGGCTGAGATAGGTGAACTGAGGCTGAGACAGTGGACTGTGGTTGAGATAGGTGGACTGAGGCTGAGACAGTGGACTGAGGCTGAGACAGTGGACTGTGGCTGAGACAGTGGACTGAGGCTGAGACAGTGGACAGTGGCTGAGATAGGTGGACTGAGACTGAGACAGTGGACTGTGGCTGAGACAGTGGACTGAGACTGAGATAGGTGGACTGAGACTGAGACAGTGGACTGTGGCTGAGATAGGTGGACTGTGGCTGAGACAGTGGACTGAGACTGAGATAGGTGGACTGAGACTGAGACAGTGGACTGTGGCTGAGACAGTGGACTGAGACTGAGATAGGTGGACTGTGGCTGAGATAGGTGGACTGTGGCTGAGACAGTGGACTGTGGCTGAGATAGGTGGACTGAGACTGAGACAGTGGACTGTGGCTGAGACAGTGGACTGTGGCTGAGATAGGTGGACTGTGGCTGAGACAGTGGACTGAGGCTGAGACAGTGGACTGTGGCTGAGATAGGTGGACTGTGGCTGAGACAGTGGACTGTGGTTGAGATAGGTGGACTGAGGCTGAGACAGTGGACTGAGGCTGAGACAGTGGACTGTGGCTGAGACAGTGGACTGAGGCTGAGACAGTGGACTGTGGCTGAGATAGGTGAACTGAGGCTGAGACAGTGGACTGTGGTTGAGATAGGTGGACTGTGGCTGAGACAGTGGACTGAGACTGAGATAGGTGGACTGAGACTGAGACAGTGGACTGTGGCTGTGACAGTGGACTGAGACTGAGATAGGTGGACTGAGACTGAGACAGTGGACTGTGGCTGAGACAGTGGACTGAGACTGAGATAGGTGGACTGTGGCTGAGACAGTGGACTGTGGCTGAGATAGGTGAACTGTGGCTGAGACAGTGGACTGAGGCTGAGACAGTGGACTGTGGTTGAGATAGGTGGACTGTGGCTGAGACAGTGGACTGTGGCTGAGATAGGTGGACTGTGGCTGAGACAGTGGTCTGTGGCTGAGATAGGTGGACTGAGGCTGAGACAGTGGACTGAGACTGAGACAGTGGACTGTGGCTGACATAGGTGGACTGAGACTGAGACAGTGGAATGAGGCTGAGACAGTGGACTGTGGCTGAGACAGTGGACTGAGGCTGAGACAGTGGACTGTGGTTGAGATAGGTGAACTGAGGCTGAGACAGTGGACTGTGGTTGAGATAGGTGGACTGTGGCTGAGATAGGTGGACTGTGGCTGAGACAGTGGACTGAGGCTGAGACAGTGGACTGTGGCTGAGATAGGTGGACTGTGGCTGAGACAGTGGACTGTGGCTGAGATAGGTGGACTGTGGCTGAGACAGTGAACTGATGCTGAGACAGTGGACTGTGGCTGAGACAGTGGACTGTGGCTGAGATAGGTGAACTGAGGCTGAGACAGTGGACTGTGGTTGAGATAGGTGGACTGAGGCTGAGACAGTGGACTGTGGCTGAGACAGTGGACTGAGACTGAGATAGGTGGACTGAGACTGAGACAGTGGACTGTGGCTGAGATAGGTGGACTGTGGCTGAGACAGTGGACTGAGACTGAGATAGGTGGACTGAGACTGAGACAGTGGACTGTGGCTGAGACAGTGGACTGAGACTGAGATAGGTGGACTGTGGCTGAGACAGTGGACTGTGGCTGAGATAGGTGGACTGAGGCTGAGACAGTGGACTGTGGCTGAGACAGTGGACTGAGGCTGAGACAGTGGACTGTGGCTGATATAGGTGGACTGAGACTGAGACAGTGGACTGTGGCTGAGACAGTGGACTGAGACTGAGATAGGTGGACTGAGACTGAGACAGTGGACTGTGGCTGAGATAGGTGGACTGTGGCTGAGACAGTGGACTGAGACTGAGATAGGTGGACTGAGACTGAGACAGTGGACTGTGGCTGAGGCAGTGGACTGAGACTGAGATAGGTGGACTGTGGCTGAGACAGTGGACTGTGGCTGAGACAGTGGTTGAGATAGGTGAACTGTGGCTGAGATAGGTGGACTGTGGCTGAGATAGGTGGACTGTGGCTGAGACAGTGGACTGTGGCTGAGATAGGTGGACTGTGGCTGAGATAGGTGGACTGTGGCTGAGACAGTGGACTGTGGCTGAGATAGGTGGACTGTGGCTGAGACAGTGGACTGAGGCTGAGACATTGGACTGTGGCTGAGATAGGTGAACTGAGGCTGAGACAGTGGACTGTGGTTGAGATAGGTGGACTGTGGCTGAGACAGTGGACTGTGGCTGAGATAGGTGGACTGTGGCTGAGACAGTGGACTGTGGCTGAGATAGGTGGACTGTGGCTGAGACAGTGGACTGAGGCTGAGACAGTGGACTGAGGCTGAGACAGTGGACTGAGGCTGAGACAGTGGACTGTGGTTGAGATAGGTGAACTGAGGCTGAGACAGTGGACTGTGGCTGAGATAGGTGGACTGAGGCTCAGACAGTGGACTGAGACTGAGACAGTGGACTGTGGCTGAGACAGTGGACTGAGGCTGAGACAGTGGACTGTGGCTGAGACAGTGGACTGTGGCTGAGACAGTGGACTGAGGCTGAGACAGTGGACTGTGGTTGAGATAGGTGGACTGAGGCTGAGACAGTGGACTGAGGCTGAGACAGTGGACTGTGGTTGAGATAGGTGAACTGAGGCTGAGACAGTGGACTGTGGTTGAGATAGGTGAACTGAGGCTGAGACAGTGGACTGTGGCTGAGACAGTGGACTGTGGCTGAGACAGTGGACTGTGGCTGAGACAGTGGACTGTGGCTGAGACAGTGGACTGTGGCTGAGATGGTGGACTGATGGTGAGACAGTGGACTGTGGCTGAGATAGGTGGACTGAGGCTGAGACAGTGGACTGAGGCTGAGACAGTGGACTGAGGCTGAGATAGGTGGACTGAGGCTGAGACAGTGGACTGAGGCTGAGTCAGTGGACTGAGGCTGAGATAGGTGGACTGTGGCTGAGACAGTGGACTGAGGGTGAGATAGGTGGACTGTGGCTGAGATAGGTGGACTGTGGCTGAGATAGGTGGACTGTGGCTGAGACAGTGGACTGTGGCTGAGATAGGTGGACTGAGACTGAGACAGTGGACTGTGGCTGAGACAGTGGACTGAGACTGAGATAGGTGGACTGTGGCTGAGACAGTGGACTGTGGCTGAGATAGGTGGACTGTGGCTGAGATAGGTGGACTGTGGCTGAGACAGTGGACTGTGGCTAAGATAGGTGGACTGAGACTGAGACAGTGGACTGTGGCTGAGACAGTGGACTGTGGCTGAGATAGGTGGACTGTGGCTGAGACAGTGGACTGAGGCTGAGACAGTGGACTGTGGCTGAGATAGGTGGACTGTGGTTGAGATAGGTGGACTGAGGCTGAGACAGTGGACTGTGGTTGAGATAGGTGGACTGAGGCTGAGACAGTGGACTGAGGCTGAGACAGTGGACTGTGGCTGAGACAGTGGACTGAGGCTGAGACAGTGGACTGTGGCTGAGATAGGTGAACTGAGGCTGAGACAGTGGACTGTGGTTGAGTTAGGTGGACTGAGGCTGAGACAGTGGACTGAGGCTGAGACAGTGGACTGTGGCTGAGACAGTGGACGGAGGCTGAGACAGTGGACTGTGGCTGAGATAGGTGGACTGAGACTGAGACAGTGGACTGTGGCTGAGACAGTGGACTGGGACTGAGATAGGTGGACTGAGACTGAGACAGTGGACTGTGGCTGAGATAGGTGGACTGTGGCTGAGACAGTGGACTGAGACTGAGATAGGTGGACTGAGACTGAGACAGTGGACTGTGGCTGTGACAGTGGACTGAGACTGAGATAGGTGGACTGAGACTGAGACAGTGGACTGTGGCTGAGACAGTGGACTGAGACTGAGATAGGTGGACTGTGGCTGAGACAGTGGACTGTGGCTGAGATAGGTGGACTGTGGCTGAGATAGGTGGACTGTGGCTGAGACAGTGGACTGTGGCTGAGATAGGTGGACTGTGGCTGAGATAGGTGGACTGTGGCTGAGACAGTGGACTGTGGCTGAGATAGGTGGACTGTGGCTGAGACAGTGGACTGAGGCTGAGACAGTGGACTGTGGCTGAGATAGGTGAACTGAGGCTGAGACAGTGGACTGTGGTTGAGATAGGTGGACTGTGGCTGAGACAGTGGACTGTGGCTGAGATAGGTGGACTGTGGCTGAGACAGTGGACTGTGGCTGAGATAGGTGGACTGTGGCTGAGACAGTGGACTGAGGCTGAGACAGTGGACTGTGGCTGAGACAGTGGACTGAGGCTGAGACAGTGGACTGTGGTTGAGATAGGTGAACTGAGGCTGAGACAGTGGACTGTGGTTGAGACAGTGGACTGTGGCTGAGATAGGTGGACTGAGGCTGAGACAGTGGACTGAGACTGAGACAGTGGACTGTGGCTGAGACAGTGGACTGAGGCTGAGACAGTGGACTGTGGCTGAGACAGTGGACTGTGGCTGAGACAGTGGACTGAGGCTGAGACAGTGGACTGTGGTTGAGATAGGTGAACTGAGGCTGAGACAGTGGACTGAGGCTGAGACAGTGGACTGTGGTTGAGATAGGTGAACTGAGGCTGAGACAGTGGACTGTGGTTGAGATAGGTGAACTGAGGCTGAGACAGTGGACTGTGGCTGAGACAGTGGACTGTGGCTGAGACAGTGGACTGTGGCTGAGACAGTGGACTGTGGCTGAGACGGTGGACTGAGGGTGAGACAGTGGACTGTGGCTGAGATAGGTGGACTGAGGCTGAGACAGTGGACTGAGGCTGAGACAGTGGACTGTGGCTGAGACAGTGGACTGAGGCTGAGACAGTGGACTGTGGCTGAGATAGGTGAACTGAGGCTGAGACAGTGGACTGTGGTTGAGTTAGGTGGACTGAGGCTGAGACAGTGGACTGAGGCTGAGACAGTGGACTGTGGTTGAGATAGGTGGACTGAGGCTGAGACAGTGGACTGAGGCTGAGACAGTGGACTGTGGCTGAGACAGTGGACTGAGGCTGAGACAGTGGACTGTGGCTGAGATAGGTGAACTGAGGCTGAGACAGTGGACTGTGGTTGAGTTAGGTGGACTGAGGCTGAGACAGTGGACTGAGGCTGAGACAGTGGACTGTGGCTGAGACAGTGGACTGAGGCTGAGACAGTGGACTGTGGCTGAGATAGGTGGACTGAGACTGAGACAGTGGACTGTGGCTGAGACAGTGGACTGGGACTGAGATAGGTGGACTGAGACTGAGACAGTGGACTGTGGCTGAGATAGGTGGACTGTGGCTGAGACAGTGGACTGAGACTGAGATAGGTGGACTGAGACTGAGACAGTGGACTGTGGCTGTGACAGTGGACTGAGACTGAGATAGGTGGACTGAGACTGAGACAGTGTACTGTGGCTGAGACAGTGGACTGAGACTGAGATAGGTGGACTGTGGCTGAGACAGTGGACTGTGGCTGAGATAGGTGGACTGTGGCTGAGATAGGTGGACTGTGGCTGAGACAGTGGACTGTGGCTGAGATAGGTGGACTGTGGCTGAGATAGGTGGACTGTGGCTGAGACAGTGGACTGTGGCTGAGATAGGTGGACTGTGGCTGAGACAGTGGACTGAGGCTGAGACAGTGGACTGTGGCTGAGATAGGTGAACTGAGGCTGAGACAGTGGACTGTGGTTGAGATAGGTGGACTGTGGCTGAGACAGTGGACTGTGGCTGAGATAGGTGGACTGTGGCTGAGACAGTGGACTGTGGCTGAGATAGGTGGACTGTGGCTGAGACAGTGGACTGAGGCTGAGACAGTGGACTGTGGCTGAGACAGTGGACTGAGGCTGAGACAGTGGACTGTGGTTGAGATAGGTGAACTGAGGCTGAGACAGTGGACTGTGGTTGAGACAGTGGACTGTGGCTGAGATAGGTGGACTGAGGCTGAGACAGTGGACTGAGACTGAGACAGTGGACTGTGGCTGAGACAGTGGACTGAGGCTGAGACAGTGGACTGTGGCTGAGACAGTGGACTGTGGCTGAGACAGTGGACTGAGGCTGAGACAGTGGACTGTGGTTGAGATAGGTGAACTGAGGCTGAGACAGTGGACTGAGGCTGAGACAGTGGACTGTGGTTGAGATAGGTGAACTGAGGCTGAGACAGTGGACTGTGGTTGAGATAGGTGAACTGAGGCTGAGACAGTGGACTGTGGCTGAGACAGTGGACTGTGGCTGAGACAGTGGACTGTGGCTGAGACAGTGGACTGTGGCTGAGACGGTGGACTGAGGGTGAGACAGTGGACTGTGGCTGAGATATGTGGACTGTGGCTGAGACAGTGGACTGAGGCTGAGACAGTGGACTGTGGCTGAGATAGGTGAACTGAGGCTGAGACAGTGGACTGTGGTTGAGATAGGTGGACTGTGGCTGAGACAGTGGACTGTGGCTGAGATAGGTGGACTGTGGCTGAGACAGTGGACTGTGGCTGAGATAGGTGGACTGTGGCTGAGACAGTGGACTGAGGCTGAGACAGTGGACTGTGGCTGAGACAGTGGACTGAGGCTGAGACAGTGGACTGTGGTTGAGATAGGTGAACTGAGGCTGAGACAGTGGACTGTGGTTGAGACAGTGGACTGTGGCTGAGATAGGTGGACTGAGGCTGAGACAGTGGACTGAGACTGAGACAGTGGACTGTGGCTGAGACAGTGGACTGAGGCTGAGACAGTGGACTGTGGCTGAGACAGTGGACTGTGGCTGAGACAGTGGACTGAGGCTGAGACAGTGGACTGTGGTTGAGATAGGTGAACTGAGGCTGAGACAGTGGACTGAGGCTGAGACAGTGGACTGTGGTTGAGATAGGTGAACTGAGGCTGAGACAGTGGACTGTGGTTGAGATAGGTGAACTGAGGCTGAGACAGTGGACTGTGGCTGAGACAGTGGACTGTGGCTGAGACAGTGGACTGTGGCTGAGACAGTGGACTGTGGCTGAGACGGTGGACTGAGGGTGAGACAGTGGACTGTGGCTGAGATAGGTGGACTGTGGCTGAGACAGTGGACTGAGGCTGAGACAGTGGACTGTGGCTGAGACAGTGGACTGAGGCTGAGACAGTGGACTGTGGTTGAGATAGGTGAACTGAGGCTGAGACAGTGGACTGTGGTTGAGACAGTGGACTGTGGCTGAGATAGGTGGACTGAGGCTGAGACAGTGGACTGAGACTGAGACAGTGGACTGTGGCTGAGACAGTGGACTGAGGCTGAGACAGTGGACTGTGGCTGAGACAGTGGACTGTGGCTGAGACAGTGGACTGAGGCTGAGACAGTGGACTGTGGTTGAGATAGGTGAACTGAGGCTGAGACAGTGGACTGAGGCTGAGACAGTGGACTGTGGTTGAGATAGGTGAACTGAGGCTGAGACAGTGGACTGTGGTTGAGATAGGTGAACTGAGGCTGAGACAGTGGACTGTGGCTGAGACAGTGGACTGTGGCTGAGACAGTGGACTGTGGCTGAGACAGTGGACTGTGGCTGAGACGGTGGACTGAGGGTGAGACAGTGGACTGTGGCTGAGATAGGTGGACTGAGGCTGAGACAGTGGACTGAGGCTGAGACAGTGGACTGTGGCTGAGACAGTGGACTGAGGCTGAGACAGTGGACTGTGGCTGAGATAGGTGAACTGAGGCTGAGACAGTGGACTGTGGTTGAGTTAGGTGGACTGAGGCTGAGACAGTGGACTGAGGCTGAGACAGTGGACTGTGGTTGAGATAGGTGGACTGAGGCTGAGACAGTGGACTGAGGCTGAGACAGTGGACTGTGGCTGAGACAGTGGACTGAGGCTGAGACAGTGGACTGTGGCTGAGATAGGTGAACTGAGGCTGAGACAGTGGACTGTGGTTGAGTTAGGTGGACTGAGGCTGAGACAGTGGACTGAGGCTGAGACAGTGGACTGTGGCTGAGACAGTGGACTGTGGCTGTGACAGTGGACTGAGACTGAGATAGGTGGACTGAGACTGAGACAGTGGACTGTGGCTGAGACAGTGGACTGAGACTGAGATAGGTGGACTGTGGCTGAGACAGTGGACTGTGGCTGAGATAGGTGGACTGTGGCTGAGATAGGTGGACTGTGGCTGAGACAGTGGACTGTGGCTGAGATAGGTGGACTGTGGCTGAGATAGGTGGACTGTGGCTGAGACAGTGGACTGTGGCTGAGATAGGTGGACTGTGGCTGAGACAGTGGACTGAGGCTGAGACAGTGGACTGTGGCTGAGATAGGTGAACTGAGGCTGAGACAGTGGACTGTGGTTGAGATAGGTGGACTGTGGCTGAGACAGTGGACTGTGGCTGAGATAGGTGGACTGTGGCTGAGACAGTGGACTGTGGCTGAGATAGGTGGACTGTGGCTGAGACAGTGGACTGAGGCTGAGACAGTGGACTGTGGCTGAGACAGTGGACTGAGGCTGAGACAGTGGACTGTGGTTGAGATAGGTGAACTGAGGCTGAGACAGTGGACTGTGGTTGAGACAGTGGACTGTGGCTGAGATAGGTGGACTGAGGCTGAGACAGTGGACTGAGACTGAGACAGTGGACTGTGGCTGAGACAGTGGACTGAGGCTGAGACAGTGGACTGTGGCTGAGACAGTGGACTGTGGCTGAGACAGTGGACTGAGGCTGAGACAGTGGACTGTGGTTGAGATAGGTGAACTGAGGCTGAGACAGTGGACTGAGGCTGAGACAGTGGACTGTGGTTGAGATAGGTGAACTGAGGCTGAGACAGTGGACTGTGGTTGAGATAGGTGAACTGAGGCTGAGACAGTGGACTGTGGCTGAGACAGTGGACTGTGGCTGAGACAGTGGACTGTGGCTGAGACAGTGGACTGTGGCTGAGACGGTGGACTGAGGGTGAGACAGTGGACTGTGGCTGAGATAGGTGGACTGAGGCTGAGACAGTGGACTGAGGCTGAGACAGTGGACTGAGGCTGAGATAGGTGGACTGAGGCTGAGACAGTGGACTGAGGCTGAGACAGTGGACTGAGGCTGAGATAGGTGGACTGTGGCTGAGACAGTGGACTGAGGGTGAGATAGGTGGACTGTGGCTGAGATAGGCGGACTGTGGCTGAGACAGTGGACTGAGGCTGAGACAGTGGACTGTGGCTGAGATAGGTGGACTGAGGCTGAGACAGTGGACTGTGGTTGAGATAGGTGGACTGTGGCTGAGACAGTGGACTGTGGCTGAGATAGGTGGACTGTGGCTGAGACAGTGGACTGTGGCTGAGATAGGTGGACTGTGGCTGAGACAGTGGACTGAGGCTGAGACAGTGGACTGTGGCTGAGACAGTGGACTGAGGCTGAGACAGTGGACTGTGGTTGAGATAGGTGAACTGAGGCTGAGACAGTGGACTGTGGTTGAGACAGTGGACTGTGGCTGAGATAGGTGGACTGAGGCTGAGACAGTGGACTGAGACTGAGACAGTGGACTGTGGCTGAGACAGTGGACTGAGGCTGAGACAGTGGACTGTGGCTGAGACAGTGGACTGTGGCTGAGACAGTGGACTGAGGCTGAGACAGTGGACTGTGGTTGAGATAGGTGAACTGAGGCTGAGACAGTGGACTGAGGCTGAGACAGTGGACTGTGGTTGAGATAGGTGAACTGAGGCTGAGACAGTGGACTGTGGTTGAGATAGGTGAACTGAGGCTGAGACAGTGGACTGTGGCTGAGACAGTGGACTGTGGCTGAGACAGTGGACTGTGGCTGAGACAGTGGACTGTGGCTGAGACGGTGGACTGAGGGTGAGACAGTGGACTGTGGCTGAGATAGGTGGACTGTGGCTGAGACAGTGGACTGAGGCTGAGACAGTGGACTGTGGCTGAGACAGTGGACTGAGGCTGAGACAGTGGACTGTGGTTGAGATAGGTGAACTGAGGCTGAGACAGTGGACTGTGGTTGAGACAGTGGACTGTGGCTGAGATAGGTGGACTGAGGCTGAGACAGTGGACTGAGACTGAGACAGTGGACTGTGGCTGAGACAGTGGACTGAGGCTGAGACAGTGGACTGTGGCTGAGACAGTGGACTGTGGCTGAGACAGTGGACTGAGGCTGAGACAGTGGACTGTGGTTGAGATAGGTGAACTGAGGCTGAGACAGTGGACTGAGGCTGAGACAGTGGACTGTGGTTGAGATAGGTGAACTGAGGCTGAGACAGTGGACTGTGGTTGAGATAGGTGAACTGAGGCTGAGACAGTGGACTGTGGCTGAGACAGTGGACTGTGGCTGAGACAGTGGACTGTGGCTGAGACAGTGGACTGTGGCTGAGACGGTGGACTGAGGGTGAGACAGTGGACTGTGGCTGAGATAGGTGGACTGAGGCTGAGACAGTGGACTGAGGCTGAGACAGTGGACTGTGGCTGAGACAGTGGACTGAGGCTGAGACAGTGGACTGTGGCTGAGATAGGTGAACTGAGGCTGAGACAGTGGACTGTGGTTGAGTTAGGTGGACTGAGGCTGAGACAGTGGACTGAGGCTGAGACAGTGGACTGTGGTTGAGATAGGTGAACTGAGGCTGAGACAGTGGACTGTGGCTGAGACAGTGGACTGTGGCTGAGACAGTGGACTGTGGCTGAGACAGTGGACTGTGGCTGAGACGGTGGACTGAGGGTGAGACAGTGGACTGTGGCTGAGATAGGTGGACTGAGGCTGAGACAGTGGACTGAGGCTGAGACAGTGGACTGAGGCTGAGATAGGTGGACTGAGGCTGAGACAGTGGACTGAGGCTGAGACAGTGGACTGAGGCTGAGATAGGTGGACTGTGGCTGAGACAGTGGACTGAGGGTGAGATAGGTGGACTGTGGCTGAGATAGGCGGACTGTGGCTGAGACAGTGGACTGAGGCTGAGACAGTGGACTGTGGCTGAGATAGGTGGACTGAGGCTGAGACAGTGGACTGTGGTTGAGATAGGTGGACTGTGGCTGAGACAGTGGACTGTGGCTGAGATAGGTGGACTGTGGCTGAGACAGTGGACTGTGGCTGAGATAGGTGGACTGTGGCTGAGACAGTGGACTGAGGCTGAGACAGTGGACTGTGGCTGAGACAGTGGACTGAGGCTGAGACAGTGGACTGTGGTTGAGATAGGTGAACTGAGGCTGAGACAGTGGACTGTGGTTGAGACAGTGGACTGTGGCTGAGATAGGTGGACTGAGGCTGAGACAGTGGACTGAGGCTGAGACAGTGGACTGTGGCTGAGACAGTGGACTGAGGCTGAGACAGTGGACTGTGGTTGAGATAGGTGAACTGAGGCTGAGACAGTGGACTGTGGTTGAGACAGTGGACTGTGGCTGAGATAGGTGGACTGAGGCTGAGACAGTGGACTGAGACTGAGACAGTGGACTGTGGCTGAGACAGTGGACTGAGGCTGAGACAGTGGACTGTGGCTGAGACAGTGGACTGTGGCTGAGATAGGTGAACTGAGGCTGAGACAGTGGACTGTGGTTGAGATAGGTGGACTGTGGCTGAGACAGTGGACTGTGGCTGAGATAGGTGGACTGTGGCTGAGACAGTGGACTGTGGCTGAGATAGGTGGACTGTGGCTGAGACAGTGGACTGAGGCTGAGACAGTGGACTGTGGCTGAGACAGTGGACTGAGGCTGAGACAGTGGACTGTGGTTGAGATAGGTGAACTGAGGCTGAGACAGTGGACTGTGGTTGAGACAGTGGACTGTGGCTGAGATAGGTGGACTGAGGCTGAGACAGTGGACTGAGACTGAGACAGTGGACTGTGGCTGAGACAGTGGACTGAGGCTGAGACAGTGGACTGTGGCTGAGACAGTGGACTGTGGCTGAGACAGTGGACTGAGGCTGAGACAGTGGACTGTGGTTGAGATAGGTGAACTGAGGCTGAGACAGTGGACTGAGGCTGAGACAGTGGACTGTGGTTGAGATAGGTGAACTGAGGCTGAGACAGTGGACTGTGGTTGAGATAGGTGAACTGAGGCTGAGACAGTGGACTGTGGCTGAGACAGTGGACTGTGGCTGAGACAGTGGACTGTGGCTGAGACAGTGGACTGTGGCTGAGACGGTGGACTGAGGGTGAGACAGTGGACTGTGGCTGAGATAGGTGGACTGAGGCTGAGACAGTGGACTGAGGCTGAGACAGTGGACTGAGGCTGAGATAGGTGGACTGAGGCTGAGACAGTGGACTGAGGCTGAGACAGTGGACTGAGGCTGAGATAGGTGGACTGTGGCTGAGACAGTGGACTGAGGGTGAGATAGGTGGACTGTGGCTGAGATAGGCGGACTGTGGCTGAGACAGTGGACTGAGGCTGAGACAGTGGACTGTGGCTGAGATAGGTGGACTGAGGCTGAGACAGTGGACTGTGGTTGAGATAGGTGGACTGTGGCTGAGACAGTGGACTGTGGCTGAGATAGGTGGACTGTGGCTGAGACAGTGGACTGTGGCTGAGATAGGTGGACTGTGGCTGAGACAGTGGACTGAGGCTGAGACAGTGGACTGTGGCTGAGACAGTGGACTGAGGCTGAGACAGTGGACTGTGGTTGAGATAGGTGAACTGAGGCTGAGACAGTGGACTGTGGTTGAGACAGTGGACTGTGGCTGAGATAGGTGGACTGAGGCTGAGACGGTGGACTGAGGCTGAGATAGGTGGACTGTGGCTGAGACAGTGGACTGAGGCTGAGACAGTGGACTGTGGCTGAGATAGGTGGACTGAGGCTGAGACAGTGGACTGTGGCTGAGATAGGTGGACTGTGGCTGAGACAGTGGACTGTGGCTGAGATAGGTGGACTGTGGCTGAGACAGTGGACTGAGGCTGAGACAGTGGACTGTGGCTGAGACATTGGACTGAGGCTGAGACAGTGGACTGTGGTTGAGATAGGTGAACTGAGGCTGAGACAGTGGACTGTGGTTGAGATAGGTGAACTGAGGCTGAGACAGTGGACTGTGGCTGAGACAGTGGACTGTGGCTGAGACAGTGGACTGTGGCTGAGACGGTGGACTGAGGCTGAGATAGGTGGACTGTGGCTGAGACAGTGGACTGAGGGTGAGATAGGCGGACTGTGGCTGAGACAGTGGACTGAGGCTGAGACAGTGGACTGTGGCTGAGATAGGTGGATTGAGGCTGAGACAGTGGACTGTGGCTGAGATAGGTGGACTGTGGCTGAGACAGTGGACTGTGGCTGAGATAGGTGGACTGTGGCTGAGACAGTGGACTGAGGCTGAGACAGTGGACTGTGGCTGAGACAGTGGACTGAGGCTGAGACAGTGGACTGTGGTTGAGATAGGTGAACTGAGGCTGAGACAGTGGACTGAGGCTGAGACAGTGGACTGTGGTTGAGATAGGTGGACTGTGGCTGAGACAGTGGACTGTGGCTGAGATAGGTGGACTGTGGCTGAGACAGTGGACTGAGGCTGAGACAGTGGACTGTGGCTGAGATAGGTGGACTGAGGCTGAGACAGTGGACTGAGACTGAGACAGTGGACTGTGGTTGAGATAGGTGGACTGTGGCTGAGACAGTGGACTGTGGCTGAGATAGGTGGACTGTGGCCGAGACAGTGGTCTGTGGCTGAGATAGGTGGACTGAGGCTGAGACAGTGGACTGTGGCTGACATAGGTGGACTGAGGCTGAGACAGTGGAATGAGGCTGAGACAGTGGACTGTGGCTGAGACAGTGGACTGAGGCTGAGACAGTGGACTGTGGTTGAGATAGGTGAACTGAGGCTGAGACAGTGGACTGTGGTTGAGATAGGTGGACTGTGGCTGAGATAGGTGGACTGTGGCTGAGACAGTGGACTGAGGCTGAGTCAGTGGACTGTGGCTGAGATAGGTGGACTGTGGCTGAGACAGTGGACTGTGGCTGAGATAGGTGGACTGTGGCTGAGACAGTGAACTGAGGCTGAGACAGTGGACTGTGGCTGAGATAGGTGGACTGTGGCTGAGATAGGTGGACTGTGGCTGAGACAGTGGACTGAGGCTGAGACAGTGGACTGTGGCTGAGATAGGTGGACTGAGGCTGAGACAGTGGACTGTGGCTGAGATAGGTGGACTGTGGCTGAGATAGGTGGACTGAGGCTGAGACAGTGGACTGTGGCTGAGACAGTGGACTGTGGTTGAGACAGTGGACTGTGGTTGAGATAGGTGGACTGTGGCTGAGACAGTGGACTGAGGCTGAGACAGTGGACTGTGGCTGAGATAGGTGGACTGAGGCTGAGACAGTGGACTGAGACTGAGACAGTGGACTGTGGTTGAGATAGGTGGACTGTGGCTGAGACAGTGGACTGTGGCTGAGATAGGTGGACTGTGGCCGAGACAGTGGTCTGTGGCTGAGATAGGTGGACTGAGGCTGAGACAGTGGACTGTGGCTGACATAGGTGGACTGAGGCTGAGACAGTGGAATGAGGCTGAGACAGTGGACTGTGGCTGAGACAGTGGACTGAGGCTGAGACAGTGGACTGTGGTTGAGATAGGTGAACTGAGGCTGAGACAGTGGACTGTGGTTGAGATAGGTGGACTGTGGCTGAGATAGGTGGACTGTGGCTGAGACAGTGGACTGAGGCTGAGTCAGTGGACTGTGGCTGAGATAGGTGGACTGTGGCTGAGACAGTGGACTGTGGCTGAGATAGGTGGACTGTGGCTGAGACAGTGAACTGAGGCTGAGACAGTGGACTGTGGCTGAGATAGGTGGACTGTGGCTGAGATAGGTGGACTGTGGCTGAGACAGTGGACTGAGGCTGAGACAGTGGACTGTGGCTGAGATAGGTGGACTGAGGCTGAGACAGTGGACTGTGGCTGAGATAGCTGGACTGTGGCTGAGATAGGTGGACTGAGGCTGAGACAGTGGACTGTGGCTGAGACAGTGGACTGTGGTTGAGACAGTGGACTGTGGTTGAGATAGGTGGACTGTGGCTGAGACAGTGGACTGTGGCTGAGATAGGTGGACTGTGGCTGAGACAGTGGACTGTGGCTGAAACAGTGGACTGTGACTGAGATAGGTGGACTGTGGCTGAGATAGGTGGACTGAGGCTGAGACAGTGGACTGTGGCTGAGATAGGTGGACTGTGGCTGAGACAGTGGACTGAGGCTGAGACAGTGGACTGAGGCTGAGATAGGTGGACTGTGGCTGAGATAGGTGGACTGTGGCTGAGACAGTGGACTGAGGCTGAGACAGTGGACTGTGGCTGAGACAGTGGACTGTGGCTGAGATAGGTGGACTGTGGCTGAGACAGTGGACTGAGGCTGAGACAGTGGACTGTGGCTGAGACAGTGGACTGAGGCTGAGACAGTGGACTGTGGTTGAGATAGGTGAACTGAGGCTGAGACAGTGGACTGTGGTTGAGACACTGGACTGTGGTTGAGATAGGTGGACTGTGGCTGAGACAGTGGACTGTGGCTGAGATAGGTGGACTGTGGCTGAGACAGTCGACTGTGGCTGAGATAGGTGGACTGTGGCTGAGACAGTGGACTGAGGCTGAGACAGTGGACTGTGGCTGAGGTAGGTGGACTGTGGCTGAGACAGTGGACTGAGGCTGAGACAGTGGACTGTGGCTGAGATAGGTGGACTGTGGCTGAGACAGTGGACTGAGGCTGAGACAGTGGACTGTGGTTGAGATAGGTGGACTGTGGCTGAGACAGTGGACTGTGGCTGAAATAGGTGGACTGTGGCTGAGACAGTGGACTGAGGCTGAGACAGTGGACTGTGGTTGAGATAGGTGGACTGTGGCTGAGACAGTGGACTGTGGCTGAAATAGGTGGACTGTGGCTGAGACAGTGGACTGAGGCTGAGACAGTGGACTGTGGTTGAGATAGGTGGACTGAGGCTGAGACAGTGGACTGTGGCTGAGACAGTGGACTGTGGCTGAGACAGTGGACTGTGGCTGAGACAGTGGACTGTGGCTGAGACGGTGGACTGAGGGTGAGACAGTGGACTGTGGCTGAGATAGGTGGACTGAGGCTGAGACAGTGGACTGAGGCTGAGACAGTGGACTGAGGTTGAGATAGGTGGACTGAGGCTGAGACAGTGGACTGAGGCTGAGACAGTGGACTGAGGCTGAGATAGGTGGACTGTGGCTGAGACAGTGGACTGAGGCTGAGACAGTGGACTCTGGCTGAGATAGGTGGACTGAGGCTGAGACAGTGGACTGTGGCTGAGATAGGTGGACTGTGGCTGAGACAGTGGACTGTGGCTGAGATAGGTGGACTGTGGCTGAGACAGTGGACTGAGGCTGAGACAGTGGACTGTGGCTGAGACAGTGGACTGAGGCTGAGACAGTGGACTGAGGCTGAGATAGGTGGACTGTGGCTGAGACAGTGGACTGTGGTTGAGATAGGTGGACTGTGGCTGAGACAGTGGACTGTGGCTGAGATAGGTGGACTGTGGCTGAGACAGTGGACTGTGGCTGAGATAGGTGAACTGAGGCTGAGACAGTGGACTGAGGCTGAGATAGGTGGACTGTGGTTGAGATAGGTGAACTGAGGCTGAGACAGTGGACTGTGGCTGAGATAGGTGGACTGTGGCTGAGACAGTGGACTGTGGCTGAGACAGTGGACTGAGACTGAGATAGGTGGACTGTGGTTGAGATAGGTGAACTGAGGATGAGACAGTGGACTGTGGCTTAGATAGGTGGACTGTGGCTGAGACAGTGGACTGTGGTTGAGATAGGTGGACTGTGGCTGAGACAGTGGACTGTGGCTGAGATAGGTGGACTGTGGCTGAGACAGTGGACTGTGGCTGAGATAGGTGAACTGAGGCTGAGACAGTGGACTGAGGCTGAGATAGGTGGACTGTGGTTGAGATAGGTGAACTGAGGCTGAGACAGTGGACTGTGGCTGAGATAGGTGGACTGTGGCTGAGACAGTGGACTGTGGCTGAGACAGTGGACTGAGACTGAGATAGGTGGACTGTGGTTGAGATAGGTGAACTGAGGCTGAGACAGTGGACTGTGGCTGAGATAGGTGGACTGTGGCTGAGACAGTGGACTGAGACTGAGATAGGTGGACTGTGGCTGAGATAGGTGAACTGAGGCTGAGACAGTGGACTGTGGTTGAGATAGGTGGACTGTGGCTGAGACAGTGGACTGAGACTGAGATAGGTGGACTGTGGTTGAGATAGGTGAACTGAGGCTGAGACAGTGGACTGTGGCTGAGATAGGTGGACTGTGGCTGAGACAGTGGACTGAGACTGAGATAGGTGGACTGTGGTTGAGATAGGTGAACTGAGGCTGAGACAGTGGACTGTGGCTGAGATAGGTGGACTGTGGCTGAGACAGTGGACTGAGACTGAGATAGGTGGACTGTGGCTGAGATAGGTGAACTGAGGCTGAGACAGTGGACTGTGGCTGAGATAGGTGGACTGTGGCTGAGACAGTGGACTGAGACTGAGATAGGTGGACTGTGGCTGAGATAGGTGAACTGAGGCTGAGACAGTGGACTGTGGTTGAGATAGGTGAACTGAGGCTGAGACAGTGGACTGTGGCTGAGATAGGTGGACTGTGGCTGAGACAGTGGACTGAGACTGAGATAGGTGGACTGTGGCTGAGACAGTGGACTGTGGCTGAGATAGGTGAACTGAGGCTGAGACAGTGGACTGTGGTTGAGATAGGTGAACTGAGGCTGAGACAGTGTACTGTGGCCGAGATAGGTGGACTGTGGCTGAGACAGTGGACTGTGGCTGAGATAGGTGGACTGTGGCTGAGACAGTGGACTGTGGCTGAAATAGGTGGACTGAGGCTGAGACAGTGGACTGTGGCTGAGACAGTGGACTGTGGCTGAGACAGTGGACTGTGGCTGAGACAGTGGACTGTGGCTGAGACGGTGGACTGAGGGTGAGACAGTGGACTGTGGCTGAGATAGGTGGACTGAGGCTGAGACAGTGGACTGAGGCTGAGACAGTGGACTGAGGTTGAGATAGGTGGACTGAGGCTGAGACAGTGGACTGAGGCTGAGACAGTGGACTGAGGCTGAGATAGGTGGACTGTGGCTGAGACAGTGGACTGAGGGTGAGATAGGTGGACTGTGGCTGAGATAGGCGGACTGTGGCTGAGACAGTGGACTGAGGCTGAGACAGTGGACTCTGGCTGAGATAGGTGGACTGAGGCTGAGACAGTGGACTGTGGCTGAGATAGGTGGACTGTGGCTGAGACAGTGGACTGTGGCTGAGATAGGTGGACTGTGGCTGAGACAGTGGACTGAGGCTGAGACAGTGGACTGTGGCTGAGACAGTGGACTGAGGCTGAGACAGTGGACTGAGGCTGAGATAGGTGGACTGTGGCTGAGACAGTGGACTGTGGTTGAGATAGGTGGACTGTGGCTGAGACAGTGGACTGTGGCTGAGATAGGTGGACTGTGGCTGAGACAGTGGACTGTGGCTGAGATAGGTGAACTGAGGCTGAGACAGTGGACTGAGGCTGAGATAGGTGGACTGTGGTTGAGATAGGTGAACTGAGGCTGAGACAGTGGACTGTGGCTGAGATAGGTGGACTGTGGCTGAGACAGTGGACTGTGGCTGAGACAGTGGACTGAGACTGAGATAGGTGGACTGTGGTTGAGATAGGTGAACTGAGGCTGAGACAGTGGACTGTGGCTTAGATAGGTGGACTGTGGCTGAGACAGTGGACTGTGGTTGAGATAGGTGGACTGTGGCTGAGACAGTGGACTGTGGCTGAGATAGGTGGACTGTGGCTGAGACAGTTGACTGTGGCTGAGATAGGTGAACTGAGGCTGAGACAGTGGACTGAGGCTGAGATAGGTGGACTGTGGTTGAGATAGGTGAGCTGAGGCTGAGACAGTGGACTGTGGCTGAGATAGGTGGACTGTGGCTGAGACAGTGGACTGTGGCTGAGACAGTGGACTGAGACTGAGATAGGTGGACTGTGGTTGAGATAGGTGAACTGAGGCTGAGACAGTGGACTGTGGCTGAGATAGGTGGACTGTGGCTGAGACAGTGGACTTAGACTGAGATAGGTGGACTGTGGCTGAGATAGGTGAACTGAGGCTGAGACAGTGGACTGTGGTTGAGATAGGTGGACTGTGGCTGAGACAGTGGACTGAGACTGAGATAGGTGGACTGTGGTTGAGATAGGTGAACTGAGGCTGAGACAGTGGACTGTGGCTGAGATAGGTGGACTGTGGCTGAGACAGTGGACTGAGACTGAGATAGGTGGACTGTGGTTGAGATAGGTGAACTGAGGCTGAGACAGTGGACTGTGGCTGAGATAGGTGGACTGTGGCTGAGACAGTGGACTGAGACTGAGATAGGTGGACTGTGGCTGAGATAGGTGAACTGAGGCTGAGACAGTGGACTGTGGCTGAGATAGGTGGACTGTGGCTGAGACAGTGGACTGAGACTGAGATAGGTGGACTGTGGCTGAGATAGGTGAACTGAGGCTGAGACAGTGGACTGTGGTTGAGATAGGTGAACTGAGGCTGAGACAGTGGACTGTGGCTGAGATAGGTGGACTGTGGCTGAGACAGTGGACTGAGACTGAGATAGGTGGACTGTGGCTGAGACAGTGGACTGTGGCTGAGATAGGTGAACTGAGGCTGAGACAGTGGACTGTGGTTGAGATAGGTGAACTGAGGCTGAGACAGTGTACTGTGGCCGAGATAGGTGGACTGTGGCTGAGACAGTGGACTGTGGCTGAGATAGGTGGACTGTGGCTGAGACAGTGGACTGTGGCTGAGATAGGTGGACTGTGGCTGAGACAGTGGACTGAGGCTGAGACAGTGGACTGTGGCTGAGACAGTGGACTGAGGCTGAGACAGTGGACTGTGGTTGAGATAGGTGAACTGAGGCTGAGACAGTGGACTGTGGTTGAGACAGTGGACTGTGGCTGAGATAGGTGGACTGAGGCTGAGACAGTGGACTGAGACTGAGACAGTGGACTGTGGCTGAGACAGTGGACTGAGGCTGAGACAGTGGACTGTGGCTGAGACAGTGGACTGTGGCTGAGACAGTGGACTGAGGCTGAGACAGTGGACTGTGGTTGAGATAGGTGAACTGAGGCTGAGACAGTGGACTGAGGCTGAGACAGTGGACTGTGGTTGAGATAGGTGAACTGAGGCTGAGACAGTGGACTGTGGTTGAGATAGGTGAACTGAGGCTGAGACAGTGGACTGTGGCTGAGACAGTGGACTGTGGCTGAGACAGTGGACTGTGGCTGAGACAGTGGACTGTGGCTGAGACGGTGGACTGAGGGTGAGACAGTGGACTGTGGCTGAGATAGGTGGACTGAGGCTGAGACAGTGGACTGAGGCTGAGACAGTGGACTGAGGCTGAGATAGGTGGACCGAGGCTGAGACAGTGGACTGAGGCTGAGACAGTGGACTGAGGCTGAGATAGGTGGACTGTGGCTGAGACAGTGGACTGAGGGTGAGATAGGTGGACTGTGGCTGAGATAGGTGGACTGTGGCTGAGATAGGTGGACTGTGGCTGAGACAGTGGACTGTGGCTGAGATAGGTGGACTGAGAATGAGACAGTGGACTGTGGCTGAGACAGTGGACTGAAACTGAGATAGGTGGAATGTGGCTGAGACAGTGGACTGTGGCTGAGATAGGTGGACTGTGGCTGAGACAGTGGACTGTGGCTGAGATAGGTGGACTGAGACTGAGACAGTGGACTGTGGCTGAGACAGTGGACTGTGGCTGAGATAGGTGGACTGTGGCTGAGATAGGTGGACTGTGGCTGAGACAGTGGACTGTGGCTGAGATAGGTGGACTGAGACTGAGACAGTGGACTGTGGCTGAGACAGTGGACTGTGGCTGAGATAGGTGGACTGTGGCTGAGACAGTGGACTGAGGCTGAGACAGTGGACTGTGGCTGAGATAGGTGGACTGTGGCTGAGACAGTGGACTGTGGCTGAGATAGGTGGACTGAGAATGAGACAGTGGACTGTGGCTGAGACAGTGGACTGAAACTGAGATAGGTGGAATGTGGCTGAGACAGTGGACTGTGGCTGAGATAGGTGGACTGTGGCTGAGACAGTGGACTGTGGCTGAGATAGGTGGACTGAGACTGAGACAGTGGACTGTGGCTGAGACAGTGGACTGTGGCTGAGATAGGTGGACTGTGGCTGAGATAGGTGGACTGTGGCTGAGACAGTGGACTGTGGCTGAGATAGGTGGACTGAGACTGAGACAGTGGACTGTGGCTGAGACAGTGGACTGTGGCTGAGATAGGTGGACTGTGGCTGAGACAGTGGACTGAGGCTGAGACAGTGGACTGTGGCTGAGATAGGTGGACTGTGGCTGAGACAGTGGACTGTGGTTGAGATAGGTGGACTGAGGCTGAGACAGTGGACTGAGGCTGAGACAGTGGACTGTGGCTGAGACAGTGGACTGAGGCTGAGACAGTGGACTGTGGCTGAGATAGGTGAACTGAGGCTGAGACAGTGGACTGTGGTTGAGATAGGTGGACTGAGGCTGAGACAGTGGACTGAGGCTGAGACAGTGGACTGTGGCTGAGACAGTGGACTGAGGCTGAGACAGTGGACTGTGGCTGAGATAGGTGGACTGAGACTGAGACAGTGGACTGTGGCTGAGACAGTGGACTGAGACTGAGATAGGTGGACTGAGACTGAGACAGTGGACTGTGGCTGAGATAGGTGGACTGTGGCTGAGACAGTGGACTGTGGCTGAAATAGGTGGACTGTGGCTGAGACAGTGGACTGAGGCTGAGACAGTGGACTGTGGTTGAGATAGGTGGACTGTGGCTGAGACAGTGGACTGTGGCTGAAATAGGTGGACTGTGGCTGAGACAGTGGACTGAGGCTGAGACAGTGGACTGTGGTTGAGATAGGTGGACTGAGGCTGAGACAGTGGAATGTGGCTGAGACAGTGGACTGTGGCTGAGACAGTGGACTGTGGCTGAGACAGTGGACTGTGGCTGAGACGGTGGACTGAGGGTGAGACAGTGGACTGTGGCTGAGATAGGTGGACTGAGGCTGAGACAGTGGACTGAGGCTGAGACAGTGGACTGAGGTTGAGATAGGTGGACTGAGGCTGAGACAGTGGACTGAGGCTGAGACAGTGGACTGAGGCTGAGATAGGTGGACTGTGGCTGAGACAGTGGACTGAGGGTGAGATAGGTGGACTGTGGCTGAGATAGGCGGACTGTGGCTGAGACAGTGGACTGAGGCTGAGACAGTGGACTCTGGCTGAGATAGGTGGACTGAGGCTGAGACAGTGGACTGTGGCTGAGATAGGTGGACTGTGGCTGAGACAGTGGACTGTGGCTGAGATAGGTGGACTGTGGCTGAGACAGTGGACTGAGGCTGAGACAGTGGACTGTGGCTGAGACAGTGGACTGAGGCTGAGACAGTGGACGGAGGCTGAGATAGGTGGACTGTGGCTGAGACAGTGGACTGTGGTTGAGATAGGTGGACTGTGGCTGAGACAGTGGACTGTGGCTGAGATAGGTGGACTGTGGCTGAGACAGTGGACTGTGGCTGAGATAGGTGAACTGAGGCTGAGACAGTGGACTGAGGCTGAGATAGGTGGACTGTGGTTGAGATAGGTGAACTGAGGCTGAGACAGTGGACTGTGGCTGAGATAGGTGGACTGTGGCTGAGACAGTGGACTGTGGCTGAGACAGTGGACTGAGACTGAGATAGGTGGACTGTGGTTGAGATAGGTGAACTGAGGCTGAGACAGTGGACTGTGGCTTAGATAGGTGGACTGTGGCTAAGACAGTGGACTGTGGTTGAGATAGGTGGACTGTGGCTGAGACAGTGGACTGTGGCTGAGATAGGTGGACTGTGGCTGAGACAGTGGACTGTGGCTGAGATAGGTGAACTGAGGCTGAGACAGTGGACTGAGGCTGAGATAGGTGGACTGTGGTTGAGATAGGTGAACTGAGGCTGAGACAGTGGACTGTGGCTGAGATAGGTGGACTGTGGCTGAGACAGTGGACTGTGGCTGAGACAGTGGACTGTGGCTGAGACAGTGGACTGTGGCTGAGACAGTGGACTGAGACTGAGATAGGTGGACTGTGGTTGAGATAGGTGAACTGAGGCTGAGACAGTGGACTGTGGCTGAGATAGGTGGACTGTGGCTGAGACAGTGGACTGAGACTGAGATAGGTGGACTGTGGCTGAGATAGGTGAACTGAGGCTGAGACAGTGGACTGTGGTTGAGATAGGTGGACTGTGGCTGAGACAGTGGACTGAGACTGAGATAGGTGGACTGTGGTTGAGATAGGTGAACTGAGGCTGAGACAGTGGACTGTGGCTGAGATAGGTGGACTGTGGCTGAGACAGTGGACTGAGACTGAGATAGGTGGACTGTGGTTGAGATAGGTGAACTGAGGCTGAGACAGTGGACTGTGGCTGAGATAGGTGGACTGTGGCTGAGACAGTGGACTGAGACTGAGATAGGTGGACTGTGGCTGAGATAGGTGAACTGAGGCTGAGACAGTGGACTGTGGCTGAGATAGGTGGACTGTGGCTGAGACAGTGGACTGAGACTGAGATAGGTGGACTGTGGCTGAGATAGGTGAACAGAGGCTGAGACAGTGGACTGTGGTTGAGATAGGTGAACTGAGGCTGAGACAGTGGACTGTGGCTGAGATAGGTGGACTGTGGCTGAGACAGTGGACTGAGACTGAGATAGGTGGACTGTGGCTGAGACAGTGGACTGTGGCTGAGATAGGTGAACTGAGGCTGAGACAGTGGACTGTGGTTGAGATAGGTGAACTGAGGCTGAGACAGTGTACTGTGGCCGAGATAGGTGGACTGTGGCTGAGACAGTGGACTGTGGCTGAGATAGGTGGACTGTGGCTGAGACAGTGGACTGTGGCTGAGATAGGTGGACTGTGGCTGAGACAGTGGACTGAGGCTGAGACAGTGGACTGTGGCTGAGACAGTGGACTGAGGCTGAGACAGTGGACTGTGGTTGAGATAGGTGAACTGAGGCTGAGACAGTGGACTGTGGTTGAGACAGTGGACTGTGGCTGAGATAGGTGGACTGAGGCTGAGACAGTGGACTGTGGTTGAGATAGGTGAACTGAGGCTGAGACAGTGGACTGTGGCTGAGACAGTGGACTGTGGCTGAGACAGTGGACTGTGGCTGAGACAGTGGACTGTGGCTGAGACGGTGGACTGAGGGTGAGACAGTGGACTGTGGCTGAGATAGGTGGACTGAGGCTGAGACAGTGGACTGAGGCTGAGACAGTGGACTGAGGCTGAGATAGGTGGACTGAGGCTGAGACAGTGGACTGAGGCTGAGACAGTGGACTGAGGCTGAGATAGGTGGACTGTGGCTGAGACAGTGGACTGAGGGTGAGATAGGTGGACTGTGGCTGAGATAGGTGGACTGTGGCTGAGATAGGTGGACTGTGGCTGAGACAGTGGACTGTGGCTGAGATAGGTGGACTGAGAATGAGACAGTGGACTGTGGCTGAGACAGTGGACTGAGACTGAGATAGGTGGAATGTGGCTGAGACAGTGGACTGTGGCTGAGATAGGTGGACTGTGGCTGAGACAGTGGACTGTGGCTGAGATAGGTGGACTGAGACTGAGACAGTGGACTGTGGCTGAGACAGTGGACTGAGACTGAGATAGGTGGACTGTGGCTGAGACAGTGGACTGTGGCTGAGATAGGTGGACTGTGGCTGAGTAGGTGGACTGTGGCTGAGACAGTGGACTGTGGCTGAGATAGGTGGACTGAGACTGAGACAGTGGACTGTGGCTGAGACAGTGGACTGTGGCTGAGATAGGTGGACTGTGGCTGAGACAGTGGACTGAGGCTGAGATAGGTGGACTGTGGTTGAGATAGGTGAACTGAGGCTGAGACAGTGGACTGTGGCTGAGATAGGTGGACTGTGGCTGAGACAGTGGACTGTGGCTGAGACAGTGGACTGAGACTGAGATAGGTGGACTGTGGTTGAGATAGGTGAACTGAGGCTGAGACAGTGGACTGTGGCTTAGATAGGTGGACTGTGGCTGAGACAGTGGACTGTGGTTGAGATAGGTGGACTGTGGCTGAGACAGTGGACTGTGGCTGAGATAGGTGAACTGAGGCTGAGACAGTGGACTGTGGCTGAGATAGGTGGACTTGGCTGAGACAGTGGACTGTGGTTGAGATAGGTGGACTGAGGCTGAGACAGTGGACTGTGGCTGAGACAGTGGACTGTGGCTGAGACAGTGGACTGTGGCTGAGACAGTGGACTGTGGCTGAGACGGTGGACTGAGGGTGAGACAGTGGACTGTGGCTGAGATAGGTGGACTGAGGCTGAGACAGTGGACTGAGGCTGAGACAGTGGACTGAGGTTGAGATAGGTGGACTGAGGCTGAGACAGTGGACTGAGGCTGAGACAGTGGACTGAGGCTGAAATAGGTGGACTGTGGCTGAGACAGTGGACTGAGGGTGAGATAGGTGGACTGTGGCTGAGATAGGCGGACTGTGGCTGAGACAGTGGACTGAGGCTGAGACAGTGGACTCTGGCTGAGATAGGTGGACTGAGGCTGAGACAGTGGACTGTGGCTGAGATAGGTGGACTGTGGCTGAGACAGTGGACTGTGGCTGAGATAGGTGGACTGTGGCTGAGACAGTGGACTGAGGCTGAGACAGTGGACTGTGGCTGAGACAGTGGACTGAGGCTGAGACAGTGGACTGAGGCTGAGATAGGTGGACTGTGGCTGAGACAGTGGACTGTGGTTGAGATAGGTGGACTGTGGCTGAGACAGTGGACTGTGGCTGAGATAGGTGGACTGTGGCTGAGACAGTGGACTGTGGCTGAGATAGGTTAACTGAGGCTGAGACAGTGGACTGTGGCTGAGATAGGTGGACTGTGGCTGAGACAGTGGACTGTGGCTGACACAGTGGACTGAGACTGAGATAGGTGGACTGTGGTTGAGATAGGTGAACTGAGGCTGAGACAGTGGACTGTGGCTTAGATAGGTGGACTGTGGCTGAGACAGTGGACTGTGGTTGAGATAGGTGGACTGTGGCTGAGACAGTGGACTGTGGCTGAGATAGGTGGACTGTGGCTGAGACAGTGGACTGTGGCTGAGATAGGTGAACTGAGGCTGAGACAGTGGACTGAGGCTGAGATAGGTGGACTGTGGTTGAGATAGGTGAACTGAGGCTGAGACAGTGGACTGTGGCTGAGATAGGTGGACTGTGGCTGAGACAGTGGACTGTGGCTGAGACAGTGGACTGAGACTGAGATAGGTGGACTGTGGTTGAGATAGGTGAACTGAGGCTGAGACAGTGGACTGTGGCTGAGATAGGTGGACTGTGGCTGAGACAGTGGACTGAGACTGAGATAGGTGGACTGTGGCTGAGATAGGTGAACTGAGGCTGAGACAGTGGACTGTGGTTGAGATAGGTGGACTGTGGCTGAGACAGTGGACTGAGACTGAGATAGGTGGACTGTGGTTGAGATAGGTGAACTGAGGCTGAGACAGTGGACTGTGGCTGAGATAGGTGGACTGTGGCTGAGACAGTGGACTGAGACTGAGATAGGTGGACTGTGGTTGAGATAGGTGAACTGAGGCTGAGACAGTGGACTGTGGCTGAGATAGGTGGACTGTGGCTGAGACAGTGGACTGAGACTGAGATAGGTGGACTGTGGCTGAGATAGGTGAACTGAGGCTGAGACAGTGGACTGTGGCTGAGATAGGTGGACTGTGGCTGAGACAGTGGACTGAGACTGAGATAGGTGGACTGTGGCTGAGATAGGTGAACTGAGGCTGAGACAGTGGACTGTGGTTGAGATAGGTGAACTGAGGCTGAGACAGTGGACTGTGGCTGAGATAGGTGGACTGTGGCTGAGACAGTGGACTGTGGCTGAGATAGGTGAACTGAGGCTGAGACAGTGGACTGTGGTTGAGATAGGTGAACTGAGGCTGAGACAGTGTACTGTGGCCGAGATAGGTGGACTGTGGCTGAGACAGTGGACTGTGGCTGAGATAGGTGGACTGTGGCTGAGACAGTGGACTGTGGCTGAGATAGGTGGACTGTGGCTGAGACAGTGGACTGAGGCTGAGACAGTGGACTGTGGCTGAGACAGTGGACTGAGGCTGAGACAGTGGACTGTGGTTGAGATAGGTGAACTGAGGCTGAGACAGTGGACTGTGGTTGAGACAGTGGACTGTGGCTGAGATAGGTGGACTGAGGCTGAGACAGTGGACTGAGACTGAGACAGTGGACTGTGGCTGAGACAGTGGACTGAGGCTGAGACAGTGGACTGTGGCTGAGACAGTGGACTGTGGCTGAGACAGTGGACTGAGGCTGAGACAGTGGACTGTGGTTGAGATAGGTGAACTGAGGCTGAGACAGTGGACTGAGGCTGAGACAGTGGACTGTGGTTGAGATAGGTGAACTGAGGCTGAGACAGTGGACTGTGGTTGAGATAGGTGAACTGAGGCTGAGACAGTGGACTGTGGCTGAGACAGTGGACTGTGGCTGAGACAGTGGACTGTGGCTGAGACAGTGGACTGTGGCTGAGACGGTGGACTGAGGGTGAGACAGTGGACTGTGGCTGAGATAGGTGGACTGAGGCTGAGACAGTGGACTGAGGCTGAGACAGTGGACTGAGGCTGAGATAGGTGGACTGAGGCTGAGACAGTGGACTGAGGCTGAGACAGTGGACTGAGGCTGAGATAGGTGGACTGTGGCTGAGACAGTGGACTGAGGGTGAGATAGGTGGACTGTGGCTGAGATAGGTGGACTGTGGCTGAGATAGGTGGACTGTGGCTGAGACAGTGGACTGTGGCTGAGATAGGTGGACTGAGAATGAGACAGTGGACTGTGGCTGAGACAGTGGACTGAGACTGAGATAGGTGGAATGTGGCTGAGACAGTGGACTGTGGCTGAGATAGGTGGACTGTGGCTGAGACAGTGGACTGTGGCTGAGATAGGTGGACTGAGACTGAGACAGTGGACTGTGGCTGAGACAGTGGACTGAGACTGAGATAGGTGGACTGTGGCTGAGACAGTGGACTGTGGCTGAGATAGGTGGACTGTGGCTGAGATAGGTGGACTGTGGCTGAGACAGTGGACTGTGGCTGAGATAGGTGGACTGAGACTGAGACAGTGGACTGTGGCTGAGACAGTGGACTGTGGCTGAGATAGGTGGACTGTGGCTGAGACAGTGGACTGAGGCTGAGATAGGTGGACTGTGGTTGAGATAGGTGAACTGAGGCTGAGACAGTGGACTGTGGCTGAGACAGTGGACTGAGACTGAGATAGGTGGACTGTGGTTGAGATAGGTGAACTGAGGCTGAGACAGTGGACTGTGGCTTAGATAGGTGGACTGTGGCTGAGACAGTGGACTGTGGTTGAGATAGGTGGACTGTGGCTGAGACAGTGGACTGTGGCTGAGATAGGTGGACTGTGGCTGAGACAGTGGACTGAGACTGAGATAGGTGGACTGTGGCTGAGATAGGTGAACTGAGGCTGAGACAGTGGACTGTGGTTGAGATAGGTGAACTGAGGCTGAGACAGTGGACTGTGGCTGAGATAGGTGGACTGTGGCTGAGACAGTGGACTGTGGCTGAGATAGGTGAACTGAGGCTGAGACAGTGGACTGTGGTTGAGATAGGTGAACTGAGGCTGAGACAGTGTACTGTGGCCGAGATAGGTGGACTGTGGCTGAGACAGTGGACTGTGGCTGAGATAGGTGGACTGTGGCTGAGACAGTGGACTGTGGCTGAGATAGGTGGACTGTGGCTGAGACAGTGGACTGAGGCTGAGACAGTGGACTGTGGCTGAGACAGTGGACTGAGGCTGAGACAGTGGACTGTGGTTGAGATAGGTGAACTGAGGCTGAGACAGTGGACTGTGGTTGAGACAGTGGACTGTGGCTGAGATAGGTGGACTGAGGCTGAGACAGTGGACTGAGACTGAGACAGTGGACTGTGGCTGAGACAGTGGACTGAGGCTGAGACAGTGGACTGTGGCTGAGACAGTGGACTGTGGCTGAGACAGTGGACTGAGGCTGAGACAGTGGACTGTGGTTGAGATAGGTGAACTGAGGCTGAGACAGTGGACTGAGGCTGAGACAGTGGACTGTGGTTGAGATAGGTGAACTGAGGCTGAGACAGTGGACTGTGGTTGAGATAGGTGAACTGAGGCTGAGACAGTGGACTGTGGCTGAGACAGTGGACTGTGGCTGAGACAGTGGACTGTGGCTGAGACAGTGGACTGTGGCTGAGACGGTGGACTGAGGGTGAGACAGTGGACTGTGGCTGAGAT
The DNA here is from genome assembly GCA_964016885.1 of Eledone cirrhosa. NCBI lineage: Eukaryota > Metazoa > Mollusca > Cephalopoda > Octopoda > Eledonidae > Eledone > Eledone cirrhosa. The sequence continues at coordinate 210,781,262 of OZ024741.1, read as the reverse complement.
AGGTGGACTGAGGCTGAGACAGTGGACTGAGGCTGAGACAGTGGACTGAGGCTGAGATAGGTGGACTGAGGCTGAGACAGTGGACTGAGGCTGAGACAGTGGACTGAGGCTGAGATAGGTGGACTGTGGCTGAGACAGTGGACTGAGGGTGAGATAGGTGGACTGTGGCTGAGATAGGTGGACTGTGGCTGAGATAGGTGGACTGTGGCTGAGACAGTGGACTGTGGCTGAGATAGGTGGACTGAGAATGAGACAGTGGACTGTGGCTGAGACAGTGGACTGAGACTGAGATAGGTGGAATGTGGCTGAGACAGTGGACTGTGGCTGAGATAGGTGGACTGTGGCTGAGACAGTGGACTGTGGCTGAGATAGGTGGACTGAGACTGAGACAGTGGACTGTGGCTGAGACAGTGGACTGAGACTGAGATAGGTGGACTGTGGCTGAGACAGTGGACTGTGGCTGAGATAGGTGGACTGTGGCTGAGATAGGTAGACTGTGGCTGAGACAGTGGACTGTGGCTGAGATAGGTGGACTGAGACTGAGACAGTGGACTGTGGCTGAGACAGTGGACTGTGGCTGAGATAGGTGGACTGTGGCTGAGACAGTGGACTGAGGCTGAGATAGGTGGACTGTGGTTGAGATAGGTGAACTGAGGCTGAGACAGTGGACTGTGGCTGAGACAGTGGACTGAGACTGAGATAGGTGGACTGTGGTTGAGATAGGTGAACTGAGGCTGAGACAGTGGACTGTGGCTTAGATAGGTGGACTGTGGCTGAGATAGGTGGACTGTGGCTGAGACAGTGGACTGTGGCTGAGATAGGTGGACTGTGGCTGAGACAGTGGACTGTGGCTGAGATAGGTGAACTGAGGCTGAGACAGTGGACTGAGGCTGAGATAGGTGGACTGTGGTTGAGATAGGTGAACTGAGGCTGAGACAGTGGACTGTGGCTGAGATAGGTGGACTGTGGCTGAGACAGTGGACTGTGGCTGAGACAGTGGACTGAGACTGAGATAGGTGGACTGTGGTTGAGATAGGTGAACTGAGGCTGAGACAGTGGACTGTGGCTGAGATAGGTGGACTGTGGCTGAGACAGTGGACTGAGACTGAGATAGGTGGACTGTGGCTGAGATAGGTGAACTGAGGCTGAGACAGTGGACTGTGGTTGAGATAGGTGGACTGTGGCTGAGACAGTGGACTGAGGCTGAGACAGTGGACTGTGGCTGAGATAAGTGGACTGTGGCTGAGATAGGTGGACTGAGACTGAGACAGTGGACTGAGGCTGAGATAAGTGGACTGTGGCTGAGACAGTGGACTGAGGCTGAGACAGTGGACTGTGGCCGAGACAGTGGACTGTAGCTGAGACAGTGGACTGTGGCTGAGACAGTGGACTGTGGCTGAGACAGTGGACTGTGGCTGAGATAGGTGGACCGAGATAGAGACAGTGGACTGTGGCTGAGACAGTGAACTGAGACTGAGATAGGTGGACTGAGGCTAAGACAGTGGACTGAGGCTGAGACAGTGGACTGAGGCTGAGACAGTGGACTGAGACTGAGACAGTGGACTGTGGCTGAGACAGTGGACTGAGACTGAGATAAGTGGACTGTGGCTGAGATAGGTGGACTGTGGCTGAGATAGGTGGACTGTGGCTGAGACAGTGGACTGTGGCTGAGACAGTGGACTGTGACTGAGATAGGTGGACTGAGGCAGAGACAGTGGACTGAGACTGAGATAGGTGGACTGAGGCTGAGACAGTGGAATGAGACTGAGACAGTGGACTGTGGCTGAGACAGTGGACTGTGGCTGAGACGGTGGACTCTGGCTGAGATAGGTGGATTGTGGCTGAGACAGTGGACTGTGGCTGAGATAGGTGTACTGAGGCTGAGACGGTGGACTGAGGCTGAGACAATGGACTGTGGCTGAGACAGTGGACTGTGGCTGAGATAGGTGGACTGTGGCTGAGATAGGTGGACTGAGGCTGAGACAGTGGACTGTGGCTGAGATAGGTGTACTGAGGATGAGACAGTGGACTGAGGCTGAGACAATGGACTGTGGCTGAGACAGTGGACTGTGGCTGAGATAGGTGGACTGTGGCTGAGATAGGTGGACTGAGGCTGAGACAGTGGACTGTGGCTGAGATAGGTGTACTGAGGCTGAGACAGTGGACTGAGGCTGAGACAATGGACTGTGGCTCAGACAGTGGACTGTAGCTGAGACAGTGGACTGTGGCTGAGACAGTGAACTGAGGCTGAGACAGTGGACTGTGGCTGAGACAGTGGACTGTGGCTGAGATAGGTGGACTGAGGCTGAGACAGTGGACTGAGGCTGAGACAGTGGACTGTGGCTGAGACAGTGGACTGTGGCTGAGATAGGTGGACTGTGGCTGAGATAGGTGGACTGAGGCTGAGACAGTGGACTGTGGCTGAGATAGGTGTACTGAGGCTGAGACAGTGGACTGAGGCTGAGACAATGGACTGTGGCTGAGACAGTGGACTGTGGCTGAGATAGGTGGACTGTGGCTGAGATAGGTGGACTGAGGCTGAGACAGTGGACTGTGGCAGAGATAGGTGGACTGTGGCTGAGATAGGTGGACTGAGGCTGAGACAGTGGACTGTGGCTGAGATAGGTGGACTGTGGCTGAGACAGTGGACTGTGGCTGAGACTGTGGACTGAGACTGAGACAGTGGACTGAGGCTGAGATAGTGGACTGTGGCTGAGATACGTGGACTGTGGCTGAGATAGGTGGACTGAGGCTGAGGTAGGTGGACTGAGACTGAGATAGGTGGACTGTGGCTGAGATAGGTGGACTGAGGCTGAGACAGTGGACTGTGGCTGAGATAGGTGGACTGTGGCTGAGATAGGTGGACTGAGGCTGACACAGTGGACTGAGGCTGAGACAGTGGACTGTGGCTGAGACAGTGGACTCTGGCTGAGTTAGGTGGATTGTGGCTGAGACAGTGGACTGTGGCTGAGACAGTGGACTGAGACTGAGATAGGTGTACTGAGGCTGAGACAGTGGACTGTGGCTGAGATAGGTGTACTGAGGCTGAGACAGTGGACTGTGGCTGAGACAGTGGACTGAGACTGAGACAGTGGACTGAGGCTGAGATAGGTTGACTGAGGATGAGACAGTGGACTGTGGCTGAGATAGGTGGACTATGGCTGAGATAGGTGGACTGAGGCTGAGGTAGGTGGACTGAGACTGAGATAGGTGGACTGAGGCTGAGACTGTGGACTGTGGCTGAGATAGGTTGACTGAGGATGAGACAGTGCACTGTGGCTGAGATAGGTGGACTGTGGCTGAGATAGGTGGACTGAGGCTGAGATAGGTGGACTGAGGCTGAGGTAGGTGGACTGAGACTGAGATAGGTGGACTGTGGCTGAGATAGGTGGACTGAGGCTGAGACAGTGGACTGTGGCTGAGATAGGTGGACTGTGGCTGAGATAGGTGGACTGAGGCTGAGACAGTGGACTGAGGCTGAGACAGTGGACTGTGGCTGAGACAGTGGACTCTGGCTGAGTTAGGTGGATTGTGGCTGAGACAGTGGACTGTGGCTGAGACAGTGGACTGAGACTGAGATAGGTGTACTGAGGCTGAGACAGTGGACTGTGGCTGAGATAGGTGTACTGAGGCTGAGACAGTGGACTGTGGCTGAGACAGTGGACTGAGACTGAGACAGTGGACTGAGGCTGAGACTGTGGACTGTGGCTGAGATAGGTTGACTGAGGATGAGACAGTGGACTGTGGCTGAGATAGGTGGACTATGGCTGAGATAGGTGGACTGAGGCTGAGGTAGGTGGACTGAGACTGAGATAGGTGGACTGAGGCTGAGACTGTGGACTGTGGCTGAGATAGGTTGACTGAGGATGAGACAGTGGACTGTGGCTGAGATAGGTGGACTGTGGCTGAGATAGGTGGACTGAGGCTGAGATAGGTGGACTGAGACTGAGATAAGTGGTCTGTGGCTGAGACAGTGGACTGAGACTGAGATAGGTGGACTGTGACTGAGATAGGTGGACTGAGGCTGAGACAGTGGACTGAGACTGAGATAGGTGGACTGAGACTGAGATAAGTGGTCTGTGGCTGAGATAGGTGGACTGTGGCTGAGATAGGTGGACTGTGGCTGAGACAGTGGACTGAGACTGAGACAGTGGACTGAGGCTGAGATAGGTGGACTGTGGCTGAGACAGTGGACTGTGGCTGAGAGAGTGGACTGAGACTGAGACAGTGGACTGAGGCTGAGATAGGTGGACTGTGGCTGAGAGAGGTGGACTGAAGCTGAGATAGGTGGACTGAGACTGAGATAGGTGGACTGAGACTGAGATAGGTGGACTGAGGCTGAGACTGTGGACTGTGGCTGAGACAGTGGACTGTGGCTGAGACATTGGACTGTGGCTGAGACAGTGGACTGAGACTGACATAAGTGGACTGTGGCTGAGAGAGTGGACTGAGGCTGAGACAGTTAGACTGTGGCTGAGATAGGTGGACTGAGGCTGAGACTGTGGACTGTGGCTGAGATAGGTTGACTGAGGATGAGACAGTGGACTGTGGCTGAGATAGGTGGACTGTGGCTGAGATAGTTGGACTGAGGCTGAGATAGGTGGACTGAGACTGAGATAGGTGGACTGAGACTGAGATTAGTGGTCTGTGGCTGAGACAGTGGACTGAGACTGAGATAGGTGGACTGTGACTGAGATAAGTGGACTGAGGCTGAGACATTGGACTGAGACTGAGATAGGTGGACTGAGACTGAGATAAGTGGTCTGTGGCTGAGATAGGTGGACTGTGGCTGAGATAGGTGGACTGAGGCTGAGACAGTGGACTGTGGCTGAGATAGGTGTACTGAGGCTGAGACAGTGGACTGAGGCTGAGACAATGGACTGTGGCTCAGACAGTGGACTGTAGCTGAGACAGTGGACTGTGGCTGAGACAGTGAACTGAGGCTGAGACAGTGGACTGTGGCTGAGACAGTGGACTGTGGCTGAGATAGGTGGACTGAGGCTGAGACAGTGGACTGAGGCTGAGACAGTGGACTGTGGTTGAGACAGTGGACTGTGGCTGAGATAGGTGGACTGTGGCTGAGATAGGTGGACTGAGGCTGAGACAGTGGACTGTGGCTGAGATAGGTGTACTGAGGCTGAGACAGTGGACTGAGGCTGAGACAATGGACTGTGGCTGAGACAGTGGACTGTGGCTGAGATAGGTGGACTGTGGCTGAGATAGGTGGACTGAGGCTGAGACAGTGGACTGTGGCTGAGATAGGTGGACTGTGGCTGAGATAGGTGGACTGAGGCTGAGACAGTGGACTGTGGCTGAGATAGGTGGACTGTGGCTGAGACAGTGGACTGTGGCTGAGACTGTGGACTGAGACTGAGACAGTGGACTGAGGCTGAGATAGTGGACTGTGGCTGAGATACGTGGACTGTGGCTGAGATAGGTGGACTGAGGCTGAGGTAGGTGGACTGAGACTGAGATAGGTGGACTGTGGCTGAGATAGGTGGACTCAGGCTGAGACAGTGGACTGTGGCTGAGATAGGTGGACTGTGGCTGAGATAGGTGGACTGAGGCTGACACTGGACTGAGGCTGAGACAGTGGACTGTGGCTGAGACAGTGGACTCTGGCTGAGTTAGGTGGATTGTGGCTGAGACAGTGGACTGTGGCTGAGACAGTGGACTGAGACTGAGATAGGTGTACTGAGGCTGAGACAGTGGACTGTGGCTGAGATAGGTGTACTGAGGCTGAGACAGTGGACCGTGGCTGAGACAGTGGACTGAGACTGAGACAGTGGACTGAGGCTGAGATAGGTTGACTGAGGATGAGACAGTGGACTGTGGCTGAGATAGGTGGACTATGGCTGAGATAGGTGGACTGAGGCTGAGGTAGGTGGACTGAGACTGAGATAGGTGGACTGAGGCTGAGACTGTGGACTGTGGCTGAGATAGGTTGACTGAGGATGAGACAGTGCACTGTGGCTGAGATAGGTGGACTGTGGCTGAGATAGGTGGAATGAGGCTGAGATAGGTGGACTGAGGCTGAGGTAGGTGGACTGAGACTGAGATAGGTGGACTGTGGCTGAGATAGGTGGACTGAGGCTGAGACAGTGGACTGTGGCTGAGATAGGTGGACTGTGGCTGAGATAGGTGGACTGAGGCTGAGACAGTGGACTGAGGCTGAGACAGTGGACTGTGGCTGAGACAGTGGACTCTGGCTGAGTTAGGTGGATTGTGGCTGAGACAGTGGACTGTGGCTGAGACAGTGGACTGAGACTGAGATAGGTGTACTGAGGCTGAGACAGTGGACTGTGGCTGAGATAGGTGTACTGAGGCTGAGACAGTGGACTGTGGCTGAGACAGTGGACTGAGACTGAGACAGTGGACTGAGGCTGAGACTGTGGACTGTGGCTGAGATAGGTTGACTGAGGATGAGACAGTGGACTGTGGCTGAGATAGGTGGACTATGGCTGAGATAGGTGGACTGAGGCTGAGGTAGGTGGACTGAGACTGAGATAGGTGGACTGAGGCTGAGACTGTGGACTGTGGCTGAGATAGGTTGACTGAGGATGAGACAGTGGACTGTGGCTGAGATAGGTGGACTGTGGCTGAGATAGGTGGACTGAGGCTGAGATAGGTGGACTGAGACTGAGATAAGTGGTCTGTGGCTGAGACAGTGGACTGAGACTGAGATAGGTGGACTGTGACTGAGATAGGTGGACTGAGGCTGAGACAGTGGACTGAGACTGAGATAGGTGGACTGAGACTGAGATAAGTGGTCTGTGGCTGAGATAGGTGGACTGTGGCTGAGATAGGTGGACTGTGGCTGAGACAGTGGACTGAGACTGAGACAGTGGACTGAGGCTGAGATAGGTGGACTGTGGCTGAGACAGTGGACTGTGGCTGAGAGAGTGGACTGAGACTGAGACAGTGGACTGAGGCTGAGATAGGTGGACTGTGGCTGAGAGAGGTGGACTGAAGCTGAGATAGGTGGACTGAGACTGAGATAGGTGGACTGAGACTGAGATAGGTGGACTGAGGCTGAGACTGTGGACTGTGGCTGAGACAGTGGACTGAGGCTGAGACATTGGACTGTGGCTGAGACAGTGGACTGAGACTGACATAAGTGGACTGTGGCTGAGAGAGTGGACTGAGGCTGAGACAGTGAGACTGTGGCTGAGATAGGTGGACTGAGGCTGAGACTGTGGACTGTGGCTGAGATAGGTTGACTGAGGATGAGACAGTGGACTGTGGCTGAGATAGGTGGACTGTGGCTGAGATAGTTGGACTGAGGCTGAGATAGGTGGACTGAGACTGAGATAGGTGGACTGAGACTGAGATTAGTGGTCTGTGGCTGAGACAGTGGACTGAGACTGAGATAGGTGGACTGTGACTGAGATAGGTGGACTGAGGCTGAGACAGTGGACTGAGACTGAGATAGGTGGACTGAGACTGAGATAAGTGGTCTGTGGCTGAGATAGGTGGACTGTGGCTGAGATAGGTGGACTGAGGCTGAGACAGTGGACTGTGGCTGAGATAGGTGTACTGAGGCTGAGACAGTGGACTGAGGCTGAGACAATGGACTGTGGCTCAGACAGTGGACTGTAGCTGAGACAGTGGACTGTGGCTGAGACAGTGAACTGAGGCTGAGACAGTGGACTGTGGCTGAGACAGTGGACTGTGGCTGAGATAGGTGGACTGAGGCTGAGACAGTGGACTGAGGCTGAGACAGTGGACTGTGGTTGAGACAGTGGACTGTGGCTGAGATAGGTGGACTGTGGCTGAGATAGGTGGACTGAGGCTGAGACAGTGGACTGTGGCTGAGATAGGTGTACTGAGGCTGAGACAGTGGACTGAGGCTGAGACAATGGACTGTGGCTGAGACAGTGGACTGTGGCTGAGATAGGTGGACTGTGGCTGAGATAGGTGGACTGAGGCTGAGATAGGTGGACTGAGGCTGAGGTAGGTGGACTGAGACTGAGATAGGTGGACTGAGGCTGAGACTGTGGACTGTGGCTGAGATAGGTTGACTGAGGATGAGACAGTGGACTGTGGCTGAGATAGGTGGACTGTGGCTGAGATAGGTGGACTGAGGCTGAGATAGGTGGACTGAGACTGAGATAAGTGGTCTGTGGCTGAGACAGTGGACTGAGACTGAGATAGGTGGACTGTGACTGAGATAGGTGGACTGAGGCTGAGACAGTGGACTGAGACTGAGATAGGTGGACTGAGACTGAGATAAGTGGTCTGTGGCTGAGATAGGTGGACTGTGGCTGAGATAGGTGGACTGTGGCTGAGACAGTGGACTGAGACTGAGACAGTGGACTGAGGCTGAGATAGGTGGACTGTGGCTGAGACAGTGGACTGTGGCTGAGAGAGTGGACTGAGACTGAGACAGTGGACTGAGGCTGAGATAGGTGGACTGTGGCTGAGAGAGGTGGACTGAAGCTGAGATAGGTGGACTGAGACTGAGATAGGTGGACTGAGACTGAGATAGGTGGACTGAGGCTGAGACTGTGGACTGTGGCTGAGACAGTGGACTGTGGCTGAGACATTGGACTGTGGCTGAGACAGTGGACTGAGACTGACATAAGTGGACTGTGGCTGAGAGAGTGGACTGAGGCTGAGACAGTTAGACTGTGGCTGAGATAGGTGGACTGAGGCTGAGACTGTGGACTGTGGCTGAGATAGGTTGACTGAGGATGAGACAGTGGACTGTGGCTGAGATAGGTGGACTGTGGCTGAGATAGTTGGACTGAGGCTGAGATAGGTGGACTGAGACTGAGATAGGTGGACTGAGACTGAGATTAGTGGTCTGTGGCTGAGACAGTGGACTGAGACTGAGATAGGTGGACTGTGACTGAGATAAGTGGACTGAGGCTGAGACATTGGACTGAGACTGAGATAGGTGGACTGAGACTGAGATAAGTGGTCTGTGGCTGAGATAGGTGGACTGTGGCTGAGATAGGTGGACTGAGGCTGAGACAGTGGACTGTGGCTGAGATAGGTGTACTGAGGCTGAGACAGTGGACTGAGGCTGAGACAATGGACTGTGGCTCAGACAGTGGACTGTAGCTGAGACAGTGGACTGTGGCTGAGACAGTGAACTGAGGCTGAGACAGTGGACTGTGGCTGAGACAGTGGACTGTGGCTGAGATAGGTGGACTGAGGCTGAGACAGTGGACTGAGGCTGAGACAGTGGACTGTGGTTGAGACAGTGGACTGTGGCTGAGATAGGTGGACTGAGGCTGAGACAGTGGACTGTGGCTGAGATAGGTGTACTGAGGCTGAGACAGTGGACTGAGGCTGAGACAATGGACTGTGGCTGAGACAGTGGACTGTGGCTGAGATAGGTGGACTGTGGCTGAGATAGGTGGACTGAGGCTGAGACAGTGGACTGTGGCTGAGATAGGTGGACTGTGGCTGAGATAGGTGGACTGAGGCTGAGACAGTGGACTGTGGCTGAGATAGGTGGACTGTGGCTGAGACAGTGGACTGTGGCTGAGACTGTGGACTGAGACTGAGACAGTGGACTGAGGCTGAGATAGTGGACTGTGGCTGAGATACGTGGACTGTGGCTGAGATAGGTGGACTGAGGCTGAGGTAGGTGGACTGAGACTGAGATAGGTGGACTGTGGCTGAGATAGGTGGACTCAGGCTGAGACAGTGGACTGTGGCTGAGATAGGTGGACTGTGGCTGAGATAGGTGGACTGAGGCTGACACTGGACTGAGGCTGAGACAGTGGACTGTGGCTGAGACAGTGGACTCTGGCTGAGTTAGGTGGATTGTGGCTGAGACAGTGGACTGTGGCTGAGACAGTGGACTGAGACTGAGATAGGTGTACTGAGGCTGAGACAGTGGACTGTGGCTGAGATAGGTGTACTGAGGCTGAGACAGTGGACCGTGGCTGAGACAGTGGACTGAGACTGAGACAGTGGACTGAGGCTGAGATAGGTTGACTGAGGATGAGACAGTGGACTGTGGCTGAGATAGGTGGACTATGGCTGAGATAGGTGGACTGAGGCTGAGGTAGGTGGACTGAGACTGAGATAGGTGGACTGAGGCTGAGACTGTGGACTGTGGCTGAGATAGGTTGACTGAGGATGAGACAGTGCACTGTGGCTGAGATAGGTGGACTGTGGCTGAGATAGGTGGAATGAGGCTGAGATAGGTGGACTGAGGCTGAGGTAGGTGGACTGAGACTGAGATAGGTGGACTGTGGCTGAGATAGGTGGACTGAGGCTGAGACAGTGGACTGTGGCTGAGATAGGTGGACTGTGGCTGAGATAGGTGGACTGAGGCTGAGACAGTGGACTGAGGCTGAGACAGTGGACTGTGGCTGAGACAGTGGACTCTGGCTGAGTTAGGTGGATTGTGGCTGAGACAGTGGACTGTGGCTGAGACAGTGGACTGAGACTGAGATAGGTGTACTGAGGCTGAGACAGTGGACTGTGGCTGAGATAGGTGTACTGAGGCTGAGACAGTGGACTGTGGCTGAGACAGTGGACTGAGACTGAGACAGTGGACTGAGGCTGAGACTGTGGACTGTGGCTGAGATAGGTTGACTGAGGATGAGACAGTGGACTGTGGCTGAGATAGGTGGACTATGGCTGAGATAGGTGGACTGAGGCTGAGGTAGGTGGACTGAGACTGAGATAGGTGGACTGAGGCTGAGACTGTGGACTGTGGCTGAGATAGGTTGACTGAGGATGAGACAGTGGACTGTGGCTGAGATAGGTGGACTGTGGCTGAGATAGGTGGACTGAGGCTGAGATAGGTGGACTGAGACTGAGATAAGTGGTCTGTGGCTGAGACAGTGGACTGAGACTGAGATAGGTGGACTGTGACTGAGATAGGTGGACTGAGGCTGAGACAGTGGACTGAGACTGAGATAGGTGGACTGAGACTGAGATAAGTGGTCTGTGGCTGAGATAGGTGGACTGTGGCTGAGATAGGTGGACTGTGGCTGAGACAGTGGACTGAGACTGAGACAGTGGACTGAGGCTGAGATAGGTGGACTGTGGCTGAGACAGTGGACTGTGGCTGAGAGAGTGGACTGAGACTGAGACAGTGGACTGAGGCTGAGATAGGTGGACTGTGGCTGAGAGAGGTGGACTGAAGCTGAGATAGGTGGACTGAGACTGAGATAGGTGGACTGAGACTGAGATAGGTGGACTGAGGCTGAGACTGTGGACTGTGGCTGAGACAGTGGACTGAGGCTGAGACATTGGACTGTGGCTGAGACAGTGGACTGAGACTGACATAAGTGGACTGTGGCTGAGAGAGTGGACTGAGGCTGAGACAGTGAGACTGTGGCTGAGATAGGTGGACTGAGGCTGAGACTGTGGACTGTGGCTGAGATAGGTTGACTGAGGATGAGACAGTGGACTGTGGCTGAGATAGGTGGACTGTGGCTGAGATAGTTGGACTGAGGCTGAGATAGGTGGACTGAGACTGAGATAGGTGGACTGAGACTGAGATTAGTGGTCTGTGGCTGAGACAGTGGACTGAGACTGAGATAGGTGGACTGTGACTGAGATAGGTGGACTGAGGCTGAGACAGTGGACTGAGACTGAGATAGGTGGACTGAGACTGAGATAAGTGGTCTGTGGCTGAGACAGGTGGACTGTGGCTGAGATAGGTGGACTGAGGCTGAGACAGTGGACTGTGGCTGAGATAGGTGTACTGAGGCTGAGACAGTGGACTGAGGCTGAGACAATGGACTGTGGCTCAGACAGTGGACTGTAGCTGAGACAGTGGACTGTGGCTGAGACAGTGAACTGAGGCTGAGACAGTGGACTGTGGCTGAGACAGTGGACTGTGGCTGAGATAGGTGGACTGAGGCTGAGACAGTGGACTGAGGCTGAGACAGTGGACTGTGGTTGAGACAGTGGACTGTGGCTGAGATAGGTGGACTGTGGCTGAGATAGGTGGACTGAGGCTGAGACAGTGGACTGTGGCTGAGATAGGTGTACTGAGGCTGAGACAGTGGACTGAGGCTGAGACAATGGACTGTGGCTGAGACAGTGGACTGTGGCTGAGATAGGTGGACTGTGGCTGAGATAGGTGGACTGAGGCTGAGACAGTGGACTGTGGCTGAGATAGGTGGACTGTGGCTGAGATAGGTGGACTGAGGCTGAGACAGTGGACTGTGGCTGAGATAGGTGGACTGTGGCTGAGACAGTGGACTGTGGCTGAGACTGTGGACTGAGACTGAGACAGTGGACTGAGGCTGAGATAGTGGACTGTGGCTGAGATACGTGGACTGTGGCTGAGATAGGTGGACTGAGGCTGAGGTAGGTGGACTGAGACTGAGATAGGTGGACTGTGGCTGAGATAGGTGGACTCAGGCTGAGACAGTGGACTGTGGCTGAGATAGGTGGACTGTGGCTGAGATAGGTGGACTGAGGCTGACACTGGACTGAGGCTGAGACAGTGGACTGTGGCTGAGACAGTGGACTCTGGCTGAGTTAGGTGGATTGTGGCTGAGACAGTGGACTGTGGCTGAGACAGTGGACTGAGACTGAGATAGGTGTACTGAGGCTGAGACAGTGGACTGTGGCTGAGATAGGTGTACTGAGGCTGAGACAGTGGACCGTGGCTGAGACAGTGGACTGAGACTGAGACAGTGGACTGAGGCTGAGATAGGTTGACTGAGGATGAGACAGTGGACTGTGGCTGAGATAGGTGGACTATGGCTGAGATAGGTGGACTGAGGCTGAGGTAGGTGGACTGAGACTGAGATAGGTGGACTGAGGCTGAGACTGTGGACTGTGGCTGAGATAGGTTGACTGAGGATGAGACAGTGCACTGTGGCTGAGATAGGTGGACTGTGGCTGAGATAGGTGGACTGAGGCTGAGATAGGTGGACTGAGGCTGAGGTAGGTGGACTGAGACTGAGATAGGTGGACTGTGGCTGAGATAGGTGGACTGAGGCTGAGACAGTGGACTGTGGCTGAGATAGGTGGACTGTGGCTGAGATAGGTGGACTGAGGCTGAGACAGTGGACTGAGGCTGAGACAGTGGACTGTGGCTGAGACAGTGGACTCTGGCTGAGTTAGGTGGATTGTGGCTGAGACAGTGGACTGTGGCTGAGACAGTGGACTGAGACTGAGATAGGTGTACTGAGGCTGAGACAGTGGACTGTGGCTGAGATAGGTGTACTGAGGCTGAGACAGTGGACTGTGGCTGAGACAGTGGACTGAGACTGAGACAGTGGACTGAGGCTGAGACTGTGGACTGTGGCTGAGATAGGTTGACTGAGGATGAGACAGTGGACTGTGGCTGAGATACGTGGACTATGGCTGAGATAGGTGGACTGAGGCTGAGGTAGGTGGACTGAGACTGAGATAGGTGGACTGAGGCTGAGACTGTGGACTGTGGCTGAGATAGGTTGACTGAGGATGAGACAGTGGACTGTGGCTGAGATAGGTGGACTGTGGCTGAGATAGGTGGACTGAGGCTGAGATAGGTGGACTGAGACTGAGATAAGTGGTCTGTGGCTGAGACAGTGGACTGAGACTGAGATAGGTGGACTGTGACTGAGATAGGTGGACTGAGGCTGAGACTGTGGACTGAGACTGAGATAGGTGGACTGAGACTGAGATAAGTGGTCTGTGGCTGAGATAGGTGGACTGTGGCTGAGATAGGTGGACTGTGGCTGAGACAGTGGACTGAGACTGAGACAGTGGACTGAGGCTGAGATAGGTGGACTGTGGCTGAGACAGTGGACTGTGGCTGAGAGAGTGGACTGAGACTGAGACAGTGGACTGAGGCTGAGATAGGTGGACTGTGGCTGAGAGAGGTGGACTGAAGCTGAGATAGGTGTACTGAGGCTGAGACAGTGGACTGTGGCTGAGATAGGTGTACTGAGGCTGAGACAGTGGACTGTGGCTGAGACAGTGGACTGAGACTGAGACAGTGGACTGAGGCTGAGATAGGTTGACTGAGGATGAGACAGTGGACTGTGGCTGAGATAGGTGGACTATGGCTGAGATAGGTGGACTGAGGCTGAGGTAGGTAGACTGAGACTGAGATAGGTGGACTGAGGCTGAGACTGTGGACTGTGGCTGAGATAGGTTGACTGAGGATGAGACAGTGCACTGTGGCTGAGATAGGTGGACTGTGGCTGAGATAGGTGAACTGAGGCTGAGATAGGTGGACTGAGGCTGAGGTAGGTGGACTGAGACTGAGATAGGTGGACTGTGGCTGAGATAGGTGGACTGAGGCTGAGACAGTGGACTGTGGCTGAGATAGGTGGACTGTGGCTGAGATAGGTGGACTGAGGCTGAGACAGTGGACTGAGGCTGAGACAGTGGACTGTGGCTGAGACAGTGGACTCTGGCTGAGTTAGGTGGATTGTGGCTGAGACAGTGGACTGTGGCTGAGACAGTGGACTGAGACTGAGATAGGTGTACTGAGGCTGAGACAGTGGAGTGTGGCTGAGATAGGTGTACTGAGGCTGAGACAGTGGACTGTGGCTGAGACAGTGGACTGAGACTGAGACAGTGGACTGAGGCTGAGACTGTGGACTGTGGCTGAGATAGGTTGACTGAGGATGAGACAGTGGACTGTGGCTGAGATAGGTGGACTATGGCTGAGATAGGTGGACTGAGGCTGAGGTAGGTGGACTGAGACTGAGATAGGTGGACTGAGGCTGAGACTGTGGACTGTGGCTGAGATAGGTTGACTGAGGATGAGACAGTGGACTGTGGCTGAGATAGGTGGACTGTGGCTGAGATAGGTGGACTGAGGCTGAGATAGGTGGACTGAGACTGAGATAAGTGGTCTGTGGCTGAGACAGTGGACTGAGACTGAGATAGGTGGACTGTGACTGAGATAGGTGGACTGAGGCTGAGACAGTGGACTGAGACTGAGATAGGTGGACTGAGACTGAGATAAGTGGTCTGTGGCTGAGATAGGTGGACTGTGGCTGAGATAGGTGGACTGTGGCTGAGACAGTGGACTGAGACTGAGACAGTGGACTGAGGCTGAGATAGGTGGACTGTGGCTGAGACAGTGGACTGTGGCTGAGAGAGTGGACTGAGACTGAGACAGTGGACTGAGGCTGAGATAGGTGGACTGTGGCTGAGAGAGGTGGACTGAAGCTGAGATAGGTGGACTGAGACTGAAATAGGTGGACTGAGACTGAGATAGGTGGACTGAGGCTGAGACTGTGGACTGTGGCTGAGACAGTGGACTGAGGCTGAGACAGTGGACTGTGGCTGAGACAGTGGACTGAGACTGACATAAGTGGACTGTGGCTGAGAGAGTGGACTGAGGCTGAGACAGTGAGACTGTGGCTGAGATAGGTGGACTGAGGCTGAGACTGTGGACTGTGGCTGAGATAGGTTGACTGAGGATGAGACAGTGGACTGTGGCTGAGATAGGTGGACTGTGGCTGAGATAGGTGGACTGAGGCTGAGATAGGTGGACTGAGACTGAGATAGGTGGACTGAGACTGAGATAAGTGGTCTGTGGCTGAGACAGTGGACTGAGACTGAGATAGGTGGACTGTGACTGAGATAGGTGGACTGAGGCTGAGACAGTGGACTGAGACTGAGATAGGTGGACTGAGACTGAGATAAGTGGTCTGTGGCTGAGATAGGTGGACTGTGGCTGAGATAGGTGGACTGAGGCTGAGACAGTGGACTGTGGCTGAGATAGGTGTACTGAGGCTGAGACAGTGGACTGAGGCTGAGACAATGGACTGTGGCTCAGACAGTGGACTGTAGCTGAGACAGTGGACTGTGGCTGAGACAGTGAACTGAGGCTGAGACAGTGGACTGTGGCTGAGACAGTGGACTGTGGCTGAGATAGGTGGACTGAGGCTGAGACAGTGGACTGAGGCTGAGACAGTGGACTGTGGCTGAGACAGTGGACTGTGGCTGAGATAGGTGGACTGTGGCTGAGATAGGTGGACTGAGGCTGAGACAGTGGACTGTGGCTGAGATAGGTGTACTGAGGCTGAGACAGTGGACTGAGGCTGAGACAATGGACTGTGGCTGAGACAGTGGACTGTGGCTGAGATAGGTGGACTGTGGCTGAGATAGGTGGACTGAGGCTGAGACAGTGGACTGTGGCTGAGATAGGTGGACTGTGGCTGAGATAGGTGGACTGAGGCTGAGACAGTGGACTGTGGCTGAGATAGGTGGACTGTGGCTGAGACAGTGGACTGTGGCTGAGACTGTGGACTGAGACTGAGACAGTGGACTGAGGCTGAGATAGTGGACTGTGGCTGAGATACGTGGACTGTGGCTGAGATAGGTGGACTGAGGCTGAGGTAGGTGGACTGAGACTGAGATAGGTGGACTGTGGCTGAGATAGGTGGACTGAGGCTGAGACAGTGGACTGTGGCTGAGATAGGTGGACTGTGGCTGAGATAGGTGGACTGAGGCTGACACAGTGGACTGAGGCTGAGACAGTGGACTGTGGCTGAGACAGTGGACTCTGGCTGAGTTAGGTGGATTGTGGCTGAGACAGTGGACTGTGGCTGAGACAGTGGACTGAGACTGAGATAGGTGTACTGAGGCTGAGACAGTGGACTGTGGCTGAGATAGGTGTACTGAGGCTGAGACAGTGGACTGTGGCTGAGACAGTGGACTGAGACTGAGACAGTGGACTGAGGCTGAGATAGGTTGACTGAGGATGAGACAGTGGACTGTGGCTGAGATAGGTGGACTATGGCTGAGATAGGTGGACTGAGGCTGAGGTAGGTGGACTGAGACTGAGATAGGTGGACTGAGGCTGAGACTGTGGACTGTGGCTGAGATAGGTTGACTGAGGATGAGACAGTGCACTGTGGCTGAGATAGGTGGACTGTGGCTGAGATAGGTGGACTGAGGCTGAGATAGGTGGACTGAGGCTGAGGTAGGTGGACTGAGACTGAGATAGGTGGACTGTGGCTGAGATAGGTGGACTGAGGCTGAGACAGTGGACTGTGGCTGAGATAGGTGGACTGTGGCTGAGATAGGTGGACTGAGGCTGAGACAGTGGACTGAGGCTGAGACAGTGGACTGTGGCTGAGACAGTGGACTCTGGCTGAGTTAGGTGGATTGTGGCTGAGACAGCGGACTGTGGCTGAGACAGTGGACTGAGACTGAGATAGGTGTACTGAGGCTGAGACAGTGGACTGTGGCTGAGATAGGTGTACTGAGGCTGAGACAGTGGACTGTGGCTGAGACAGTGGACTGAGACTGAGACAGTGGACTGAGGCTGAGACTGTGGACTGTGGCTGAGATAGGTTGACTGAGGATGAGACAGTGGACTGTGGCTGAGATAGGTGGACTATGGCTGAGATAGGTGGACTGAGGCTGAGGTAGGTGGACTGAGACTGAGATAGGTGGACTGAGGCTGAGACTGTGGACTGTGGCTGAGATAGGTTGACTGAGGATGAGACAGTGGACTGTGGCTGAGATAGGTGGACTGTGGCTGAGATAGGTGGACTGAGGCTGAGATAGGTGGACTGAGACTGAGATAAGTGGTCTGTGGCTGAGACAGTGGACTGAGACTGAGATAGGTGGACTGTGACTGAGATAGGTGGACTGAGGCTGAGACAGTGGACTGAGACTGAGATAGGTGGACTGAGACTGAGATAAGTGGTCTGTGGCTGAGATAGGTGGACTGTGGCTGAGATAGGTGGACTGTGGCTGAGACAGTGGACTGAGACTGAGACAGTGGACTGAGGCTGAGATAGGTGGACTGTGGCTGAGACAGTGGACTGTGGCTGAGAGAGTGGACTGAGACTGAGACAGTGGACTGAGGCTGAGATAGGTGGTCTGTGGCTGAGAGAGGTGGACTGAAGCTGAGATAGGTGGACTGAGACTGAGATAGGTGGACTGAGACTGAGATAGGTGGACTGAGGCTGAGACTGTGGACTGTGGCTGAGACAGTGGACTGAGGCTGAGACAGTGGACTGTGGCTGAGACAGTGGACTGAGACTGACATAAGTGGACTGTGGCTGAGAGAGTGGACTGAGGCTGAGACAGTGAGACTGTGGCTGAGATAGGTGGACTGAGGCTGAGACTGTGGACTGTGGCTGAGATAGGTTGACTGAGGATGAGACAGTGGACTGTGGCTGAGATAGGTGGACTGTGGCTGAGATAGGTGGACTGAGGCTGAGATAGGTGGACTGAGACTGAGATAGGTGGACTGAGACTGAGATAAGTGGTCTGTGGCTGAGACAGTGGACTGTGGCTGAGACAGTGGACTGAGACTGAGACAGTGGACTGAGGCTGAGATTGGTGGACTGTGGCTGAGATAGGTGGACTGAAGCTGAGATAGGTGGACTGAGACTGAGATAGGTGGACTGAGACTGAGATAGGTGGACTGAGGCTGAGACTGTGGACTGTGGCTGAGACAGTGGACTGAGGCTGAGACAGTGGACTGTGGCTGAGATAGGTTTACTGAGGATGAGACAGTGGACTGAGACTGAGATAAGTGGACTGTGGCTGAGATAGGTGGACTGAGGCTGAGACAGTGGACTGTGGCTGAGACAGTGGACTGAGACTGAGACAGTGGACTGAGGCTGAGATAGGTGGACTGTGGCTGAGACAGTGGACTGTGGCTGAGATAGGTGGACTGTGGCTGAGACAGTGGACTGAGGCTGAGACAGTGGACTGTGGCTGAGACAGTGGACTGTGGCTGAGATAGGTGTATTGAGGCTGAGACAGTGGACTGTGGCTGAGACAGTGGACTGAGGCTGAGACAGTGGACTGTGGCTGAGATACGTGGACTGTGGCTGAGATAGGTGGACTGAGGCTGAGGTAGGTGGACTGAGGCTGAGACTGTGGACTGTGGCTGAGATAGGTGGACTGAGGATGAGACAGTGGACTGTGGCTGAGACAGTGGACTGAGACTGAGATAAGTGGACTGTGGCTGAGATAGGTGGACTGAGACTGAGATAAGTGGTCTGTGGCTGAGACAGTGGACTGTGGCTGAGACAGTGGACTGAGGCTGAGACAGTGGACTGTGGCTGAGATAAGTGGACTGTGGCTGAGATAGGTGGACTGAGACTGAGACAGTGGACTGAGGCTGAGATAAGTGGACTGTGGCTGAGACAGTGGACTGAGGCTGAGACAGTGGACTGTGGCTGAGACAGTGGACTGTAGCTGAGACAGTGGACTGTGGCTGAGACAGTGGACTGTGGCTGAGACAGTGGACTGTGGCTGAGATAGGTGGACCGAGATAGAGACAGTGGACTGTGGCTGAGACAGTGAACTGAGACTGAGATAGGTGGACTGAGGCTAAGACAGTGGACTGAGGCTGAGACAGTGGACTGTGGCTGAGACAGTGGACTGAGACTGAGATAAGTGGACTGTGGCTGAGATAGGTGGACTGTGGCTGAGATAGGTGGACTGTGGCTGAGACAGTGGACTGTGGCTGAGACAGTGGACTGTGACTGAGATAGGTGGACTGAGGCAGAGACAGTGGACTGAGACTGAGATAGGTGGACTGAGGCTGAGACAGTGGAATGAGACTGAGACAGTGGACTGTGGCTGAGACAGTGGACTGTGGCTGAGACGGTGGACTCTGGCTGAGATAGGTGGATTGTGGCTGAGACAGTGGACTGTGGCTGAGATAGGTGTACTGAGGCTGAGACGGTGGACTGAGGCTGAGACAATGGACTGTGGCTGAGACAGTGGACTGTGGCTGAGATAGGTGGACTGTGGCTGAGATAGGTGGACTGAGGCTGAGACAGTGGACTGTGGCTGTGATAGGTGTACTGAGGATGAGACAGTGGACTGAGGCTGAGACAATGGACTGTGGCTGAGACAGTGGACTGTGGCTGAGATAGGTGGACTGAGACTGAGATAGGTGGACTGAGGCTGAGACTGTGGACTGTGGCTGAGATAGGTTGACTGAGGATGAGACAGTGCACTGTGGCTGAGATAGGTGGACTGTGGCTGAGATAGGTGGACTGAGGCTGAGATAGGTGGACTGAGGCTGAGGTAGGTGGACTGAGACTGAGATAGGTGGACTGTGGCTGAGATAGGTGGACTGAGGCTGAGACAGTGGACTGTGGCTGAGATAGGTGGACTGTGGCTGAGATAGGTGGACTGAGGCTGAGACAGTGGACTGAGGCTGAGACAGTGGACTGTGGCTGAGACAGTGGACTCTGGCTGAGTTAGGTGGATTGTGGCTGAGACAGCGGACTGTGGCTGAGACAGTGGACTGAGACTGAGATAGGTGTACTGAGGCTGAGACAGTGGACTGTGGCTGAGATAGGTGTACTGAGGCTGAGACAGTGGACTGTGGCTGAGACAGTGGACTGAGACTGAGACAGTGGACTGAGGCTGAGACTGTGGACTGTGGCTGAGATAGGTTGACTGAGGATGAGACAGTGGACTGTGGCTGAGATAGGTGGACTATGGCTGAGATAGGTGGACTGAGGCTGAGGTAGGTGGACTGAGACTGAGATAGGTGGACTGAGGCTGAGACTGTGGACTGTGGCTGAGATAGGTTGACTGAGGATGAGACAGTGGACTGTGGCTGAGATAGGTGGACTGTGGCTGAGATAGGTGGACTGAGGCTGAGATAGGTGGACTGAGACTGAGATAAGTGGTCTGTGGCTGAGACAGTGGACTGAGACTGAGATAGGTGGACTGTGACTGAGATAGGTGGACTGAGGCTGAGACAGTGGACTGAGACTGAGATAGGTGGACTGAGACTGAGATAAGTGGTCTGTGGCTGAGATAGGTGGACTGTGGCTGAGATAGGTGGACTGTGGCTGAGACAGTGGACTGAGACTGAGACAGTGGACTGAGGCTGAGATAGGTGGACTGTGGCTGAGACAGTGGACTGTGGCTGAGAGAGTGGACTGAGACTGAGACAGTGGACTGAGGCTGAGATAGGTGGACTGTGGCTGAGAGAGGTGGACTGAAGCTGAGATAGGTGGACTGAGACTGAGATAGGTGGACTGAGACTGAGATAGGTGGACTGAGGCTGAGACTGTGGACTGTGGCTGAGACAGTGGACTGAGGCTGAGACAGTGGACTGTGGCTGAGACAGTGGACTGAGACTGACATAAGTGGACTGTGGCTGAGAGAGTGGACTGAGGCTGAGACAGTGAGACTGTGGCTGAGATAGGTGGACTGAGGCTGAGACTGTGGACTGTGGCTGAGATAGGTTGACTGAGGATGAGACAGTGGACTGTGGCTGAGATAGGTGGACTGTGGCTGAGATAGGTGGACTGAGGCTGAGATAGGTGGACTGAGACTGAGATAGGTGGACTGAGACTGAGATAAGTGGTCTGTGGCTGAGACAGTGGACTGTGGCTGAGACAGTGGACTGAGACTGAGACAGTGGACTGAGGCTGAGATTGGTGGACTGTGGCTGAGATAGGTGGACTGAAGCTGAGATAGGTGGACTGAGACTGAGATAGGTGGACTGAGACTGTGATAGGTGGACTGAGGCTGAGACTGTGGACTGTGGCTGAGACAGTGGACTGAGGCTGAGACAGTGGACTGTGGCTGAGATAGGTTGACTGAGGATGAGACAGTGGACTGAGACTGAGATAAGTGGACTGTGGCTGAGATAGGTGGACTGAGGCTGAGACAGTGGACTGTGGCTGAGACAGTGGACTGAGACTGAGACAGTGGACTGAGGCTGAGATAGGTGGACTGTGGCTGAGACAGTGGACTGTGGCTGAGATAGGTGGACTGTGGCTGAGACAGTGGACTGAGGCTGAGACAGTGGACTGTGGCTGAGACAGTGGACTGTGGCTGAGATAGGTGTATTGAGGCTGAGACAGTGGACTGTGGCTGAGACAGTGGACTGAGGCTGAGACAGTGGACTGTGGCTGAGATACGTGGACTGTGGCTGAGATAGGTGGACTGAGGCTGAGGTAGGTGGACTGAGGCTGAGACTGTGGACTGTGGCTGAGATAGGTGGACTGAGGATGAGACAGTGGACTGTGGCTGAGACAGTGGACTGAGACTGAGATAAGTGGACTGTGGCTGAGATAGGTGGACTGAGACTGAGATAAGTGGTCTGTGGCTGAGACAGTGGACTGTGGCTGAGACAGTGGACTGAGGCTGAGACAGTGGACTGTGGCTGAGATAAGTGGACTGTGGCTGAGATAGGTGGACTGAGACTGAGACAGTGGACTGAGGCTGAGATAAGTGGACTGTGGCTGAGACAGTGGACTGAGGCTGAGACAGTGGACTGTGGCTGAGACAGTGGACTGTAGCTGAGACAGTGGACTGTGGCTGAGACAGTGGACTGTGGCTGAGACAGTGGACTGTGGCTGAGATAGGTGGACCGAGATAGAGACAGTGGACTGTGGCTGAGACAGTGAACTGAGACTGAGATAGGTGGACTGAGGCTAAGACAGTGGACTGAGGCTGAGACAGTGGACTGTGGCTGAGACAGTGGACTGAGACTGAGATAAGTGGACTGTGGCTGAGATAGGTGGACTGTGGCTGAGATAGGTGGACTGTGGCTGAGACAGTGGACTGTGGCTGAGACAGTGGACTGTGACTGAGATAGGTGGACTGAGGCAGAGACAGTGGACTGAGACTGAGATAGGTGGACTGAGGCTGAGACAGTGGAATGAGACTGAGACAGTGGACTGTGGCTGAGACAGTGGACTGTGGCTGAGACGGTGGACTCTGGCTGAGATAGGTGGATTGTGGCTGAGACAGTGGACTGTGGCTGAGATAGGTGTACTGAGGCTGAGACGGTGGACTGAGGCTGAGACAATGGACTGTGGCTGAGACAGTGGACTGTGGCTGAGATAGGTGGACTGTGGCTGAGATAGGTGGACTGAGGCTGAGACAGTGGACTGTGGCTGTGATAGGTGTACTGAGGATGAGACAGTGGACTGAGGCTGAGACAATGGACTGTGGCTGAGACAGTGGACTGTGGCTGAGATAGGTGGACTGTGGCTGAGATAGGTGGACTGAGGCTGAGACAGTGGACTGTGGCTGAGATAGGTGTACTGAGGCTGAGACAGTGGACTGAGGCTGAGACAATGGACTGTGGCTCAGACAGTGGACTGTAGCTGAGACAGTGGACTGTGGCTGAGACAGTGAACTGAGGCTGAGACAGTGGACTGTGGCTGAGACAGTGGACTGTGGCTGAGATAGGTGGACTGAGGCTGAGACAGTGGACTGAGGCTGAGACAGTGGACTGTGGCTGAGACAGTGGACTGTCGCTGAGATAGGTGGACTGTGGCTGAGATAGGTGGACTGAGGCTGAGACAGTGGACTGTGGCTGAGACAGTGGACTCTGGCTGAGTTAGGTGGATTGTGGCTGAGACAGCGGACTGTGGCTGAGACAGTGGACTGAGACTGAGATAGGTGTACTGAGGCTGAGACAGTGGACTGTGGCTGAGATAGGTGTACTGAGGCTGAGACAGTGGACTGTGGCTGAGACAGTGGACTGAGACTGAGACAGTGGACTGAGGCTGAGACTGTGGACTGTGGCTGAGATAGGTTGACTGAGGATGAGACAGTGGACTGTGGCTGAGATAGGTGGACTATGGCTGAGATAGGTGGACTGAGGCTGAGGTAGGTGGACTGAGACTGAGATAGGTGGACTGAGGCTGAGACTGTGGACTGTGGCTGAGATAGGTTGACTGAGGATGAGACAGTGGACTGTGGCTGAGATAGGTGGACTGTGGCTGAGATAGGTGGACTGAGGCTGAGATAGGTGGACTGAGACTGAGATAAGTGGTCTGTGGCTGAGACAGTGGACTGAGACTGAGATAGGTGGACTGTGACTGAGATAGGTGGACTGAGGCTGAGACAGTGGACTGAGACTGAGATAGGTGGACTGAGACTGAGATAAGTGGTCTGTGGCTGAGATAGGTGGACTGTGGCTGAGATAGGTGGACTGTGGCTGAGACAGTGGACTGAGACTGAGACAGTGGACTGAGGCTGAGATAGGTGGACTGTGGCTGAGACAGTGGACTGTGGCTGAGAGAGTGGACTGAGACTGAGACAGTGGACTGAGGCTGAGATAGGTGGACTGTGGCTGAGAGAGGTGGACTGAAGCTGAGATAGGTGGACTGAGACTGAGATAGGTGGACTGAGACTGAGATAGGTGGACTGAGGCTGAGACTGTGGACTGTGGCTGAGACAGTGGACTGAGGCTGAGACAGTGGACTGTGGCTGAGACAGTGGACTGAGACTGACATAAGTGGACTGTGGCTGAGAGAGTGGACTGAGGCTGAGACAGTGAGACTGTGGCTGAGATAGGTGGACTGAGGCTGAGACTGTGGACTGTGGCTGAGATAGGTTGACTGAGGATGAGACAGTGGACTGTGGCTGAGATAGGTGGACTGTGGCTGAGATAGGTGGACTGAGGCTGAGATAGGTGGACTGAGACTGAGATAGGTGGACTGAGACTGAGATAAGTGGTCTGTGGCTGAGACAGTGGACTGTGGCTGAGACAGTGGACTGAGACTGAGACAGTGGACTGAGGCTGAGATTGGTGGACTGTGGCTGAGATAGGTGGACTGAAGCTGAGATAGGTGGACTGAGACTGAGATAGGTGGACTGAGACTGTGATAGGTGGACTGAGGCTGAGACTGTGGACTGTGGCTGAGACAGTGGACTGAGGCTGAGACAGTGGACTGTGGCTGAGATAGGTTGACTGAGGATGAGACAGTGGACTGAGACTGAGATAAGTGGACTGTGGCTGAGATAGGTGGACTGAGGCTGAGACAGTGGACTGTGGCTGAGACAGTGGACTGAGACTGAGACAGTGGACTGAGGCTGAGATAGGTGGACTGTGGCTGAGACAGTGGACTGTGGCTGAGATAGGTGGACTGTGGCTGAGACAGTGGACTGAGGCTGAGACAGTGGACTGTGGCTGAGACAGTGGACTGTGGCTGAGATAGGTGTATTGAGGCTGAGACAGTGGACTGTGGCTGAGACAGTGGACTGAGGCTGAGACAGTGGACTGTGGCTGAGATACGTGGACTGTGGCTGAGATAGGTGGACTGAGGCTGAGGTAGGTGGACTGAGGCTGAGACTGTGGACTGTGGCTGAGATAGGTGGACTGAGGATGAGACAGTGGACTGTGGCTGAGACAGTGGACTGAGACTGAGATAAGTGGACTGTGGCTGAGATAGGTGGACTGAGACTGAGATAAGTGGTCTGTGGCTGAGACAGTGGACTGTGGCTGAGACAGTGGACTGAGGCTGAGACAGTGGACTGTGGCTGAGATAAGTGGACTGTGGCTGAGATAGGTGGACTGAGACTGAGACAGTGGACTGAGGCTGAGATAAGTGGACTGTGGCTGAGACAGTGGACTGAGGCTGAGACAGTGGACTGTGGCTGAGACAGTGGACTGTAGCTGAGACAGTGGACTGTGGCTGAGACAGTGGACTGTGGCTGAGACAGTGGACTGTGGCTGAGATAGGTGGACCGAGATAGAGACAGTGGACTGTGGCTGAGACAGTGAACTGAGACTGAGATAGGTGGACTGAGGCTAAGACAGTGGACTGAGGCTGAGACAGTGGACTGTGGCTGAGACAGTGGACTGAGACTGAGATAAGTGGACTGTGGCTGAGATAGGTGGACTGTGGCTGAGATAGGTGGACTGTGGCTGAGACAGTGGACTGTGGCTGAGACAGTGGACTGTGACTGAGATAGGTGGACTGAGGCAGAGACAGTGGACTGAGACTGAGATAGGTGGACTGAGGCTGAGACAGTGGAATGAGACTGAGACAGTGGACTGTGGCTGAGACAGTGGACTGTGGCTGAGACGGTGGACTCTGGCTGAGATAGGTGGATTGTGGCTGAGACAGTGGACTGTGGCTGAGATAGGTGTACTGAGGCTGAGACGGTGGACTGAGGCTGAGACAATGGACTGTGGCTGAGACAGTGGACTGTGGCTGAGATAGGTGGACTGTGGCTGAGATAGGTGGACTGAGGCTGAGACAGTGGACTGTGGCTGTGATAGGTGTACTGAGGATGAGACAGTGGACTGAGGCTGAGACAATGGACTGTGGCTGAGACAGTGGACTGTGGCTGAGATAGGTGGACTGTGGCTGAGATAGGTGGACTGAGGCTGAGACAGTGGACTGTGGCTGAGATAGGTGTACTGAGGCTGAGACAGTGGACTGTGGCTGAGATAGGTTGACTGAGGATGAGACAGTGGACTGAGACTGAGATAAGTGGACTGTGGCTGAGATAGGTGGACTGAGGCTGAGACAGTGGACTGTGGCTGAGACAGTGGACTGAGACTGAGACAGTGGACTGAGGCTGAGATAGGTGGACTGTGGCTGAGACAGTGGACTGTGGCTGAGATAGGTGGACTGTGGCTGAGACAGTGGACTGAGGCTGAGACAGTGGACTGTGGCTGAGACAGTGGACTGTGGCTGAGATAGGTGTATTGAGGCTGAGACAGTGGACTGTGGCTGAGACAGTGGACTGAGGCTGAGACAGTGGACTGTGGCTGAGATACGTGGACTGTGGCTGAGATAGGTGGACTGAGGCTGAGGTAGGTGGACTGAGGCTGAGACTGTGGACTGTGGCTGAGATAGGTGGACTGAGGATGAGACAGTGGACTGTGGCTGAGACAGTGGACTGAGACTGAGATAAGTGGACTGTGGCTGAGATAGGTGGACTGAGACTGAGATAAGTGGTCTGTGGCTGAGACAGTGGACTGTGGCTGAGACAGTGGACTGAGGCTGAGACAGTGGACTGTGGCTGAGATAAGTGGACTGTGGCTGAGATAGGTGGACTGAGACTGAGACAGTGGACTGAGGCTGAGATAAGTGGACTGTGGCTGAGACAGTGGACTGAGGCTGAGACAGTGGACTGTGGCTGAGACAGTGGACTGTAGCTGAGACAGTGGACTGTGGCTGAGACAGTGGACTGTGGCTGAGACAGTGGACTGTGGCTGAGATAGGTGGACCGAGATAGAGACAGTGGACTGTGGCTGAGACAGTGAACTGAGACTGAGATAGGTGGACTGAGGCTAAGACAGTGGACTGAGGCTGAGACAGTGGACTGTGGCTGAGACAGTGGACTGAGACTGAGATAAGTGGACTGTGGCTGAGATAGGTGGACTGTGGCTGAGATAGGTGGACTGTGGCTGAGACAGTGGACTGTGGCTGAGACAGTGGACTGTGACTGAGATAGGTGGACTGAGGCAGAGACAGTGGACTGAGACTGAGATAGGTGGACTGAGGCTGAGACAGTGGAATGAGACTGAGACAGTGGACTGTGGCTGAGACAGTGGACTGTGGCTGAGACGGTGGACTCTGGCTGAGATAGGTGGATTGTGGCTGAGACAGTGGACTGTGGCTGAGATAGGTGTACTGAGGCTGAGACGGTGGACTGAGGCTGAGACAATGGACTGTGGCTGAGACAGTGGACTGTGGCTGAGATAGGTGGACTGTGGCTGAGATAGGTGGACTGAGGCTGAGACAGTGGACTGTGGCTGTGATAGGTGTACTGAGGATGAGACAGTGGACTGAGGCTGAGACAATGGACTGTGGCTGAGACAGTGGACTGTGGCTGAGATAGGTGGACTGTGGCTGAGATAGGTGGACTGAGGCTGAGACAGTGGACTGTGGCTGAGATAGGTGTACTGAGGCTGAGACAGTGGACTGAGGCTGAGACAATGGACTGTGGCTCAGACAGTGGACTGTAGCTGAGACAGTGGACTGTGGCTGAGACAGTGAACTGAGGCTGAGACAGTGGACTGTGGCTGAGACAGTGGACTGTGGCTGAGATAGGTGGACTGAGGCTGAGACAGTGGACTGAGGCTGAGACAGTGGACTGTGGCTGAGACAGTGGACTGTCGCTGAGATAGGTGGACTGTGGCTGAGATAGGTGGACTGAGGCTGAGACAGTGGACTGTGGCTGAGATAGGTGTACTGAGGCTGAGACAGTGGACTGAGGCTGAGACAATGGACTGTGGCTGAGACAGTGGACTGTGGCTGAGATAGGTGGACTGTGGCTGAGATAGGTGGACTGAGGCTGAGACAGTGGACTGTGGCTGAGATAGGTGGACTGTGGCTGAGATAGGTGGACTGAAGCTGAGACAGTGGACTGTGGCTGAGATAGGTGGACTGTGGCTGAGACAGTGGACTGTGGCTGAGACTGTGGACTGAGACTGAGACAGTGGACTGAGGCTGAGATAGTGGACTGTGGCTGAGATACGTGGACTGTGGCTGAGATAGGTGGACTGAGGCTGAGGTAGGTGGACTGAGACTGAGATAGGTGGACTGTGGCTGAGATAGGTGGACTGAGGCTGAGACAGTGGACTGTGGCTGAGATAGGTGGACTGTGGCTGAGATAGGTGGACTGAGGCTGACACAGTGGACTGAGGCTGAGACAGTGGACTGTGGCTGAGACAGTGGACTCTGGCTGAGTTAGGTGGATTGTGGCTGAGACAGTGGACTGTGGCTGAGACAGTGGACTGAGACTGAGATAGGTGTACTGAGGCTGAGACAGTGGACTGTGGCTGAGATAGGTGTACTGAGGCTGAGACAGTGGACTGTGGCTGAGACAGTGGACTGAGACTGAGACAGTGGACTGAGGCTGAGATAGGTTGACTGAGGATGAGACAGTGGACTGTGGCTGAGATAGGTGGACTATGGCTGAGATAGGTGGACTGAGGCTGAGGTAGGTGGACTGAGACTGAGATAGGTGGACTGAGGCTGAGACTGTGGTCTGTGGCTGAGATAGGTTGACTGAGGATGAGACAGTGCACTGTGGCTGAGATAGGTGGACTGTGGCTGAGATAGGTGGACTGAGGCTGAGATAGGTGGACTGAGACTGAGATAAGTGGTCTGTGGCTGAGACAGTGGACTGAGACTGAGATAGGTGGACTGTGACTGAGATAGGTGGACTGAGGCTGAGACAGTGGACTGAGACTGAGATAGGTGGACTGAGACTGAGATAAGTGGTCTGTGGCTGAGATAGGTGGACTGTGGCTGAGATAGGTGGACTGTGGCTGAGACAGTGGACTGAGACTGAGACAGTGGACTGAGGCTGAGATAGGTGGACTGTGGCTGAGACAGTGGACTGTGGCTGAGACAGTGGACTGAGACTGAGACAGTGGACTGAGGCTGAGATAGGTGGACTGTGGCTGAGATAGGTGGACTGAAGCTGAGATAGGTGGACTGAGACTGAGATAGGTGGACTGAGACTGAGATAGGCGGACTGAGGCTGAGACTGTGGACTGTGGCTGAGACAGTGGACTGAGGCTGAGACAGTGGACTGTGGCTGAGATAGGTTGACTGAGGATGAGACAGTGGACTGAGACTGAGATAAGTGGACTGTGGCTGAGATAGGTGGACTGAGGCTGAGACAGTGGACTGTGGCTGAGACAGTGGACTGAGACTGAGATAAGTGGACTGTGGCTGAGAGAGTGGACTGAGGCTGAGACAGTGAGACTGTGGCTGAGATAGGTGGACTGAGGCTGAGACTGTGGACTGTGGCTGAGATAGGTTGACTGAGGATGAGACAGTGGACTGTGGCTGAGATAGGTGGACTGTGGCTGAGATAGGTGGACTGAGGCTGAGATAGGTGGACTGAGACTGAGATAGGTGGACTGAGACTGAGATAAGTGGTCTGTGGCTGAGACAGTGGACTGAGACTGAGATAGGTGGACTGTGACTGAGATAGGTGGACTGAGGCTGAGACAGTGGACTGAGACTGAGATAGGTGGACTGAGACTGAGATAAGTGGTCTGTGGCTGAGATAGGTGGACTGTGGCTGAGATAGGTGGACTGTGGCTGAGACAGTGGACTGAGACTGAGACAGTGGACTGAGGCTGAGATAGGTGGACTGTGGCTGAGACAGTGGACTGTGGCTGAGACAGTGGACTGAGACTGAGACAGTGGACTGAGGCTGAGATAGGTGGACTGTGGCTGAGAGAGTGGACTGAGGCTGAGACAGTGAGACTCTGGCTGAGATAGGTGGACTGAGGCTGAGACTGTGGACTGTGGCTGAGATAGGTTGACTGAGGATGAGACAGTGGACTGTGGCTGAGATAGGTGGACTGTGGCTGAGATAGGTGGACTGAGGCTGAGATAGGTGGACTGAGACTGAGATAGGTGGACTGAGACTGAGATAAGTGGTCTGTGGCTGAGACAGTGGACTGAGACTGAGATAGGTGGACTGTGACTGAGATAGGTGGACTGAGGCTGAGACAGTGGACTGAGACTGAGATAGGTGGACTGAGACTGAGATAAGTGGTCTGTGGCTGAGATAGGTGGACTGTGGCTGAGATAGGTGGACTGTGGCTGAGACAGTGGACTGAGACTGAGACAGTGGACTGAGGCTGAGATAGGTGGACTGTGGCTGAGACAGTGGACTGTGGCTGAGACAGTGGACTGAGACTGAGACAGTGGACTGAGGCTGAGATAGGTGGACTGCGGCTGAGATAGGTGGACTGAAGCTGATATAGGTGGACTGAGACTGAGATAGGTGGACTGAGCCTGAGACAGTGGACTGTGGCTGAGATAGGTTGACTGAGGATGAGACAGTGGACTGAGACTGAGATAAGTGGACTGTGGCTGAGATAGGTGGACTGAGGCTGAGACAGTGGACTGTGGCTGAGACAGTGGACTGAGACTGAGATAAGTGCACTGTGGCTGAGAGAGTGGACTGAGGCTGAGACAGTGGACTGAGGCTGAGACAGTGGACTGAGGCTGAGACAGTGGACTGTGGCAGAGATAGGTGTACTGAGGCTGAGACAGTGGACTGTGGCTGAGTCAGTGGACTGTGGTTGAGACAGTGGACTGAGACTGAGACAGTGGACTGTGGCTGAGACAGTGGACTGAGACTGAGATAAGTGGACTGTGGCTGAGACAGTGGACTGAGGCAGAGACAGTGGACTGTGGCTGAGACAGTGGACTGTGGTTGAGATAGGTGGACTGAGGCTGAGACAGTGGACTGAGGCTGAGACAGTGGACTGTGGCTGAGACAGTGGCCTGAGACTGAGATAGGTGGACTGAGACTGAGACAGTGGACTGTGGTTGAGGCAGTGGACTGTGGCTGAGATAGGTGGACTGAGACTGAGAAAGGTGGACTGAGACTGAGACAGTGGACTGAGGCTGAGACAGTGGACTGAGGCTGAGACAGTGGACTGAGACTGAGACAGTGGACTGTGGCTGAGACAGTGGACTGAGACTGAGATAGGTGGACTGAGGCTGAGACAGTGGACTGTGGCTGAGACGGTGGACTGAGGCTGAGATAGGTGGACTGAGGCTGAGATAGGTGGACTGAGGCTGAGACAGTGGACTGTGGCTGAGACGGTGGACTGAGGCTGAGACAGTGGACTGAGGCTGAGACAGTGGACTGAGGCTGAGACAGTGGACTGTGGCTGAGGTAGGTGGACTGAGACTGAGACAGTGGACTGAGGCTGAGATAAGTGGACTGTGGCTGAGACAGTGGACTGAGGCTGAGATAGGTGGACTGATGCTGAGACAGTGGACTGAGGCTGAGACAGTGGACTGTGGCTGAGGTAGGTGGACTGAGACTGAGACAGTGGACTGAGGCTGAGATAAGTGGACTGTGGCTGAGACAGTGGACTGAGGCTGAGATAGGTGGACTGAGACTGAGATAAGTGGTCTGTGGCTGAGACAGTGGACTGAGACTGAGATAGGTGGACTGTGACTGAGATAGGTGGACTGAGGCTGAGACAGTGGACTGAGACTGAGATAGGTGGACTGAGACTGAGATAAGTGGTCTGTGGCTGAGATAGGTGGACTGTGGCTGAGATAGGTGGACTGTGGCTGAGACAGTGGACTGAGACTGAGACAGTGGACTGAGGCTGAGATAGGTGGACTGTGGCTGAGACAGTGGACTGTGGCTGAGAGAGTGGACTGAGACTGAGACAGTGGACTGAGGCTGAGATAGGTGGACTGTGGCTGAGAGAGGTGGACTGAAGCTGAGATAGGTGGACTGAGACTGAGATAGGTGGACTGAGACTGAGATAGGTGGACTGAGGCTGAGACTGTGGACTGTGGCTGAGACAGTGGACTGAGGCTGAGACAGTGGACTGTGGCTGAGACAGTGGACTGAGACTGACATAAGTGGACTGTGGCTGAGAGAGTGGACTGAGGCTGAGACAGTGAGACTGTGGCTGAGATAGGTGGACTGAGGCTGAGACTGTGGACTGTGGCTGAGATAGGTTGACTGAGGATGAGACAGTGGACTGTGGCTGAGATAGGTGGACTGTGGCTGAGATAGGTGGACTGAGGCTGAGATAGGTGGACTGAGACTGAGATAGGTGGACTGAGACTGAGATAAGTGGTCTGTGGCTGAGACAGTGGACTGTGGCTGAGACAGTGGACTGAGACTGAGACAGTGGACTGAGGCTGAGATTGGTGGACTGTGGCTGAGATAGGTGGACTGAAGCTGAGATAGGTGGACTGAGACTGAGATAGGTGGACTGAGACTGAGATAGGTGGACTGAGGCTGAGACTGTGGACTGTGGCTGAGACAGTGGACTGAGGCTGAGACAGTGGACTGTGGCTGAGATAGGTTGACTGAGGATGAGACAGTGGACTGAGACTGAGATAAGTGGACTGTGGCTGAGATAGGTGGACTGAGGCTGAGACAGTGGACTGTGGCTGAGACAGTGGACTGAGACTGAGACAGTGGACTGAGGCTGAGATAGGTGGACTGTGGCTGAGACAGTGGACTGTGGCTGAGATAGGTGGACTGTGGCTGAGACAGTGGACTGAGGCTGAGACAGTGGACTGTGGCTGAGACAGTGGACTGTGGCTGAGATAGGTGTATTGAGGCTGAGACAGTGGACTGTGGCTGAGACAGTGGACTGAGGCTGAGACAGTGGACTGTGGCTGAGATACGTGGACTGTGGCTGAGATAGGTGGACTGAGGCTGAGGTAGGTGGACTGAGGCTGAGACTGTGGACTGTGGCTGAGATAGGTGGACTGAGGATGAGACAGTGGACTGTGGCTGAGACAGTGGACTGAGACTGAGATAAGTGGACTGTGGCTGAGATAGGTGGACTGAGACTGAGATAAGTGGTCTGTGGCTGAGACAGTGGACTGTGGCTGAGACAGTGGACTGAGGCTGAGACAGTGGACTGTGGCTGAGATAAGTGGACTGTGGCTGAGATAGGTGGACTGAGACTGAGACAGTGGACTGAGGCTGAGATAAGTGGACTGTGGCTGAGACAGTGGACTGAGGCTGAGACAGTGGACTGTGGCTGAGACAGTGGACTGTAGCTGAGACAGTGGACTGTGGCTGAGACAGTGGACTGTGGCTGAGATAGGTGGACCGAGATAGAGACAGTGGACTGTGGCTGAGACAGTGAACTGAGACTGAGATAGGTGGACTGAGGCTAAGACAGTGGACTGAGGCTGAGACAGTGGACTGTGGCTGAGACAGTGGACTGAGACTGAGATAAGTGGACTGTGGCTGAGATAGGTGGACTGTGGCTGAGATAGGTGGACTGTGGCTGAGACAGTGGACTGTGGCTGAGACAGTGGACTGTGACTGAGATAGGTGGACTGAGGCAGAGACAGTGGACTGAGACTGAGATAGGTGGACTGAGGCTGAGACAGTGGAATGAGACTGAGACAGTGGACTGTGGCTGAGACAGTGGACTGTGGCTGAGACGGTGGACTCTGGCTGAGATAGGTGGATTGTGGCTGAGACAGTGGACTGTGGCTGAGATAGGTGTACTGAGGCTGAGACGGTGGACTGAGGCTGAGACAATGGACTGTGGCTGAGACAGTGGACTGTGGCTGAGATAGGTGGACTGTGGCTGAGATAGGTGGACTGAGGCTGAGACAGTGGACTGTGGCTGTGATAGGTGTACTGAGGATGAGACAGTGGACTGAGGCTGAGACAATGGACTGTGGCTGAGACAGTGGACTGTGGCTGAGATAGGTGGACTGTGGCTGAGATAGGTGGACTGAGGCTGAGACAGTGGACTGTGGCTGAGATAGGTGTACTGAGGCTGAGACAGTGGACTGAGGCTGAGACAATGGACTGTGGCTCAGACAGTGGACTGTAGCTGAGACAGTGGACTGTGGCTGAGACAGTGAACTGAGGCTGAGACAGTGGACTGTGGCTGAGACAGTGGACTGTGGCTGAGATAGGTGGACTGAGGCTGAGACAGTGGACTGAGGCTGAGACAGTGGACTGTGGCTGAGACAGTGGACTGTCGCTGAGATAGGTGGACTGTGGCTGAGATAGGTGGACTGAGGCTGAGACAGTGGACTGTGGCTGAGATAGGTGTACTGAGGCTGAGACAGTGGACTGAGGCTGAGACAATGGACTGTGGCTGAGACAGTGGACTGTGGCTGAGATAGGTGGACTGTGGCTGAGATAGGTGGACTGAGGCTGAGACAGTGGACTGTGGCTGAGATAGGTGGACTGTGGCTGAGATAGGTGGACTGAAGCTGAGACAGTGGACTGTGGCTGAGATAGGTGGACTGTGGCTGAGACAGTGGACTGTGGCTGAGACTGTGGACTGAGACTGAGACAGTGGACTGAGGCTGAGATAGTGGACTGTGGCTGAGATACGTGGACTGTGGCTGAGATAGGTGGACTGAGGCTGAGGTAGGTGGACTGAGACTGAGATAGGTGGACTGTGGCTGAGATAGGTGGACTGAGGCTGAGACAGTGGACTGTGGCTGAGATAGGTGGACTGTGGCTGAGATAGGTGGACTGAGGCTGACACAGTGGACTGAGGCTGAGACAGTGGACTGTGGCTGAGACAGTGGACTCTGGCTGAGTTAGGTGGATTGTGGCTGAGACAGTGGACTGTGGCTGAGACAGTGGACTGAGACTGAGATAGGTGTACTGAGGCTGAGACAGTGGACTGTGGCTGAGATAGGTGTACTGAGGCTGAGACAGTGGACTGTGGCTGAGACAGTGGACTGAGACTGAGACAGTGGACTGAGGCTGAGATAGGTTGACTGAGGATGAGACAGTGGACTGTGGCTGAGATAGGTGGACTATGGCTGAGATAGGTGGACTGAGGCTGAGGTAGGTGGACTGAGACTGAGATAGGTGGACTGAGGCTGAGACTGTGGTCTGTGGCTGAGATAGGTTGACTGAGGATGAGACAGTGCACTGTGGCTGAGATAGGTGGACTGTGGTTGAGATAGGTGGACTGAGGCTGAGATAGGTGGACTGAGACTGAGATAAGTGGTCTGTGGCTGAGACAGTGGACTGAGACTGAGATAGGTGGACTGTGACTGAGATAGGTGGACTGAGGCTGAGACAGTGGACTGAGACTGAGATAGGTGGACTGAGACTGAGATAAGTGGTCTGTGGCTGAGATAGGTGGACTGTGGCTGAGATAGGTGGACTGTGGCTGAGACAGTGGACTGAGACTGAGACAGTGGACTGAGGCTGAGATAGGTGGACTGTGGCTGAGACAGTGGACTGTGGCTGAGACAGTGGACTGAGACTGAGACAGTGGACTGAGGCTGAGATAGGTGGACTGTGGCTGAGATAGGTGGACTGAAGCTGAGATAGGTGGACTGAGACTGAGATAGGTGGACTGAGACTGAGATAGGCGGACTGAGGCTGAGACTGTGGACTGTGGCTGAGACAGTGGACTGAGGCTGAGACAGTGGACTGTGGCTGAGATAGGTTGACTGAGGATGAGACAGTGGACTGAGACTGAGATAAGTGGACTGTGGCTGAGATAGGTGGACTGAGGCTGAGACAGTGGACTGTGGCTGAGACAGTGGACTGAGACTGAGATAAGTGGACTGTGGCTGAGAGAGTGGACTGAGGCTGAGACAGTGAGACTGTGGCTGAGATAGGTGGACTGAGGCTGAGACTGTGGACTGTGGCTGAGATAGGTTGACTGAGGATGAGACAGTGGACTGTGGCTGAGATAGGTGGACTGTGGCTGAGATAGGTGGACTGAGGCTGAGATAGGTGGACTGAGACTGAGATAGGTGGACTGAGACTGAGATAAGTGGTCTGTGGCTGAGACAGTGGACTG
The DNA here is from genome assembly GCA_964016885.1 of Eledone cirrhosa. Lineage (NCBI taxonomy): Eukaryota > Metazoa > Mollusca > Cephalopoda > Octopoda > Eledonidae > Eledone > Eledone cirrhosa. The sequence goes on along the minus strand of OZ024741.1, from coordinate 210,745,360 downwards.
AGACTGAGATAGGTGGACTGTGACTGAGATAGGTGGACTGAGGCTGAGACAGTGGACTGAGACTGAGATAGGTGGACTGAGACTGAGATAAGTGGTCTGTGGCTGAGATAGGTGGACTGTGGCTGAGATAGGTGGACTGTGGCTGAGACAGTGGACTGAGACTGAGACAGTGGACTGAGGCTGAGATAGGTGGACTGTGGCTGAGACAGTGGACTGTGGCTGAGACAGTGGACTGAGACTGAGACAGTGGACTGAGGCTGAGATAGGTGGACTGTGGCTGAGAGAGTGGACTGAGGCTGAGACAGTGAGACTCTGGCTGAGATAGGTGGACTGAGGCTGAGACTGTGGACTGTGGCTGAGATAGGTTGACTGAGGATGAGACAGTGGACTGTGGCTGAGATAGGTGGACTGTGGCTGAGATAGGTGGACTGAGGCTGAGATAGGTGGACTGAGACTGAGATAGGTGGACTGAGACTGAGATAAGTGGTCTGTGGCTGAGACAGTGGACTGAGACTGAGATAGGTGGACTGTGACTGAGATAGGTGGACTGAGGCTGAGACAGTGGACTGAGACTGAGATAGGTGGACTGAGACTGAGATAAGTGGTCTGTGGCTGAGATAGGTGGACTGTGGCTGAGATAGGTGGACTGTGGCTGAGACAGTGGACTGAGACTGAGACAGTGGACTGAGGCTGAGATAGGTGGACTGTGGCTGAGACAGTGGACTGTGGCTGAGACAGTGGACTGAGACTGAGACAGTGGACTGAGGCTGAGATAGGTGGACTGCGGCTGAGATAGGTGGACTGAAGCTGATATAGGTGGACTGAGACTGAGATAGGTGGACTGAGCCTGAGACAGTGGACTGTGGCTGAGATAGGTTGACTGAGGATGAGACAGTGGACTGAGACTGAGATAAGTGGACTGTGGCTGAGATAGGTGGACTGAGGCTGAGACAGTGGACTGTGGCTGAGACAGTGGACTGAGACTGAGATAAGTGCACTGTGGCTGAGAGAGTGGACTGAGGCTGAGACAGTGGACTGAGGCTGAGACAGTGGACTGAGGCTGAGACAGTGGACTGTGGCAGAGATAGGTGTACTGAGGCTGAGACAGTGGACTGTGGCTGAGTCAGTGGACTGTGGTTGAGACAGTGGACTGAGACTGAGACAGTGGACTGTGGCTGAGACAGTGGACTGAGACTGAGATAAGTGGACTGTGGCTGAGACAGTGGACTGAGGCAGAGACAGTGGACTGTGGCTGAGACAGTGGACTGTGGTTGAGATAGGTGGACTGAGGCTGAGACAGTGGACTGAGGCTGAGACAGTGGACTGTGGCTGAGACAGTGGCCTGAGACTGAGATAGGTGGACTGAGACTGAGACAGTGGACTGTGGTTGAGGCAGTGGACTGTGGCTGAGATAGGTGGACTGAGACTGAGAAAGGTGGACTGAGACTGAGACAGTGGACTGAGGCTGAGACAGTGGACTGAGGCTGAGACAGTGGACTGAGACTGAGACAGTGGACTGTGGCTGAGACAGTGGACTGAGACTGAGATAGGTGGACTGAGGCTGAGACAGTGGACTGTGGCTGAGACGGTGGACTGAGGCTGAGATAGGTGGACTGAGGCTGAGATAGGTGGACTGAGGCTGAGACAGTGGACTGTGGCTGAGACGGTGGACTGAGGCTGAGACAGTGGACTGAGGCTGAGACAGTGGACTGAGGCTGAGACAGTGGACTGTGGCTGAGGTAGGTGGACTGAGACTGAGACAGTGGACTGAGGCTGAGATAAGTGGACTGTGGCTGAGACAGTGGACTGAGGCTGAGATAGGTGGACTGATGCTGAGACAGTGGACTGTGGCTGAGACAGTGGACTGAGACTGAGATAGGTGGACTGAGACTGAGATAGATGGACTGAGACTGAGACAGTGGACTGTGGCTGAGACAGTGGACTCTGGCTGAGATAAGTGGACTGTGGCTGAGACAGTGGACTGAGACTGAGATAGGTGAACTGAGGATGAGACAGTGGACTGTGGCTGAGATAGGTGGACTGTGGCTGAGATAGGTGGACTGAGGCTGAGATAGGTGGACTGAGACTGAGATAAGTGGTCTGTGGCTGAGACAGTGGACTGAGACTGAGATAGGTGGACTGTGACTGAGATAGGTGGACTGAGGCTGAGACAGTGGACTGAGACTGAGATAGGTGGACTGAGACTGAGATAAGTGGTCTGTGGCTGAGATAGGTGGACTGTGGCTGAGATAGGTGGACTGTGGCTGAGACAGTGGACTGAGACTGAGACAGTGGACTGAGGCTGAGATAGGTGGACTGTGGCTGAGACAGTGGACTGTGGCTGAGAGAGTGGACTGAGACTGAGACAGTGGACTGAGGCTGAGATAGGTGGACTGTGGCTGAGAGAGGTGGACTGAAGCTGAGATAGGTGTACTGAGGCTGAGACAGTGGACTGTGGCTGAGATAGGTGTACTGAGGCTGAGACAGTGGACTGTGGCTGAGACAGTGGACTGAGACTGAGACAGTGGACTGAGGCTGAGATAGGTTGACTGAGGATGAGACAGTGGACTGTGGCTGAGATAGGTGGACTATGGCTGAGATAGGTGGACTGAGGCTGAGGTAGGTGGACTGAGACTGAGATAGGTGGACTGAGGCTGAGACTGTGGACTGTGGCTGAGATAGGTTGACTGAGGATGAGACAGTGCACTGTGGCTGAGATAGGTGGACTGTGGCTGAGATAGGTGAACTGAGGCTGAGATAGGTGGACTGAGCCTGAGGTAGGTGGACTGAGACTGAGATAGGTGGACTGTGGCTGAGATAGGTGGACTGAGGCTGAGACAGTGGACTGTGGCTGAGATAGGTGGACTGTGGCTGAGATAGGTGGACTGAGGCTGAGACAGTGGACTGAGGCGTAGACAGTGGACTGTGGCTGAGACAGTGGACTCTGGCTGAGTTAGGTGGATTGTGGCTGAGACAGTGGACTCTGGCTGAGACAGTGGACTGAGACTGAGATAGGTGTACTGAGGCTGAGACAGTGGAGTGTGGCTGAGATAGGTGTACTGAGGCTGAGACAGTGGACTGTGGCTGAGACAGTGGACTGAGACTGAGACAGTGGACTGAGGCTGAGACTGTGGACTGTGGCTGAGATAGGTTGACTGAGGATGAGACAGTGGACTGTGGCTGAGATAGGTGGACTATGGCTGAGATAGGTGGACTGAGGCTGAGGTAGGTGGACTGAGACTGAGATAGGTGGACTGAGGCTGAGACTGTGGACTGTGGCTGAGATAGGTTGACTGAGGATGAGACAGTGGACTGTGGCTGAGATAGGTGGACTGTGGCTGAGATAGGTGGACTGAGGCTGAGATAGGTGGACTGAGACTGAGATAAGTGGTCTGTGGCTGAGACAGTGGACTGAGACTGAGATAGGTGGACTGTGACTGAGATAGGTGGACTGAGGCTGAGACAGTGGACTGAGACTGAGATAGGTGGACTGAGACTGAGATAAGTGGTCTGTGGCTGAGATAGGTGGACTGTGGCTGAGATAGGTGGACTGTGGCTGAGACAGTGGACTGAGACTGAGACAGTGGACTGAGGCTGAGATAGGTGGACTGTGGCTGAGACAGTGGACTGTGGCTGAGAGAGTGGACTGAGACTGAGACAGTGGACTGAGGCTGAGATAGGTGGACTGTGGCTGAGAGAGGTGGACTGAAGCTGAGATAGGTGGACTGAGACTGAAATAGGTGGACTGAGACTGAGATAGGTGGACTGAGGCTGAGACTGTGGACTGTGGCTGAGACAGTGGACTGAGGCTGAGACAGTGGACTGTGGCTGAGACAGTGGACTGAGACTGACATAAGTGGACTGTGGCTGAGAGAGTGGACTGAGGCTGAGACAGTGAGACTGTGGCTGAGATAGGTGGACTGAGGCTGAGACTGTGGACTGTGGCTGAGATAGGTTGACTGAGGATGAGACAGTGGACTGTGGCTGAGATAGGTGGACTGTGGCTGAGATAGGTGGACTGAGGCTGAGATAGGTGGACTGAGACTGAGATAGGTGGACTGAGACTGAGATAAGTGGTCTGTGGCTGAGACAGTGGACTGAGACTGAGATAGGTGGACTGTGACTGAGATAGGTGGACTGAGGCTGAGACAGTGGACTGAGACTGAGATAGGTGGACTGAGACTGAGATAAGTGGTCTGTGGCTGAGATAGGTGGACTGTGGCTGAGATAGGTGGACTGAGGCTGAGACAGTGGACTGTGGCTGAGATAGGTGTACTGAGGCTGAGACAGTGGACTGAGGCTGAGACAATGGACTGTGGCTCAGACAGTGGACTGTAGCTGAGACAGTGGACTGTGGCTGAGACAGTGAACTGAGGCTGAGACAGTGGACTGTGGCTGAGACAGTGGACTGTGGCTGAGATAGGTGGACTGAGGCTGAGACAGTGGACTGAGGCTGAGACAGTGGACTGTGGCTGAGACAGTGGACTGTGGCTGAGATAGGTGGACTGTGGCTGAGATAGGTGGACTGAGGCTGAGACAGTGGACTGTGGCTGAGATAGGTGTACTGAGGCTGAGACAGTGGACTGAGGCTGAGACAATGGACTGTGGCTGAGACAGTGGACTGTGGCTGAGATAGGTGGACTGTGGCTGAGATAGGTGGACTGAGGCTGAGACAGTGGACTGTGGCTGAGATAGGTGGACTGTGGCTGAGATAGGTGGACTGAGGCTGAGACAGTGGACTGTGGCTGAGATAGGTGGACTGTGGCTGAGACAGTGGACTGTGGCTGAGATAGTGGACTGTGGCTGAGATACGTGGACTGTGGCTGAGATAGGTGGACTGAGGCTGAGGTAGGTGGACTGAGACTGAGATAGGTGGACTGTGGCTGAGATAGGTGGACTGAGGCTGAGACAGTGGACTGTGGCTGAGATAGGTGGACTGTGGCTGAGATAGGTGGACTGAGGCTGACACAGTGGACTGAGGCTGAGACAGTGGACTGTGGCTGAGACAGTGGACTCTGGCTGAGTTAGGTGGATTGTGGCTGAGACAGTGGACTGTGGCTGAGACAGTGGACTGAGACTGAGATAGGTGTACTGAGGCTGAGACAGTGGACTGTGGCTGAGATAGGTGTACTGAGGCTGAGACAGTGGACTGTGGCTGAGACAGTGGACTGAGACTGAGACAGTGGACTGAGGCTGAGATAGGTTGACTGAGGATGAGACAGTGGACTGTGGCTGAGATAGGTGGACTATGGCTGAGATAGGTGGACTGAGGCTGAGGTAGGTGGACTGAGACTGAGATAGGTGGACTGAGGCTGAGACTGTGGACTGTGGCTGAGATAGGTTGACTGAGGATGAGACAGTGCACTGTGGCTGAGATAGGTGGACTGTGGCTGAGATAGGTGGACTGAGGCTGAGATAGGTGGACTGAGGCTGAGGTAGGTGGACTGAGACTGAGATAGGTGGACTGTGGCTGAGATAGGTGGACTGAGGCTGAGACAGTGGACTGTGGCTGAGATAGGTGGACTGTGGCTGAGATAGGTGGACTGAGGCTGAGACAGTGGACTGAGGCTGAGACAGTGGACTGTGGCTGAGACAGTGGACTCTGGCTGAGTTAGGTGGATTGTGGCTGAGACAGCGGACTGTGGCTGAGACAGTGGACTGAGACTGAGATAGGTGTACTGAGGCTGAGACAGTGGACTGTGGCTGAGATAGGTGTACTGAGGCTGAGACAGTGGACTGTGGCTGAGACAGTGGACTGAGACTGAGACAGTGGACTGAGGCTGAGATAGGTGGACTATGGCTGAGATAGGTGGACTGAGGCTGAGGTAGGTGGACTGAGACTGAGATAGGTGGACTGAGGCTGAGACTGTGGACTGTGGCTGAGATAGGTTGACTGAGGATGAGACAGTGGACTGTGGCTGAGATAGGTGGACTGAGACTGAGATAAGTGGTCTGTGGCTGAGACAGTGGACTGAGACTGAGATAGGTGGACTGTGACTGAGATAGGTGGACTGAGGCTGAGACAGTGGACTGAGACTGAGATAGGTGGACTGAGACTGAGATAAGTGGTCTGTGGCTGAGATAGGTGGACTGTGGCTGAGATAGGTGGACTGTGGCTGAGACAGTGGACTGAGACTGAGACAGTGGACTGAGGCTGAGATAGGTGGACTGTGGCTGAGACAGTGGACTGTGGCTGAGAGAGTGGACTGAGACTGAGACAGTGGACTGAGGCTGAGATAGGTGGACTGTGGCTGAGAGAGGTGGACTGAAGCTGAGATAGGTGGACTGAGACTGAGATAGGTGGACTGAGACTGAGATAGGTGGACTGAGGCTGAGACTGTGGACTGTGGCTGAGACAGTGGACTGAGGCTGAGACAGTGGACTGTGGCTGAGACAGTGGACTGAGACTGACATAAGTGGACTGTGGCTGAGAGAGTGGACTGAGGCTGAGACAGTGAGACTGTGGCTGAGATAGGTGGACTGAGGCTGAGACTGTGGACTGTGGCTGAGATAGGTTGACTGAGGATGAGACAGTGGACTGTGGCTGAGATAGGTGGACTGTGGCTGAGATAGGTGGACTGAGGCTGAGATAGGTGGACTGAGACTGAGATAGGTGGACTGAGACTGAGATAAGTGGTCTGTGGCTGAGACAGTGGACTGTGGCTGAGACAGTGGACTGAGACTGAGACAGTGGACTGAGGCTGAGATTGGTGGACTGTGGCTGAGATAGGTGGACTGAAGCTGAGATAGGTGGACTGAGACTGAGATAGGTGGACTGAGACTGAGATAGGTGGACTGAGGCTGAGACTGTGGACTGTGGCTGAGACAGTGGACTGAGGCTGAGACAGTGGACTGTGGCTGAGATAGGTTGACTGAGGATGAGACAGTGGACTGAGACTGAGATAAGTGGACTGTGGCTGAGATAGGTGGACTGAGGCTGAGACAGTGGACTGTGGCTGAGACAGTGGACTGAGACTGAGACAGTGGACTGAGGCTGAGATAGGTGGACTGTGGCTGAGACAGTGGACTGTGGCTGAGATAGGTGGACTGTGGCTGAGACAGTGGACTGAGGCTGAGACAGTGGACTGTGGCTGAGACAGTGGACTGTGGCTGAGATAGGTGTATTGAGGCTGAGACAGTGGACTGTGGCTGAGACAGTGGACTGAGGCTGAGACAGTGGACTGTGGCTGAGATACGTGGACTGTGGCTGAGATAGGTGGACTGAGGCTGAGGTAGGTGGACTGAGGCTGAGACTGTGGACTGTGGCTGAGATAGGTGGACTGAGGATGAGACAGTGGACTGTGGCTGAGACAGTGGACTGAGACTGAGATAAGTGGACTGTGGCTGAGATAGGTGGACTGCGACTGAGATAAGTGGTCTGTGGCTGAGACAGTGGACTGTGGCTGAGACAGTGGACTGAGGCTGAGACAGTGGACTGTGGCTGAGATAAGTGGACTGTGGCTGAGATAGGTGGACTGAGACTGAGACAGTGGACTGAGGCTGAGATAAGTGGACTGTGGCTGAGACAGTGGACTGAGGCTGAGACAGTGGACTGTGGCTGAGACAGTGGACTGTAGCTGAGACAGTGGACTGTGGCTGAGACAGTGGACTGTGGCTGAGACAGTGGACTGTGGCTGAGATAGGTGGACCGAGATAGAGACAGTGGACTGTGGCTGAGACAGTGAACTGAGACTGAGATAGGTGGACTGAGGCTAAGACAGTGGACTGAGGCTGAGACAGTGGACTGTGGCTGAGACAGTGGACTGAGACTGAGATAAGTGGACTGTGGCTGAGATAGGTGGACTGTGGCTGAGATAGGTGGACTGTGGCTGAGACAGTGGACTGTGGCTGAGACAGTGGACTGTGACTGAGATAGGTGGACTGAGGCAGAGACAGTGGACTGAGACTGAGATAGGTGGACTGAGGCTGAGACAGTGGAATGAGACTGAGACAGTGGACTGTGGCTGAGACAGTGGACTGTGGCTGAGACGGTGGACTCTGGCTGAGATAGGTGGATTGTGGCTGAGACAGTGGACTGTGGCTGAGATAGGTGTACTGAGGCTGAGACGGTGGACTGAGGCTGAGACAATGGACTGTGGCTGAGACAGTGGACTGTGGCTGAGATAGGTGGACTGTGGCTGAGATAGGTGGACTGAGGCTGAGACAGTGGACTGTGGCTGTGATAGGTGTACTGAGGATGAGACAGTGGACTGAGGCTGAGACAATGGACTGTGGCTGAGACAGTGGACTGTGGCTGAGATAGGTGGACTGTGGCTGAGATAGGTGGACTGAGGCTGAGACAGTGGACTGTGGCTGAGATAGGTGTACTGAGGCTGAGACAGTGGACTGAGGCTGAGACAATGGACTGTGGCTCAGACAGTGGACTGTAGCTGAGACAGTGGACTGTGGCTGAGACAGTGAACTGAGGCTGAGACAGTGGACTGTGGCTGAGACAGTGGACTGTGGCTGAGATAGGTGGACTGAGGCTGAGACAGTGGACTGAGGCTGAGACAGTGGACTGTGGCTGAGACAGTGGACTGTCGCTGAGATAGGTGGACTGTGGCTGAGATAGGTGGACTGAGGCTGAGACAGTGGACTGTGGCTGAGATAGGTGTACTGAGGCTGAGACAGTGGACTGAGGCTGAGACAATGGACTGTGGCTGAGACAGTGGACTGTGGCTGAGATAGGTGGACTGTGGCTGAGATAGGTGGACTGAGGCTGAGACAGTGGACTGTGGCTGAGATAGGTGGACTGTGGCTGAGATAGGTGGAGTGAGGCTGAGACAGTGGACTGTGGCTGAGATAGGTGGACTGTGGCTGAGACAGTGGACTGTGGCTGAGACTGTGGACTGAGACTGAGACAGTGGACTGAGGCTGAGATAGTGGACTGTGGCTGAGATACGTGGACTGTGGCTGAGATAGGTGGACTGAGGCTGAGGTAGGTGGACTGAGACTGAGATAGGTGGACTGTGGCTGAGATAGGTGGACTGAGGCTGAGACAGTGGACTGTGGCTGAGATAGGTGGACTGTGGCTGAGATAGGTGGACTGAGGCTGACACAGTGGACTGAGGCTGAGACAGTGGACTGTGGCTGAGACAGTGGACTCTGGCTGAGTTAGGTGGATTGTGGCTGAGACACTGGACTGTGGCTGAGACAGTGGACTGAGACTGAGATAGGTGTACTGAGGCTGAGACAGTGGACTGTGGCTGAGATAGGTGTACTGAGGCTGAGACAGTGGACTGTGGCTGAGACAGTGGACTGAGACTGAGACAGTGGACTGAGGCTGAGATAGGTTGACTGAGGATGAGACAGTGGACTGTGGCTGAGATAGGTGGACTATGGCTGAGATAGGTGGACTGAGGCTGAGGTAGGTGGACTGAGACTGAGATAGGTGGACTGAGGCTGAGACTGTGGTCTGTGGCTGAGATAGGTTGACTGAGGATGAGACAGTGCACTGTGGCTGAGATAGGTGGACTGTGGCTGAGATAGGTGGACTGAGGCTGAGATAGGTGGACTGAGACTGAGATAAGTGGTCTGTGGCTGAGACAGTGGACTGAGACTGAGATAGGTGGACTGTGACTGAGATAGGTGGACTGAGGCTGAGACAGTGGACTGAGACTGAGATAGGTGGACTGAGACTGAGATAAGTGGTCTGTGGCTGAGATAGGTGGACTGTGGCTGAGATAGGTGGACTGTGGCTGAGACAGTGGACTGAGACTGAGACAGTGGACTGAGGCTGAGATAGGTGGACTGTGGCTGAGACAGTGGACTGAGACTGAGACAGTGGACTGAGGCTGAGATAGGTGGACTGTGGCTGAGATAGGTGGACTGAAGCTGAGATAGGTGGACTGAGACTGAGATAGGTGGACTGAGACTGAGATAGGCGGACTGAGGCTGAGACTGTGGACTGTGGCTGAGACAGTGGACTGAGGCTGAGACAGTGGACTGTGGCTGAGATAGGTTGACTGAGGATGAGACAGTGGACTGAGACTGAGATAAGTGGACTGTGGCTGAGATAGGTGGACTGAGGCTGAGACAGTGGACTGTGGCTGAGACAGTGGACTGAGACTGAGATAAGTGGACTGTGGCTGAGAGAGTGGACTGAGGCTGAGACAGTGAGACTGTGGCTGAGATAGGTGGACTGAGGCTGAGACTGTGGACTGTGGCTGAGATAGGTTGACTGAGGATGAGACAGTGGACTGTGGCTGAGATAGGTGGACTGTGGCTGAGATAGGTGGACTGAGGCTGAGATAGGTGGACTGAGACTGAGATAGGTGGACTGAGACTGAGATAAGTGGTCTGTGGCTGAGACAGTGGACTGAGACTGAGATAGGTGGACTGTGACTGAGATAGGTGGACTGAGGCTGAGACAGTGGACTGAGACTGAGATAGGTGGACTGAGACTGAGATAAGTGGTCTGTGGCTGAGATAGGTGGACTGTGGCTGAGATAGGTGGACTGTGGCTGAGACAGTGGACTGAGACTGAGACAGTGGACTGAGGCTGAGATAGGTGGACTGTGGCTGAGACAGTGGACTGTGGCTGAGACAGTGGACTGAGACTGAGACAGTGGACTGAGGCTGAGATAGGTGGACTGTGGCTGAGAGAGTGGACTGAGGCTGAGACAGTGAGACTCTGGCTGAGATAGGTGGACTGAGGCTGAGACTGTGGACTGTGGCTGAGATAGGTTGACTGAGGATGAGACAGTGGACTGTGGCTGAGATAGGTGGACTGTGGCTGAGATAGGTGGACTGAGGCTGAGATAGGTGGACTGAGACTGAGATAGGTGGACTGAGACTGAGATAAGTGGTCTGTGGCTGAGACAGTGGACTGAGACTGAGATAGGTGGACTGTGACTGAGATAGGTGGACTGAGGCTGAGACAGTGGACTGAGACTGAGATAGGTGGACTGAGACTGAGATAAGTGGTCTGTGGCTGAGATAGGTGGACTGTGGCTGAGATAGGTGGACTGTGGCTGAGACAGTGGACTGAGACTGAGACAGTGGACTGAGGCTGAGATAGGTGGACTGTGGCTGAGACAGTGGACTGTGGCTGAGACAGTGGACTGAGACTGAGACAGTGGACTGAGGCTGAGATAGGTGGACTGCGGCTGAGATAGGTGGACTGAAGCTGATATAGGTGGACTGAGACTGAGATAGGTGGACTGAGCCTGAGACAGTGGACTGTGGCTGAGATAGGTTGACTGAGGATGAGACAGTGGACTGAGACTGAGATAAGTGGACTGTGGCTGAGATAGGTGGACTGAGGCTGAGACAGTGGACTGTGGCTGAGACAGTGGACTGAGACTGAGATAAGTGCACTGTGGCTGAGAGAGTGGACTGAGGCTGAGACAGTGGACTGAGGCTGAGACAGTGGACTGAGGCTGAGACAGTGGACTGTGGCAGAGATAGGTGTACTGAGGCTGAGACAGTGGACTGTGGCTGAGTCAGTGGACTGTGGTTGAGACAGTGGACTGAGACTGAGACAGTGGACTGTGGCTGAGACAGTGGACTGAGACTGAGATAAGTGGACTGTGGCTGAGACAGTGGACTGAGGCAGAGACAGTGGACTGTGGCTGAGACAGTGGACTGTGGTTGAGATAGGTGGACTGAGGCTGAGACAGTGGACTGAGGCTGAGACAGTGGACTGTGGCTGAGACAGTGGCCTGAGACTGAGATAGGTGGACTGAGACTGAGACAGTGGACTGTGGTTGAGGCAGTGGACTGTGGCTGAGATAGGTGGACTGAGACTGAGAAAGGTGGACTGAGACTGAGACAGTGGACTGAGGCTGAGACAGTGGACTGAGGCTGAGACAGTGGACTGAGACTGAGACAGTGGACTGTGGCTGAGACAGTGGACTGAGACTGAGATAGGTGGACTGAGGCTGAGACAGTGGACTGTGGCTGAGACGGTGGACTGAGGCTGAGATAGGTGGACTGAGGCTGAGATAGGTGGACTGAGGCTGAGACAGTGGACTGTGGCTGAGACGGTGGACTGTGGCTGAGACAGTGGACTGTGGCTGAGATAGGTGTATTGAGGCTGAGACAGTGGACTGTGGCTGAGACAGTGGACTGAGGCTGAGACAGTGGACTGTGGCTGAGATACGTGGACTGTGGCTGAGATAGGTGGACTGAGGCTGAGGTAGGTGGACTGAGGCTGAGACTGTGGACTGTGGCTGAGATAGGTGGACTGAGGATGAGACAGTGGACTGTGGCTGAGACAGTGGACTGAGACTGAGATAAGTGGACTGTGGCTGAGATAGGTGGACTGCGACTGAGATAAGTGGTCTGTGGCTGAGACAGTGGACTGTGGCTGAGACAGTGGACTGAGGCTGAGACAGTGGACTGTGGCTGAGATAAGTGGACTGTGGCTGAGATAGGTGGACTGAGACTGAGACAGTGGACTGAGGCTGAGATAAGTGGACTGTGGCTGAGACAGTGGACTGAGGCTGAGACAGTGGACTGTGGCTGAGACAGTGGACTGTAGCTGAGACAGTGGACTGTGGCTGAGACAGTGGACTGTGGCTGAGACAGTGGACTGTGGCTGAGATAGGTGGACCGAGATAGAGACAGTGGACTGTGGCTGAGACAGTGAACTGAGACTGAGATAGGTGGACTGAGGCTAAGACAGTGGACTGAGGCTGAGACAGTGGACTGTGGCTGAGACAGTGGACTGAGACTGAGATAAGTGGACTGTGGCTGAGATAGGTGGACTGTGGCTGAGATAGGTGGACTGTGGCTGAGACAGTGGACTGTGGCTGAGACAGTGGACTGTGACTGAGATAGGTGGACTGAGGCAGAGACAGTGGACTGAGACTGAGATAGGTGGACTGAGGCTGAGACAGTGGAATGAGACTGAGACAGTGGACTGTGGCTGAGACAGTGGACTGTGGCTGAGACGGTGGACTCTGGCTGAGATAGGTGTACTGAGGCTGAGACGGTGGACTGAGGCTGAGACAATGGACTGTGGCTGAGACAGTGGACTGTGGCTGAGATAGGTGGACTGTGGCTGAGATAGGTGGACTGAGGCTGAGACAGTGGACTGTGGCTGTGATAGGTGTACTGAGGATGAGACAGTGGACTGAGGCTGAGACAATGGACTGTGGCTGAGACAGTGGACTGTGGCTGAGATAGGTGGACTGTGGCTGAGATAGGTGGACTGAGGCTGAGACAGTGGACTGTGGCTGAGATAGGTGTACTGAGGCTGAGACGGTGGACTGAGGCTGAGACAATGGACTGTGGCTGAGACAGTGGACTGTGGCTGAGATAGGTGGACTGTGGCTGAGATAGGTGGACTGAGGCTGAGACAGTGGACTGTGGCTGTGATAGGTGTACTGAGGATGAGACAGTGGACTGAGGCTGAGACAATGGACTGTGGCTGAGACAGTGGACTGTGGCTGAGATAGGTGGACTGTGGCTGAGATAGGTGGACTGAGGCTGAGACAGTGGACTGTGGCTGAGATAGGTGTACTGAGGCTGAGACAGTGGACTGAGGCTGAGACAATGGACTGTGGCTCAGACAGTGGACTGTAGCTGAGACAGTGGACTGTGGCTGAGACAGTGAACTGAGGCTGAGACAGTGGACTGTGGCTGAGACAGTGGACTGTGGCTGAGATAGGTGGACTGAGGCTGAGACAGTGGACTGAGGCTGAGACAGTGGACTGTGGCTGAGACAGTGGACTGTCGCTGAGATAGGTGGACTGTGGCTGAGATAGGTGGACTGAGGCTGAGACAGTGGACTGTGGCTGAGATAGGTGTACTGAGGCTGAGACAGTGGACTGAGGCTGAGACAATGGACTGTGGCTGAGACAGTGGACTGTGGCTGAGATAGGTGGACTGTGGCTGAGATAGGTGGACTGAGGCTGAGACAGTGGACTGTGGCTGAGATAGGTGGACTGTGGCTGAGATAGGTGGACTGAGGCTGAGACAGTGGACTGTGGCTGAGATAGGTGGACTGTGGCTGAGACAGTGGACTGTGGCTGAGACTGTGGACTGAGACTGAGACAGTGGACTGAGGCTGAGATAGTGGACTGTGGCTGAGATACGTGGACTGTGGCTGAGATAGGTGGACTGAGGCTGAGGTAGGTGGACTGAGACTGAGATAGGTGGACTGTGGCTGAGATAGGTGGACTGAGGCTGAGACAGTGGACTGTGGCTGAGATAGGTGGACTGTGGCTGAGATAGGTGGACTGAGGCTGACACAGTGGACTGAGGCTGAGACAGTGGACTGTGGCTGAGACAGTGGACTCTGGCTGAGTTAGGTGGATTGTGGCTGAGACACTGGACTGTGGCTGAGACAGTGGACTGAGACTGAGATAGGTGTACTGAGGCTGAGACAGTGGACTGTGGCTGAGATAGGTGTACTGAGGCTGAGACAGTGGACTGTGGCTGAGACAGTGGACTGAGACTGAGACAGTGGACTGAGGCTGAGATAGGTTGACTGAGGATGAGACAGTGGACTGTGGCTGAGATAGGTGGACTATGGCTGAGATAGGTGGACTGAGGCTGAGGTAGGTGGACTGAGACTGAGATAGGTGGACTGAGGCTGAGACTGTGGTCTGTGGCTGAGATAGGTTGACTGAGGATGAGACAGTGCACTGTGGCTGAGATAGGTGGACTGTGGCTGAGATAGGTGGACTGAGGCAGAGATAGGTGGACTGAGACTGAGATAAGTGGTCTGTGGCTGAGACAGTGGACTGAGACTGAGATAGGTGGACTGTGACTGAGATAGGTGGACTGAGGCTGAGACAGTGGACTGAGACTGAGATAGGTGGACTGAGACTGAGATAAGTGGTCTGTGGCTGAGATAGGTGGACTGTGGCTGAGATAGGTGGACTGTGGCTGAGACAGTGGACTGAGACTGAGACAGTGGACTGAGGCTGAGATAGGTGGACTGTGGCTGAGACAGTGGACTGAGACTGAGACAGTGGACTGAGGCTGAGATAGGTGGACTGTGGCTGAGATAGGTGGACTGAAGCTGAGATAGGTGGACTGAGACTGAGATAGGTGGACTGAGACTGAGATAGGCGGACTGAGGCTGAGACTGTGGACTGTGGCTGAGACAGTGGACTGAGGCTGAGACAGTGGACTGTGGCTGAGATAGGTTGACTGAGGATGAGACAGTGGACTGAGACTGAGATAAGTGGACTGTGGCTGAGATAGGTGGACTGAGGCTGAGACAGTGGACTGTGGCTGAGACAGTGGACTGAGACTGAGATAAGTGGACTGTGGCTGAGAGAGTGGACTGAGGCTGAGACAGTGAGACTGTGGCTGAGATAGGTGGACTGAGGCTGAGACTGTGGACTGTGGCTGAGATAGGTTGACTGAGGATGAGACAGTGGACTGTGGCTGAGATAGGTGGACTGTGGCTGAGATAGGTGGACTGAGGCTGAGATAGGTGGACTGAGACTGAGATAGGTGGACTGAGACTGAGATAAGTGGTCTGTGGCTGAGACAGTGGACTGAGACTGAGATAGGTGGACTGTGACTGAGATAGGTGGACTGAGGCTGAGACAGTGGACTGAGACTGAGATAGGTGGACTGAGACTGAGATAAGTGGTCTGTGGCTGAGATAGGTGGACTGTGGCTGAGATAGGTGGACTGTGGCTGAGACAGTGGACTGAGACTGAGACAGTGGACTGAGGCTGAGATAGGTGGACTGTGGCTGAGACAGTGGACTGTGGCTGAGACAGTGGACTGAGACTGAGACAGTGGACTGAGGCTGAGATAGGTGGACTGTGGCTGAGAGAGTGGACTGAGGCTGAGACAGTGAGACTCTGGCTGAGATAGGTGGACTGAGGCTGAGACTGTGGACTGTGGCTGAGATAGGTTGACTGAGGATGAGACAGTGGACTGTGGCTGAGATAGGTGGACTGTGGCTGAGATAGGTGGACTGAGGCTGAGATAGGTGGACTGAGACTGAGATAGGTGGACTGAGACTGAGATAAGTGGTCTGTGGCTGAGACAGTGGACTGAGACTGAGATAGGTGGACTGTGACTGAGATAGGTGGACTGAGGCTGAGACAGTGGACTGAGACTGAGATAGGTGGACTGAGACTGAGATAAGTGGTCTGTGGCTGAGATAGGTGGACTGTGGCTGAGATAGGTGGACTGTGGCTGAGACAGTGGACTGAGACTGAGACAGTGGACTGAGGCTGAGATAGGTGGACTGTGGCTGAGACAGTGGACTGTGGCTGAGACAGTGGACTGAGACTGAGACAGTGGACTGAGGCTGAGATAGGTGGACTGCGGCTGAGATAGGTGGACTGAAGCTGATATAGGTGGACTGAGACTGAGATAGGTGGACTGAGCCTGAGACAGTGGACTGTGGCTGAGATAGGTTGACTGAGGATGAGACAGTGGACTGAGACTGAGATAAGTGGACTGTGGCTGAGATAGGTGGACTGAGGCTGAGACAGTGGACTGTGGCTGAGACAGTGGACTGAGACTGAGATAAGTGCACTGTGGCTGAGAGAGTGGACTGAGGCTGAGACAGTGGACTGAGGCTGAGACAGTGGACTGAGGCTGAGACAGTGGACTGTGGCAGAGATAGGTGTACTGAGGCTGAGACAGTGGACTGTGGCTGAGTCAGTGGACTGTGGTTGAGACAGTGGACTGAGACTGAGACAGTGGACTGTGGCTGAGACAGTGGACTGAGACTGAGATAAGTGGACTGTGGCTGAGACAGTGGACTGAGGCAGAGACAGTGGACTGTGGCTGAGACAGTGGACTGTGGTTGAGATAGGTGGACTGAGGCTGAGACAGTGGACTGAGGCTGAGACAGTGGACTGTGGCTGAGACAGTGGCCTGAGACTGAGATAGGTGGACTGTGGTTGAGGCAGTGGACTGTGGCTGAGATAGGTGGACTGAGACTGAGAAAGGTGGACTGAGACTGAGACAGTGGACTGAGGCTGAGACAGTGGACTGAGGCTGAGACAGTGGACTGAGACTGAGACAGTGGACTGTGGCTGAGACAGTGGACTGAGACTGAGATAGGTGGACTGAGGCTGAGACAGTGGACTGTGGCTGAGACGGTGGACTGAGGCTGAGATAGGTGGACTGAGGCTGAGATAGGTGGACTGAGGCTGAGACAGTGGACTGTGGCTGAGACGGTGGACTGAGGCTGAGACAGTGGACTGAGGCTGAGACAGTGGACTGAGGCTGAGACAGTGGACTGTGGCTGAGGTAGGTGGACTGAGACTGAGACAGTGGACTGAGGCTGAGATAAGTGGACTGTGGCTGAGACAGTGGACTGAGGCTGAGATAGGTGGACTGATGCTGAGACAGTGGACTGTGGCTGAGACAGTGGACTGAGACTGAGATAGGTGGACTGTGGCTGAGATAGGTGGACTGAGGCTGAGACAGTGGACTGTGGCTGAGATAGGTGGACTGTGGCTGAGATAGGTGGACTGAGGCTGAGACAGTGGACTGAGGCTGAGACAGTGGACTGTGGCTGAGACAGTGGACTCTGGCTGAGTTAGGTGGATTGTGGCTGAGACAGTGGACTGTGGCTGAGACAGTGGACTGAGACTGAGATAGGTGTACTGAGGCTGAGACAGTGGACTGTGGCTGAGATAGGTGTACTGAGGCTGAGACAGTGGACTGTGGCTGAGACAGTGGACTGAGACTGAGACAGTGGACTGAGGCTGAGACTGTGGACTGTGGCTGAGATAGGTTGACTGAGGATGAGACAGTGGACTGTGGCTGAGATAGGTGGACTATGGCTGAGATAGGTGGACTGAGGCTGAGGTAGGTGGACTGAGACTGAGATAGGTGGACTGAGGCTGAGACTGTGGACTGTGGCTGAGATAGGTTGACTGAGGATGAGACAGTGGACTCTGGCTGAGATAGGTGGACTGTGGCTGAGATAGGTGGACTGAGGCTGAGATAGGTGGACTGAGACTGAGATAAGTGGTCTGTGGCTGAGACAGTGGACTGAGACTGAGATAGGTGGACTGTGACTGAGATAGGTGGACTGAGGCTGAGACAGTGGACTGAGACTGAGATAGGTGGACTGAGACTGAGATAAGTGGTCTGTGGCTGAGATAGGTGGACTGTGGCTGAGATAGGTGGACTGTGGCTGAGACAGTGGACTGTGGCTGAGACAGTGGACTGTGGCTGAGAGAGTGGACTGAGACTGAGACAGTGGACTGAGGCTGAGATAGGTGGACTGTGGCTGAGATAGGTGGACTGAAGCTGAGATAGGTGGACTGAGACTGAGATAGGTGGACTGAGACTGAGATAGGTGGACTGAGGCTGAGACTGTGGACTGTGGCTGAGACAGTGGACTGAGGCTGAGACAGTGGACTGTGGCTGAGACAGTGGACTGAGACTGACATAAGTGGACTGTGGCTGAGAGAGTGGACTGAGGCTGAGACAGTGAGACTGTGGCTGAGATAGGTGGACTGAGGCTGAGACTGTGGACTGTGGCTGAGATAGGTTGACTGAGGATGAGACAGTGGACTGTGGCTGAGATAGGTGGACTGTGGCTGAGATAGGTGGACTGAGGCTGAGATAGGTGGACTGAGACTGAGATAGGTGGACTGAGACTGAGATAGGTGGACTGTGGCTGAGACAGTGGACTGAGACTGAGACAGTGGACTGGGGCTGAGATAGGTGGACTGTGGCTGAGACAGTGGACTGTGGCTGAGACAGTGGACTGAGACTGAGACAGTGGACTGAGGCTGAGATAGGTGGACTGTGGCTGAGATAGGTGGACTGAAGCTGAGATAGGTGGACTGAGACTGAGATAGGTGGACTGAGACTGAGATAGGTGGACTGAGGCTGAGTCTGTGGACTGTGGCTGAGACAGTGGACTGAGGCTGAGACAGTGGACTGTGGCTGAGATAGGTTGACTGAGGATGAGACAGTGGACTGAGACTGAGATAAGTGGACTGTGGCTGAGATAGGTGGACTGAGGCTGAGACAGTGGACTGTGGCTGAGACAGTGGACTGAGACTGAGACAGTGGACTGAGGCTGAGATAGGTGGACTGTGGCTGAGACAGTGGACTGTGGCTGAGATAGGTGGACTGTGGCTGAGATAGTGGACTGAGGCTGAGACAGTGGACTGTGGCTGAGACAGTGGACTGTGGCTGAGATAGGTGTATTGAGGCTGAGACAGTGGACTGTGGCTGAGACAGTGGATTGAGGCTGAGACAGTGGACTGTGGCTGAGATACGTGGACTGTGGCTGAGATAGGTGGACTGAGGCTGAGGTAGGTGGACTGAGGCTGAGACTGTGGACTGTGGCTGAGATAGGTGGACTGAAAATGAGACAGTGGACTGTGGCTGAGACAGTGGACTGAGACTGAGATAAGTGGACTGTGGCTGAGATAGGTGGACTGAGACTGAGATAAGTGGTCTGAGGCTGAGACAGTGGACTGTGGCTGAGACAGTGGACTGAGGCTGAGACAGTGGACTGTGGCTGAGATAAGTGGACTGTGGCTGAGATAGGTGGACTGAGACTGAGACAGTGGACTGAGGCTGAGATAAGTGGACTGTGGCTGAGACAGTGGACTGAGGCTGAGACAGTGGACTGTGGCTGAGACAGTGGACTGTAGCTGAGACAGTGGACTGTGGCTGAGACAGTGGACTGTGGCTGAGACAGTGGACTGTGGCTGAGATAGGTGGACCGAGATAGAGACAGTGGACTGTGGCTGAGACAGTGAACTGAGACTGAGATAGGTGGACTGAGGCTAAGACAGTGGACTGAGGCTGAGACAGTGGACTGAGGCTGAGACAGTGGACTGAGACTGAGACAGTGGACTGTGGCTGAGACAGTGGACTGAGACTGAGATAAGTGGACTGTGGCTGAGATAGGTGGACTGTGGCTGAGATAGGTGGACTGTGGCTGAGACAGTGGACTGTGGCTGAGACAGTGGACTGTGACTGAGATAGGTGGACTGAGGCAGAGACAGTGGACTGAGACTGAGATAGGTGGACTGAGGCTGAGACAGTGGAATGAGACTGAGACAGTGGACTGTGGCTGAGACAGTGGACTGTGGCTGAGACGGTGGACTCTGGCTGAGATAGGTGGATTGTGGCTGAGACAGTGGACTGTGGCTGAGATAGGTGTACTGAGGATGAGACAGTGGACTGAGGCTGAGACAATGGACTGTGGCTGAGACAGTGGACTGTGGCTGAGATAGGTGGACTGTGGCTGAGATAGGTGGACTGAGGCTGAGACAGTGGACTGTGGCTGAGATAGGTGAACTGTGGCTGAGATAGGTGGACTGAGGCTGAGACAGTGGACTGAGGCTGAGACAGTGGACTGAGGCTGAGACAGTGGACTGAGGCTGAGACAGTGGACTGAGGCTGAGACAGTGGACTGAGGCTGAGACAATGGACTGTGGCTCGGACAGTGGACTGTAGCTGAGACAGTGGACTGTGGCTGAGACAGTGAACTGAGGCTGAGACAGTGGACTGTGGCTGAGACAGTGGACTGTGGCTGAGATAGGTGGACTGAGGCTGAGACAGTGGACTGAGGCTGAGACAGTGGACTGTGGCTGAGACAGTGGACTGTGGCTGAGATAGGTGGACTGTGGCTGAGATAGGTGGACTGAGGCTGAGACAGTGGACTGTGGCTGAGATAGGTGTACTGAGGCTGAGACAGTGGACTGAGGCTGAGACAATGGACTGTGGCTGAGACAGTGGACTGTGGCTGAGATAGGTGGACTGTGGCTGAGATAGGTGGACTGAGGCTGAGACAGTGGACTGTGGCTGAGATAGGTGGACTGTGGCTGAGATAGGTGGACTGAGGCTGAGACAGTGGACTGTGGCTGAGATAGGTGGACTGTGGCTGAGACAGTGGACTGTGGCTGAGACTGTGAACTGAGACTGAGACAGTGGACTGAGGCTGAGATAGTGGACTGTGGCTGAGATACGTGGACTGTGGCTGAGATAGGTGGACTGAGGCTGAGGTAGGTGGACTGAGACTGAGATAGGTGGACTGTGGCTGAGATAGGTGGACTGAGGCTGAGACAGTGGACTGTGGCTGAGATAGGTGGACTGTGGCTGAGATAGGTGGACTGAGGCTGACACAGTGGACTGAGGCTGAGACAGTGGACTGTGGCTGAGACAGTGGACTCTGGCTGAGTTAGGTGGATTGTGGCTGAGACAGTGGACTGTGGCTGAGACAGTGGACTGAGACTGAGATAGGTGTACTGAGGCTGAGACAGTGGACTGTGGCTGAGATAGGTGTACTGAGGCTGAGACAGTGGACTGTGGCTGAGACAGTGGACTGAGACTGAGACAGTGGACTGAGGCTGAGACTGTGGACTGTGGCTGAGATAGGTTGACTGAGGATGAGACAGTGGACTGTGGCTGAGATAGGTGGACTATGGCTGAGATAGGTGGACTGAGGCTGAGGTAGGTGGACTGAGACTGAGATAGGTGGACTGAGGCTGAGACTGTGGACTGTGGCTGAGATAGGTTGACTGAGGATGAGACAGTGGACTGTGGCTGAGATAGGTGGACTGTGGCTGAGATAGGTGGACTGAGGCTGAGATAGGTGGACTGAGACTGAGATAAGCGGTCTGTGGCTGAGACAGTGGACTGAGACTGAGATAGGTGGACTGTGACTGAGATAAGTGGTCTGTGGCTGAGATAGGTGGACTGTGGCTGAGATAGGTGGACTGTGGCTGAGACAGTGGACTGAGACTGAGACAGTGGACTGAGGCTGAGATAGTTGGACTGTGGCTGAGACAGTGGACTGTGGCTGAGACAGTGGACTGAGACTGAGACAGTGGACTGAGGCTGAGATAGGTGGACTGTGGCTGAGATAGGTGGACTGAAGCTGAGATAGGTGGACTGAGACTGAGATAGGTGGACTGAGACTGAGATAGGTGGACTGAGGCTGAGACTGTGGACTGTGGCTGAGACAGTGGACTGAGGCTGAGACAGTGTACTGTGGCTGAGATAGGTTGACTGAGGATGAGACAGTGGACTGAGACTGAGATAAGTGGACTGTGGCTGAGATAGGTGGACTGAGGCTGAGGTAGGTGGACTGAGACTGAGATAGGTGGACTGAGGCTGAGGTAGGTGGACTGAGGCTGAGACTGTGGACTGTGGCTGAGATAGGTGGACTGAGGATGAGACAGTGGACTGTGGCTGAGACAGTGGACTGAGACTGAGATAAGTGGACTGTGGCTGAGATAGGTGGACTGAGACTGAGATAAGTGGTCTGTGGCTGAGACAGTGGACTGTGGCTGAGACAGTGGACTGAGGCTAAGACAGTGGACTGTGGCTGAGATAAGTGGACTGTGGCTGAGATAGGTGGACTGAGACTGAGACAGTGGACTGAGGCTGAGATAAGTGGACTGTGGCTGAGACAGTGGACTGAGGCTGAGACAGTGGACTGTGGCTGAGACAGTGGACTGTAGCTGAGACAGTGGACTGTGGCTGAGACAGTGGACTGTGGCTGAGACAGTGGACTGTGGCTGAGATAGGTGGACCGAGATAGAGACAGTGGACTGTGGCTGAGACAGTGAACTGAGACTGAGATAGGTGGACTGAGGCTAAGACAGTGGACTGAGGCTGAGACAGTGGACTGAGGCTGAGACAGTGGACTGAGACTGAGACAGTGGACTGTGGCTGAGACAGTGGACTGAGACTGAGATAAGTGGACTGTGGCTGAGATAGGTGGACTGTGGCTGAGATAGGTGGACTGTGGCTGAGACAGTGGACTGTGGCTGAGACAGTGGACTGTGACTGAGATAGGTGGACTGAGGCAGAGACAGTGGACTGAGACTGAGATAGGTGGACTGAGGCTGAGACAGTGGAATGAGACTGAGACAGTGGACTGTGGCTGAGACAGTGGACTGTGGCTGAGACGGTGGACTCTGGCTGAGATAGGTGGATTGTGGCTGAGACAGTGGACTGTGGCTGAGATAGGTGTACTGAGGCTGAGACGGTGGACTGAGGCTGAGACAATGGACTGTGGCTGAGACAGTGGACTGTGGCTGAGATAGGTGGACTGTGGCTGAGATAGGTGGACTGAGGCTGAGACAGTGGACTGTGGCTGAGATAGGTGTACTGAGGATGAGACAGTGGACTGAGGCTGAGACAATGGACTGTGGCTGAGACAGTGGACTGTGGCTGAGATAGGTGGACTGTGGCTGAGATAGGTGGACTGAGGCTGAGACAGTGGACTGTGGCTGAGATAGGTGAACTGTGGCTGAGATAGGTGGACTGAGGCTGAGACAGTGGACTGAGGCTGAGACAGTGGACTGAGGCTGAGACAGTGGACTGAGGCTGAGACAGTGGACTGAGGCTGAGACAGTGGACTGAGGCTGAGACAATGGACTGTGGCTCGGACAGTGGACTGTAGCTGAGACAGTGGACTGTGGCTGAGACTGTGAACTGAGGCTGAGACAGTGGACTGTGGCTGAGACAGTGGACTGTGGCTGAGATAGGTGGACTGAGGCTGAGACAGTGGACTGAGGCTGAGACAGTGGACTGTGGCTGAGACAGTGGACTGTGGCTGAGATAGGTGGACTGTGGCTGAGATAGGTGGACTGAGGCTGAGACAGTGGACTGTGGCTGAGATAGGTGTACTGAGGCTGAGACAGTGGACTGAGGCTGAGACAATGGACTGTGGCTGAGACAGTGGACTGTGGCTGAGATAGGTGGACTGTGGCTGAGATAGGTGGACTGAGGCTGAGACAGTGGACTGTGGCTGAGATAGGTGGACTGTGGCTGAGATAGGTGGACTGAGGCTGAGACAGTGGACTGTGGCTGAGATAGGTGGACTGTGGCTGAGACAGTGGACTGTGGCTGAGACTGTGAACTGAGACTGAGACAGTGGACTGAGGCTGAGATAGTGGACTGTGGCTGAGATACGTGGACTGTGGCTGAGATAGGTGGACTGAGGCTGAGGTAGGTGGACTGAGACTGAGATAGGTGGACTGTGGCTGAGATAGGTGGACTGAGGCTGAGACAGTGGACTGTGGCTGAGATAGGTAGACTGTGGCTGAGATAGGTGGACTGAGGCTGACACAGTGGACTGAGGCTGAGACAGTGGACTGTGGCTGAGACAGTGGACTCTGGCTGAGTTAGGTGGATTGTGGCTGAGACAGTGGACTGTGGCTGAGACAGTGGACTGAGACTGAGATAGGTGTACTGAGGCTGAGACAGTGGACTGTGGCTGAGATAGGTGTACTGAGGCTGAGACAGTGGACTGTGGCTGAGACAGTGGACTGAGACTGAGACAGTGGACTGAGGCTGAGACTGTGGACTGTGGCTGAGATAGGTTGACTGAGGATGAGACAGTGGACTGTGGCTGAGATAGGTGGACTATGGCTGAGATAGGTGGACTGAGGCTGAGGTAGGTGGACTGAGACTGAGATCGGTGGACTGAGGCTGAGACTGTGGACTGTGGCTGAGATAGGTTGACTGAGGATGAGACAGTGGACTGTGGCTGAGATAGGTGGACTGTGGCTGAGATAGGTGGACTGAGGCTGAGATAGGTGGACTGAGACTGAGATAAGCGGTCTGTGGCTGAGACAGTGGACTGAGACTGAGATAGGTGGACTGTGACTGAGATAAGTGGTCTGTGGCTGAGATAGGTGGACTGTGGCTGAGATAGGTGGACTGTGGCTGAGACAGTGGACTGAGACTGAGACAGTGGACTGAGGCTGAGATAGTTGGACTGTGGCTGAGACAGTGGACTGTGGCTGAGACAGTGGACTGAGACTGAGACAGTCGACTGAGGCTGAGATAGGTGGACTGTGGCTGAGATAGGTGGACTGAAGCTGAGATAGGTGGACTGAGACTGAGATAGGTGGACTGAGACTGAGATAGGTGGACTGAGGCTGAGACTGTGGACTGTGGCTGAGACAGTGGACTGAGGCTGAGACAGTGTACTGTGGCTGAGATAGGTTGACTGAGGATGAGACAGTGGACTGAGACTGAGATAAGTGGACTGTGGCTGAGATAGGTGGACTGAGGCTGAGGTAGGTGGACTGAGACTGAGATAGGTGGACTGAGGCTGAGACTGTGGACTGTGGCTGAGATAGGTTGACTGAGGATGAGACAGTGGACTGTGGCTGAGATAGGTGGACTGTGGCTGAGATAGGTGGACTGAGGCTGAGATAGGTGGACTGAGACTGAGATAAGCGGTCTGTGGCTGAGACAGTGGACTGAGACTGAGATAGGTGGACTGTGACTGAGGTAGGTGGACTGAGGCTGAGACAGTGGACTGAGACTGAGATAGGTGTACTGAGACTGAGATAAGTGGTCTGTGGCTGAGATAGGTGGACTGTGGCTGAGATAGGTGGACTGTGGCTGAGACAGTGGACTGAGACTGAGACAGTGGACTGAGGCTGAGATAGGTGGACTGTGGCTGAGACAGTGGACTGTGGCTGAGACAGTGGACTGAGACTGAGACAGTGGACTGAGGCTGAGATAGGTGGACTGTGGCTGAGATAGGTGGACTGAAGCTGAGATAGGTGGACTGAGACTGAGATAGGTGGACTGAGACTGAGATAGGTGGACTGAGGCTGAGACTGTGGACTGTGGCTGAGACAGTGGACTGAGGCTGAGACAGTGGACTGTGGCTGAGATAGGTTGACTGAGGATGAGACAGTGGACTGAGACTGAGATAAGTGGACTGTGGCTGAGATAGGTGGACTGAGGCTGAGACAGTGGACTGTGGCTGAGACAGTGGACTGAGACTGAGATAAGTGGACTGTGGCTGAGAGAGTGGACTGAGGCTGAGACAGTGAGACTGTGGCTGAGATAGGTGGACTGAGGCTGAGACTGTGGACTGTGGCTGAGATAGGTTGACTGAGGATGAGACAGTGGACTGTGGCTGAGACAGTGGACTGAGACTGAGACAGTGGACTGAGGCTGAGATAGGTGGACTGCGGCTGAGATAGGTGGACTGAAGCTGAGATAGGTGGACTGAGACTGAGATAGGTGGACTGAGCCTGAGACAGTGGACTGTGGCTGAGATAGGTTGACTGAGGATGAGACAGTGGACTGAGACTGAGATAAGTGGACTGTGGCTGAGATAGGTGGACTGAGGCTGAGACAGTGGACTGTGGCTGAGACAGTGGACTGAGACTGAGATAAGTGGACTGTGGCTGAGAGAGTGGACTGAGGCTGAGACAGTGGACTGAGGCTGAGACAGTGGACTGAGGCTGAGACAGTGGACTGTGGCAGAGATAGGTGTACTGAGGCTGAGACAGTGGACTGTGGCTGAGACAGTGGACTGTGGTTGAGACAGTGGACTGAGACTGAGACAGTGGACTGAGGCAGAGACAGTGGACTGTGGCTGAGACAGTGGACTGTGGTTGAGATAGGTGGACTGAGGCTGAGACAGTGGACTGAGGCTGAGACAGTGGACTGTGGCTGAGACAGTGGCCTGAGACTGAGATAGGTGGACTGAGCCTGAGACAGTGGACTGTGGCTGAGGCAGTGGACTGTGGCTGAGATAGGTGGACTGAGACTGAGATAGGTGGACTGAGACTGAGACAGTGGACTGAGGCTGAGACAGTGGACTGAGGCTGAGACAGTGGACTGAGACTGAGACAGTGGACTGTGGCTGAGACAGTGGACTGAGACTGAGATAGGTGGACTGAGGATGAGACAGTGGACTGTGGCTGAGATAGGTGGACTGTGGCTGAGATAGGTGGACTGAGGCTGAGATAGGTGGACTGAGACTGAGATAAGCGGTCTGTGGCTGAGACAGTGGACTGAGACTGAGATAGGTGGACTGTGACTGAGATAGGTGGACTGAGGCTGAGACAGTGGACTGAGACTGAGATAGGTGGACTGAGACTGAGATAAGTGGTCTGTGGCTGAGATAGGTGGACTGTGGCTGAGATAGGTGGACTGTGGCTGAGACAGTGGACTGAGACTGAGACAGTGGACTGAGGCTGAGATAGGTGGACTGTGGCTGAGACAGTGGACTGTGGCTGAGACAGTGGACTGAGACTGAGACAGTGGACTGAGGCTGAGATAGGTGGACTGAAGCTGAGATAGGTGGACTGAGACTGAGATAGGTGGACTGAGACTGAGATAGGTGGACTGAGGCTGAGACTGTGGACTGTGGCTGAGACAGTGGACTGATGCTGAGACAGTGGACTGTGGCTGAGATAGGTTGACTGAGGATGAGACAGTGGACTGAGACTGAGATAAGTGGACTCTGGCTGAGACAGTGGACTGTGGCTGAGACAGTGGACTGAGACTGAGATAAGTGGACTGTGGCTGAGAGAGTGGACTGAGGCTGAGACAGTGAGACTGTGGCTGAGATAGGTGGACTGAGGCTGAGACTGTGGACTGTGGCTGAGATAGGTTGACTGAGGATGAGACAGTGGACTGTGGCTGAGATAGGTGGACTGTGGCTGAGATAGGTGGACTGAGGCTGAGATAGGTGGACTGAGACTGAGATAGGTGGACTGAGACTGAGATAAGTGGTCTGTGGCTGAGACAGTGGACTGAGACTGAGATAGGTGGACTGTGACTGAGATAGGTGGACTGAGGCTGAGACAGTGGACTGAGACTGAGATAGGTGGACTGAGACTGAGATAAGTGGTCTGTGGCTGAGATAGGTGGACTGTGGCTGAGATAGGTGGACTGTGGCTGAGACAGTGGACTGAGACTGAGACAGTGGACTGAGGCTGAGATAGGTGGACTGTGGCTGAGACAGTGGACTGTGGCTGAGACAGTGGACTGAGACTGAGACAGTGGACTGAGGCTGAGATAGGTGGACTGCGGCTGAGATAGGTGGACTGAAGCTGAGATAGGTGGACTGAGACTGAGATAGGTGGACTGAGCCTGAGACAGTGGACTGTGGCTGAGATAGGTTGACTGAGGATGAGACAGTGGACTGAGACTGAGATAAGTGGACTGTGGCTGAGATAGGTGGACTGAGGCTGAGACAGTGGACTGTGGCTGAGACAGTGGACTGAGACTGAGATAAGTGGACTGTGGCTGAGAGAGTGGACTGAGGCTGAGACAGTGGACTGTGGCTGAGACAGTGGACTGTGGCTGAGATAGGTGGACTGTGGCTGAGACAGTGGACTGTGGCTGAGACAGTGGACTGTGGTTGAGACAGTGGACTGAGACTGAGACAGTGGACTGTGGCTGAGACAGTGGACTGAGACTGAGATAAGTGGACTGTGGCTGAGACAGTGGACTGAGGCAGAGACAGTGGACTGTGGCTGAGACAGTGGACTGTGGTTGAGATAGGTGGACTGAGGCTGAGACAGTGGACTGAGGCTGAGACAGTGGACTGTGGCTGAGACAGTGGCCTGAGACTGAGATAGGTGGACTGAGACTGAGACAGTGGACTGTGGCTGAGGCAGTGGACTGTGGCTGAGATAGGTGGACTGAGACTGAGATAGGTGGACTGAGACTGAGACAGTGGACTGAGGCTGAGACAGTGGACTGAGGCTGAGACAGTGGACTGAGACTGAGACAGTGGACTGTGGCTGAGACAGTGGACTGAGACTGAGATAGGTGGACTGAGGCTGAGACAGTGGACTGTGGCTGAGACGGTGGACTGAGGCTGAGATAGGTGGACTGAGGCTGAGATAGGTGGACTGAGGCTGAGACAGTGGACTGTGGCTGAGACGGTGGACTGAGGCTGAGACAGTGGACTGAGGCTGAGACAGTGGACTGAGGCTGAGACAGTGGACTGTGGCTGAGGTAGGTGGACTGAGACTGAGACAGTGGACTGAGGCTGAGATAAGTGGACTGTGGCTGAGACAGTGGACTGAGGCTGAGACAGTGGACTGTGGCTGAGATAGGTGGACTGTGGCTGAGATAGGTGGACTGAGACTGAGACAGTGGACTGAGGCTGAGATAGGTGGACTGATGCTGAGACAGTGGACTGTGGCTGAGACAGTGGACTGCGGCTGAGACAGTGGACTGTGGCTGAGATAGGTGGACTGTGGCTGAGATAGGTGGACTGAGACTGAGACAGTGGACTGAGGCTGAGATAGGTGGACTGATGCTGAGACAGTAGAATGTGGCTGAGACAGTGGACTGTGGCTGAGATAGGTGGACTGAGACTGAGACAGTGGACTGAGGCTGAGACAGTGGACTGTGGCTGAGACAGTGGACTGTGGCTGAGACAGTGGACTGTGGCTGAGATAGGTGGACTGAGGCTGAGACAGTGGACTGTGGCTGAGATAGGTGGACTGAGGCTGAGACAGTGGACTGTGGCTGAGATAGGTGGACTGAGACTGAGACAGTGGACTGAGGCTGAGACAGTGGACTGAGGCTGAGACAGTGGACTGTGGCTGAGACAGTGGACTGTGGCTGAGACAGTGGACTGTGGCTGAGATAGGTGGACTGTGGCTGAGACAGTGGACTGAGGCTGAGACAGTGGACTGTGGCTGAGATAGGTGGACTGTGGCTGAGACAGTGGACTGAGGCTGAGACAGTGGACTGTGGCTGAGACGGTGGACTGTGGCTGAGACAGTGGACTGTGGCTGAGATAGGTGGACTGAGGCTGAGACAGTGGACTGTGGCTGAGATAGGTGGACTGAGGCTGAGACAGTGGACTGTGGCTGAGATAGGTGGACTGAGACTGAGACAGTGGACTGAGGCTGAGACAGTGGACTGTGGCTGAGACAGTGGACTGTGGCTGAGACAGTGGACTGTGGCTGAGATAGGTGGACTGTGGCTGAGACAGTGGACTGAGGCTGAGACAGTGGACTGTGGCTGAGATAGGTGGACTGTGGCTGAGACAGTGGACTGAGGCTGAGACAGTGGACTGTGGCTGAGACAGTGGACTGTGGCTGAGACAGTGGACTGTGGCTGAGATAGGTGGACTGAGGCTGAGACAGTGGACTGAGGCTGAGACAGTGGACTGTGGCTGAGACAGTGGACTGTGGCAGAGACAGTGGACTGTGGCTGAGATAGGTGGACTGTGGCTGAGACAGTGGACTGAGGCTGAGACAGTGGACTGTGGCTGAGACAGTGGACTGTGGCTGAGACAGTGGACTGTGGCTGAGATAGGTGGACTGAGGCTGAGACAGTGGACTGAGGATGAGACAGTGGACTGAGGCTGAGACAGTGGACTGTGGCTGAGATAGGTGGACTGTGGCTGAGACAGTGGACTGAGGCTGAGACAGTGGACTGTGGCTGAGACAGTGGACTGTGGCTGAGACAGTGGACTGTGGCTGAGATAGGTGGACTGAGGCTGAGACAGTGGACTTAGGCTGAGCCAGTGGACTGTGGCTGAGACAGTGGACTGAGGCTGAGACAGTGGACTGTGGCTGAGATAGGTGGACTGAGGCTGAGACAGTGGACTGTGGCTGAGATAGATGGACTGAGGCTGAGATAGGTGGACTGTGGCTGAGATAGGTGGACTGAGGCTGAGACAGTGGACTGTGGCTGAGATAGGTGGACTGTGGCTGAGACAGTGGACTGAGGCTGAGACAGTGGACTGTGGCTGAGATAGGTGGACTGTGGCTGAGACAGTGGACTGAGGCTGAGACAGTGGACTGTGGCTGAGACAGTGGACTGTGGCTGAGACAGTGGACTGTGGCTGAGATAGGTGGACTGAGGCTGAGACAGTGGACTGTGGCTGAGATAGGTGGACTGAGGCTGAGACAGTGGACTGTGGCTGAGATAGGTGGACTGAGACTTAGACAGTGGACTGAGGCTGAGACAGTGGACTGTGGCTGAGACAGTGGACTGTGGCTGAGACAGTGGACTGTGGCTGAGATAGGTGGACTGTGGCTGAGACAGTGGACTGAGGCTGAGACAGTGGACTGTGGCTGAGATAGGTGGACTGTGGCTGAGACAGTGGACTGAGGCTGAGACAGTGGACTGTGGCTGAGACAGTGGACTGTGGCTGAGACAGTGGACTGTGGCTGAGATAGGTGGACTGAGGCTGAGACAGTGGACTGAGGCTGAGACAGTGGACTGTGGCTGAGACAGTGGACTGTGGCAGAGACAGTGGACTGTGGCTGAGATAGGTGGACTGTGGCTGAGACAGTGGACTGAGGCTGAGACAGTGGACTGTGGCTGAGACAGTGGACTGTGGCTGAGACAGTGGACTGTGGCTGAGATAGGTGGACTGAGGCTGAGACAGTGGACTGAGGATGAGACAGTGGACTGAGGCTGAGACAGTGGACTGTGGCTGAGATAGGTGGACTGTGGCTGAGACAGTGGACTGAGGCTGAGACAGTGGACTGTGGCTGAGACAGTGGACTGTGGCTGAGACAGTGGACTGTGGCTGAGATAGGTGGACTGAGGCTGAGACAGTGGACTTAGGCTGAGCCAGTGGACTGTGGCTGAGACAGTGGACTGAGGCTGAGACAGTGGACTGTGGCTGAGATAGGTGGACTGAGGCTGAGACAGTGGACTGTGGCTGAGATAGATGGACTGAGGCTGAGATAGGTGGACTGTGGCTGAGATAGGTGGACTGAGGCTGAGACAGTGGACTGTGGCTGAGATAGGTGGACTGTGGCTGAGACAGTGGACTGTGGCTGAGATAGGTGGACTGAGACTGAGACAGTGGACTGAGACTGAGATAGGTGGACTGAGGCTGAGACAGTGGACTGTGGCTGAGATAGGTGGACTGAGACTGAGACAGTGGACTGAGACTGAGATAGGTGGACTGTGGCTGAGACGGTGGACTGAGGCTGAGACAGTGGACTGTGGCTGAGATAGCTGGACTGTGGCTGAGATAAGTGGACTGAGACTGAGACAGTGGACTGTGGCTGAGACAGTGGACTGTGGCTGAGACAGTGGACTGAGGCTGCGATAGGTGCACTGAGACTGAGACAGTGGACTGAGACTGAGACAGTGGACTGTGGCTGAGACAGTGGACTGAGGCTGAGACAGTGGACTGTGGCTGAGATAGGTGGACTGTGGCTGAGATAGGTGGACTGAGACTGAGACAGTGGACTGTGGCTGAGACAGTGGACTGAGGCTGAGACAGTGGACTGAGGCTGCGATAGGTGGAGTGAGACTGAGATAGGTGGACTGTGGCTGAGACAGTGGACTGTGGCTGAGATAGGTGGACTGTGGCTGAGATAGGTGGACTGTGGCTGAGACAGTGGACTGTGGCTGAGATAGGTGGACTGAGGCTGAGACAGTGGACTGAGGCTGAGACAGTGGACTGTGGCTGAGACAGTGGACTGAGGCTGAGACAGTGGACTGTGGCTGAGATAGGTGGACTGAGGCTGAGACAGTGGACTGTGGCTGAGACAGTGGACTGTGGCTGAGATAGGTGGACTGTGGCTGAGACAGTGGACTGAGGCTGAGACAGTGGACTGTGGCTGAGACAGTGGACTGTGGCTGAGATAGGTGGACTGTGGCTGAGATAGGTGGACTGTGGCTGAGATAGGTGGACTGTCGCTGAGACAGTGGACTGAGGCTGAGACAGTGGACAGTGGCTGAGATAGGTGGACTGTGGCTGAGACAGTGGACTGTGGCTGAGATAGGTGGACTGTGGCTGAGACAGTGGACTGAGGCTGAGACAGTGGACTGTGGCTGAGACAGTGGACTGAGACTGAGATAGGTGGACTGAGACTGAGACAGTGGACTGTGGCTGAGACAGTGGACTGAGACTGAGATAGGTGGTCTGTGGCTGAGACAGTGGACTGTGGCTGAGATAGGTGGACTGTGGCTGAGACAGTGGACTGTGGCTGAGATAGGTGGACTGTGGCTGAGACAGTGGACTGTGGCTGAGATAGGTGGACTGAGACTGAGACAGTGGACTGTGGCTGAGACAGTGGACTGAGACTGAGATAGGTGGACTGTGGCTGAGACAGTGGACTGTGGCTGAGATAGGTGGACTGTGGCTGAGACAGTGGACTGTGGCTGAGATAGGTGGACTGAGACTGAGACAGTGGACTGTGGCTGAGACAGTGGACTGAGACTGAGATAGGTGGACTGTGGCTGAGACAGTGGACTGTGGCTGAGATAGGTGGACTGTGGCTGAGATAGGTGGACTGTGGCTGAGACAGTGGACTGTGGCTGAGATAGGTGGACTGAGACTGAGACAGTGGACTGTGGCTGAGACAGTGGACTGTGGCTGAGATAGGTGGACTGTGGCTGAGACAGTGGACTGAGGCTGAGACAGTGGACTGTGGCTGAGATAGGTGGACTGAGGCTGAGACAGTGGACTGTGGCTGAGACAGTGGACTGTGGCTGAGATAGGTGGACTGTGGCTGAGACAGTGGACTGTGGCTGAGACAGTGGACTGTGGCTGAGATAGGTGGACTGTGGCTGAGACAGTGGACTGTGGCTGAGACAGTGGACTGTGGCTGAGATAGGTGGACTGAGGCTGAGACAGTGGACTGAGGCTGAGATAGGTGGACTGTGGCTGAGACAGTGGACTGAGGCTGAGACAGTGGACTGAGGCTGAGACAGTGGACTGTGGCTGAGACAGTGGACTGTGGCTGAGATAGTGGACTGTGGCTGAGATAGGTGGACTGTGGCTGAGACAGTGGACTGAGGCTGAGACAGTGGACTGTGGCTGAGATAGGTGGACTGTGGCTGAGACAGTGGACTGAGGCTGAGACAGTGGACTGTGGCTGAGACGGTGGACTGTGGCTGAGACAGTGGACTGTGGCTGAGATAGGTGGACTGAGGCTGAGACAGTGGACTGTGGCTGAGATAGGTGGACTGAGGCTGAGACAGTGGACTGTGGCTGAGATAGGTGGACTGAGACTGAGACAGTGGACTGAGGCTGAGACAGTGGACTGTGGCTGAGACAGTGGACTGTGGCTGAGACAGTGGACTGTGGCTGAGATAGGTGGACTGTGGCTGAGACAGTGGACTGAGGCTGAGACAGTGGACTGTGGCTGAGATAGGTGGACTGTGGCTGAGACAGTGGACTGAGGCTGAGACAGTGGACTGTGGCTGAGACAGTGGACTGTGGCTGAGACAGTGGACTGTGGCTGAGATAGGTGGACTGAGGCTGAGACAGTGGACTGAGGCTGAGACAGTGGACTGTGGCTGAGACAGTGGACTGTGGCAGAGACAGTGGACTGTGGCTGAGATAGGTGGACTGTGGCTGAGACAGTGGACTGAGGCTGAGACAGTGGACTGTGGCTGAGACAGTGGACTGTGGCTGAGACAGTGGACTGTGGCTGAGATAGGTGGACTGAGGCTGAGACAGTGGACTGAGGATGAGACAGTGGACTGAGGCTGAGACAGTGGACTGTGGCTGAGATAGGTGGACTGTGGCTGAGACAGTGGACTGAGGCTGAGACAGTGGACTGTGGCTGAGACAGTGGACTGTGGCTGAGACAGTGGACTGTGGCTGAGATAGGTGGACTGAGGCTGAGACAGTGGACTTAGGCTGAGCCAGTGGACTGTGGCTGAGACAGTGGACTGAGGCTGAGACAGTGGACTGTGGCTGAGATAGGTGGACTGAGGCTGAGACAGTGGACTGTGGCTGAGATAGATGGACTGAGGCTGAGATAGGTGGACTGTGGCTGAGATAGGTGGACTGAGGCTGAGACAGTGGACTGTGGCTGAGATAGGTGGACTGTGGCTGAGACAGTGGACTGAGGCTGAGACAGTGGACTGTGGCTGAGATAGGTGGACTGTGGCTGAGACAGTGGACTGAGGCTGAGACAGTGGACTGTGGCTGAGACAGTGGACTGTGGCTGAGACAGTGGACTGTGGCTGAGATAGGTGGACTGAGGCTGAGACAGTGGACTGTGGCTGAGATAGGTGGACTGAGGCTGAGACAGTGGACTGTGGCTGAGATAGGTGGACTGAGACTTAGACAGTGGACTGAGGCTGAGACAGTGGACTGTGGCTGAGACAGTGGACTGTGGCTGAGACAGTGGACTGTGGCTGAGATAGGTGGACTGTGGCTGAGACAGTGGACTGAGGCTGAGACAGTGGACTGTGGCTGAGATAGGTGGACTGTGGCTGAGACAGTGGACTGAGGCTGAGACAGTGGACTGTGGCTGAGACAGTGGACTGTGGCTGAGACAGTGGACTGTGGCTGAGATAGGTGGACTGAGGCTGAGACAGTGGACTGAGGCTGAGACAGTGGACTGTGGCTGAGACAGTGGACTGTGGCAGAGACAGTGGACTGTGGCTGAGATAGGTGGACTGTGGCTGAGACAGTGGACTGAGGCTGAGACAGTGGACTGTGGCTGAGACAGTGGACTGTGGCTGAGACAGTGGACTGTGGCTGAGATAGGTGGACTGAGGCTGAGACAGTGGACTGAGGATGAGACAGTGGACTGAGGCTGAGACAGTGGACTGTGGCTGAGATAGGTGGACTGTGGCTGAGACAGTGGACTGAGGCTGAGACAGTGGACTGTGGCTGAGACAGTGGACTGTGGCTGAGACAGTGGACTGTGGCTGAGATAGGTGGACTGAGGCTGAGACAGTGGACTTAGGCTGAGCCAGTGGACTGTGGCTGAGACAGTGGACTGAGGCTGAGACAGTGGACTGTGGCTGAGATAGGTGGACTGAGGCTGAGACAGTGGACTGTGGCTGAGATAGATGGACTGAGGCTGAGATAGGTGGACTGTGGCTGAGATAGGTGGACTGAGGCTGAGACAGTGGACTGTGGCTGAGATAGGTGGACTGTGGCTGAGACAGTGGACTGTGGCTGAGATAGGTGGACTGAGACTGAGACAGTGGACTGAGACTGAGATAGGTGGACTGAGGCTGAGACAGTGGACTGTGGCTGAGATAGGTGGACTGAGACTGAGACAGTGGACTGAGACTGAGATAGGTGGACTGTGGCTGAGACGGTGGACTGAGGCTGAGACAGTGGACTGTGGCTGAGACAGTGGACTGTGGCTGAGACAGTTGGCTGAGGCTGCGATAGGTGCACTGAGACTGAGACAGTGGACTGAGACTGAGACAGTGGACTGTGGCTGAGACAGTGGACTGAGGCTGAGACAGTGGACTGTGGCTGAGATAGGTGGACTGTGGCTGAGATAGGTGGACTGAGACTGAGACAGTGGACTGTGGCTGAGACAGTGGACTGAGGCTGAGACAGTGGACTGAGGCTGCGATAGGTGGAGTGAGACTGAGATAGGTGGACTGTGGCTGAGACAGTGGACTGTGGCTGAGATAGGTGGACTGTGGCTGAGATAGGTGGACTGTGGCTGAGACAGTGGACTGTGGCTGAGATAGGTGGACTGAGGCTGAGACAGTGGACTGAGGCTGAGACAGTGGACTGTGGCTGAGACAGTGGACTGAGGCTGAGACAGTGGACTGTGGCTGAGATAGGTGGACTGAAGCTGAGACAGTGGACTGTGGCTGAGACAGTGGACTGTGGCTGAGATAGGTGGACTGTGGCTGAGACAGTGGACTGAGGCTGAGACAGTGGACTGTGGCTGAGACAGTGGACTGTGGCTGAGATAGGTGGACTGTGGCTGAGATAGGTGGACTGTCGCTGAGACAGTGGACTGAGGCTGAGACAGTGGACTGTGGCTGAGATAGGTGGACTGTGGCTGAGACAGTGGACTGAGGCTGAGACAGTGGACTGTGGCTGAGACAGTGGACTGAGACTGAGATAGGTGGACTGAGACTGAGACAGTGGACTGTGGCTGAGACAGTGGACTGAGACTGAGATAGGTGGTCTGTGGCTGACACAGTGGACTGTGGCTGAGATAGGTGGACTGTGGCTGAGACAGTGGACTGTGGCTGAGATAGGTGGACTGTGGCTGAGACAGTGGACTGTGGCTGAGATAGGTGGACTGAGACTGAGACAGTGGACTGTGGCTGAGACAGTGGACTGAGACTGAGATAGGTGGACTGTGGCTGAGACAGTGGACTGTGGCTGAGATAGGTGGACTGTGGCTGAGACAGTGGACTGTGGCTGAGATAGGTGGACTGAGACTGAGACAGTGGACTGTGGCTGAGACAGTGGACTGAGACTGAGATAGGTGGACTGTGGCTGAGACAGTGGACTGTGGCTGAGATAGGTGGACTGTGGCTGAGATAGGTGGACTGTGGCTGAGACAGTGGACTGTGGCTGAGATAGGTGGACTGAGACTGAGACAGTGGACTGTGGCTGAGACAGTGGACTGTGGCTGAGATAGGTGGACTGTGGCTGAGACAGTGGACTGAGGCTGAGACAGTGGACTGTGGCTGAGATAGGTGGACTGAGGCTGAGACAGTGGACTGTGGCTGAGACAGTGGACTGTGGCTGAGATAGGTGGACTGTGGCTGAGACAGTGGACTGTGGCTGAGACAGTGGACTGTGGCTGAGATAGGTGGACTGAGGCTGAGACAGTGGACTGAGGCTGAGATAGGTGGACTGTGGCTGAGATAGGTGGACTGAGGCTGAGACAGTGGACTGTGGCTGAGATAGGTGGACTGTGGCTGAGATAGGTGGACTGTGGCTGAGACAGTGGACTGTGGCTGAGATAGGTGGACTGAGACTGAGACAGTGGACTGTGGCTGAGACAGTGGACTGTGGCTGAGACGGTGGACTGAGGCTGAGACAGTGGACTGTGGCTGAGATAGGTGGACTGTGGCTGAGATAAGTGGACTGAGACTGAGACAGTGGACTGTGGCTGAGACAGTGGACTGTGGCTGAGATAGGTGGACTGTGGCTGAGATAGGTGGACTGTGGCTGAGATAGGTGGACTGAGACTGAGATAGGTGGACTGAGACTGAGACAGTGGACTGTGGCTGAGATAGGTGGACTGAGACTGAGACAGTGGACTGTGGCTGAGACAGTGGACTGAGACTGAGATATGTGGACTGTGGCTGAGACAGTGGACTGTGGCTGACATAGGTGGACTGAGACTGAGACAGTGGACTGTGGCTGAGACAGTGGACTGTGGCTGAGACAGTGGACTGAGACTGAGATAGGTGGACTGTGGCTGAGACAGTGGACTGTGGCTGAGATAGGTGGACTGTGGCTGAGATAGGTGGACTGTGGCTGAGACAGTGGACTGTGGCTGAGATAGGTGGACTGAGACTGAGACAGTGGACTGTGGCTGAGATAGGTGGACTGTGGCTGAGACAGTGGACTGAGGCTGAGACAGTGGACTGTGGCTGAGATAGGTGGTCTGTGGCTGAGACAGTGGACTGTGGCTGAGATAGGTGGACTGTGGCTGAGATAGGTGGACTGTGGCTGAGACAGTGGACTGTGGCTGAGATAGGTGGACTGAGACTGAGACAGTGGACTGTGGCTGAGACAGTGGACTGTGGCTGAGATAGGTGGACTGTGGCTGAGATAGGTGGACTGTGGCTGAGACAGTGGACCGTGGCTGAGATAGGTGGACTGAGACTGAGACAGTGGACTGTGGCTGAGACAGTGGACTGTGGCTGAGATAGGTGGACTGTGGCTGAGACAGTGGACTGAGGCTGAGACAGTGGACTGTGGCTGAGACAGTGGACTGTGGCTGAGATAGGTGGACTGTGGCTGAGATAGGTGGACTGTGGCTGAGACAGTGGACTGAGACTGAGACAGTGGACTGTGGCTGAGACAGTGGACTGAGACTGAGATAGGTGGTCTGTGGCTGAGACAGTGGACTGAGGCAGAGATAGTGGACTGTGGCTGAGATAGGTGGACTGTGGCTGAGACAGTGGACTGTGGCTGAGATAGGTGGACTGTGGCTGAGACAGTGGACTGTGGCTGAGATAGGTGGACTGTGGCTGAGACAGTGGACTGTGGCTGAGACAGTGGACTGAGACTGAGATAGGTGGTCTGTGGCTGAGACAGTGGACTGAGGCTGAGACAGTGGACTGTGGCTGAGACAGTGGACTGTGGCTGAGATAGGTGGACTGTGGCTGAGACAGTGGACTGAGACTGAGATAGGTGGTCTGTGGCTGAGACAGTGGACTGAGGCTGAGACAGTGGACTGTGGCTGAGATAGGTGGACTGTGGCTGAGACAGTGGACTGTGGCTGAGATAGGTGGACTGAGGCTGAGACAGTGGACTGTGGCTGAGATAGGTGGACTGAGGCTGAGACAGTGGACTGAGGCTGAGACAGTGGACTGTGGCTGAGACAGTGGACTGAGGCTGAGACAGTGGACTGTGGCTGAGATAGGTGGACTGAGACTGAGACAGTGGACTGTGGCTGAGATAGGTGGACTGTGGCTGAGACAGCGGACTGAGACTGAGATAGGTGGACTGAGACTGAGACAGTGGACTGTGGCTGAGACAGTGGACTGAGACTGAGATAGGTGGACTGTGGCTGAGACAGTGGACTGTGGCTGAGATAGGTGGACTGTCGCTGAGATAGGTGGACTGTGGCTGAGACAGTGGACTGTGGCTGAGATAGGTGGACTGTGTCTGAGATAGGTGGACTGTGGCTGAGACAGTGGACTGTGGTTGAGATAGGTGGACTGTGGCTGAGACAGTGGACTGAGGCTGAGACAGTGGACTGTGGCTGAGATAGGTGAACTGAGGCTGAGACAGTGGACTGTGGTTGAGATAGGTGGACTGTGGCTGAGACAGTGGACTGTGGCTGAGATAGGTGGACTGTGGCTGAGACAGTGGACTGTGGCTGAGATAGGTGGACTGTGGCTGAGACAGTGGACTGAGGCTGAGACAGTGGACTGTGGTTGAGATAGGTGAACTGAGGCTGAGACAGTGGACTGTGGTTGAGACAGTGGACTGTGGCTGAGATAGGTGGACTGAGGCTGAGACAGTGGACTGTGGTTGAGATAGGTGAACTGAGGCTGAGACAGTGGACTGAGGCTGAGACAGTGGACTGTGGTTGAGATAGGTGAACTGAGGCTGAGACAGTGGACTGTGGTTGAGATAGGTGAACTGAGGCTGAGACAGTGGACTGTGGCTGAGACAGTGGACTGTGGCTGAGACAGTGGACTGTGGCTGAGACAGTGGACTGTGGCTGAGACGGTGGACTGAGGGTGAGACAGTGGACTGTGGCTGAGATAGGTGGACTGAGGCTGAGACAGTGGACTGAGGCTGAGACAGTGGACTGAGGCTGAGATAGGTGGACTGAGGCTGAGACAGTGGACTGAGGCTGAGACAGTGGACTGAGGCTGAGATAGGTGGACTGTGGCTGAGACAGTGGACTGAGGGTGAGATAGGTGGACTGTGGCTGAGATAGGTGGACTGTGGCTGAGATAGGTGGACTGTGGCTGAGACAGTGGACTGTGGCTGAGATAGGTGGACTGAGACTGAGACAGTGGACTGTGGCTGAGACAGTGGACTGAGACTGAGATAGGTGGAATGTGGCTGAGACAGTGGACTGTGGCTGAGATAGGTGGACTGTGGCTGAGACAGTGGACTGTGGCTGAGATAGGTGGACTGAGACTGAGACAGTGGACTGTGGCTGAGACAGTGGACTGAGACTGAGATAGGTGGACTGTGGCTGAGACAGTGGACTGTGGCTGAGATAGGTGGACTGTGGCTGAGATAGGTGGACTGTGGCTGAGACAGTGGACTGTGGCTGAGATAGGTGGACTGAGACTGAGACAGTGGACTGTGGCTGAGACAGTGGACTGTGGCTGAGATAGGTGGACTGTGGCTGAGACAGTGGACTGAGGCTGAGACAGTGGACTGTGGCTGAGATAGGTGGACTGTGGCTGAGACAGTGGACTGTGGTTGAGATAGGTGGACTGAGGCTGAGACAGTGGACTGAGGCTGAGACAGTGGACTGTGGCTGAGACAGTGGACTGAGGCTGAGACAGTGGACTGTGGCTGAGATAGGTGAACTGAGGCTGAGACAGTGGACTGTGGTTGAGATAGGTGGACTGAGGCTGAGACAGTGGACTGAGACTGAGACAGTGGACTGTGGCTGAGATAGGTGGACTGTGGCTGAGACAGTGGACTGAGACTGAGATAGGTGGACTGAGACTGAGACAGTGGACTGTGGCTGTGACAGTGGACTGAGACTGAGATAGGTGTACTGAGACTGAGACAGTGGACTGTGGCTGAGACAGTGGACTGAGACTGAGATAGGTGGACTGTGGCTGAGACAGTGGACTGTGGCTGAGATAGGTGGACTGTGGCTGAGATAGGTGGACTGTGGCTGAGACAGTGGACTGTGGCTGAGATAGGTGGACTGTGGCTGAGACAGTGGACTGTGGCTGAGATAGGTGGACTGTGGCTGAGACAGTGGACTGAGGCTGAGACAGTGGACTGTGGCTGAGACAGTGGACTGAGGCTGAGACAGTGGACTGTGGTTGAGATAGGTGAACTGAGGCTGAGACAGTGGACTGTGGTTGAGACAGTGGACTGTGGCTGAGATAGGTGGACTGAGGCTGAGACAGTGGACTGAGACTGAGACAGTGGACTGTGGCTGAGACAGTGGACTGAGGCTGAGACAGTGGACTGTGGCTGAGACAGTGGACTGTGGCTGAGACAGTGGACTGAGGCTGAGACAGTGGACTGTGGTTGAGATAGGTGAACTGAGGCTGAGACAGTGGACTGAGGCTGAGACAGTGGACTGTGGTTGAGATAGGTGAACTGAGGCTGAGACAGTGGACTGTGGTTGAGATAGGTGAACTGAGGCTGAGACAGTGGACTGTGGCTGAGACAGTGGACTGTGGCTGAGACAGTGGACTGTGGCTGAGACAGTGGACTGTGGCTGAGACGGTGGACTGAGGGTGAGACAGTGGACTGTGGCTGAGATAGGTGGACTGAGGCTGAGACAGTGGACTGAGGCTGAGACAGTGGACTGAGGCTGAGATAGGTGGACTGAGGCTGAGACAGTGGACTGAGGCTGAGACAGTGGACTGAGGCTGAGATAGGTGGACTGTGGCTGAGACAGTGGACTGAGGGTGAGATAGGTGGACTGTGGCTGAGATAGGTGGACTGTGGCTGAGATAGGTGGACTGTGGCTGAGACAGTGGACTGTGGCTGAGATAGGTGGACTGAGACTGAGACAGTGGACTGTGGCTGAGACAGTGGACTGAGACTGAGATAGGTGGAATGTGGCTGAGACAGTGGACTGTGGCTGAGATAGGTGGACTGTGGCTGAGACAGTGGACTGTGGCTGAGATAGGTGGACTGAGACTGAGACAGTGGACTGTGGCTGAGACAGTGGACTGAGACTGAGATAGGTGGACTGTGGCTGAGACAGTGGACTGTGGCTGAGATAGGTGGACTTTGGCTGAGATAGGTGGACTGTGGCTGAGACAGTGGACTGTGGCTGAGATAGGTGGACTGAGACTGAGACAGTGGACTGTGGCTGAGACAGTGGACTGTGGCTGAGATAGGTGGACTGTGGCTGAGACAGTGGACTGAGGCTGAGACAGTGGACTGTGGCTGAGATAGGTGGACTGTGGCTGAGACAGTGGACTGTGGTTGAGATAGGTGGACTGAGGCTGAGACAGTGGACTGAGGCTGAGACAGTGGACTGTGGCTGAGACAGTGGACTGAGGCTGAGACAGTGGACTGTGGCTGAGATAGGTGAACTGAGGCTGAGACAGTGGACTGTGGTTGAGATAGGTGGACTGAGGCTGAGACAGTGGACTGAGGCTGAGACAGTGGACTGTGGCTGAGACAGTGGACTGAGGCTGAGACAGTGGACAGTGGCTGAGATAGGTGGACTGAGACTG
This sequence comes from Eledone cirrhosa, assembly GCA_964016885.1. Lineage (NCBI taxonomy): Eukaryota > Metazoa > Mollusca > Cephalopoda > Octopoda > Eledonidae > Eledone > Eledone cirrhosa. The sequence goes on along the minus strand of OZ024741.1, from coordinate 210,702,928 downwards.
AGACAGTGGACTGTGGCTGAGACAGTGGACTGTGGCTGAGATAGGTGGACTGTGGCTGAGATAGGTGGACTGTGGCTGAGACAGTGGACTGTGGCTGAGATAGGTGGACTGAGACTGAGACAGTGGACTGTGGCTGAGATAGGTGGACTGTGGCTGAGACAGTGGACTGAGGCTGAGACAGTGGACTGTGGCTGAGATAGGTGGTCTGTGGCTGAGACAGTGGACTGTGGCTGAGATAGGTGGACTGTGGCTGAGATAGGTGGACTGTGGCTGAGACAGTGGACTGTGGCTGAGATAGGTGGACTGAGACTGAGACAGTGGACTGTGGCTGAGACAGTGGACTGTGGCTGAGATAGGTGGACTGTGGCTGAGATAGGTGGACTGTGGCTGAGACAGTGGACCGTGGCTGAGATAGGTGGACTGAGACTGAGACAGTGGACTGTGGCTGAGACAGTGGACTGTGGCTGAGATAGGTGGACTGTGGCTGAGACAGTGGACTGAGGCTGAGACAGTGGACTGTGGCTGAGACAGTGGACTGTGGCTGAGATAGGTGGACTGTGGCTGAGATAGGTGGACTGTGGCTGAGACAGTGGACTGAGACTGAGACAGTGGACTGTGGCTGAGACAGTGGACTGAGACTGAGATAGGTGGTCTGTGGCTGAGACAGTGGACTGAGGCAGAGATAGTGGACTGTGGCTGAGATAGGTGGACTGTGGCTGAGACAGTGGACTGTGGCTGAGATAGGTGGACTGTGGCTGAGACAGTGGACTGTGGCTGAGATAGGTGGACTGTGGCTGAGACAGTGGACTGTGGCTGAGACAGTGGACTGAGACTGAGATAGGTGGTCTGTGGCTGAGACAGTGGACTGAGGCTGAGACAGTGGACTGTGGCTGAGACAGTGGACTGTGGCTGAGATAGGTGGACTGTGGCTGAGACAGTGGACTGAGACTGAGATAGGTGGTCTGTGGCTGAGACAGTGGACTGAGGCTGAGACAGTGGACTGTGGCTGAGATAGGTGGACTGTGGCTGAGACAGTGGACTGTGGCTGAGATAGGTGGACTGAGGCTGAGACAGTGGACTGTGGCTGAGATAGGTGGACTGAGGCTGAGACAGTGGACTGAGGCTGAGACAGTGGACTGTGGCTGAGACAGTGGACTGAGGCTGAGACAGTGGACTGTGGCTGAGATAGGTGGACTGAGACTGAGACAGTGGACTGTGGCTGAGACAGTGGACTGTGGCTGAGACAGTGGACTGTGGCTGAGACAGTGGACTGTGGCTGAGACGGTGGACTGAGGGTGAGACAGTGGACTGTGGCTGAGATAGGTGGACTGAGGCTGAGACAGTGGACTGAGGCTGAGACAGTGGACTGAGGCTGAGATAGGTGGACTGAGGCTGAGACAGTGGACTGAGGCTGAGACAGTGGACTGAGGCTGAGATAGGTGGACTGTGGCTGAGACAGTGGACTGAGGGTGAGATAGGTGGACTGTGGCTGAGATAGGTGGACTGTGGCTGAGATAGGTGGACTGTGGCTGAGACAGTGGACTGTGGCTGAGATAGGTGGACTGAGACTGAGACAGTGGACTGTGGCTGAGACAGTGGACTGAGACTGAGATAGGTGGAATGTGGCTGAGACAGTGGACTGTGGCTGAGATAGGTGGACTGTGGCTGAGACAGTGGACTGTGGCTGAGATAGGTGGACTGAGACTGAGACAGTGGACTGTGGCTGAGACAGTGGACTGAGACTGAGATAGGTGGACTGTGGCTGAGACAGTGGACTGTGGCTGAGATAGGTGGACTGTGGCTGAGATAGGTGGACTGTGGCTGAGACAGTGGACTGTGGCTGAGATAGGTGGACTGAGACTGAGACAGTGGACTGTGGCTGAGACAGTGGACTGTGGCTGAGATAGGTGGACTGTGGCTGAGACAGTGGACTGAGGCTGAGACAGTGGACTGTGGCTGAGATAGGTGGACTGTGGCTGAGACAGTGGACTGTGGTTGAGATAGGTGGACTGAGGCTGAGACAGTGGACTGAGGCTGAGACAGTGGACTGTGGCTGAGACAGTGGACTGAGGCTGAGACAGTGGACTGTGGCTGAGATAGGTGAACTGAGGCTGAGACAGTGGACTGTGGTTGAGATAGGTGGACTGAGGCTGAGACAGTGGACTGAGGCTGAGACAGTGGACTGTGGCTGAGACAGTGGACTGAGGCTGAGACAGTGGACAGTGGCTGAGATAGGTGGACTGAGACTGAGACAGTGGACTGTGGCTGAGACAGTGGACTGTGGCTGAGATAGGTGGACTGTGGCTGAGATAGGTGGACTGTGGCTGAGACAGTGGACTGTGGCTGAGATAGGTGGACTGAGACTGAGACAGTGGACTGTGGCTGAGATAGGTGGACTGTGGCTGAGACAGTGGACTGAGGCTGAGACAGTGGACTGTGGCTGAGATAGGTGGTCTGTGGCTGAGACAGTGGACTGTGGCTGAGATAGGTGGACTGTGGCTGAGATAGGTGGACTGTGGCTGAGACAGTGGACTGTGGCTGAGATAGGTGGACTGAGACTGAGACAGTGGACTGTGGCTGAGACAGTGGACTGTGGCTGAGATAGGTGGACTGTGGCTGAGATAGGTGGACTGTGGCTGAGACAGTGGACCGTGGCTGAGATAGGTGGACTGAGACTGAGACAGTGGACTGTGGCTGAGACAGTGGACTGTGGCTGAGATAGGTGGACTGTGGCTGAGACAGTGGACTGAGGCTGAGACAGTGGACTGTGGCTGAGACAGTGGACTGTGGCTGAGATAGGTGGACTGTGGCTGAGATAGGTGGACTGTGGCTGAGACAGTGGACTGAGACTGAGACAGTGGACTGTGGCTGAGACAGTGGACTGAGACTGAGATAGGTGGTCTGTGGCTGAGACAGTGGACTGAGGCAGAGATAGTGGACTGTGGCTGAGATAGGTGGACTGTGGCTGAGACAGTGGACTGTGGCTGAGATAGGTGGACTGTGGCTGAGACAGTGGACTGTGGCTGAGATAGGTGGACTGTGGCTGAGACAGTGGACTGTGGCTGAGACAGTGGACTGAGACTGAGATAGGTGGTCTGTGGCTGAGACAGTGGACTGAGGCTGAGACAGTGGACTGTGGCTGAGACAGTGGACTGTGGCTGAGATAGGTGGACTGTGGCTGAGACAGTGGACTGAGACTGAGATAGGTGGTCTGTGGCTGAGACAGTGGACTGAGGCTGAGACAGTGGACTGTGGCTGAGATAGGTGGACTGTGGCTGAGACAGTGGACTGTGGCTGAGATAGGTGGACTGAGGCTGAGACAGTGGACTGTGGCTGAGATAGGTGGACTGAGGCTGAGACAGTGGACTGAGGCTGAGACAGTGGACTGTGGCTGAGACAGTGGACTGAGGCTGAGACAGTGGACTGTGGCTGAGATAGGTGGACTGAGACTGAGACAGTGGACTGTGGCTGAGATAGGTGGACTGTGGCTGAGACAGCGGACTGAGACTGAGATAGGTGGACTGAGACTGAGACAGTGGACTGTGGCTGAGACAGTGGACTGAGACTGAGATAGGTGGACTGTGGCTGAGACAGTGGACTGTGGCTGAGATAGGTGGACTGTCGCTGAGATAGGTGGACTGTGGCTGAGACAGTGGACTGTGGCTGAGATAGGTGGACTGTGGCTGAGATAGGTGGACTGTGGCTGAGACAGTGGACTGTGGTTGAGATAGGTGGACTGTGGCTGAGACAGTGGACTGAGGCTGAGACAGTGGACTGTGGCTGAGATAGGTGAACTGAGGCTGAGACAGTGGACTGTGGTTGAGATAGGTGGACTGTGGCTGAGACAGTGGACTGTGGCTGAGATAGGTGGACTGTGGCTGAGACAGTGGACTGTGGCTGAGATAGGTGGACTGTGGCTGAGACAGTGGACTGAGGCTGAGACAGTGGACTGTGGTTGAGATAGGTGAACTGAGGCTGAGACAGTGGACTGTGGTTGAGACAGTGGACTGTGGCTGAGATAGGTGGACTGAGGCTGAGACAGTGGACTGAGACTGAGACAGTGGACTGTGGCTGAGACAGTGGACTGAGGCTGAGACAGTGGACTGTGGCTGAGACAGTGGACTGTGGCTGAGACAGTGGACTGAGGCTGAGACAGTGGACTGTGGTTGAGATAGGTGAACTGAGGCTGAGACAGTGGACTGAGGCTGAGACAGTGGACTGTGGTTGAGATAGGTGAACTGAGGCTGAGACAGTGGACTGTGGTTGAGATAGGTGAACTGAGGCTGAGACAGTGGACTGTGGCTGAGACAGTGGACTGTGGCTGAGACAGTGGACTGTGGCTGAGACAGTGGACTGTGGCTGAGACGGTGGACTGAGGGTGAGACAGTGGACTGTGGCTGAGATAGGTGGACTGAGGCTGAGACAGTGGACTGAGGCTGAGACAGTGGACTGAGGCTGAGATAGGTGGACTGAGGCTGAGACAGTGGACTGAGGCTGAGACAGTGGACTGAGGCTGAGATAGGTGGACTGTGGCTGAGACAGTGGACTGAGGGTGAGATAGGTGGACTGTGGCTGAGATAGGTGGACTGTGGCTGAGATAGGTGGACTGTGGCTGAGACAGTGGACTGTGGCTGAGATAGGTGGACTGAGACTGAGACAGTGGACTGTGGCTGAGACAGTGGACTGAGACTGAGATAGGTGGAATGTGGCTGAGACAGTGGACTGTGGCTGAGATAGGTGGACTGTGGCTGAGACAGTGGACTGTGGCTGAGATAGGTGGACTGAGACTGAGACAGTGGACTGTGGCTGAGACAGTGGACTGAGACTGAGATAGGTGGACTGTGGCTGAGACAGTGGACTGTGGCTGAGATAGGTGGACTGTGGCTGAGATAGGTGGACTGTGGCTGAGACAGTGGACTGTGGCTGAGATAGGTGGACTGAGACTGAGACAGTGGACTGTGGCTGAGACAGTGGACTGTGGCTGAGATAGGTGGACTGTGGCTGAGACAGTGGACTGAGGCTGAGACAGTGGACTGTGGCTGAGATAGGTGGACTGTGGCTGAGACAGTGGACTGTGGTTGAGATAGGTGGACTGAGGCTGAGACAGTGGACTGAGGCTGAGACAGTGGACTGTGGCTGAGACAGTGGACTGAGGCTGAGACAGTGGACTGTGGCTGAGATAGGTGAACTGAGGCTGAGACAGTGGACTGTGGTTGAGATAGGTGGACTGAGGCTGAGACAGTGGACTGAGACTGAGACAGTGGACTGTGGCTGAGATAGGTGGACTGTGGCTGAGACAGTGGACTGAGACTGAGATAGGTGGACTGAGACTGAGACAGTGGACTGTGGCTGTGACAGTGGACTGAGACTGAGATAGGTGTACTGAGACTGAGACAGTGGACTGTGGCTGAGACAGTGGACTGAGACTGAGATAGGTGGACTGTGGCTGAGACAGTGGACTGTGGCTGAGATAGGTGGACTGTGGCTGAGATAGGTGGACTGTGGCTGAGACAGTGGACTGTGGCTGAGATAGGTGGACTGTGGCTGAGACAGTGGACTGTGGCTGAGATAGGTGGACTGTGGCTGAGACAGTGGACTGAGGCTGAGACAGTGGACTGTGGCTGAGACAGTGGACTGAGGCTGAGACAGTGGACTGTGGTTGAGATAGGTGAACTGAGGCTGAGACAGTGGACTGTGGTTGAGACAGTGGACTGTGGCTGAGATAGGTGGACTGAGGCTGAGACAGTGGACTGAGACTGAGACAGTGGACTGTGGCTGAGACAGTGGACTGAGGCTGAGACAGTGGACTGTGGCTGAGACAGTGGACTGTGGCTGAGACAGTGGACTGAGGCTGAGACAGTGGACTGTGGTTGAGATAGGTGAACTGAGGCTGAGACAGTGGACTGAGGCTGAGACAGTGGACTGTGGTTGAGATAGGTGAACTGAGGCTGAGACAGTGGACTGTGGTTGAGATAGGTGAACTGAGGCTGAGACAGTGGACTGTGGCTGAGACAGTGGACTGTGGCTGAGACAGTGGACTGTGGCTGAGACAGTGGACTGTGGCTGAGACGGTGGACTGAGGGTGAGACAGTGGACTGTGGCTGAGATAGGTGGACTGAGGCTGAGACAGTGGACTGAGGCTGAGACAGTGGACTGAGGCTGAGATAGGTGGACTGAGGCTGAGACAGTGGACTGAGGCTGAGACAGTGGACTGAGGCTGAGATAGGTGGACTGTGGCTGAGACAGTGGACTGAGGGTGAGATAGGTGGACTGTGGCTGAGATAGGTGGACTGTGGCTGAGATAGGTGGACTGTGGCTGAGACAGTGGACTGTGGCTGAGATAGGTGGACTGAGACTGAGACAGTGGACTGTGGCTGAGACAGTGGACTGAGACTGAGATAGGTGGAATGTGGCTGAGACAGTGGACTGTGGCTGAGATAGGTGGACTGTGGCTGAGACAGTGGACTGTGGCTGAGATAGGTGGACTGAGACTGAGACAGTGGACTGTGGCTGAGACAGTGGACTGAGACTGAGATAGGTGGACTGTGGCTGAGACAGTGGACTGTGGCTGAGATAGGTGGACTGTGGCTGAGATAGGTGGACTGTGGCTGAGACAGTGGACTGTGGCTGAGATAGGTGGACTGAGACTGAGACAGTGGACTGTGGCTGAGACAGTGGACTGTGGCTGAGATAGGTGGACTGTGGCTGAGACAGTGGACTGAGGCTGAGACAGTGGACTGTGGCTGAGATAGGTGGACTGTGGCTGAGACAGTGGACTGTGGTTGAGATAGGTGGACTGAGGCTGAGACAGTGGACTGAGGCTGAGACAGTGGACTGTGGCTGAGACAGTGGACTGAGGCTGAGACAGTGGACTGTGGCTGAGATAGGTGAACTGAGGCTGAGACAGTGGACTGTGGTTGAGATAGGTGGACTGAGGCTGAGACAGTGGACTGAGACTGAGACAGTGGACTGTGGCTGAGATAGGTGGACTGTGGCTGAGACAGTGGACTGAGACTGAGATAGGTGGACTGAGACTGAGACAGTGGACTGTGGCTGTGACAGTGGACTGAGACTGAGATAGGTGTACTGAGACTGAGACAGTGGACTGTGGCTGAGACAGTGGACTGAGACTGAGATAGGTGGACTGTGGCTGAGACAGTGGACTGTGGCTGAGATAGGTGGACTGTGGCTGAGATAGGTGGACTGTGGCTGAGACAGTGGACTGTGGCTGAGATAGGTGGACTGTGGCTGAGACAGTGGACTGTGGCTGAGATAGGTGGACTGTGGCTGAGACAGTGGACTGAGGCTGAGACAGTGGACTGTGGCTGAGACAGTGGACTGAGGCTGAGACAGTGGACTGTGGTTGAGATAGGTGAACTGAGGCTGAGACAGTGGACTGTGGTTGAGACAGTGGACTGTGGCTGAGATAGGTGGACTGAGGCTGAGACAGTGGACTGAGACTGAGACAGTGGACTGTGGCTGAGACAGTGGACTGAGGCTGAGACAGTGGACTGTGGCTGAGACAGTGGACTGTGGCTGAGACAGTGGACTGAGGCTGAGACAGTGGACTGTGGTTGAGATAGGTGAACTGAGGCTGAGACAGTGGACTGAGGCTGAGACAGTGGACTGTGGTTGAGATAGGTGAACTGAGGCTGAGACAGTGGACTGTGGTTGAGATAGGTGAACTGAGGCTGAGACAGTGGACTGTGGCTGAGACAGTGGACTGTGGCTGAGACAGTGGACTGTGGCTGAGACAGTGGACTGTGGCTGAGACGGTGGACTGAGGGTGAGACAGTGGACTGTGGCTGAGATAGGTGGACTGAGGCTGAGACAGTGGACTGAGGCTGAGACAGTGGACTGAGGCTGAGATAGGTGGACTGAGGCTGAGACAGTGGACTGAGGCTGAGACAGTGGACTGAGGCTGAGATAGGTGGACTGTGGCTGAGACAGTGGACTGAGGGTGAGATAGGTGGACTGTGGCTGAGATAGGTGGACTGTGGCTGAGATAGGTGGACTGTGGCTGAGACAGTGGACTGTGGCTGAGATAGGTGGACTGAGACTGAGACAGTGGACTGTGGCTGAGACAGTGGACTGAGACTGAGATAGGTGGAATGTGGCTGAGACAGTGGACTGTGGCTGAGATAGGTGGACTGTGGCTGAGACAGTGGACTGTGGCTGAGATAGGTGGACTGAGACTGAGACAGTGGACTGTGGCTGAGACAGTGGACTGAGACTGAGATAGGTGGACTGTGGCTGAGACAGTGGACTGTGGCTGAGATAGGTGGACTGTGGCTGAGATAGGTGGACTGTGGCTGAGACAGTGGACTGTGGCTGAGATAGGTGGACTGAGACTGAGACAGTGGACTGTGGCTGAGACAGTGGACTGTGGCTGAGATAGGTGGACTGTGGCTGAGACAGTGGACTGAGGCTGAGACAGTGGACTGTGGCTGAGATAGGTGGACTGTGGCTGAGACAGTGGACTGTGGTTGAGATAGGTGGACTGAGGCTGAGACAGTGGACTGAGGCTGAGACAGTGGACTGTGGCTGAGACAGTGGACTGAGGCTGAGACAGTGGACTGTGGCTGAGATAGGTGAACTGAGGCTGAGACAGTGGACTGTGGTTGAGATAGGTGGACTGAGGCTGAGACAGTGGACTGAGGCTGAGACAGTGGACTGTGGCTGAGACAGTGGACTGAGGCTGAGACAGTGGACAGTGGCTGAGATAGGTGGACTGAGACTGAGACAGTGGACTGTGGCTGAGACAGTGGACTGAGACTGAGATAGGTGGACTGAGACTGAGACAGTGGACTGTGGCTGAGATAGGTGGACTGTGGCTGAGACAGTGGACTGAGACTGAGATAGGTGGACTGAGACTGAGACAGTGGACTGTGGCTGTGACAGTGGACTGAGACTGAGATAGGTGGACTGAGACTGAGACAGTGGACTGTGGCTGAGACAGTGGACTGAGACTGAGATAGGTGGACTGTGGCTGAGACAGTGGACTGTGGCTGAGATAGGTGGACTGTGGCTGAGATAGGTGGACTGTGGCTGAGACAGTGGACTGTGGCTGAGATAGGTGGACTGTGGCTGAGATAGGTGGACTGTGGCTGAGACAGTGGACTGTGGCTGAGATAGGTGAACTGAGGCTGAGACAGTGGACTGTGGTTGAGATAGGTGGACTGTGGCTGAGACAGTGGACTGTGGCTGAGATAGGTGGACTGTGGCTGAGACAGTGGACTGTGGCTGAGATAGGTGGACTGTGGCTGAGACAGTGGACTGAGGCTGAGACAGTGGACTGTGGCTGAGACAGTGGACTGAGGCTGAGACAGTGGACTGTGGTTGAGATAGGTGAACTGAGGCTGAGACAGTGGACTGTGGTTGAGACAGTGGACTGTGGCTGAGACAGTGGACTGTGGCTGAGATAGGTGGACTGTGGCTGAGACAGTGGACTGTGGCTGAGATAGGTGGACTGAGACTGAGACAGTGGACTGAGGCTGAGACAGTGGACTGAGGCTGAGATAGTGGACTGTGGCTGAGACAGTGGACTGAGGCTGAGACAGTGGACTGTGGTTGAGATAGGTGGACTGAGGCTGAGACAGTGGATTGAGGCTGAGACAGTGGACTGAGGCTGAGACAGTGGACTGTGGTTGAGATAGGTGGACTGAGGCTGAGACAGTGGACTGAGGCTGAGACAGTGGACTGTGGCTGAGACAGTGGACTGAGGCTGAGACAGTGGACTGTGGCTGAGAGAGGTGGACTGAGACTGAGACAGTGGACTGTGGCTGAGACAGTGGACTGAGACTGAGATAGGTGGACTGAGACTGAGACAGTGGACTGTGGCTGAGATAGGTGGACTGTGGCTGAGACAGTGGACTGAGATTGAGATAGGTGGACTGAGACTGAGACAGTGGACTGTGGCTGAGACAGTGGACTGAGACTGAGATAGGTGGACTGTGGCTGAGACAGTGGACTGTGGCTGAGATAGGTGGACTGTGGCTGAGATAGGTGGACTGTGGCTGAGACAGTGGACTGTGGCTGAGATAGGTGGACTGTGGCTGAGATAGGTGGACTGTGGCTGAGACAGTGGACTGTGGTTGAGATAGGTGGACTGTGGCTGAGACAGTGGACTGAGGCTGAGACAGTGGACTGTGGCTGAGATAGGTGAACTGAGGCTGAGACAGTGGACTGTGGTTGAGATAGGTGGACTGTGGCTGAGACAGTGGACTGTGGCTGAGATAGGTGGACTGTGGCTGAGACAGTGGACTGTGGCTGAGATAGGTGGACTGTGGCTGAGACAGTGGACTGAGGCTGAGACAGTGGACTGTGGCTGAGACAGTGGACTGAGGCTGAGACAGTGGACTGTGGTTGAGATAGGTGAACTGAGGCTGAGACAGTGGACTGTGGTTGAGACAGTGGACTGTGGCTGAGATAGGTGGACTGAGGCTGAGACAGTGGACTGAGACTGAGACAGTGGACTGTGGCTGAGACAGTGGACTGAGGCTGAGACAGTGGACTGTGGCTGAGACAGTGGACTGTGGCTGAGACAGTGGACTGAGGCTGAGACAGTGGACTGTGGTTGAGATAGGTGAACTGAGGCTGAGACAGTGGACTGAGGCTGAGACAGTGGACTGTGGTTGAGATAGGTGAACTGAGGCTGAGACAGTGGACTGTGGTTGAGATAGGTGAACTGAGGCTGAGACAGTGGACTGTGGCTGAGACAGTGGACTGTGGCTGAGACAGTGGACTGTGGCTGAGACAGTGGACTGTGGCTGAGACGGTGGACTGAGGGTGAGACAGTGGACTGTGGCTGAGATAGGTGGACTGAGGCTGAGACAGTGGACTGAGGCTGAGACAGTGGACTGAGGCTGAGATAGGTGGACTGAGGCTGAGACAGTGGACTGAGGCTGAGACAGTGGACTGAGGCTGAGATAGGTGGACTGTGGCTGAGACAGTGGACTGAGGGTGAGATAGGTGGACTGTGGCTGAGATAGGTGGACTGTGGCTGAGATAGGTGGACTGTGGCTGAGACAGTGGACTGTGGCTGAGATAGGTGGACTGAGACTGAGACAGTGGACTGTGGCTGAGACAGTGGACTGAGACTGAGATAGGTGGAATGTGGCTGAGACAGTGGACTGTGGCTGAGATAGGTGGACTGTGGCTGAGACAGTGGACTGTGGCTGAGATAGGTGGACTGAGACTGAGACAGTGGACTGTGGCTGAGACAGTGGACTGAGACTGAGATAGGTGGACTGTGGCTGAGACAGTGGACTGTGGCTGAGATAGGTGGACTGTGGCTGAGATAGGTGGACTGTGGCTGAGACAGTGGACTGTGGCTGAGATAGGTGGACTGAGACTGAGACAGTGGACTGTGGCTGAGACAGTGGACTGTGGCTGAGATAGGTGGACTGTGGCTGAGACAGTGGACTGAGGCTGAGACAGTGGACTGTGGCTGAGATAGGTGGACTGTGGCTGAGACAGTGGACTGTGGTTGAGATAGGTGGACTGAGGCTGAGACAGTGGACTGAGGCTGAGACAGTGGACTGTGGCTGAGACAGTGGACTGAGGCTGAGACAGTGGACTGTGGCTGAGATAGGTGAACTGAGGCTGAGACAGTGGACTGTGGTTGAGATAGGTGGACTGAGGCTGAGACAGTGGACTGAGGCTGAGACAGTGGACTGTGGCTGAGACAGTGGACTGAGGCTGAGACAGTGGACAGTGGCTGAGATAGGTGGACTGAGACTGAGACAGTGGCCTGTGGCTGAGACAGTGGACTGAGACTGAGATAGGTGGACTGAGACTGAGACAGTGGACTGTGGCTGAGATAGGTGGACTGTGGCTGAGACAGTGGACTGAGACTGAGATAGGTGGACTGAGACTGAGACAGTGGACTGTGGCTGTGACAGTGCACTGAGACTGAGATAGGTGGACTGTGGCTGAGACAGTGGACTGTGGCTGAGATAGGTGGACTGTGGCTGAGATAGGTGGACTGTGGCTGAGACAGTGGACTGTGGCTGAGATAGGTGGACTGTGGCTGAGATAGGTGGACTGTGGCTGAGACAGTGGACTGTGGCGGAGATAGGTGGACTGTGGCTGAGACAGTGGACTGAGGCTGAGACAGTGGACTGTGGCTGAGATAGGTGAACTGAGGCTGAGACAGTGGACTGTGGTTGAGATAGGTGGACTGTGGCTGAGACAGTGGACTGTGGCTGAGATAGGTGGACTGTGGCTGAGACAGTGGACTGTGGCTGAGATAGGTGGACTGTGGCTGAGACAGTGGACTGAGGCTGAGACAGTGGACTGTGGCTGAGACAGTGGACTGAGGCTGAGACAGTGGACTGTGGTTGAGATAGGTGAACTGAGGCTGAGACAGTGGACTGTGGTTGAGACAGTGGACTGTGGCTGAGATAGGTGGACTGAGGCTGAGACAGTGGACTGAGACTGAGACAGTGGACTGTGGCTGAGACAGTGGACTGAGGCTGAGACAGTGGACTGTGGCTAAGACAGTGGACTGTGGCTGAGACAGTGGACTGAGGCTGAGACAGTGGACTGTGGTTGAGATAGGTGAACTGAGGCTGAGACAGTGGACTGAGGCTGAGACAGTGGACTGTGGTTGAGATAGGTGAACTGAGGCTGAGACAGTGGACTGTGGTTGAGATAGGTGAACTGAGGCTGAGACAGTGGACTGTGGCTGAGACAGTGGACTGTGGCTGAGACAGTGGACTGTGGCTGAGACAGTGGACTGTGGCTGAGACGGTGGACTGAGGGTGAGACAGTGGACTGTGGCTGAGATAGGTGGACTGAGGCTGAGACAGTGGACTGAGGCTGAGACAGTGGACTGAGGCTGAGATAGGTGGACTGAGGCTGAGACAGTGGACTGAGGCTGAGACAGTGGACTGAGGCTGAGATAGGTGGACTGTGGCTGAGACAGTGGACTGAGGGTGAGATAGGTGGACTGTGGCTGAGATAGGTGGACTGTGGCTGAGATAGGTGGACTGTGGCTGAGACAGTGGACTGTGGCTGAGATAGGTGGACTGAGACTGAGACAGTGGACTGTGGCTGAGACAGTGGACTGAGACTGAGATAGGTGGAATGTGGCTGAGACAGTGGACTGTGGCTGAGATAGGTGGACTGTGGCTGAGACAGTGGACTGTGGCTGAGATAGGTGGACTGAGACTCAGACAGTGGACTGTGGCTGAGACAGTGGACTGAGACTGAGATAGGTGGACTGTGGCTGAGACAGTGGACTGTGGCTGAGATAGGTGGACTGTGGCTGAGATAGGTGGACTGTGGCTGAGACAGTGGACTGTGGCTGAGATAGGTGGACTGAGACTGAGACAGTGGACTGTGGCTGAGACAGTGGACTGTGGCTGAGATTGGTGGACTGTGGCTGAGACAGTGGACTGAGGCTGAGACAGTGGACTGTGGCTGAGATAGGTGGACTGTGGCTGAGACAGTGGACTGTGGTTGAGATAGGTGGACTGAGGCTGAGACAGTGGACTGAGGCTGAGACAGTGGACTGTGGCTGAGACAGTGGACTGAGGCTGAGACAGTGGACTGTGGCTGAGATAGGTGAACTGAGGCTGAGACAGTGGACTGTGGTTGAGATAGGTGGACTGAGGCTGAGACAGTGGACTGAGGCTGAGACAGTGGACTGTGGCTGAGACAGTGGACTGAGGCTGAGACAGTGGACAGTGGCTGAGATAGGTGGACTGAGACTGAGACAGTGGACTGTGGCTGAGACAGTGGACTGAGACTGAGATAGGTGGACTGAGACTGAGACAGTGGACTGTGGCTGAGATAGGTGGACTGTGGCTGAGACAGTGGACTGAGACTGAGATAGGTGGACTGAGACTGAGACAGTGGACTGTGGCTGAGACAGTGGACTGAGACTGAGATAGGTGGACTGTGGCTGAGATAGGTGGACTGTGGCTGAGACAGTGGACTGTGGCTGAGATAGGTGGACTGAGACTGAGACAGTGGACTGTGGCTGAGACAGTGGACTGTGGCTGAGATAGGTGGACTGTGGCTGAGACAGTGGACTGAGGCTGAGACAGTGGACTGTGGCTGAGATAGGTGGACTGTGGCTGAGACAGTGGACTGTGGTTGAGATAGGTGGACTGAGGCTGAGACAGTGGACTGAGGCTGAGACAGTGGACTGTGGCTGAGACAGTGGACTGAGGCTGAGACAGTGGACTGTGGCTGAGATAGGTGAACTGAGGCTGAGACAGTGGACTGTGGTTGAGATAGGTGGACTGAGGCTGAGACAGTGGACTGAGGCTGAGACAGTGGACTGTGGCTGAGACAGTGGACTGAGGCTGAGACAGTGGACAGTGGCTGAGATAGGTGGACTGAGACTGAGACAGTGGCCTGTGGCTGAGACAGTGGACTGAGACTGAGATAGGTGGACTGAGACTGAGACAGTGGACTGTGGCTGAGATAGGTGGACTGTGGCTGAGACAGTGGACTGAGACTGAGATAGGTGGACTGAGACTGAGACAGTGGACTGTGGCTGTGACAGTGGACTGAGACTGAGATAGGTGGACTGTGGCTGAGACAGTGGACTGTGGCTGAGATAGGTGGACTGTGGCTGAGATAGGTGGACTGTGGCTGAGACAGTGGACTGTGGCTGAGATAGGTGGACTGTGGCTGAGATAGGTGGACTGTGGCTGAGACAGTGGACTGTGGCTGAGATAGGTGGACTGTGGCTGAGACAGTGGACTGAGGCTGAGACAGTGGACTGTGGCTGAGATAGGTGAACTGAGGCTGAGACAGTGGAATGTGGTTGAGATAGGTGGACTGTGGCTGAGACAGTGGACTGTGGCTGAGATAGGTGGACTGTGGCTGAGACAGTGGACTGTGGCTGAGATAGGTGGACTGTGGCTGAGACAGTGGACTGAGGCTGAGACAGTGGACTGTGGCTGAGACAGTGGACTGAGGCTGAGACAGTGGACTGTGGTTGAGATAGGTGAACTGAGGCTGAGACAGTGGACTGTGGTTGAGACAGTGGACTGTGGCTGAGATAGGTGGACTGAGGCTGAGACAGTGGACTGAGACTGAGACAGTGGACTGTGGCTGAGACAGTGGACTGAGGCTGAGACAGTGGACTGTGGCTAAGACAGTGGACTGTGGCTGAGACAGTGGACTGAGGCTGAGACAGTGGACTGTGGTTGAGATAGGTGAACTGAGGCTGAGACAGTGGACTGAGGCTGAGACAGTGGACTGTGGTTGAGATAGGTGAACTGAGGCTGAGACAGTGGACTGTGGTTGAGATAGGTGAACTGAGGCTGAGACAGTGGACTGTGGCTGAGACAGTGGACTGTGGCTGAGACAGTGGACTGTGGCTGAGACAGTGGACTGTGGCTGAGACGGTGGACTGAGGGTGAGACAGTGGACTGTGGCTGAGATAGGTGGACTGAGGCTGAGACAGTGGACTGAGGCTGAGACAGTGGACTGAGGCTGAGATAGGTGGACTGAGGCTGAGACAGTGGACTGAGGCTGAGACAGTGGACTGAGGCTGAGATAGGTGGACTGTGGCTGAGACAGTGGACTGAGGGTGAGATAGGTGGACTGTGGCTGAGATAGGTGGACTGTGGCTGAGATAGGTGGACTGTGGCTGAGACAGTGGACTGTGGCTGAGATAGGTGGACTGAGACTGAGACAGTGGACTGTGGCTGAGACAGTGGACTGAGACTGAGATAGGTGGAATGTGGCTGAGACAGTGGACTGTGGCTGAGATAGGTGGACTGTGGCTGAGACAGTGGACTGTGGCTGTGATAGGTGGACTGAGACTGAGACAGTGGACTGTGGCTGAGACAGTGGACTGAGACTGAGATAGGTGGACTGTGGCTGAGACAGTGGACTGTGGCTGAGATAGGTGGACTGTGGCTGAGATAGGTGGACTGTGGCTGAGACAGTGGACTG
The DNA here is from genome assembly GCA_964016885.1 of Eledone cirrhosa. NCBI lineage: Eukaryota > Metazoa > Mollusca > Cephalopoda > Octopoda > Eledonidae > Eledone > Eledone cirrhosa. The sequence continues at coordinate 210,687,007 of OZ024741.1, read as the reverse complement.
TGGCTGAGATAGGTGGACTGAGACTGAGACAGTGGACTGTGGCTGAGACAGTGGACTGTGGCTGAGATTGGTGGACTGTGGCTGAGACAGTGGACTGAGGCTGAGACAGTGGACTGTGGCTGAGATAGGTGGACTGTGGCTGAGACAGTGGACTGTGGTTGAGATAGGTGGACTGAGGCTGAGACAGTGGACTGAGGCTGAGACAGTGAACTGTGGCTGAGACAGTGGACTGAGGCTGAGACAGTGGACTGTGGCTGAGATAGGTGAACTGAGGCTGAGACAGTGGACTGTGGTTGAGATAGGTGGACTGAGGCAGAGACAGTGGACTGAGGCTGAGACAGTGGACTGTGGCTGAGACAGTGGACTGAGGCTGAGACAGTGGACAGTGGCTGAGATAGGTGGACTGAGACTGAGACAGTGGACTGTGGCTGAGACAGTGGACTGAGACTGAGATAGGTGGACTGAGACTGAGACAGTGGACTGTGGCTGAGATAGGTGGACTGTGGCTGAGACAGTGGACTGAGACTGAGATAGGTGGACTGAGACTGAGACAGTGGACTGTGGCTGTGACAGTGGACTGAGACTGAGATAGGTGTACTGAGACTGAGACAGTGGACTGTGGCTGAGACAGTGGACTGAGACTGAGATAGGTGGACTGTGGCTGAGACAGTGGACTGTGGCTGAGATAGGTGAACTGTGGCTGAGACAGTGGACTGAGGCTGAGACAGTGGACTGTGGTTGAGATAGGTGGACTGTGGCTGAGACAGTGGACTGTGGCTGAGATAGGTGGACTGTGGCTGAGACAGTGGTCTGTGGCTGAGATAGGTGGACTGAGGCTGAGACAGTGGACTGAGACTGAGACAGTGGACTGTGGCTGACATAGGTGGACTGAGACTGAGACAGTGGAATGAGGCTGAGACAGTGGACTGTGGCTGAGACAGTGGACTGAGGCTGAGACAGTGGACTGTGGTTGAGATAGGTGAACTGAGGCTGAGACAGTGGACTGTGGTTGAGATAGGTGGACTGTGGCTGAGATAGGTGGACTGTGGCTGAGACAGTGGACTGAGGCTGAGACAGTGGACTGTGGCTGAGATAGGTGGACTGTGGCTGAGACAGTGGACTGTGGCTGAGATAGGTGGACTGTGGCTGAGACAGTGAACTGATGCTGAGACAGTGGACTGTGGCTGAGACAGTGGACTGTGGCTGAGATAGGTGAACTGAGGCTGAGACAGTGGACTGTGGTTGAGATAGGTGGACTGAGGCTGAGACAGTGGACTGTGGCTGAGACAGTGGACTGAGACTGAGATAGGTGGACTGAGACTGAGACAGTGGACTGTGGCTGAGATAGGTGGACTGTGGCTGAGACAGTGGACTGAGACTGAGATAGGTGGACTGAGACTGAGACAGTGGACTGTGGCTGAGACAGTGGACTGAGACTGAGATAGGTGGACTGTGGCTGAGACAGTGGACTGTGGCTGAGATAGGTGGACTGAGGCTGAGACAGTGGACTGTGGCTGAGACAGTGGACTGAGGCTGAGACAGTGGACTGTGGCTGATATAGGTGGACTGAGACTGAGACAGTGGACTGTGGCTGAGACAGTGGACTGAGACTGAGATAGGTGGACTGAGACTGAGACAGTGGACTGTGGCTGAGATAGGTGGACTGTGGCTGAGACAGTGGACTGAGACTGAGATAGGTGGACTGAGACTGAGACAGTGGACTGTGGCTGAGGCAGTGGACTGAGACTGAGATAGGTGGACTGTGGCTGAGACAGTGGACTGTGGCTGAGACAGTGGACTGTGGTTGAGATAGGTGAACTGTGGCTGAGATAGGTGGACTGTGGCTGAGATAGGTGGACTGTGGCTGAGACAGTGGACTGTGGCTGAGATAGGTGGACTGTGGCTGAGATAGGTGGACTGTGGCTGAGACAGTGGACTGTGGCTGAGATAGGTGGACTGTGGCTGAGACAGTGGACTGAGGCTGAGACATTGGACTGTGGCTGAGATAGGTGAACTGAGGCTGAGACAGTGGACTGTGGTTGAGATAGGTGGACTGTGGCTGAGACAGTGGACTGTGGCTGAGATAGGTGGACTGTGGCTGAGACAGTGGACTGTGGCTGAGATAGGTGGACTGTGGCTGAGACAGTGGACTGAGGCTGAGACAGTGGACTGAGGCTGAGACAGTGGACTGAGGCTGAGACAGTGGACTGTGGTTGAGATAGGTGAACTGAGGCTGAGACAGTGGACTGTGGCTGAGATAGGTGGACTGAGGCTCAGACAGTGGACTGAGACTGAGACAGTGGACTGTGGCTGAGACAGTGGACTGAGGCTGAGACAGTGGACTGTGGCTGAGACAGTGGACTGTGGCTGAGACAGTGGACTGAGGCTGAGACAGTGGACTGTGGTTGAGATAGGTGGACTGAGGCTGAGACAGTGGACTGAGGCTGAGACAGTGGACTGTGGTTGAGATAGGTGAACTGAGGCTGAGACAGTGGACTGTGGTTGAGATAGGTGAACTGAGGCTGAGACAGTGGACTGTGGCTGAGACAGTGGACTGTGGCTGAGACAGTGGACTGTGGCTGAGACAGTGGACTGTGGCTGAGACAGTGGACTGTGGCTGAGACAGTGGACTGTGGCTGAGATGGTGGACTGATGGTGAGACAGTGGACTGTGGCTGAGATAGGTGGACTGAGGCTGAGACAGTGGACTGAGGCTGAGACAGTGGACTGAGGCTGAGATAGGTGGACTGCGGCTGAGACAGTGGACTGAGGCTGAGTCAGTGGACTGAGGCTGAGATAGGTGGACTGTGGCTGAGACAGTGGACTGAGGGTGAGATAGGTGGACTGTGGCTGAGATAGGTGGACTGTGGCTGAGATAGGTGGACTGTGGCTGAGACAGTGGACTGTGGCTGAGATAGGTGGACTGAGACTGAGACAGTGGACTGTGGCTGAGACAGTGGACTGAGACTGAGATAGGTGGACTGTGGCTGAGACAGTGGACTGTGGCTGAGATAGGTGGACTGTGGCTGAGATAGGTGGACTGTGGCTGAGACAGTGGACTGTGGCTAAGATAGGTGGACTGAGACTGAGACAGTGGACTGTGGCTGAGACAGTGGACTGTGGCTGAGATAGGTGGACTGTGGCTGAGACAGTGGACTGAGGCTGAGACAGTGGACTGTGGCTGAGATAGGTGGACTGTGGTTGAGATAGGTGGACTGAGGCTGAGACAGTGGACTGTGGTTGAGATAGGTGGACTGAGGCTGAGACAGTGGACTGAGGCTGAGACAGTGGACTGTGGCTGAGACAGTGGACTGAGGCTGAGACAGTGGACTGTGGCTGAGATAGGTGAACTGAGGCTGAGACAGTGGACTGTGGTTGAGTTAGGTGGACTGAGGCTGAGACAGTGGACTGAGGCTGAGACAGTGGACTGTGGCTGAGACAGTGGACGGAGGCTGAGACAGTGGACTGTGGCTGAGATAGGTGGACTGAGACTGAGACAGTGGACTGTGGCTGAGACAGTGGACTGGGACTGAGATAGGTGGACTGAGACTGAGACAGTGGACTGTGGCTGAGATAGGTGGACTGTGGCTGAGACAGTGGACTGAGACTGAGATAGGTGGACTGAGACTGAGACAGTGGACTGTGGCTGTGACAGTGGACTGAGACTGAGATAGGTGGACTGAGACTGAGACAGTGGACTGTGGCTGAGACAGTGGACTGAGACTGAGATAGGTGGACTGTGGCTGAGACAGTGGACTGTGGCTGAGATAGGTGGACTGTGGCTGAGATAGGTGGACTGTGGCTGAGACAGTGGACTGTGGCTGAGATAGGTGGACTGTGGCTGAGATAGGTGGACTGTGGCTGAGACAGTGGACTGTGGCTGAGATAGGTGGACTGTGGCTGAGACAGTGGACTGAGGCTGAGACAGTGGACTGTGGCTGAGATAGGTGAACTGAGGCTGAGACAGTGGACTGTGGTTGAGATAGGTGGACTGTGGCTGAGACAGTGGACTGTGGCTGAGATAGGTGGACTGTGGCTGAGACAGTGGACTGTGGCTGAGATAGGTGGACTGTGGCTGAGACAGTGGACTGAGGCTGAGACAGTGGACTGTGGCTGAGACAGTGGACTGAGGCTGAGACAGTGGACTGTGGTTGAGATAGGTGAACTGAGGCTGAGACAGTGGACTGTGGTTGAGACAGTGGACTGTGGCTGAGATAGGTGGACTGAGGCTGAGACAGTGGACTGAGACTGAGACAGTGGACTGTGGCTGAGACAGTGGACTGAGGCTGAGACAGTGGACTGTGGCTGAGACAGTGGACTGTGGCTGAGACAGTGGACTGAGGCTGAGACAGTGGACTGTGGTTGAGATAGGTGAACTGAGGCTGAGACAGTGGACTGAGGCTGAGACAGTGGACTGTGGTTGAGATAGGTGAACTGAGGCTGAGACAGTGGACTGTGGTTGAGATAGGTGAACTGAGGCTGAGACAGTGGACTGTGGCTGAGACAGTGGACTGTGGCTGAGACAGTGGACTGTGGCTGAGACAGTGGACTGTGGCTGAGACGGTGGACTGAGGGTGAGACAGTGGACTGTGGCTGAGATAGGTGGACTGAGGCTGAGACAGTGGACTGAGGCTGAGACAGTGGACTGTGGCTGAGACAGTGGACTGAGGCTGAGACAGTGGACTGTGGCTGAGATAGGTGAACTGAGGCTGAGACAGTGGACTGTGGTTGAGTTAGGTGGACTGAGGCTGAGACAGTGGACTGAGGCTGAGACAGTGGACTGTGGTTGAGATAGGTGGACTGAGGCTGAGACAGTGGACTGAGGCTGAGACAGTGGACTGTGGCTGAGACAGTGGACTGAGGCTGAGACAGTGGACTGTGGCTGAGATAGGTGAACTGAGGCTGAGACAGTGGACTGTGGTTGAGTTAGGTGGACTGAGGCTGAGACAGTGGACTGAGGCTGAGACAGTGGACTGTGGCTGAGACAGTGGACTGAGGCTGAGACAGTGGACTGTGGCTGAGATAGGTGGACTGAGACTGAGACAGTGGACTGTGGCTGAGACAGTGGACTGGGACTGAGATAGGTGGACTGAGACTGAGACAGTGGACTGTGGCTGAGATAGGTGGACTGTGGCTGAGACAGTGGACTGAGACTGAGATAGGTGGACTGAGACTGAGACAGTGGACTGTGGCTGTGACAGTGGACTGAGACTGAGATAGGTGGACTGAGACTGAGACAGTGGACTGTGGCTGAGACAGTGGACTGAGACTGAGATAGGTGGACTGTGGCTGAGACAGTGGACTGTGGCTGAGATAGGTGGACTGTGGCTGAGATAGGTGGACTGTGGCTGAGACAGTGGACTGTGGCTGAGATAGGTGGACTGTGGCTGAGATAGGTGGACTGTGGCTGAGACAGTGGACTGTGGCTGAGATAGGTGGACTGTGGCTGAGACAGTGGACTGAGGCTGAGACAGTGGACTGTGGCTGAGATAGGTGAACTGAGGCTGAGACAGTGGACTGTGGTTGAGATAGGTGGACTGTGGCTGAGACAGTGGACTGTGGCTGAGATAGGTGGACTGTGGCTGAGACAGTGGACTGTGGCTGAGATAGGTGGACTGTGGCTGAGACAGTGGACTGAGGCTGAGACAGTGGACTGTGGCTGAGACAGTGGACTGAGGCTGAGACAGTGGACTGTGGTTGAGATAGGTGAACTGAGGCTGAGACAGTGGACTGTGGTTGAGACAGTGGACTGTGGCTGAGATAGGTGGACTGAGGCTGAGACAGTGGACTGAGACTGAGACAGTGGACTGTGGCTGAGACAGTGGACTGAGGCTGAGACAGTGGACTGTGGCTGAGACAGTGGACTGTGGCTGAGACAGTGGACTGAGGCTGAGACAGTGGACTGTGGTTGAGATAGGTGAACTGAGGCTGAGACAGTGGACTGAGGCTGAGACAGTGGACTGTGGTTGAGATAGGTGAACTGAGGCTGAGACAGTGGACTGTGGTTGAGATAGGTGAACTGAGGCTGAGACAGTGGACTGTGGCTGAGACAGTGGACTGTGGCTGAGACAGTGGACTGTGGCTGAGACAGTGGACTGTGGCTGAGACGGTGGACTGAGGGTGAGACAGTGGACTGTGGCTGAGATAGGTGGACTGAGGCTGAGACAGTGGACTGAGGCTGAGACAGTGGACTGAGGCTGAGATAGGTGGACTGAGGCTGAGACAGTGGACTGAGGCTGAGACAGTGGACTGAGGCTGAGATAGGTGGACTGTGGCTGAGACAGTGGACTGAGGGTGAGATAGGTGGACTGTGGCTGAGATAGGCGGACTGTGGCTGAGACAGTGGACTGAGGCTGAGACAGTGGACTGTGGCTGAGATAGGTGGACTGAGGCTGAGACAGTGGACTGTGGCTGAGATATGTGGACTGTGGCTGAGACAGTGGACTGTGGCTGAGATAGGTGGACTGTGGCTGAGACAGTGGACTGAGGCTGAGACAGTGGACTGTGGCTGAGACATTGGACTGAGGCTGAGACAATGGACTGTGGTTGAGATAGGTGAACTGAGGCTGAGACAGTGGACTGTGGTTGAGATAGGTGAACTGAGGCTGAGACAGTGGACTGTGGCTGAGACAGTGGACTGTGGCTGAGACAGTGGACTGTGGCTGAGACGGTGGACTGAGGCTGAGATAGGTGGACTGTGGCTGAGACAGTGGACTGAGGCTGAGACAGTGGACTGTGGCTGAGATAGGTGGACTGAGGCTGAGACAGTGGACTGTGGCTGAGATAGGTGGACTGTGGCTGAGACAGTGGACTGTGGCTGAGATAGGTGGACTGTGGCTGAGACAGTGGACTGAGGCTGAGACAGTGGACTGTGGCTGAGACATTGGACTGAGGCTGAGACAGTGGACTGTGGTTGAGATAGGTGAACTGAGGCTGAGACAGTGGACTGTGGTTGAGATAGGTGAACTGAGGCTGAGACAGTGGACTGTGGCTGAGACAGTGGACTGTGGCTGAGACAGTGGACTGTGGCTGAGACGGTGGACTGAGGCTGAGATAGGTGGACTGTGGCTGAGACAGTGGACTGAGGGTGAGATAGGCGGACTGTGGCTGAGACAGTGGACTGAGGCTGAGACAGTGGACTGTGGCTGAGATAGGTGGATTGAGGCTGAGACAGTGGACTGTGGCTGAGATAGGTGGACTGTGGCTGAGACAGTGGACTGTGGCTGAGATAGGTGGACTGTGGCTGAGACAGTGGACTGAGGCTGAGACAGTGGACTGTGGCTGAGACAGTGGACTGAGGCTGAGACAGTGGACTGTGGTTGAGATAGGTGAACTGAGGCTGAGACAGTGGACTGAGGCTGAGACAGTGGACTGTGGTTGAGATAGGTGGACTGTGGCTGAGACAGTGGACTGTGGCTGAGATAGGTGGACTGTGGCTGAGACAGTGGACTGAGGCTGAGACAGTGGACTGTGGCTGAGATAGGTGGACTGAGGCTGAGACAGTGGACTGAGACTGAGACAGTGGACTGTGGTTGAGATAGGTGGACTGTGGCTGAGACAGTGGACTGTGGCTGAGATAGGTGGACTGTGGCCGAGACAGTGGTCTGTGGCTGAGATAGGTGGACTGAGGCTGAGACAGTGGACTGTGGCTGACATAGGTGGACTGAGGCTGAGACAGTGGAATGAGGCTGAGACAGTGGACTGTGGCTGAGACAGTGGACTGAGGCTGAGACAGTGGACTGTGGTTGAGATAGGTGAACTGAGGCTGAGACAGTGGACTGTGGTTGAGATAGGTGGACTGTGGCTGAGATAGGTGGACTGTGGCTGAGACAGTGGACTGAGGCTGAGTCAGTGGACTGTGGCTGAGATAGGTGGACTGTGGCTGAGACAGTGGACTGTGGCTGAGATAGGTGGACTGTGGCTGAGACAGTGAACTGAGGCTGAGACAGTGGACTGTGGCTGAGATAGGTGGACTGTGGCTGAGATAGGTGGACTGTGGCTGAGACAGTGGACTGAGGCTGAGACAGTGGACTGTGGCTGAGATAGGTGGACTGAGGCTGAGACAGTGGACTGTGGCTGAGATAGGTGGACTGTGGCTGAGATAGGTGGACTGAGGCTGAGACAGTGGACTGTGGCTGAGACAGTGGACTGTGGTTGAGACAGTGGACTGTGGTTGAGATAGGTGGACTGTGGCTGAGACAGTGGACTGAGGCTGAGACAGTGGACTGTGGCTGAGATAGGTGGACTGAGGCTGAGACAGTGGACTGAGACTGAGACAGTGGACTGTGGTTGAGATAGGTGGACTGTGGCTGAGACAGTGGACTGTGGCTGAGATAGGTGGACTGTGGCCGAGACAGTGGTCTGTGGCTGAGATAGGTGGACTGAGGCTGAGACAGTGGACTGTGGCTGACATAGGTGGACTGAGGCTGAGACAGTGGAATGAGGCTGAGACAGTGGACTGTGGCTGAGACAGTGGACTGAGGCTGAGACAGTGGACTGTGGTTGAGATAGGTGAACTGAGGCTGAGACAGTGGACTGTGGTTGAGATAGGTGGACTGTGGCTGAGATAGGTGGACTGTGGCTGAGACAGTGGACTGAGGCTGAGTCAGTGGACTGTGGCTGAGATAGGTGGACTGTGGCTGAGACAGTGGACTGTGGCTGAGATAGGTGGACTGTGGCTGAGACAGTGAACTGAGGCTGAGACAGTGGACTGTGGCTGAGATAGGTGGACTGTGGCTGAGATAGGTGGACTGTGGCTGAGACAGTGGACTGAGGCTGAGACAGTGGACTGTGGCTGAGATAGGTGGACTGAGGCTGAGACAGTGGACTGTGGCTGAGATAGGTGGACTGTGGCTGAGATAGGTGGACTGAGGCTGAGACAGTGGACTGTGGCTGAGACAGTGGACTGTGGTTGAGACAGTGGACTGTGGTTGAGATAGGTGGACTGTGGCTGAGACAGTGGACTGTGGCTGAGATAGGTGGACTGTGGCTGAGACAGTGGACTGTGGCTGAAACAGTGGACTGTGACTGAGATAGGTGGACTGTGGCTGAGATAGGTGGACTGAGGCTGAGACAGTGGACTGTGGCTGAGATAGGTGGACTGTGGCTGAGACAGTGGACTGAGGCTGAGACAGTGGACTGAGGCTGAGATAGGTGGACTGTGGCTGAGATAGGTGGACTGTGGCTGAGACAGTGGACTGAGGCTGAGACAGTGGACTGTGGCTGAGACAGTGGACTGTGGCTGAGATAGGTGGACTGTGGCTGAGACAGTGGACTGAGGCTGAGACAGTGGACTGTGGCTGAGACAGTGGACTGAGGCTGAGACAGTGGACTGTGGTTGAGATAGGTGAACTGAGGCTGAGACAGTGGACTGTGGTTGAGACACTGGACTGTGGTTGAGATAGGTGGACTGTGGCTGAGACAGTGGACTGTGGCTGAGATAGGTGGACTGTGGCTGAGACAGTCGACTGTGGCTGAGATAGGTGGACTGTGGCTGAGACAGTGGACTGAGGCTGAGACAGTGGACTGTGGCTGAGGTAGGTGGACTGTGGCTGAGACAGTGGACTGAGGCTGAGACAGTGGACTGTGGCTGAGATAGGTGGACTGTGGCTGAGACAGTGGACTGAGGCTGAGACAGTGGACTGTGGTTGAGATAGGTGGACTGTGGCTGAGACAGTGGACTGTGGCTGAAATAGGTGGACTGTGGCTGAGACAGTGGACTGAGGCTGAGACAGTGGACTGTGGTTGAGATAGGTGGACTGTGGCTGAGACAGTGGACTGTGGCTGAAATAGGTGGACTGTGGCTGAGACAGTGGACTGAGGCTGAGACAGTGGACTGTGGTTGAGATAGGTGGACTGAGGCTGAGACAGTGGACTGTGGCTGAGACAGTGGACTGTGGCTGAGACAGTGGACTGTGGCTGAGACAGTGGACTGTGGCTGAGACGGTGGACTGAGGGTGAGACAGTGGACTGTGGCTGAGATAGGTGGACTGAGGCTGAGACAGTGGACTGAGGCTGAGACAGTGGACTGAGGTTGAGATAGGTGGACTGAGGCTGAGACAGTGGACTGAGGCTGAGACAGTGGACTGAGGCTGAGATAGGTGGACTGTGGCTGAGACAGTGGACTGAGGCTGAGACAGTGGACTCTGGCTGCGATAGGTGGACTGAGGCTGAGACAGTGGACTGTGGCTGAGATAGGTGGACTGTGGCTGAGACAGTGGACTGTGGCTGAGATAGGTGGACTGTGGCTGAGACAGTGGACTGAGGCTGAGACAGTGGACTGTGGCTGAGACAGTGGACTGAGGCTGAGACAGTGGACTGAGGCTGAGATAGGTGGACTGTGGCTGAGACAGTGGACTGTGGTTGAGATAGGTGGACTGTGGCTGAGACAGTGGACTGTGGCTGAGATAGGTGGACTGTGGCTGAGACAGTGGACTGTGGCTGAGATAGGTGAACTGAGGCTGAGACAGTGGACTGAGGCTGAGATAGGTGGACTGTGGTTGAGATAGGTGAACTGAGGCTGAGACAGTGGACTGTGGCTGAGATAGGTGGACTGTGGCTGAGACAGTGGACTGTGGCTGAGACAGTGGACTGAGACTGAGATAGGTGGACTGTGGTTGAGATAGGTGAACTGAGGCTGAGACAGTGGACTGTGGCTTAGATAGGTGGACTGTGGCTGAGACAGTGGACTGTGGTTGAGATAGGTGGACTGTGGCTGAGACAGTGGACTGTGGCTGAGATAGGTGGACTGTGGCTGAGACAGTGGACTGTGGCTGAGATAGGTGAACTGAGGCTGAGACAGTGGACTGAGGCTGAGATAGGTGGACTGTGGTTGAGATAGGTGAACTGAGGCTGAGACAGTGGACTGTGGCTGAGATAGGTGGACTGTGGCTGAGACAGTGGACTGTGGCTGAGACAGTGGACTGAGACTGAGATAGGTGGACTGTGGTTGAGATAGGTGAACTGAGGCTGAGACAGTGGACTGTGGCTGAGATAGGTGGACTGTGGCTGAGACAGTGGACTGAGACTGAGATAGGTGGACTGTGGCTGAGATAGGTGAACTGAGGCTGAGACAGTGGACTGTGGTTGAGATAGGTGGACTGTGGCTGAGACAGTGGACTGAGACTGAGATAGGTGGACTGTGGTTGAGATAGGTGAACTGAGGCTGAGACAGTGGACTGTGGCTGAGATAGGTGGACTGTGGCTGAGACAGTGGACTGAGACTGAGATAGGTGGACTGTGGTTGAGATAGGTGAACTGAGGCTGAGACAGTGGACTGTGGCTGAGATAGGTGGACTGTGGCTGAGACAGTGGACTGAGACTGAGATAGGTGGACTGTGGCTGAGATAGGTGAACTGAGGCTGAGACAGTGGACTGTGGCTGAGATAGGTGGACTGTGGCTGAGACAGTGGACTGAGACTGAGATAGGTGGACTGTGGCTGAGATAGGTGAACTGAGGCTGAGACAGTGGACTGTGGTTGAGATAGGTGAACTGAGGCTGAGACAGTGGACTGTGGCTGAGATAGGTGGACTGTGGCTGAGACAGTGGACTGAGACTGAGATAGGTGGACTGTGGCTGAGACAGTGGACTGTGGCTGAGATAGGTGAACTGAGGCTGAGACAGTGGACTGTGGTTGAGATAGGTGAACTGAGGCTGAGACAGTGTACTGTGGCCGAGATAGGTGGACTGTGGCTGAGACAGTGGACTGTGGCTGAGATAGGTGGACTGTGGCTGAGACAGTGGACTGTGGCTGAGATAGGTGGACTGAGGCTGAGACAGTGGACTGTGGCTGAGACAGTGGACTGTGGCTGAGACAGTGGACTGTGGCTGAGACAGTGGACTGTGGCTGAGACGGTGGACTGAGGGTGAGACAGTGGACTGTGGCTGAGATAGGTGGACTGAGGCTGAGACAGTGGACTGAGGCTGAGACAGTGGACTGAGGTTGAGATAGGTGGACTGAGGCTGAGACAGTGGACTGAGGCTGAGACAGTGGACTGAGGCTGAGATAGGTGGACTGTGGCTGAGACAGTGGACTGAGGGTGAGATAGGTGGACTGTGGCTGAGATAGGCGGACTGTGGCTGAGACAGTGGACTGAGGCTGAGACAGTGGACTCTGGCTGAGATAGGTGGACTGAGGCTGAGACAGTGGACTGTGGCTGAGATAGGTGGACTGTGGCTGAGACAGTGGACTGTGGCTGAGATAGGTGGACTGTGGCTGAGACAGTGGACTGAGGCTGAGACAGTGGACTGTGGCTGAGACAGTGGACTGAGGCTGAGACAGTGGACTGAGGCTGAGATAGGTGGACTGTGGCTGAGACAGTGGACTGTGGTTGAGATAGGTGGACTGTGGCTGAGACAGTGGACTGTGGCTGAGATAGGTGGACTGTGGCTGAGACAGTGGACTGTGGCTGAGATAGGTGAACTGAGGCTGAGACAGTGGACTGAGGCTGAGATAGGTGGACTGTGGTTGAGATAGGTGAACTGAGGCTGAGACAGTGGACTGTGGCTGAGATAGGTGGACTGTGGCTGAGACAGTGGACTGTGGCTGAGACAGTGGACTGAGGCTGAGACAGTGGACTGTGGTTGAGATAGGTGAACTGAGGCTGAGACAGTGGACTGTGGTTGAGATAGGTGGACTGTGGCTGAGATAGGTGGACTGTGGCTGAGACAGTGGACTGAGGCTGAGTCAGTGGACTGTGGCTGAGATAGGTGGACTGTGGCTGAGACAGTGGACTGTGGCTGAGATAGGTGGACTGTGGCTGAGACAGTGAACTGAGGCTGAGACAGTGGACTGTGGCTGAGATAGGTGGACTGTGGCTGAGATAGGTGGACTGTGGCTGAGACAGTGGACTGAGGCTGAGACAGTGGACTGTGGCTGAGATAGGTGGACTGAGGCTGAGACAGTGGACTGTGGCTGAGATAGGTGGACTGTGGCTGAGATAGGTGGACTGAGGCTGAGACAGTGGACTGTGGCTGAGACAGTGGACTGTGGTTGAGACAGTGGACTGTGGTTGAGATAGGTGGACTGTGGCTGAGACAGTGGACTGTGGCTGAGATAGGTGGACTGTGGCTGAGACAGTGGACTGTGGCTGAAACAGTGGACTGTGACTGAGATAGGTGGACTGTGGCTGAGATAGGTGGACTGAGGCTGAGACAGTGGACTGTGGCTGAGATAGGTGGACTGTGGCTGAGACAGTGGACTGAGGCTGAGACAGTGGACTGAGGCTGAGATAGGTGGACTGTGGCTGAGATAGGTGGACTGTGGCTGAGACAGTGGACTGAGGCTGAGACAGTGGACTGTGGCTGAGACAGTGGACTGTGGCTGAGATAGGTGGACTGTGGCTGAGACAGTGGACTGAGGCTGAGACAGTGGACTGTGGCTGAGACAGTGGACTGAGGCTGAGACAGTGGACTGTGGTTGAGATAGGTGAACTGAGGCTGAGACAGTGGACTGTGGTTGAGACACTGGACTGTGGTTGAGATAGGTGGACTGTGGCTGAGACAGTGGACTGTGGCTGAGATAGGTGGACTGTGGCTGAGACAGTCGACTGTGGCTGAGATAGGTGGACTGTGGCTGAGACAGTGGACTGAGGCTGAGACAGTGGACTGTGGCTGAGGTAGGTGGACTGTGGCTGAGACAGTGGACTGAGGCTGAGACAGTGGACTGTGGCTGAGATAGGTGGACTGTGGCTGAGACAGTGGACTGAGGCTGAGACAGTGGACTGTGGTTGAGATAGGTGGACTGTGGCTGAGACAGTGGACTGTGGCTGAAATAGGTGGACTGTGGCTGAGACAGTGGACTGAGGCTGAGACAGTGGACTGTGGTTGAGATAGGTGGACTGTGGCTGAGACAGTGGACTGTGGCTGAAATAGGTGGACTGTGGCTGAGACAGTGGACTGAGGCTGAGACAGTGGACTGTGGTTGAGATAGGTGGACTGAGGCTGAGACAGTGGACTGTGGCTGAGACAGTGGACTGTGGCTGAGACAGTGGACTGTGGCTGAGACAGTGGACTGTGGCTGAGACGGTGGACTGAGGGTGAGACAGTGGACTGTGGCTGAGATAGGTGGACTGAGGCTGAGACAGTGGACTGAGGCTGAGACAGTGGACTGAGGTTGAGATAGGTGGACTGAGGCTGGGACAGTGGACTGAGGCTGAGACAGTGGACTGAGGCTGAGATAGGTGGACTGTGGCTGAGACAGTGGACTGAGGCTGAGACAGTGGACTCTGGCTGAGATAGGTGGACTGAGGCTGAGACAGTGGACTGTGGCTGAGATAGGTGGACTGTGGCTGAGACAGTGGACTGTGGCTGAGATAGGTGGACTGTGGCTGAGACAGTGGACTGAGGCTGAGACAGTGGACTGTGGCTGAGACAGTGGACTGAGGCTGAGACAGTGGACTGAGGCTGAGATAGGTGGACTGTGGCTGAGACAGTGGACTGTGGTTGAGATAGGTGGACTGTGGCTGAGACAGTGGACTGTGGCTGAGATAGGTGGACTGTGGCTGAGACAGTGGACTGTGGCTGAGATAGGTGAACTGAGGCTGAGACAGTGGACTGAGGCTGAGATAGGTGGACTGTGGTTGAGATAGGTGAACTGAGGCTGAGACAGTGGACTGTGGCTGAGATAGGTGGACTGTGGCTGAGACAGTGGACTGTGGCTGAGACAGTGGACTGAGACTGAGATAGGTGGACTGTGGTTGAGATAGGTGAACTGAGGCTGAGACAGTGGACTGTGGCTTAGATAGGTGGACTGTGGCTGAGACAGTGGACTGTGGTTGAGATAGGTGGACTGTGGCTGAGACAGTGGACTGTGGCTGAGATAGGTGGACTGTGGCTGAGACAGTGGACTGTGGCTGAGATAGGTGAACTGAGGCTGAGACAGTGGACTGAGGCTGAGATAGGTGGACTGTGGTTGAGATAGGTGAACTGAGGCTGAGACAGTGGACTGTGGCTGAGATAGGTGGACTGTGGCTGAGACAGTGGACTGTGGCTGAGACAGTGGACTGAGACTGAGATAGGTGGACTGTGGTTGAGATAGGTGAACTGAGGCTGAGACAGTGGACTGTGGCTGAGATAGGTGGACTGTGGCTGAGACAGTGGACTGAGACTGAGATAGGTGGACTGTGGCTGAGATAGGTGAACTGAGGCTGAGACAGTGGACTGTGGTTGAGATAGGTGGACTGTGGCTGAGACAGTGGACTGAGACTGAGATAGGTGGACTGTGGTTGAGATAGGTGAACTGAGGCTGAGACAGTGGACTGTGGCTGAGATAGGTGGACTGTGGCTGAGACAGTGGACTGAGACTGAGATAGGTGGACTGTGGTTGAGATAGGTGAACTGAGGCTGAGACAGTGGACTGTGGCTGAGATAGGTGGACTGTGGCTGAGACAGTGGACTGAGACTGAGATAGGTGGACTGTGGCTGAGATAGGTGAACTGAGGCTGAGACAGTGGACTGTGGCTGAGATAGGTGGACTGTGGCTGAGACAGTGGACTGAGACTGAGATAGGTGGACTGTGGCTGAGATAGGTGAACTGAGGCTGAGACAGTGGACTGTGGTTGAGATAGGTGAACTGAGGCTGAGACAGTGGACTGTGGCTGAGATAGGTGGACTGTGGCTGAGACAGTGGACTGAGACTGAGATAGGTGGACTGTGGCTGAGACAGTGGACTGTGGCTGAGATAGGTGAACTGAGGCTGAGACAGTGGACTGTGGTTGAGATAGGTGAACTGAGGCTGAGACAGTGTACTGTGGCCGAGATAGGTGGACTGTGGCTGAGACAGTGGACTGTGGCTGAGATAGGTGGACTGTGGCTGAGACAGTGGACTGTGGCTGAGATAGGTGGACTGAGGCTGAGACAGTGGACTGTGGCTGAGACAGTGGACTGTGGCTGAGACAGTGGACTGTGGCTGAGACAGTGGACTGTGGCTGAGACGGTGGACTGAGGGTGAGACAGTGGACTGTGGCTGAGATAGGTGGACTGAGGCTGAGACAGTGGACTGAGGCTGAGACAGTGGACTGAGGTTGAGATAGGTGGACTGAGGCTGAGACAGTGGACTGAGGCTGAGACAGTGGACTGAGGCTGAGATAGGTGGACTGTGGCTGAGACAGTGGACTGAGGGTGAGATAGGTGGACTGTGGCTGAGATAGGCGGACTGTGGCTGAGACAGTGGACTGAGGCTGAGACAGTGGACTCTGGCTGAGATAGGTGGACTGAGGCTGAGACAGTGGACTGTGGCTGAGATAGGTGGACTGTGGCTGAGACAGTGGACTGTGGCTGAGATAGGTGGACTGTGGCTGAGACAGTGGACTGAGGCTGAGACAGTGGACTGTGGCTGAGACAGTGGACTGAGGCTGAGACAGTGGACTGAGGCTGAGATAGGTGGACTGTGGCTGAGACAGTGGACTGTGGTTGAGATAGGTGGACTGTGGCTGAGACAGTGGACTGTGGCTGAGATAGGTGGACTGTGGCTGAGACAGTGGACTGTGGCTGAGATAGGTGAACTGAGGCTGAGACAGTGGACTGAGGCTGAGATAGGTGGACTGTGGTTGAGATAGGTGAACTGAGGCTGAGACAGTGGACTGTGGCTGAGATAGGTGGACTGTGGCTGAGACAGTGGACTGTGGCTGAGACAGTGGACTGAGACTGAGATAGGTGGACTGTGGTTGAGATAGGTGAACTGAGGCTGAGACAGTGGACTGTGGCTTAGATAGGTGGACTGTGGCTGAGACAGTGGACTGTGGTTGAGATAGGTGGACTGTGGCTGAGACAGTGGACTGTGGCTGAGATAGGTGGACTGTGGCTGAGACAGTGGACTGTGGCTGAGATAGGTGAACTGAGGCTGAGACAGTGGACTGAGGCTGAGATAGGTGGACTGTGGTTGAGATAGGTGAACTGAGGCTGAGACAGTGGACTGTGGCTGAGATAGGTGGACTGTGGCTGAGACAGTGGACTGTGGCTGAGACAGTGGACTGAGACTGAGATAGGTGGACTGTGGTTGAGATAGGTGAACTGAGGCTGAGACAGTGGACTGTGGCTGAGACAGTGGACTGTGGCTGAGACAGTGGACTGAGACTGAGATAGGTGGACTGTGGTTGAGATAGGTGAACTGAGGCTGAGACAGTGGACTGTGGCTGAGATAGGTGGACTGTGGCTGAGACAGTGGACTGAGACTGAGATAGGTGGACTGTGGCTGAGATAGGTGAACTGAGGCTGAGACAGTGGACTGTGGTTGAGATAGGTGGACTGTGGCTGAGACAGTGGACTGAGACTGAGATAGGTGGACTGTGGTTGAGATAGGTGAACTGAGGCTGAGACAGTGGACTGTGGCTGAGATAGGTGGACTGTGGCTGAGACAGTGGACTGAGACTGAGATAGGTGGACTGTGGTTGAGATAGGTGAACTGAGGCTGAGACAGTGGACTGTGGCTGAGATAGGTGGACTGTGGCTGAGACAGTGGACTGAGACTGAGATAGGTGGACTGTGGCTGAGATAGGTGAACTGAGGCTGAGACAGTGGACTGTGGCTGAGATAGGTGGACTGTGGCTGAGACAGTGGACTGAGACTGAGATAGGTGGACTGTGGCTGAGATAGGTGAACTGAGGCTGAGACAGTGGACTGTGGTTGAGATAGGTGAACTGAGGCTGAGACAGTGGACTGTGGCTGAGATAGGTGGACTGTGGCTGAGACAGTGGACTGAGACTGAGATAGGTGGACTGTGGCTGAGACAGTGGACTGTGGCTGAGATAGGTGAACTGAGGCTGAGACAGTGGACTGTGGTTGAGATAGGTGAACTGAGGCTGAGACAGTGTACTGTGGCCGAGATAGGTGGACTGTGGCTGAGACAGTGGACTGTGGCTGAGATAGGTGGACTGTGGCTGAGACAGTGGACTGTGGCTGAGATAGGTGGACTGAGGCTGAGACAGTGGACTGTGGCTGAGACAGTGGACTGTGGCTGAGACAGTGGACTGTGGCTGAGACAGTGGACTGTGGCTGAGACGGTGGACTGAGGGTGAGACAGTGGACTGTGGCTGAGATAGGTGGACTGAGGCTGAGACAGTGGACTGAGGCTGAGACAGTGGACTGAGGTTGAGATAGGTGGACTGAGGCTGAGACAGTGGACTGAGGCTGAGACAGTGGACTGAGGCTGAGATAGGTGGACTGTGGCTGAGACAGTGGACTGAGGGTGAGATAGGTGGACTGTGGCTGAGATAGGCGGACTGTGGCTGAGACAGTGGACTGAGGCTGAGACAGTGGACTCTGGCTGAGATAGGTGGACTGAGGCTGAGACAGTGGACTGTGGCTGAGATAGGTGGACTGTGGCTGAGACAGTGGACTGTGGCTGAGATAGGTGGACTGTGGCTGAGACAGTGGACTGAGGCTGAGACAGTGGACTGTGGCTGAGACAGTGGACTGAGGCTGAGACAGTGGACTGAGGCTGAGATAGGTGGACTGTGGCTGAGACAGTGGACTGTGGTTGAGATAGGTGGACTGTGGCTGAGACAGTGGACTGTGGCTGAGATAGGTGGACTGTGGCTGAGACAGTGGACTGTGGCTGAGATAGGTGAACTGAGGCTGAGACAGTGGACTGAGGCTGAGATAGGTGGACTGTGGTTGAGATAGGTGAACTGAGGCTGAGACAGTGGACTGTGGCTGAGATAGGTGGACTGTGGCTGAGACAGTGGACTGTGGCTGAGACAGTGGACTGAGACTGAGATAGGTGGACTGTGGTTGAGATAGGTGAACTGAGGCTGAGACAGTGGACTGTGGCTTAGATAGGTGGACTGTGGCTGAGACAGTGGACTGTGGTTGAGATAGGTGGACTGTGGCTGAGACAGTGGACTGTGGCTGAGATAGGTGGACTGTGGCTGAGACAGTGGACTGTGGCTGAGATAGGTGAACTGAGGCTGAGACAGTGGACTGAGGCTGAGATAGGTGGACTGTGGTTGAGATAGGTGAACTGAGGCTGAGACAGTGGACTGTGGCTGAGATAGGTGGACTGTGGCTGAGACAGTGGACTGTGGCTGAGACAGTGGACTGAGACTGAGATAGGTGGACTGTGGTTGAGATAGGTGAACTGAGGCTGAGACAGTGGACTGTGGCTGAGATAGGTGGACTGTGGCTGAGACAGTGGACTTAGACTGAGATAGGTGGACTGTGGCTGAGATAGGTGAACTGAGGCTGAGACAGTGGACTGTGGTTGAGATAGGTGGACTGTGGCTGAGACAGTGGACTGAGACTGAGATAGGTGGACTGTGGTTGAGATAGGTGAACTGAGGCTGAGACAGTGGACTGTGGCTGAGATAGGTGGACTGTGGCTGAGACAGTGGACTGAGACTGAGATAGGTGGACTGTGGTTGAGATAGGTGAACTGAGGCTGAGACAGTGGACTGTGGCTGAGATAGGTGGACTGTGGCTGAGACAGTGGACTGAGACTGAGATAGGTGGACTGTGGCTGAGATAGGTGAACTGAGGCTGAGACAGTGGACTGTGGCTGAGATAGGTGGACTGTGGCTGAGACAGTGGACTGAGACTGAGATAGGTGGACTGTGGCTGAGATAGGTGAACTGAGGCTGAGACAGTGGACTGTGGTTGAGATAGGTGAACTGAGGCTGAGACAGTGGACTGTGGCTGAGATAGGTGGACTGTGGCTGAGACAGTGGACTGAGACTGAGATAGGTGGACTGTGGCTGAGACAGTGGACTGTGGCTGAGATAGGTGAACTGAGGCTGAGACAGTGGACTGTGGTTGAGATAGGTGAACTGAGGCTGAGACAGTGTACTGTGGCCGAGATAGGTGGACTGTGGCTGAGACAGTGGACTGTGGCTGAGATAGGTGGACTGTGGCTGAGACAGTGGACTGTGGCTGAGATAGGTGGACTGTGGCTGAGACAGTGGACTGAGGCTGAGACAGTGGACTGTGGCTGAGACAGTGGACTGAGGCTGAGACAGTGGACTGTGGTTGAGATAGGTGAACTGAGGCTGAGACAGTGGACTGTGGTTGAGACAGTGGACTGTGGCTGAGATAGGTGGACTGAGGCTGAGACAGTGGACTGAGACTGAGACAGTGGACTGTGGCTGAGACAGTGGACTGAGGCTGAGACAGTGGACTGTGGCTGAGACAGTGGACTGTGGCTGAGACAGTGGACTGAGGCTGAGACAGTGGACTGTGGTTGAGATAGGTGAACTGAGGCTGAGACAGTGGACTGAGGCTGAGACAGTGGACTGTGGTTGAGATAGGTGAACTGAGGCTGAGACAGTGGACTGTGGTTGAGATAGGTGAACTGAGGCTGAGACAGTGGACTGTGGCTGAGACAGTGGACTGTGGCTGAGACAGTGGACTGTGGCTGAGACAGTGGACTGTGGCTGAGACGGTGGACTGAGGGTGAGACAGTGGACTGTGGCTGAGATAGGTGGACTGAGGCTGAGACAGTGGACTGAGGCTGAGACAGTGGACTGAGGCTGAGATAGGTGGACCGAGGCTGAGACAGTGGACTGAGGCTGAGACAGTGGACTGAGGCTGAGATAGGTGGACTGTGGCTGAGACAGTGGACTGAGGGTGAGATAGGTGGACTGTGGCTGAGATAGGTGGACTGTGGCTGAGATAGGTGGACTGTGGCTGAGACAGTGGACTGTGGCTGAGATAGGTGGACTGAGAATGAGACAGTGGACTGTGGCTGAGACAGTGGACTGAAACTGAGATAGGTGGAATGTGGCTGAGACAGTGGACTGTGGCTGAGATAGGTGGACTGTGGCTGAGACAGTGGACTGTGGCTGAGATAGGTGGACTGAGACTGAGACAGTGGACTGTGGCTGAGACAGTGGTCTGTGGCTGAGATAGGTGGACTGTGGCTGAGATAGGTGGACTGTGGCTGAGACAGTGGACTGTGGCTGAGATAGGTGGACTGAGACTGAGACAGTGGACTGTGGCTGAGACAGTGGACTGTGGCTGAGATAGGTGGACTGTGGCTGAGACAGTGGACTGAGGCTGAGACAGTGGACTGTGGCTGAGATAGGTGGACTGTGGCTGAGACAGTGGACTGTGGCTGAGATAGGTGGACTGAGAATGAGACAGTGGACTGTGGCTGAGACAGTGGACTGAAACTGAGATAGGTGGAATGTGGCTGAGACAGTGGACTGTGGCTGAGATAGGTGGACTGTGGCTGAGACAGTGGACTGTGGCTGAGATAGGTGGACTGAGACTGAGACAGTGGACTGTGGCTGAGACAGTGGACTGTGGCTGAGATAGGTGGACTGTGGCTGAGATAGGTGGACTGTGGCTGAGACAGTGGACTGTGGCTGAGATAGGTGGACTGAGACTGAGACAGTGGACTGTGGCTGAGACAGTGGACTGTGGCTGAGATAGGTGGACTGTGGCTGAGACAGTGGACTGAGGCTGAGACAGTGGACTGTGGCTGAGATAGGTGGACTGTGGCTGAGACAGTGGACTGTGGTTGAGATAGGTGGACTGAGGCTGAGACAGTGGACTGAGGCTGAGACAGTGGACTGTGGCTGAGACAGTGGACTGAGGCTGAGACAGTGGACTGTGGCTGAGATAGGTGAACTGAGGCTGAGACAGTGGACTGTGGTTGAGATAGGTGGACTGAGGCTGAGACAGTGGACTGAGGCTGAGACAGTGGACTGTGGCTGAGACAGTGGACTGAGGCTGAGACAGTGGACTGTGGCTGAGATAGGTGGACTGAGACTGAGACAGTGGACTGTGGCTGAGACAGTGGACTGAGACTGAGATAGGTGGACTGAGACTGAGACAGTGGACTGTGGCTGAGATAGGTGGACTGTGGCTGAGACAGTGGACTGTGGCTGAAATAGGTGGACTGTGGCTGAGACAGTGGACTGAGGCTGAGACAGTGGACTGTGGTTGAGATAGGTGGACTGTGGCTGAGACAGTGGACTGTGGCTGAAATAGGTGGACTGTGGCTGAGACAGTGGACTGAGGCTGAGACAGTGGACTGTGGTTGAGATAGGTGGACTGAGGCTGAGACAGTGGAATGTGGCTGAGACAGTGGACTGTGGCTGAGACAGTGGACTGTGGCTGAGACAGTGGACTGTGGCTGAGACGGTGGACTGAGGGTGAGACAGTGGACTGTGGCTGAGATAGGTGGACTGAGGCTGAGACAGTGGACTGAGGCTGAGACAGTGGACTGAGGTTGAGATAGGTGGACTGAGGCTGAGACAGTGGACTGAGGCTGAGACAGTGGACTGAGGCTGAGATAGGTGGACTGTGGCTGAGACAGTGGACTGAGGGTGAGATAGGTGGACTGTGGCTGAGATAGGCGGACTGTGGCTGAGACAGTGGACTGAGGCTGAGACAGTGGACTCTGGCTGAGATAGGTGGACTGAGGCTGAGACAGTGGACTGTGGCTGAGATAGGTGGACTGTGGCTGAGACAGTGGACTGTGGCTGAGATAGGTGGACTGTGGCTGAGACAGTGGACTGAGGCTGAGACAGTGGACTGTGGCTGAGACAGTGGACTGAGGCTGAGACAGTGGACGGAGGCTGAGATAGGTGGACTGTGGCTGAGACAGTGGACTGTGGTTGAGATAGGTGGACTGTGGCTGAGACAGTGGACTGTGGCTGAGATAGGTGGACTGTGGCTGAGACAGTGGACTGTGGCTGAGATAGGTGAACTGAGGCTGAGACAGTGGACTGAGGCTGAGATAGGTGGACTGTGGTTGAGATAGGTGAACTGAGGCTGAGACAGTGGACTGTGGCTGAGATAGGTGGACTGTGGCTGAGACAGTGGACTGTGGCTGAGACAGTGGACTGAGACTGAGATAGGTGGACTGTGGTTGAGATAGGTGAACTGAGGCTGAGACAGTGGACTGTGGCTTAGATAGGTGGACTGTGGCTGAGACAGTGGACTGTGGTTGAGATAGGTGGACTGTGGCTGAGACAGTGGACTGTGGCTGAGATAGGTGGACTGTGGCTGAGACAGTGGACTGTGGCTGAGATAGGTGAACTGAGGCTGAGACAGTGGACTGAGGCTGAGATAGGTGGACTGTGGTTGAGATAGGTGAACTGAGGCTGAGACAGTGGACTGTGGCTGAGATAGGTGGACTGTGGCTGAGACAGTGGACTGTGGCTGAGACAGTGGACTGTGGCTGAGACAGTGGACTGTGGCTGAGACAGTGGACTGAGACTGAGATAGGTGGACTGTGGTTGAGATAGGTGAACTGAGGCTGAGACAGTGGACTGTGGCTGAGATAGGTGGACTGTGGCTGAGACAGTGGACTGAGACTGAGATAGGTGGACTGTGGCTGAGATAGGTGAACTGAGGCTGAGACAGTGGACTGTGGCTGAGATAGGTGGACTGTGGCTGAGACAGTGGACTGAGACTGAGATAGGTGGACTGTGGCTGAGATAGGTGAACTGAGGCTGAGACAGTGGACTGTGGTTGAGATAGGTGAACTGAGGCTGAGACAGTGGACTGTGGCTGAGATAGGTGGACTGTGGCTGAGACAGTGGACTGAGACTGAGATAGGTGGACTGTGGCTGAGACAGTGGACTGTGGCTGAGATAGGTGAACTGAGGCTGAGACAGTGGACTGTGGTTGAGATAGGTGAACTGAGGCTGAGACAGTGTACTGTGGCCGAGATAGGTGGACTGTGGCTGAGACAGTGGACTGTGGCTGAGATAGGTGGACTGTGGCTGAGACAGTGGACTGTGGCTGAGATAGGTGGACTGTGGCTGAGACAGTGGACTGAGGCTGAGACAGTGGACTGTGGCTGAGACAGTGGACTGAGGCTGAGACAGTGGACTGTGGTTGAGATAGGTGAACTGAGGCTGAGACAGTGGACTGTGGTTGAGACAGTGGACTGTGGCTGAGATAGGTGGACTGAGGCTGAGACAGTGGACTGTGGTTGAGATAGGTGAACTGAGGCTGAGACAGTGGACTGTGGCTGAGACAGTGGACTGTGGCTGAGACAGTGGACTGTGGCTGAGACAGTGGACTGTGGCTGAGACGGTGGACTGAGGGTGAGACAGTGGACTGTGGCTGAGATAGGTGGACTGAGGCTGAGACAGTGGACTGAGGCTGAGACAGTGGACTGAGGCTGAGATAGGTGGACTGAGGCTGAGACAGTGGACTGAGGCTGAGACAGTGGACTGAGGCTGAGATAGGTGGACTGTGGCTGAGACAGTGGACTGAGGGTGAGATAGGTGGACTGTGGCTGAGATAGGTGGACTGTGGCTGAGATAGGTGGACTGTGGCTGAGACAGTGGACTGTGGCTGAGATAGGTGGACTGAGAATGAGACAGTGGACTGTGGCTGAGACAGTGGACTGAGACTGAGATAGGTGGAATGTGGCTGAGACAGTGGACTGTGGCTGAGATAGGTGGACTGTGGCTGAGACAGTGGACTGTGGCTGAGATAGGTGGACTGAGACTGAGACAGTGGACTGTGGCTGAGACAGTGGACTGAGACTGAGATAGGTGGACTGTGGCTGAGACAGTGGACTGTGGCTGAGATAGGTGGACTGTGGCTGAGATAGGTGGACTGTGGCTGAGACAGTGGACTGTGGCTGAGATAGGTGGACTGAGACTGAGACAGTGGACTGTGGCTGAGACAGTGGACTGTGGCTGAGATAGGTGGACTGTGGCTGAGACAGTGGACTGAGGCTGAGATAGGTGGACTGTGGTTGAGATAGGTGAACTGAGGCTGAGACAGTGGACTGTGGCTGAGATAGGTGGACTGTGGCTGAGACAGTGGACTGTGGCTGAGACAGTGGACTGAGACTGAGATAGGTGGACTGTGGTTGAGATAGGTGAACTGAGGCTGAGACAGTGGACTGTGGCTTAGATAGGTGGACTGTGGCTGAGACAGTGGACTGTGGTTGAGATAGGTGGACTGTGGCTGAGACAGTGGACTGTGGCTGAGATAGGTGGACTGTGGCTGAGACAGTGGACTGTGGCTGAGATAGGTGAACTGAGGCTGAGACAGTGGACTGAGGCTGAGATAGGTGGACTGTGGTTGAGATAGGTGAACTGAGGCTGAGACAGTGGACTGTGGCTGAGATAGGTGGACTTGGCTGAGACAGTGGACTGTGGTTGAGATAGGTGGACTGAGGCTGAGACAGTGGACTGTGGCTGAGACAGTGGACTGTGGCTGAGACAGTGGACTGTGGCTGAGACAGTGGACTGTGGCTGAGACGGTGGACTGAGGGTGAGACAGTGGACTGTGGCTGAGATAGGTGGACTGAGGCTGAGACAGTGGACTGAGGCTGAGACAGTGGACTGAGGTTGAGATAGGTGGACTGAGGCTGAGACAGTGGACTGAGGCTGAGACAGTGGACTGAGGCTGAAATAGGTGGACTGTGGCTGAGACAGTGGACTGAGGGTGAGATAGGTGGACTGTGGCTGAGATAGGCGGACTGTGGCTGAGACAGTGGACTGAGGCTGAGACAGTGGACTCTGGCTGAGATAGGTGGACTGAGGCTGAGACAGTGGACTGTGGCTGAGATAGGTGGACTGTGGCTGAGACAGTGGACTGTGGCTGAGATAGGTGGACTGTGGCTGAGACAGTGGACTGAGGCTGAGACAGTGGACTGTGGCTGAGACAGTGGACTGAGGCTGAGACAGTGGACTGAGGCTGAGATAGGTGGACTGTGGCTGAGACAGTGGACTGTGGTTGAGATAGGTGGACTGTGGCTGAGACAGTGGACTGTGGCTGAGATAGGTGGACTGTGGCTGAGACAGTGGACTGTGGCTGAGATAGGTGAACTGAGGCTGAGACAGTGGACTGAGGCTGAGATAGGTGGACTGTGGTTGAGATAGGTGAACTGAGGCTGAGACAGTGGACTGTGGCTGAGATAGGTGGACTGTGGCTGAGACAGTGGACTGTGGCTGACACAGTGGACTGAGACTGAGATAGGTGGACTGTGGTTGAGATAGGTGAACTGAGGCTGAGACAGTGGACTGTGGCTTAGATAGGTGGACTGTGGCTGAGACAGTGGACTGTGGTTGAGATAGGTGGACTGTGGCTGAGACAGTGGACTGTGGCTGAGATAGGTGGACTGTGGCTGAGACAGTGGACTGTGGCTGAGATAGGTGAACTGAGGCTGAGACAGTGGACTGAGGCTGAGATAGGTGGACTGTGGTTGAGATAGGTGAACTGAGGCTGAGACAGTGGACTGTGGCTGAGATAGGTGGACTGTGGCTGAGACAGTGGACTGTGGCTGAGACAGTGGACTGAGACTGAGATAGGTGGACTGTGGTTGAGATAGGTGAACTGAGGCTGAGACAGTGGACTGTGGCTGAGATAGGTGGACTGTGGCTGAGACAGTGGACTGAGACTGAGATAGGTGGACTGTGGCTGAGATAGGTGAACTGAGGCTGAGACAGTGGACTGTGGTTGAGATAGGTGGACGGTGGCTGAGACAGTGGACTGAGACTGAGATAGGTGGACTGTGGTTGAGATAGGTGAACTGAGGCTGAGACAGTGGACTGTGGCTGAGATAGGTGGACTGTGGCTGAGACAGTGGACTGAGACTGAGATAGGTGGACTGTGGTTGAGATAGGTGAACTGAGGCTGAGACAGTGGACTGTGGCTGAGATAGGTGGACTGTGGCTGAGACAGTGGACTGAGACTGAGATAGGTGGACTGTGGCTGAGATAGGTGAACTGAGGCTGAGACAGTGGACTGTGGCTGAGATAGGTGGACTGTGGCTGAGACAGTGGACTGAGACTGAGATAGGTGGACTGTGGCTGAGATAGGTGAACTGAGGCTGAGACAGTGGACTGTGGTTGAGATAGGTGAACTGAGGCTGAGACAGTGGACTGTGGCTGAGATAGGTGGACTGTGGCTGAGACAGTGGACTGTGGCTGAGATAGGTGAACTGAGGCTGAGACAGTGGACTGTGGTTGAGATAGGTGAACTGAGGCTGAGACAGTGTACTGTGGCCGAGATAGGTGGACTGTGGCTGAGACAGTGGACTGTGGCTGAGATAGGTGGACTGTGGCTGAGACAGTGGACTGTGGCTGAGATAGGTGGACTGTGGCTGAGACAGTGGACTGAGGCTGAGACAGTGGACTGTGGCTGAGACAGTGGACTGAGGCTGAGACAGTGGACTGTGGTTGAGATAGGTGAACTGAGGCTGAGACAGTGGACTGTGGTTGAGACAGTGGACTGTGGCTGAGATAGGTGGACTGAGGCTGAGACAGTGGACTGAGACTGAGACAGTGGACTGTGGCTGAGACAGTGGACTGAGGCTGAGACAGTGGACTGTGGCTGAGACAGTGGACTGTGGCTGAGACAGTGGACTGAGGCTGAGACAGTGGACTGTGGTTGAGATAGGTGAACTGAGGCTGAGACAGTGGACTGAGGCTGAGACAGTGGACTGTGGTTGAGATAGGTGAACTGAGGCTGAGACAGTGGACTGTGGTTGAGATAGGTGAACTGAGGCTGAGACAGTGGACTGTGGCTGAGACAGTGGACTGTGGCTGAGACAGTGGACTGTGGCTGAGACAGTGGACTGTGGCTGAGACGGTGGACTGAGGGTGAGACAGTGGACTGTGGCTGAGATAGGTGGACTGAGGCTGAGACAGTGGACTGAGGCTGAGACAGTGGACTGAGGCTGAGATAGGTGGACTGAGGCTGAGACAGTGGACTGAGGCTGAGACAGTGGACTGAGGCTGAGATAGGTGGACTGTGGCTGAGACAGTGGACTGAGGGTGAGATAGGTGGACTGTGGCTGAGATAGGTGGACTGTGGCTGAGATAGGTGGACTGTGGCTGAGACAGTGGACTGTGGCTGAGATAGGTGGACTGAGAATGAGACAGTGGACTGTGGCTGAGACAGTGGACTGAGACTGAGATAGGTGGAATGTGGCTGAGACAGTGGACTGTGGCTGAGATAGGTGGACTGTGGCTGAGACAGTGGACTGTGGCTGAGATAGGTGGACTGAGACTGAGACAGTGGACTGTGGCTGAGACAGTGGACTGAGACTGAGATAGGTGGACTGTGGCTGAGACAGTGGACTGTGGCTGAGATAGGTGGACTGTGGCTGAGATAGGTGGACTGTGGCTGAGACAGTGGACTGTGGCTGAGATAGGTGGACTGAGACTGAGACAGTGGACTGTGGCTGAGACAGTGGACTGTGGCTGAGATAGGTGGACTGTGGCTGAGACAGTGGACTGAGGCTGAGATAGGTGGACTGTGGTTGAGATAGGTGAACTGAGGCTGAGACAGTGGACTGTGGCTGAGACAGTGGACTGAGACTGAGATAGGTGGACTGTGGTTGAGATAGGTGAACTGAGGCTGAGACAGTGGACTGTGGCTTAGATAGGTGGACTGTGGCTGAGACAGTGGACTGTGGTTGAGATAGGTGGACTGTGGCTGAGACAGTGGACTGTGGCTGAGATAGGTGGACTGTGGCTGAGACAGTGGACTGAGACTGAGATAGGTGGACTGTGGCTGAGATAGGTGAACTGAGGCTGAGACAGTGGACTGTGGTTGAGATAGGTGAACTGAGGCTGAGACAGTGGACTGTGGCTGAGATAGGTGGACTGTGGCTGAGACAGTGGACTGTGGCTGAGATAGGTGAACTGAGGCTGAGACAGTGGACTGTGGTTGAGATAGGTGAACTGAGGCTGAGACAGTGTACTGTGGCCGAGATAGGTGGACTGTGGCTGAGACAGTGGACTGTGGCTGAGATAGGTGGACTGTGGCTGAGACAGTGGACTGTGGCTGAGATAGGTGGACTGTGGCTGAGACAGTGGACTGAGGCTGAGACAGTGGACTGTGGCTGAGACAGTGGACTGAGGCTGAGACAGTGGACTGTGGTTGAGATAGGTGAACTGAGGCTGAGACAGTGGACTGTGGTTGAGACAGTGGACTGTGGCTGAGATAGGTGGACTGAGGCTGAGACAGTGGACTGAGACTGAGACAGTGGACTGTGGCTGAGACAGTGGACTGAGGCTGAGACAGTGGACTGTGGCTGAGACAGTGGACTGTGGCTGAGACAGTGGACTGAGGCTGAGACAGTGGACTGTGGTTGAGATAGGTGAACTGAGGCTGAGACAGTGGACTGAGGCTGAGACAGTGGACTGTGGTTGAGATAGGTGAACTGAGGCTGAGACAGTGGACTGTGGTTGAGATAGGTGAACTGAGGCTGAGACAGTGGACTGTGGCTGAGACAGTGGACTGTGGCTGAGACAGTGGACTGTGGCTGAGACAGTGGACTGTGGCTGAGACGGTGGACTGAGGGTGAGACAGTGGACTGTGGCTGAGATAGGTGGACTGAGGCTGAGACAGTGGACTGAGGCTGAGACAGTGGACTGAGGCTGAGATAGGTGGACTGAGGCTGAGACAGTGGACTGAGGCTGAGACAGTGGACTGAGGCTGAGATAGGTGGACTGTGGCTGAGACAGTGGACTGAGGGTGAGATAGGTGGACTGTGGCTGAGATAGGTGGACTGTGGCTGAGATAGGTGGACTGTGGCTGAGACAGTGGACTGTGGCTGAGATAGGTGGACTGAGAATGAGACAGTGGACTGTGGCTGAGACAGTGGACTGAGACTGAGATAGGTGGAATGTGGCTGAGACAGTGGACTGTGGCTGAGATAGGTGGACTGTGGCTGAGACAGTGGACTGTGGCTGAGATAGGTGGACTGAGACTGAGACAGTGGACTGTGGCTGAGACAGTGGACTGAGACTGAGATAGGTGGACTGTGGCTGAGACAGTGGACTGTGGCTGAGATAGGTGGACTGTGGCTGAGATAGGTAGACTGTGGCTGAGACAGTGGACTGTGGCTGAGATAGGTGGACTGAGACTGAGACAGTGGACTGTGGCTGAGACAGTGGACTGTGGCTGAGATAGGTGGACTGTGGCTGAGACAGTGGACTGAGGCTGAGATAGGTGGACTGTGGTTGAGATAGGTGAACTGAGGCTGAGACAGTGGACTGTGGCTGAGACAGTGGACTGAGACTGAGATAGGTGGACTGTGGTTGAGATAGGTGAACTGAGGCTGAGACAGTGGACTGTGGCTTAGATAGGTGGACTGTGGCTGAGATAGGTGGACTGTGGCTGAGACAGTGGACTGTGGCTGAGATAGGTGGACTGTGGCTGAGACAGTGGACTGTGGCTGAGATAGGTGAACTGAGGCTGAGACAGTGGACTGAGG
The DNA here is from genome assembly GCA_964016885.1 of Eledone cirrhosa. Classification (NCBI taxonomy): domain Eukaryota; kingdom Metazoa; phylum Mollusca; class Cephalopoda; order Octopoda; family Eledonidae; genus Eledone; species Eledone cirrhosa. The sequence continues at coordinate 210,656,871 of OZ024741.1, read as the reverse complement.
CTGAGATAGGTGGACTGTGGTTGAGATAGGTGAACTGAGGCTGAGACAGTGGACTGTGGCTGAGATAGGTGGACTGTGGCTGAGACAGTGGACTGTGGCTGAGACAGTGGACTGAGACTGAGATAGGTGGACTGTGGTTGAGATAGGTGAACTGAGGCTGAGACAGTGGACTGTGGCTGAGATAGGTGGACTGTGGCTGAGACAGTGGACTGAGACTGAGATAGGTGGACTGTGGCTGAGATAGGTGAACTGAGGCTGAGACAGTGGACTGTGGTTGAGATAGGTGGACTGTGGCTGAGACAGTGGACTGAGACTGAGATAGGTGGACTGTGGTTGAGATAGGTGAACTGAGGCTGAGACAGTGGACTGTGGCTGAGATAGGTGGACTGTGGCTGAGACAGTGGACTGAGACTGAGATAGGTGGACTGTGGTTGAGATAGGTGAACTGAGGCTGAGACAGTGGACTGTGGCTGAGATAGGTGGACTGTGGCTGAGACAGTGGACTGAGACTGAGATAGGTGGACTGTGGCTGAGATAGGTGAACTGAGGCTGAGACAGTGGACTGTGGTTGAGATAGGTGAACTGAGGCTGAGACAGTGGACTGTGGCTGAGATAGGTGGACTGTGGCTGAGAGAGTGGACTGAGACTGAGATAGGTGGACTGTGGCTGAGACAGTGGACTGTGGCTGAGATAGGTGAACTGAGGCTGAGACAGTGGACTGTGGTTGAGATAGGTGAACTGAGGCTGAGACAGTGTACTGTGGCCGAGATAGGTGGACTGTGGCTGAGACAGTGGACTGTGGCTGAGATAGGTGGACTGTGGCTGAGACAGTGGACTGTGGCTGAGATAGGTGGACTGTGGCTGAGACAGTGGACTGAGGCTGAGACAGTGGACTGTGGCTGAGACAGTGGACTGAGGCTGAGACAGTGGACTGTGGTTGAGATAGGTGAACTGAGGCTGAGACAGTGGACTGTGGTTGAGACAGTGGACTGTGGCTGAGATAGGTGGACTGAGGCTGAGACAGTGGACTGTGGTTGAGACAGGTGAACTGAGGCTGAGACAGTGGACTGTGGTTGAGATAGGTGAACTGAGGCTGAGACAGTGGACTGTGGCTGAGACAGTGGACTGTGGCTGAGACAGTGGACTGTGGCTGAGACAGTGGACTGTGGCTGAGACGGTGGACTGAGGGTGAGACAGTGGACTGTGGCTGAGATAGGTGGACTGAGGCTGAGACAGTGGACTGAGGCTGAGACAGTGGACTGAGGCTGAGATAGGTGGACTGAGGCTGAGACAGTGGACTGAGGCTGAGACAGTGGACTGAGGCTGAGATAGGTGGACTGTGGCTGAGACAGTGGACTGAGGGTGAGATAGGTGGACTGTGGCTGAGATAGGTGGACTGTGGCTGAGATAGGTGGACTGTGGCTGAGACAGTGGACTGTGGCTGAGATAGGTGGACTGAGAATGAGACAGTGGACTGTGGCTGAGACAGTGGACTGAGACTGAGATAGGTGGAATGTGGCTGAGACAGTGGACTGTGGCTGAGATAGGTGGACTGTGGCTGAGACAGTGGACTGTGGCTGAGATAGGTGGACTGAGACTGAGACAGTGGACTGTGGCTGAGACAGTGGACTGAGACTGAGATAGGTGGACTGTGGCTGAGACAGTGGACTGTGGCTGAGATAGGTGGACTGTGGCTGAGATAGGTGGACTGTGGCTGAGACAGTGGACTGTGGCTGAGATAGGTGGACTGAGACTGAGACAGTGGACTGTGGCTGAGATAGGTGGACTGTGGCTGAGACAGTGGACTGAGGCTGAGACAGTGGACTGTGGCTGAGATAGGTGGACTGTGGCTGAGACAGTGGACTGTGGTTGAGATAGGTGGACTGAGGCTGAGACAGTGGACTGAGGCTGAGACAGTGGACTGTGGCTGAGACAGTGGACTGAGGCTGAGACAGTGGACTGTGGCTGAGATAGGTGAACTGAGGCTGAGACAGTGGACTGTGGTTGAGATAGGTGGACTGAGGCTGAGACAGTGGACTGAGGCTGAGACAGTGGACTGTGGCTGAGACAGTGGACTGAGGCTGAGACAGTGGACTGTGGCTGAGATAGGTGGACTGAGACTGAGACAGTGGACTGTGGCTGAGACAGTGGACTGAGACTGAGATAGGTGGACTGAGACTGAGACAGTGGACTGTGGCTGAGATAGGTGGACTGTGGCTGAGACAGTGGACTGTGGCTGAAATAGGTGGACTGTGGCTGAGACAGTGGACTGAGGCTGAGACAGTGGACTGTGGTTGAGATAGGTGGACTGTGGCTGAGACAGTGGACTGTGGCTGAAATAGGTGGACTGTGGCTGAGACAGTGGACTGAGGCTGAGACAGTGGACTGTGGTTGAGATAGGTGGACTGAGGCTGAGACAGTGGACTGTGGCTGAGACAGTGGACTGTGGCTGAGACAGTGGACTGTGGCTGAGACAGTGGACTGTGGCTGAGACGGTGGACTGAGGGTGAGACAGTGGACTGTGGCTGAGATAGGTGGACTGAGGCTGAGACAGTGGACTGAGGCTGAGACAGTGGACTGAGGTTGAGATAGGTGGACTGAGGCTGAGACAGTGGACTGAGGCTGAGACAGTGGACTGAGGCTGAGATAGGTGGACTGTGGCTGAGACAGTGGACTGAGGGTGAGATAGGTGGACTGTGGCTGAGATAGGCGGACTGTGGCTGAGACAGTGGACTGAGGCTGAGACAGTGGACTCTGGCTGAGATAGGTGGACTGAGGCTGAGACAGTGGACTGTGGCTGAGATAGGTGGACTGTGGCTGAGACAGTGGACTGTGGCTGAGATAGGTGGACTGTGGCTGAGACAGTGGACTGAGGCTGAGACAGTGGACTGTGGCTGAGACAGTGGACTGAGGCTGAGACAGTGGACTGAGGCTGAGATAGGTGGACTGTGGCTGAGACAGTGGACTGTGGTTGAGATAGGTGGACTGTGGCTGAGACAGTGGACTGTGGCTGAGATAGGTGGACTGTGGCTGAGACAGTGGACTGTGGCTGAGATAGGTGAACTGAGGCTGAGACAGTGGACTGAGGCTGAGATAGGTGGACTGTGGTTGAGATAGGTGAACTGAGGCTGAGACAGTGGACTGTGGCTGAGATAGGTGGACTGTGGCTGAGACAGTGGACTGTGGCTGAGACAGTGGACTGAGACTGAGATAGGTGGACTGTGGTTGAGATAGGTGAACTGAGGCTGAGACAGTGGACTGTGGCTTAGATAGGTGGACTGTGGCTGAGACAGTGGACTGTGGTTGAGATAGGTGGACTGTGGCTGAGACAGTGGACTGTGGCTGAGATAGGTGGACTGTGGCTGAGACAGTGGACTGTGGCTGAGATAGGTGAACTGAGGCTGAGACAGTGGACTGAGGCTGAGATAGGTGGACTGTGGTTGAGATAGGTGAACTGAGGCTGAGACAGTGGACTGTGGCTGAGATAGGTGGACTGTGGCTGAGACAGTGGACTGTGGCTGAGACAGTGGACTGAGACTGAGATAGGTGGACTGTGGTTGAGATAGGTGAACTGAGGCTGAGACAGTGGACTGTGGCTGAGATAGGTGGACTGTGGCTGAGACAGTGGACTGAGACTGAGATAGGTGGACTGTGGCTGAGATAGGTGAACTGAGGCTGAGACAGTGGACTGTGGTTGAGATAGGTGGACTGTGGCTGAGACAGTGGACTGAGACTGCGATAGGTGGACTGTGGTTGAGATAGGTGAACTGAGGCTGAGACAGTGGACTGTGGCTGAGATAGGTGGACTGTGGCTGAGACAGTGGACTGAGACTGAGATAGGTGGACTGTGGTTGAGATAGGTGAACTGAGGCTGAGACAGTGGACTGTGGCTGAGATAGGTGGACTGTGGCTGAGACAGTGGACTGAGACTGAGATAGGTGGACTGTGGCTGAGATAGGTGAACTGAGGCTGAGACAGTGGACTGTGGCTGAGATAGGTGGACTGTGGCTGAGACAGTGGACTGAGACTGAGATAGGTGGACTGTGGCTGAGATAGGTGAACTGAGGCTGAGACAGTGGACTGTGGTTGAGATAGGTGAACTGAGGCTGAGACAGTGGACTGTGGCTGAGATAGGTGGACTGTGGCTGAGACAGTGGACTGAGACTGAGATAGGTGGACTGTGGCTGAGACAGTGGACTGTGGCTGAGATAGGTGAACTGAGGCTGAGACAGTGGACTGTGGTTGAGATAGGTGAACTGAGGCTGAGACAGTGTACTGTGGCCGAGATAGGTGGACTGTGGCTGAGACAGTGGACTGTGGCTGAGATAGGTGGACTGTGGCTGAGACAGTGGACTGTGGCTGAGATAGGTGGACTGTGGCTGAGACAGTGGACTGAGGCTGAGACAGTGGACTGTGGCTGAGACAGTGGACTGAGGCTGAGACAGTGGACTGTGGTTGAGATAGGTGAACTGAGGCTGAGACAGTGGACTGTGGTTGAGACAGTGGACTGTGGCTGAGATAGGTGCACTGAGGCTGAGACAGTGGACTGAGACTGAGACAGTGGACTGTGGCTGAGACAGTGGACTGAGGCTGAGACAGTTGACTGTGGCTGAGACAGTGGACTGTGGCTGAGACAGTGGACTGAGGCTGAGACAGTGGACTGTGGTTGAGATAGGTGAACTGAGACTGAGACAGTGGACTGAGGCTGAGACAGTGGACTGTGGTTGAGATAGGTGAACTGAGGCTGAGACAGTGGACTGTGGTTGAGATAGGTGAACTGAGGCTGAGACAGTGGACTGTGGCTGAGACAGTGGACTGTGGCTGAGACAGTGGACTGTGGCTGAGACAGTGGACTGTGGCTGAGACGGTGGACTGAGGGTGAGACAGTGGACTGTGGCTGAGATAGGTGGACTGAGGCTGAGACAGTGGACTGAGGCTGAGACAGTGGACTGAGGCTGAGATAGGTGGACTGAGGCTGAGACAGTGGACTGAGGCTGAGACAGTGGACTGAGGCTGAGATAGGTGGACTGTGGCTGAGACAGTGGACTGAGGGTGAGATAGGTGGACTGTGGCTGAGATAGGTGGACTGTGGCTGAGATAGGTGGACTGTGGCTGAGACAGTGGACTGTGGCTGAGATAGGTGGACTGAGAATGAGACAGTGGACTGTGGCTGAGACAGTGGACTGAGACTGAGATAGGTGGAATGTGGCTGAGACAGTGGACTGTGGCTGAGATAGGTGGACTGTGGCTGAGACAGTGGACTGTGGCTGAGATAGGTGGACTGAGACTGAGACAGTGGACTGTGGCTGAGACAGTGGACTGAGACTGAGATAGGTGGACTGTGGCTGAGACAGTGGACTGTGGCTGAGATAGGTGGACTGTGGCTGAGATAGGTGGACTGTGGCTGAGACAGTGGACTGTGGCTGAGATAGGTGGACTGAGACTGAGACAGTGGACTGTGGCTGAGACAGTGGACTGTGGCTGAGATAGGTGGACTGTGGCTGAGACAGTGGACTGAGGCTGAGACAGTGGACTGTGGCTGAGATAGGTGGACTGTGGCTGAAACAGTGGACTGTGGTTGAGATAGGTGGACTGAGGCTGAGACAGTGGACTGAGGCTGAGACAGTGGACTGTTGCTGAGACAGTGGACTGAGGCTGAGACAGTGGACTGTGGCTGAGATAGGTGAACTGAGGCTGAGACAGTGGACTGTGGTTGAGATAGGTGGACTGAGGCTGAGACAGTGGACTGAGGCTGAGACAGTGGACTGTGGCTGAGACAGTGGACTTAGGCTGAGACAGTGGACTGTGGCTGAGATAGGTGGACTGAGACTGAGACAGTGGACTGTGGCTGAGACAGTGGACTGAGACTGAGATAGGTGGACTGAGACTGAGACAGTGGACTGTGGCTGAGATAGGTGGACTGTGGCTGAGACAGTGGACTGAGACTGAGATAGGTGGACTGAGACTGAGACAGTGGACTGTGGCTGTGACAGTGGACTGAGACTGAGATAGGTGGACTGAGACTGAGACAGTGGACTGTGGCTGAGACAGTGGACTGAGACTGAGATAGGTGGACTGTGGCTGAGACAGTGGACTGTGGCTGAGATAGGTGGACTGTGGCTGAGATAGGTGGACTGTGGCTGAGACAGTGGACTGTGGCTGAGATAGGTGGACTGTGGCTGAGATAGGTGGACTGTGGCTGAGACAGTGGACTATGGCTGAGATAGGTGGACTGTGGCTGAGACAGTGGACTGAGGCTGAGACAGTGGACTGTGGCTGAGATAGGTGAACTGAGGCTGAGACAGTGGACTGTGGTTGAGATAGGTGGACTGTGGCTGAGACAGTGGACTGTGGCTGAGATAGGTGGACTGTGGCTGAGACAGTGGACTGTGGCTGAGATAGGTGGACTGTGGCTGAGACAGTGGACTGAGGCTGAGACAGTGGACTGTGGCTGAGACAGTGGACTGAGGCTGAGACAGTGGACTGTGGTTTAGATAGGTGAACTGAGGCTGAGACAGTGGACTGTGGTTGAGACAGTGGACTGTGGCTGAGATAGGTGGACTGAGGCTGAGACAGTGGACTGAGACTGAGACAGTGGACTGTGGCTGAGACAGTGGACTGAGGCTGAGACAGTGGACTCTGGCTGAGACAGTGGACTGTGGCTGAGACAGTGGACTGAGGCTGAGACAGTGGACTGTGGTTGAGATAGGTGAACTGAGGCTGAGACAGTGGACTGAGGCTGAGACAGTGGACTGTGGTTGAGAAAGGTGAACTGAGGCTGAGACAGTGGACTGTGGTTGAGATAGGTGAACTGAGGCTGAGACAGTGGACTGTGGCTGAGACAGTGGACTGTGGCTGAGACAGTGGACTGTGGCTGAGACAGTGGACTGTGGCTGAGACGGTGGACTGAGGGTGAGACAGTGGACTGTGGCTGAGATAGGTGGACTGAGGCTGAGACAGTGGACTGAGGCTGAGACAGTGGACTGAGGTTGAGATAGGTGGACTGAGGCTGAGACAGTGGACTGAGGCTGAGACAGTGGACTGAGGCTGAGATAGGTGGACTGTGGCTGAGACAGTGGACTGAGGGTGAGATAGGTGGACTGTGGCTGAGATAGGCGGACTGTGGCTGAGACAGTGGACTGAGGCTGAGACAGTGGACTCTGGCTGAGATAGGTGGACTGAGGCTGAGACAGTGGACTCTGGCTGAGATAGGTGGACTGTGGCTGAGACAGTGGACTGTGGCTGAGATAGGTGGACTGTGGCTGAGACAGTGGACTGTGGCTGAAATAGGTGGACTGTGGCTGAGACAGTGGACTGAGGCTGAGACAGTGGACTGTGGTTGAGATAGGTGGACTGTGGCTGAGACAGTGGACTGTGGCTGAAATAGGTGGACTGTGGCTGAGACAGTGGACTGAGGCTGAGACAGTGGACTGTGGTTGAGATAGGTGGACTGAGGCTGAGACAGTGGACTGTGGCTGAGACAGTGGACTGTGGCTGAGACAGTGGACTGTGGCTGAGACAGTGGACTGTGGCTGAGACGGTGGACTGAGGGTGAGACAGTGGACTGTGGCTGAGATAGGTGGACTGAGGCTGAGACAGTGGACTGAGGCTGAGACAGTGGACTGAGGTTGAGATAGGTGGACTGAGGCTGAGACAGTGGACTGAGGCTGAGACAGTGGACTGAGGCTGAGATAGGTGGACTGTGGCTGAGACAGTGGACTGAGGGTGAGATAGGTGGACTGTGGCTGAGATAGGCGGACTGTGGCTGAGACAGTGGACTGAGGCTGAGACAGTGGACTCTGGCTGAGATAGGTGGACTGAGGCTGAGACAGTGGACTGTGGCTGAGATAGGTGGACTGTGGCTGAGACAGTGGACTGTGGCTGAGATAGGTGGACTGTGGCTGAGACAGTGGACTGAGGCTGAGACAGTGGACTGTGGCTGAGACAGTGGACTGAGGCTGAGACAGTGGACTGAGGCTGAGATAGGTGGACTGTGGCTGAGACAGTGGACTGTGGTTGAGATAGGTGGACTGTGGCTGAGACAGTGGACTGTGGCTGAGATAGGTGGACTGTGGCTGAGACAGTGGACTGTGGCTGAGATAGGTGAACTGAGGCTGAGACAGTGGACTGAGGCTGAGATAGGTGGACTGTGGTTGAGATAGGTGAACTGAGGCTGAGACAGTGGACTGTGGCTGAGATAGGTGGACTGTGGCTGAGACAGTGGACTGTGGCTGAGACAGTGGACTGAGACTGAGATAGGTGGACTGTGGTTGAGATAGGTGAACTGAGGCTGAGACAGTGGACTGTGGCTTAGATAGGTGGACTGTGGCTGAGACAGTGGACTGTGGTTGAGATAGGTGGACTGTGGCTGAGACAGTGGACTGTGGCTGAGATAGGTGGACTGTGGCTGAGACAGTGGACTGTGGCTGAGATAGGTGAACTGAGGCTGAGACAGTGGACTGAGGCTGAGATAGGTGGACTGTGGTTGAGATAGGTGAACTGAGGCTGAGACAGTGGACTGTGGCTGAGATAGGTGGACTGTGGCTGAGACAGTGGACTGTGGCTGAGACAGTGGACTGAGACTGAGATAGGTGGACTGTGGTTGAGATAGGTGAACTGAGGCTGAGACAGTGGACTGTGGCTGAGATAGGTGGACTGTGGCTGAGACAGTGGACTGAGACTGAGATAGGTGGACTGTGGCTGAGATAGGTGAACTGAGGCTGAGACAGTGGACTGTGGTTGAGATAGGTGGACTGTGGCTGAGACAGTGGACTGAGACTGAGATAGGTGGACTGTGGTTGAGATAGGTGAACTGAGGCTGAGACAGTGGACTGTGGCTGAGATAGGTGGACTGTGGCTGAGACAGTGGACTGAGACTGAGATAGGTGGACTGTGGTTGAGATAGGTGAACTGAGGCTGAGACAGTGGACTGTGGCTGAGATAGGTGGACTGTGGCTGAGACAGTGGACTGAGACTGAGATAGGTGGACTGTGGCTGAGATAGGTGAACTGAGGCTGAGACAGTGGACTGTGGCTGAGATAGGTGGACTGTGGCTGAGACAGTGGACTGAGACTGAGATAGGTGGACTGTGGCTGAGATAGGTGAACTGAGGCTGAGACAGTGGACTGTGGTTGAGATAGGTGAACTGAGGCTGAGACAGTGGACTGTGGCTGAGATAGGTGGACTGTGGCTGAGACAGTGGACTGAGACTGAGATAGGTGGACTGTGGCTGAGACAGTGGACTGTGGCTGAGATAGGTGAACTGAGGCTGAGACAGTGGACTGTGGTTGAGATAGGTGAACTGAGGCTGAGACAGTGTACTGTGGCCGAGATAGGTGGACTGTGGCTGAGACAGTGGACTGTGGCTGAGATAGGTGGACTGTGGCTGAGACAGTGGACTGTGGCTGAGATAGGTGGACTGTGGCTGAGACAGTGGACTGAGGCTGAGACAGTGGACTGTGGCTGAGACAGTGGACTGAGGCTGAGACAGTGGACTGTGGTTGAGATAGGTGAACTGAGGCTGAGACAGTGGACTGTGGTTGAGACAGTGGACTGTGGCTGAGATAGGTGCACTGAGGCTGAGACAGTGGACTGAGACTGAGACAGTGGACTGTGGCTGAGACAGTGGACTGAGGCTGAGACAGTGGACTGTGGCTGAGACAGTGGACTGTGGCTGAGACAGTGGACTGAGGCTGAGACAGTGGACTGTGGTTGAGATAGGTGAACTGAGACTGAGACAGTGGACTGAGGCTGAGACAGTGGACTGTGGTTGAGATAGGTGAACTGAGGCTGAGACAGTGGACTGTGGTTGAGATAGGTGAACTGAGGCTGAGACAGTGGACTGTGGCTGAGACAGTGGACTGTGGCTGAGACAGTGGACTGTGGCTGAGACAGTGGACTGTGGCTGAGACGGTGGACTGAGGGTGAGACAGTGGACTGTGGCTGAGATAGGTGGACTGAGGCTGAGACAGTGGACTGAGGCTGAGACAGTGGACTGAGGCTGAGATAGGTGGACTGAGGCTGAGACAGTGGACTGAGGCTGAGACAGTGGACTGAGGCTGAGATAGGTGGACTGTGGCTGAGACAGTGGACTGAGGGTGAGATAGGTGGACTGTGGCTGAGATAGGTGGACTGTGGCTGAGATAGGTGGACTGTGGCTGAGACAGTGGACTGTGGCTGAGATAGGTGGACTGAGAATGAGACAGTGGACTGTGGCTGAGACAGTGGACTGAGACTGAGATAGGTGGAATGTGGCTGAGACAGTGGACTGTGGCTGAGATAGGTGGACTGTGGCTGAGACAGTGGACTGTGGCTGAGATAGGTGGACTGAGACTGAGACAGTGGACTGTGGCTGAGACAGTGGACTGAGACTGAGATAGGTGGACTGTGGCTGAGACAGTGGACTGTGGCTGAGATAGGTGGACTGTGGCTGAGATAGGTGGACTGTGGCTGAGACAGTGGACTGTGGCTGAGATAGGTGGACTGAGACTGAGACAGTGGACTGTGGCTGAGACAGTGGACTGTGGCTGAGATAGGTGGACTGTGGCTGAGACAGTGGACTGAGGCTGAGACAGTGGACTGTGGCTGAGATAGGTGGACTGTGGCTGAAACAGTGGACTGTGGTTGAGATAGGTGGACTGAGGCTGAGACAGTGGACTGAGGCTGAGACAGTGGACTGTTGCTGAGACAGTGGACTGAGGCTGAGACAGTGGACTGTGGCTGAGATAGGTGAACTGAGGCTGAGACAGTGGACTGTGGTTGAGATAGGTGGACTGAGGCTGAGACAGTGGACTGAGGCTGAGACAGTGGACTGTGGCTGAGACAGTGGACTTAGGCTGAGACAGTGGACTGTGGCTGAGATAGGTGGACTGAGACTGAGACAGTGGACTGTGGCTGAGACAGTGGACTGAGACTGAGATAGGTGGACTGAGACTGAGACAGTGGACTGTGGCTGAGATAGGTGGACTGTGGCTGAGACAGTGGACTGAGACTGAGATAGGTGGACTGAGACTGAGACAGTGGACTGTGGCTGTGACAGTGGACTGAGACTGAGATAGGTGGACTGAGACTGAGACAGTGGACTGTGGCTGAGACAGTGGACTGAGACTGAGATAGGTGGACTGTGGCTGAGACAGTGGACTGTGGCTGAGATAGGTGGACTGTGGCTGAGATAGGTGGACTGTGGCTGAGACAGTGGACTGTGGCTGAGATAGGTGGACTGTGGCTGAGATAGGTGGACTGTGGCTGAGACAGTGGACTATGGCTGAGATAGGTGGACTGTGGCTGAGACAGTGGACTGAGGCTGAGACAGTGGACTGTGGCTGAGATAGGTGAACTGAGGCTGAGACAGTGGACTGTGGTTGAGATAGGTGGACTGTGGCTGAGACAGTGGACTGTGGCTGAGATAGGTGGACTGTGGCTGAGACAGTGGACTGTGGCTGAGATAGGTGGACTGTGGCTGAGACAGTGGACTGAGGCTGAGACAGTGGACTGTGGCTGAGACAGTGGACTGAGGCTGAGACAGTGGACTGTGGTTTAGATAGGTGAACTGAGGCTGAGACAGTGGACTGTGGTTGAGACAGTGGACTGTGGCTGAGATAGGTGGACTGAGGCTGAGACAGTGGACTGAGACTGAGACAGTGGACTGTGGCTGAGACAGTGGACTGAGGCTGAGACAGTGGACTGTGGCTGAGACAGTGGACTGTGGCTGAGACAGTGGACTGAGGCTGAGACAGTGGACTGTGGTTGAGATAGGTGAACTGAGGCTGAGACAGTGGACTGAGGCTGAGACAGTGGACTGTGGTTGAGAAAGGTGAACTGAGGCTGAGACAGTGGACTGTGGTTGAGATAGGTGAACTGAGGCTGAGACAGTGGACTGTGGCTGAGACAGTGGACTGTGGCTGAGACAGTGGACTGTGGCTGAGACAGTGGACTGTGGCTGAGACGGTGGACTGAGGGTGAGACAGTGGACTGTGGCTGAGATAGGTGGACTGAGGCTGAGACAGTGGACTGAGGCTGAGACAGTGGACTGAGGTTGAGATAGGTGGACTGAGGCTGAGACAGTGGACTGAGGCTGAGACAGTGGACTGAGGCTGAGATAGGTGGACTGTGGCTGAGACAGTGGACTGAGGGTGAGATAGGTGGACTGTGGCTGAGATAGGCGGACTGTGGCTGAGACAGTGGACTGAGGCTGAGACAGTGGACTCTGGCTGAGATAGGTGGACTGAGGCTGAGACAGTGGACTCTGGCTGAGATAGGTGGACTGTGGCTGAGACAGTGGACTGTGGCTGAGATAGGTGGACTGTGGCTGAGACAGTGGACTGAGGCTGAGACAGTGGACTGTGGCTGAGACAGTGGACTGAGGCTGAGACAGTGGACTGAGGCTGAGATAGGTGGACTGTGGCTGAGACAGTGGACTGTGGTTGAGATAGGTGGACTGTGGCTGAGACAGTGGACTGTGGCTGAGATAGGTGGACTGTGGCTGAGACAGTGGACTGTGGCTGAGATAGGTGAACTGAGGCTGAGACAGTGGACTGAGGCTGAGATAGGTGGACTGTGGTTGAGATAGGTGAACTGAGGCTGAGACAGTGGACTGTGGCTGAGATAGGTGGACTGTGGCTGAGACAGTGGACTGTGGCTGAGACAGTGGACTGAGACTGAGATAGGTGGACTGTGGTTGAGATAGGTGAACTGAGGCTGAGACAGTGGACTGTGGCTGAGATAGGTGGACTGTGGCTGAGACAGTGGACTGTGGCTGAGATAGGTGGACTGTGGCTGAGACAGTGGACTGAGACTGAGATAGGTGGACTGTGGCTGAGTTAGGTGAACTGAGGCTGAGACAGTGGACTGTGGTTGAGATAGGTGAACTGAGGCTGAGACAGTGGACTGTGGCTGAGATAGGTGGACTGTGGCTGAGACAGTGGACTGAGACTGAGATAGGTGGACTGTGGCTGAGACAGTGGACTGTGGCTGAGATAGGTGAACTGAGGCTGAGACAGTGGACTGTGGTTGAGATAGGTGAACTGAGGCTGAGACAGTGTACTGTGGCCGAGATAGGTGGACTGTGGCTGAGACAGTGGACTGTGGCTGAGATAGGTGGACTGTGGCTGAGACAGTGGACTGTGGCTGAGATAGGTGGACTGTGGCTGAGACAGTGGACTGAGGCTGAGACAGTGGACTGTGGCTGAGACAGTGGACTGAGGCTGAGACAGTGGACTGTGGTTGAGATAGGTGAACTGAGGCTGAGACAGTGGACTGTGGTTGAGACAGTGGACTGTGGCTGAGATAGGTGCACTGAGGCTGAGACAGTGGACTGAGACTGAGACAGTGGACTGTGGCTGAGACAGTGGACTGAGGCTGAGACAGTGGACTGTGGCTGAGACAGTGGACTGTGGCTGAGACAGTGGACTGAGGCTGAGACAGTGGACTGTGGTTGAGATAGGTGAACTGAGGCTGAGACAGTGGACTGAGGCTGAGACAGTGGACTGTGGTTGAGATAGGTGAACTGAGGCTGAGACAGTGGACTGTGGTTGAGATAGGTGAACTGAGGCTGAGACAGTGGACTGTGGCTGAGACAGTGGACTGTGGCTGAGACAGTGGACTGTGGCTGAGACAGTGGACTGTGGCTGAGACGGTGGACTGAGGGTGAGACAGTGGACTGTGGCTGAGATAGGTGGACTGAGGCTGAGACAGTGGACTGAGGCTGAGACAGTGGACTGAGGCTGAGATAGGTGGACTGAGGCTGAGACAGTGGACTGAGGCTGAGACAGTGGACTGAGGCTGAGATAGGTGGACTGTGGCTGAGACAGTGGACTGAGGGTGAGATAGGTGGACTGTGGCTGAGATAGGTGGACTGTGGCTGAGATAGGTGGACTGTGGCTGAGACAGTGGACTGTGGCTGAGATAGGTGGACTGAGAATGAGACAGTGGACTGTGGCCGAGACAGTGGACTGAGACTGAGATAGGTGGAATGTGGCTGAGACAGTGGACTGTGGCTGAGATAGGTGGACTGTGGCTGAGACAGTGGACTGTGGCTGAGATAGGTGGACTGAGACTGAGACAGTGGACTGTGGCTGAGACAGTGGACTGAGACTGAGATAGGTGGACTGTGGCTGAGACAGTGGACTGTGGCTGAGATAGGTGGACTGTGGCTGAGATAGGTGGACTGTGGCTGAGACAGTGGACTGTGGCTGAGATAGGTGGACTGAGACTGAGACAGTGGACTGTGGCTGAGACAGTGGACTGTGGCTGAGATAGGTGGACTGTGGCTGAGACAGTGGACTGAGGCTGAGACAGTGGACTGTGGCTGAGATAGGTGGACTGTGGCTGAGACAGTGGACTGTGGTTGAGATAGGTGGACTGAGGCTGAGACAGTGGACTGAGGCTGAGACAGTGGACTGTTGCTGAGACAGTGGACTGAGGCTGAGACAGTGGACTGTGGCTGAGATAGGTGAACTGAGGCTGAGACAGTGGACTGTGGTTGAGATAGGTGGACTGAGGCTGAGACAGTGGACTGAGGCTGAGACAGTGGACTGTGGCTGAGACAGTGGACTGAGGCTGAGACAGTGGACTGTGGCTGAGATAGGTGGACTGAGACTGAGACAGTGGACTGTGGCTGAGACAGTGGACTGAGACTGAGATAGGTGGACTGAGACTGAGACAGTGGACTGTGGCTGAGATAGGTGGACTGTGGCTGAGACAGTGGACTGAGACTGAGATAGGTGGACTGAGACTGAGACAGTGGACTGTGGCTGTGACAGTGGACTGAGACTGAGATAGGTGGACTGAGACTGAGACAGTGGACTGTGGCTGAGACAGTGGACTGAGACTGAGATAGGTGGACTGTGGCTGAGACAGTGGACTGTGGCTGAGATAGGTGGACTGTGGCTGAGATAGGTGGACTGTGGCTGAGACAGTGGACTGTGGCTGAGATAGGTGGACTGTGGCTGAGATAGGTGGACTGTGGCTGAGACAGTGGACTATGGCTGAGATAGGTGGACTGTGGCTGAGACAGTGGACTGAGGCTGAGACAGTGGACTGTGGCTGAGATAGGTGAACTGAGGCTGAGACAGTGGACTGTGGTTGAGATAGGTGGACTGTGGCTGAGACAGTGGACTGTGGCTGAGATAGGTGGACTGTGGCTGAGACAGTGGACTGTGGCTGAGATAGGTGGACTGTGGCTGAGACAGTGGACTGAGGCTGAGACAGTGGACTGTGGCTGAGACAGTGGACTGAGGCTGAGACAGTGGACTGTGGTTTAGATAGGTGAACTGAGGCTGAGACAGTGGACTGTGGTTGAGACAGTGGACTGTGGCTGAGATAGGTGGACTGAGGCTGAGACAGTGGACTGAGACTGAGACAGTGGACTGTGGCTGAGACAGTGGACTGAGGCTGAGACAGTGGACTGTGGCTGAGACAGTGGACTGTGGCTGAGACAGTGGACTGAGGCTGAGACAGTGGACTGTGGTTGAGATAGGTGAACTGAGGCTGAGACAGTGGACTGAGGCTGAGACAGTGGACTGTGGTTGAGAAAGGTGAACTGAGGCTGAGACAGTGGACTGTGGTTGAGATAGGTGAACTGAGGCTGAGACAGTGGACTGTGGCTGAGACAGTGGACTGTGGCTGAGACAGTGGACTGTGGCTGAGACAGTGGACTGTGGCTGAGACGGTGGACTGAGGGTGAGACAGTGGACTGTGGCTGAGATAGGTGGACTGAGGCTGAGACAGTGGACTGAGGCTGAGACAGTGGACTGAGGTTGAGATAGGTGGACTGAGGCTGAGACAGTGGACTGAGGCTGAGACAGTGGACTGAGGCTGAGATAGGTGGACTGTGGCTGAGACAGTGGACTGAGGGTGAGATAGGTGGACTGTGGCTGAGATAGGCGGACTGTAGCTGAGACAGTGGACTGAGGCTGAGACAGTGGACTCTGGCTGAGATAGGTGGACTGAGGCTGAGACAGTGGACTCTGGCTGAGATAGGTGGACTGTGGCTGAGACAGTGGACTGTGGCTGAGATAGGTGGACTGTGGCTGAGACAGTGGACTGAGGCTGAGACAGTGGACTGTGGCTGAGACAGTGGACTGAGGCTGAGACAGTGGACTGAGGCTGAGATAGGTGGACTGTGGCTGAGACAGTGGACTGTGGTTGAGATAGGTGGACTGTGGCTGAGACAGTGGACTGTGGCTGAGATAGGTGGACTGTGGCTGAGATAGGTGAACTGAGGCTGAGATAGGTGAACTGAGGCTGAGACAGTGGACTGAGGCTGAGATAGGTGGACTGTGGTTGAGATAGGTGAACTGAGGCTGAGACAGTGGACTGTGGCTGAGATAGGTGGACTGTGGCTGAGACAGTGGACTGTGGCTGAGACAGTGGACTGAGACTGAGATAGGTGGACTGTGGTTGAGATAGGTGAACTGAGGCTGAGACAGTGGACTGTGGCTGAGATAGGTGGACTGTGGCTGAGACAGTGGACTGTGGTTGAGATAGGTGGACTGTGGCTGAGACAGTGGACTGTGGCTGAGATAGGTGGACTGTGGCTGAGACAGTGGACTGTGGCTGAGATAGGTGAACTGAGGCTGAGACAGTGGACTGAGGCTGAGATAGGTGAAACTGTGGTTGAGATAGGTGAACTGAGGCTGAGACAGTGGACTGTGGCTGAGATAGGTGGACTGTGGCTGAGACAGTGGACTGTGGCTGAGACAGTGGACTGAGACTGAGATAGGTGGACTGTGGTTGAGATAGGTGAACTGAGGCTGAGACAGTGGACTGTGGCTGAGATAGGTGGACTGTGGCTGAGATAGTGGACTGAGACTGAGATAGGTGGACTGTGGCTGAGATAGGTGAACTGAGGCTGAGACAGTGGACTGTGGTTGAGATAGGTGGACTGTGGCTGAGACAGTGGACTGAGACTGAGATAGGTGGACTGTGGTTGAGATAGGTGAACTGAGGCTGAGACAGTAGACTGTGGCTGAGATAGGTGGACTGTGGCTGAGACAGTGGACTGAGACTGAGATAGGTGGACTGTGGTTGAGATAGGTGAACTGAGGCTGAGACAGTGGACTGTGGCTGAGATAGGTGGACTGTGGCTGAGACAGTGGACTGAGACTGAGATAGGTGGACTGTGGCTGAGATAGGTGAACTGAGGCTGAGACAGTGGACTGTGGCTGAGATAGGTGGACTGTGGCTGAGACAGTTGACTGAGACTGAGATAGGTGGACTGTGGCTGAGATAGGTGAACTGAGGCTGAGACAGTGGACTGTGGTTGAGATAGGTGAACTGAGGCTGAGACAGTGGACTGTGGCTGAGATAGGTGGACTGTGGCTGAGACAGTGGACTGTGGCTGAGATAGGTGAACTGAGGCTGAGACAGTGGACTGTGGCTGAGATAGGTGGACTGTGGCTGAGACAGTGGACTGAGACTGAGATAGGTGGACTGTGGCTGAGACAGTGGACTGTGGCTGAGATAGGTGAACTGAGGCTGAGACAGTGGACTGTGGTTGAGATAGGTGAACTGAGGCTGAGACAGTGGACTGTGGCTGAGATAGGTGGACTGTGGCTGAGACAGTGGACTGTGGCTGAGACAGTGGACTGTGGCTGAGACAGTGGACTGTGGCTGAGACGGTGGACTGAGGCTGAGACAGTGGACTGTGGCTGAGATAGGTGGACTGTGGTTGAGATAGGTGAACTGAGGCTGAGACAGTGGACTGTGGTTGAGATAGGTGGACTGTGGTTGAGATAGGTGAACTGAGGCTGAGACAGTGGACTGTGGTTGAGATAGGTGAACTGAGGCTGAGACAGTGGACTGTGGCTGAGATAGGTGGACTGTGGCTGAGACAGTGGACTGTGGCTGAGACAGTGGACTGTGGCTGAGACAGTGGACTGTGGCTGAGACGGTGGACTGAGGCTGAGACAGTGGACTGAGGCTGAGATAGGTGGACTGTGGCTGAGACAGTGGACTGAGGGTGAGATAGGTGGACTGTGGCTGAGATAGGTGGACTGTGGCTGAGACAGTGGACTGAGGCTGAGACAGTGGACTGTGGCTGAGATAGGTGGACTGAGGCTGAGACAGTGGACTGAGACTGAGACAGTGGACTGAGGCTGAGACAGTGGACTGTGGCTGAGATAGGTGGACTGTGGCTGAGACAGTGGACTGTGGCTGAGACAGTGGACTGTGGCTGAGATAGGTGGACTGATGCTGAGACGGTGGACTGTCGCTGAGATAGGTGGACTGTGGCTGAGACAGTGGACTGAGGCTGAGACAGTGGACTGTGGCTGAGACAGTGGACTGTGGCTGAGACAGTGGACTGTGGCTGAGATAGGTGGACTGAGGCTGAGACAGTGGACTGTGGCTGAGATAGGTGGACTGTGGCTGAGACAGTGGACTGAGGCTGAGACAGTGGACTGTGGCTGAGACAGTGGACTGAGGCTGAGACAGTGGACTGTGGTTGAGATAGGTGAACTGAGGCTGAGACAGTGGACTGAGGCTGAGACAGTGGACTGTGGTTGAGATAGGTGGACTGTGGCTGAGACAGTGGACTGTGGCTGAGATAGGTGGACTGTGGCTGAGACAGTGGACTGAGGCTGAGACAGTGGACTGAGGCTGAGGTAGGTGGACTGAGGCTGAGACAGTGGACTGTGGCTGAGATAGGTGGACTGTGGCTGAGACAGTGGACTGAGGCTGAGACAGTGGACTGTGGTTGAGATAGGTGGACTGTGGCTGAGACAGTGGACTGTGGCTGAGATAGGTGGACTGTGGCTGAGATAGGTGGACTGTGGCTGAGACAGTGGACTGTGGCTGAGATAGGTGGACTGTGGCTGAGATAGGTGGACTGTGGCTGAGACAGTGGACTGTGGCTGAGATAGGTGGACTGTGGCTGAGACAGTGGACTGAGGCTGAGACAGTGGACTGTGGCTGAGATAGGTGAACTGAGGCTGAGACAGTGGACTGTGGTTGAGATAGGTGGACTGTGGCTGAGACAGTGGACTGTGGCTGAGATAGGTGGACTGTGGCTGAGACAGTGGACTGTGGCTGAGATAGGTGGACTGTGGCTGAGACAGTGGACTGAGGCTTAGACAGTGGACTGTGGCTGAGACAGTGGACTGAGGCTGAGACAGTGGACTGTGGTTGAGATAGGTGGACTGAGGCTGAGACAGTGGACTGAGGCTGAGACAGTGGACTGTGGTTGAGATAGGTGAACTGAGGCTGAGACAGTGGACTGTGGCTGAGATAGGTGGACTGTGGCTGAGACAGTGGACTGTGGCTGAGACAGTGGACTGTGGCTGAGACAGTGGACTGTGGCTGAGACGGTGGACTGAGGCTGAGACAGTGGACTGAGGCTGAGATAGGTGGACTGTGGCTGAGACAGTGGACTGAGGGTGAGATAGGTGGACTGTGGCTGAGATAGGTGGACTGTGGCTGAGACAGTGGACTGAGGCTGAGACAGTGGACTGTGGCTGAGATAGGTGGACTGAGGCTGAGACAGTGGACTGTGGCTGAGATAGGTGGACTGTGGCTGAGACAGTGGACTGTGGCTGAGACAGTGGACTGAGACTGAGATAGGTGGACTGTGGTTGAGATAGGTGAACTGAGGCTGAGACAGTGGACTGTGGCTGAGATAGGTGGACTGTGGCTGAGACAGTGGACTGTGGTTGAGATAGGTGGACTGTGGCTGAGACAGTGGACTGTGGCTGAGATAGGTGGACTGTGGCTGAGACAGTGGACTGTGGCTGAGATAGGTGAACTGAGGCTGAGACAGTGGACTGAGGCTGAGATAGGTGAAACTGTGGTTGAGATAGGTGAACTGAGGCTGAGACAGTGGACTGTGGCTGAGATAGGTGGACTGTGGCTGAGACAGTGGACTGTGGCTGAGACAGTGGACTGAGACTGAGATAGGTGGACTGTGGTTGAGATAGGTGAACTGAGGCTGAGACAGTGGACTGTGGCTGAGATAGGTGGACTGTGGCTGAGATAGTGGACTGAGACTGAGATAGGTGGACTGTGGCTGAGATAGGTGAACTGAGGCTGAGACAGTGGACTGTGGTTGAGATAGGTGGACTGTGGCTGAGACAGTGGACTGAGACTGAGATAGGTGGACTGTGGTTGAGATAGGTGAACTGAGGCTGAGACAGTAGACTGTGGCTGAGATAGGTGGACTGTGGCTGAGACAGTGGACTGAGACTGAGATAGGTGGACTGTGGTTGAGATAGGTGAACTGAGGCTGAGACAGTGGACTGTGGCTGAGATAGGTGGACTGTGGCTGAGACAGTGGACTGAGACTGAGATAGGTGGACTGTGGCTGAGATAGGTGAACTGAGGCTGAGACAGTGGACTGTGGCTGAGATAGGTGGACTGTGGCTGAGACAGTTGACTGAGACTGAGATAGGTGGACTGTGGCTGAGATAGGTGAACTGAGGCTGAGACAGTGGACTGTGGTTGAGATAGGTGAACTGAGGCTGAGACAGTGGACTGTGGCTGAGATAGGTGGACTGTGGCTGAGACAGTGGACTGTGGCTGAGATAGGTGAACTGAGGCTGAGACAGTGGACTGTGGCTGAGATAGGTGGACTGTGGCTGAGACAGTGGACTGAGACTGAGATAGGTGGACTGTGGCTGAGACAGTGGACTGTGGCTGAGATAGGTGAACTGAGGCTGAGACAGTGGACTGTGGTTGAGATAGGTGAACTGAGGCTGAGACAGTGGACTGTGGCTGAGATAGGTGGACTGTGGCTGAGACAGTGGACTGTGGCTGAGACAGTGGACTGTGGCTGAGACAGTGGACTGTGGCTGAGACGGTGGACTGAGGCTGAGACAGTGGACTGTGGCTGAGATAGGTGGACTGTGGTTGAGATAGGTGAACTGAGGCTGAGACAGTGGACTGTGGTTGAGATAGGTGGACTGTGGTTGAGATAGGTGAACTGAGGCTGAGACAGTGGACTGTGGTTGAGATAGGTGAACTGAGGCTGAGACAGTGGACTGTGGCTGAGATAGGTGGACTGTGGCTGAGACAGTGGACTGTGGCTGAGACAGTGGACTGTGGCTGAGACAGTGGACTGTGGCTGAGACGGTGGACTGAGGCTGAGACAGTGGACTGAGGCTGAGATAGGTGGACTGTGGCTGAGACAGTGGACTGAGGGTGAGATAGGTGGACTGTGGCTGAGATAGGTGGACTGTGGCTGAGACAGTGGACTGAGGCTGAGACAGTGGACTGTGGCTGAGATAGGTGGACTGAGGCTGAGACAGTGGACTGAGACTGAGACAGTGGACTGAGGCTGAGACAGTGGACTGTGGCTGAGATAGGTGGACTGTGGCTGAGACAGTGGACTGTGGCTGAGACAGTGGACTGTGGCTGAGATAGGTGGACTGATGCTGAGACGGTGGACTGTCGCTGAGATAGGTGGACTGTGGCTGAGACAGTGGACTGAGGCTGAGACAGTGGACTGTGGCTGAGACAGTGGACTGTGGCTGAGACAGTGGACTGTGGCTGAGATAGGTGGACTGAGGCTGAGACAGTGGACTGTGGCTGAGATAGGTGGACTGTGGCTGAGACAGTGGACTGAGGCTGAGACAGTGGACTGTGGCTGAGACAGTGGACTGAGGCTGAGACAGTGGACTGTGGTTGAGATAGGTGAACTGAGGCTGAGACAGTGGACTGAGGCTGAGACAGTGGACTGTGGTTGAGATAGGTGGACTGTGGCTGAGACAGTGGACTGTGGCTGAGATAGGTGGACTGTGGCTGAGACAGTGGACTGAGGCTGAGACAGTGGACTGAGGCTGAGGTAGGTGGACTGAGGCTGAGACAGTGGACTGTGGCTGAGATAGGTGGACTGTGGCTGAGACAGTGGACTGAGGCTGAGACAGTGGACTGTGGTTGAGATAGGTGGACTGTGGCTGAGACAGTGGACTGTGGCTGAGATAGGTGGACTGTGGCTGAGATAGGTGGACTGTGGCTGAGACAGTGGACTGTGGCTGAGATAGGTGGACTGTGGCTGAGATAGGTGGACTGTGGCTGAGACAGTGGACTGTGGCTGAGATAGGTGGACTGTGGCTGAGACAGTGGACTGAGGCTGAGACAGTGGACTGTGGCTGAGATAGGTGAACTGAGGCTGAGACAGTGGACTGTGGTTGAGATAGGTGGACTGTGGCTGAGACAGTGGACTGTGGCTGAGATAGGTGGACTGTGGCTGAGACAGTGGACTGTGGCTGAGATAGGTGGACTGTGGCTGAGACAGTGGACTGAGGCTTAGACAGTGGACTGTGGCTGAGACAGTGGACTGAGGCTGAGACAGTGGACTGTGGTTGAGATAGGTGGACTGAGGCTGAGACAGTGGACTGAGGCTGAGACAGTGGACTGTGGTTGAGATAGGTGAACTGAGGCTGAGACAGTGGACTGTGGCTGAGATAGGTGGACTGTGGCTGAGACAGTGGACTGTGGCTGAGACAGTGGACTGTGGCTGAGACAGTGGACTGTGGCTGAGACGGTGGACTGAGGCTGAGACAGTGGACTGAGGCTGAGATAGGTGGACTGTGGCTGAGACAGTGGACTGAGGGTGAGATAGGTGGACTGTGGCTGAGATAGGTGGACTGTGGCTGAGACAGTGGACTGAGGCTGAGACAGTGGACTGTGGCTGAGATAGGTGGACTGAGGCTGAGACAGTGGACTGAGACTGAGACAGTGGACTGAGGCTGAGACAGTGGACTGTGGCTGAGATAGGTGGACTGTGGCTGAGACAGTGGACTGTGGCTGAGACAGTGGACTGTGGCTGAGATAGGTGGACTGATGCTGAGACGGTGGACTGTCGCTGAGATAGGTGGACTGTGGCTGAGACAGTGGACTGAGGCTGAGACAGTGGACTGTGGCTGAGACAGTGGACTGTGGCTGAGACAGTGGACTGTGGCTGAGATAGGTGGACTGAGGCTGAGACAGTGGACTGTGGCTGAGATAGGTGGACTGTGGCTGAGACAGTGGACTGAGGCTGAGACAGTGGACTGTGGCTGAGACAGTGGACTGAGGCTGAGACAGTGGACTGTGGTTGAGATAGGTGAACTGAGGCTGAGACAGTGGACTGAGGCTGAGACAGTGGACTGTGGTTGAGATAGGTGGACTGTGGCTGAGACAGTGGACTGTGGCTGAGATAGGTGGACTGTGGCTGAGACAGTGGACTGAGGCTGAGACAGTGGACTGAGGCTGAGGTAGGTGGACTGAGGCTGAGACAGTGGACTGTGGCTGAGATAGGTGGACTGTGGCTGAGACAGTGGACTGAGGCTGAGACAGTGGACTGTGGTTGAGATAGGTGGACTGTGGCTGAGACAGTGGACTGTGGCTGAGATAGGTGGACTGTGGCTGAGATAGGTGGACTGTGGCTGAGACAGTGGACTGTGGCTGAGATAGGTGGACTGTGGCTGAGATAGGTGGACTGTGGCTGAGACAGTGGACTGTGGCTGAGATAGGTGGACTGTGGCTGAGACAGTGGACTGAGGCTGAGACAGTGGACTGTGGCTGAGATAGGTGAACTGAGGCTGAGACAGTGGACTGTGGTTGAGATAGGTGGACTGTGGCTGAGACAGTGGACTGTGGCTGAGATAGGTGGACTGTGGCTGAGACAGTGGACTGTGGCTGAGACAGGTGGACTGTGGCTGAGACAGTGGACTGAGGCTTAGACAGTGGACTGTGGCTGAGACAGTGGACTGAGGCTGAGACAGTGGACTGTGGTTGAGATAGGTGGACTGAGGCTGAGACAGTGGACTGAGGCTGAGACAGTGGACTGTGGCTGAGATAGGTGGACTGAGACTGAGACAGTGGACTGTGGCTGAGACAGTGGACTGAGACTGAGATAGGTGGACTGAGACTGAGACAGTGGACTGTGGCTGAGATAGGTGGACTGTGGCTGAGACAGTGGACTGAGACTGAGACAGTGGACTGTGGCTGAGACAGTGGACTGAGACTGAGATAGGTGGACTGTGGCTGAGACAGTGGACTGCGGCTGAGATAGGTGGACTGTGGCTGAGATAGTTGGACTGTGGCTGAGACAGTGGACTGTGGCTGAGATAGGTGGACTGTGGCTGAGATAGGTGGACTGTGGCTGAGACAGTGGACTGTGGCTGAGATAGGTGGACTGTGGCTGAGACAGTGGACTGAGGCTGAGACAGTGGACTGTGGCTGAGATAGGTGAACTGAGGCTGAGACAGTGGACTGTGGTTGAGATAGGTGGACTGTGGCTGAGACAGTGGACTGTGGCTGAGATAGGTGGACTGTGGCTGAGACAGTGGACTGTGGCTGAGATAGGTGAACTGTGGCTGAGACAGTGGACTGAGGCTGAGACAGTGGACTGTGGCTGAGACAGTGGACTGAGGCTGAGACAGTGGACTGTGGTTGAGATAGGTGAACTGAGGCTGAGACAGTGGACTGTGGTTGAGACAGTGGACTGTGGCTGAGATAGGTGGACTGAGGCTGAGATAGTGGACTGAGACTGAGACAGTGGACTGTGGCTGAGACAGTGGACTGAGGCTGAGACAGTGGACTGTGGCTGAGACAGTGGACTGTGGCTGAGACAGTGGACTGAGGCTGAGACAGTGGACTGTGGTTGAGATAGGTGAACTGAGGCTGAGACAGTGGACTGAGGCTGAGACAGTGGACTGTGGTTGAGATAGGTGAACTGAGGCTGAGACAGTGGACTGTGGTTGAGATAGGTGAACTGAGGCTGAGACAGTGGACTGTGGCTGAGACAGTGGACTGTGGCTGAGACAGTGGACTGTGGCTGAGACAGTGGACTGTGGCTGAGACGGTGGACTGATGGTGAGACAGTGGACTGTGGCTGAGATAGGTGGACTGAGGCTGAGACAGTGGACTGAGGCTGAAACAGTGGACTGAGGCTGAGATAGGTGGACTGAGGCTGAGACAGTGGACTGAGGCTGAGACAGTGGACTGAGGCTGAGATAGGTGGACTGTGGCTGAGACAGTGGACTGAGGGTGAGATAGGTGGACTGTGGGTGAGATAGGTGGACTGTGGCTGAGATAGGTGGACTGTGGCTGAGACAGTGGACTGTGGCTGAGACAGTGGACTGAGACTGAGATAGGTGGACTGTGGCTGAGACAGTGGACTGTGGCTGAGATAGGTGGACTGTGGCTGAGACAGTGGACTGTGGCTGAGATAGGTGGACTGAGACTGAGACAGTGGACTGTGGCTGAGACAGTGGACTGAGACTGAGATAGGTGGACTGTGGCTGAGACAGTGGACTGTGGCTGAGATAGGTGGACTGTGGCTGAGATAGGTGGACTGTGGCTGAGACAGTGGACTGTGGCTGAGATAGGTGGACTGAGACTGAGACAGTGGACTGTGGCTGAGACAGTGGACTGTGGCTGAGATAGGTGGACTGTGGCTGAGACAGTGGACTGAGGCTGAGACAGTGGACTGTGGCTGAGATAGGTGGACTGTGGCTGAGACAGTGGACTGTGGTTGAGATAGGTGGACTGAGGCTGAGACAGTGGACTGAGACTGAGACAGTGGACTGTGGCTGAGACAGTGGACTGTGGCTGAGATAGGTGGACTGAGACTGAGACAGTGGACTGTGGCTGAGACAGTGGACTGTGGCTGAGATAGGTGGACTGTGGCTGAGACAGTGGACTGAGGCTGAGACAGTGGACTGTGGCTGAGATAGGTGGACTGAGGCTGAGACAGTGGACTGAGACTGAGACAGTGGACTGAGGCTGAGACAGTGGACTGTGGCTGAGATAGGTGGACTGTGGCTGAGACAGTGGACTGTGGCTGAGACAGTGGACTGTGGCTGAGATAGGTGGACTGATGCTGAGACAGTGGACTGTCGCTGAGATAGGTGGACTGTGGCTGAGACAGTGGACTGAGGCTGAGACAGTGGACTGTGGCTGAGACAGTGGACTGTGGCTGAGACAGTGGACTGTGGCTGAGATAGGTGGACTGAGGCTGAGACAGTGGACTGTGGCTGAGATAGGTGGACTGTGTCTGAGACAGTGGACTGAGGCTGAGACAGTGGACTGTGGCTGAGACAGTGGACTGAGGCTGAGACAGTGGACTGTGGTTGAGATAGGTGAACTGAGGCTGAGACAGTGGACTGAGGCTGAGACAGTGGACTGTGGTTGAGATAGGTGGACTGTGGCTGAGACAGTGGACTGTGGCTGAGATAGGTGGACTGTGGCTGAGACAGTGGACTGAGGCTGAGACAGTGGACTGAGGCTTAGGTAGGTGGACTGAGGCTGAGACAGTGGACTGTGGCTGAGATAGGTGGACTGTGGCTGAGACAGTGGACTGAGGCTGAGACAGTGGACTGTGGTTGAGATAGGTGGACTGTGGCTGAGACAGTGGACTGTGGCTGAGATAGGTGGACTGTGGCTGAGATAGGTGGACTGTGGCTGAGACAGTGGACTGTGGCTGAGATAGGTGGACTGTGGCTGAGATAGGTGGACTGTGGCTGAGACAGTGGACTGTGGCTGAGATAGGTGGACTGTGGCTGAGACAGTGGACTGAGGCTGAGACAGTGGACTGTGGCTGAGATAGGTGAACTGAGGCTGAGACAGTGGACTGTGGTTGAGATAGGTGGACTGTGGCTGAGACAGTGGACTGTGGCTGAGATAGGTGGACTGTGGCTGAGACAGTGGACTGTGGCTGAGATAGGTGGACTGTGGCTGAGACAGTGGACTGAGGCTTAGACAGTGGACTGTGGCTGAGACAGTGGACTGAGGCTGAGACAGTGGACTGTGGTTGAGATAGGTGGACTGAGGCTGAGACAGTGGACTGAGGCTGAGACAGTGGACTGTGGCTGAGACAGTGGACTGAGGATGAGACAGTGGACTGTGGCTGAGATAGGTGGACTGAGACTGAGACAGTGGACTGTGGCTGAGACAGTGGACTGAGACTGAGATAGGTGGACTGAGACTGAGACAGTGGACTGTGGCTGAGACAGGTGGACTGTGGCTGAGACAGTGGACTGAGACTGAGATAGGTGGACTGTGGCTGAGACAGTGGACTGTGGCTGAGATAGGTGGACTGTGGCTGAGATAGGTGAACTGAGGCTGAGACAGTGGACTGTGGTTGAGATAGGTGGACTGTGGCTGAGACAGTGGACTGTGGCTGAGATAGGTGGACTGTGGCTGAGACAGTGGACTGTGGCTGAGATAGGTGGGCTGTGGCTGAGACAGTGGACTGAGGCTGAGACAGTGGACTGTGGCTGAGACAGTGGACTGAGGCTGAGACAGTGGACTGTGGTTGAGATAGGTGAACTAAGGCTGAGACAGTGGACTGTGGTTGAGACAGTGGACTGTGGCTGAGATAGGTGGACTGAGGCTGAGATAGTGGACTGAGACTGAGACAGTGGACTGTGGCTGAGACAGTGGACTGAGGCTGAGACAGTGGACTGTGGCTGAGACAGTGGATTGTGGCTGAGACAGTGGACTGAGGCTGAGACAGTGGACTGTGGTTGAGATAGGTGAACTGAGGCTGAGACAGTGGACTGAGGCTGAGACAGTGGACTGTGGTTGAGATAGGTGAACTGAGGCTGAGACAGTGGACTGTGGTTGAGATAGGTGAACTGAGGCTGAGACAGTGGACTGTGGCTGAGACAGTGGACTGTGGTTGAGACAGTGGACTGTGGCTGAGACAGTGGACTGTGGCTGAGACGGTGGACTGATGGTGAGACAGTGGACTGTGGCTGAGATAGGTGGACTGAGGCTGAGACAGTGGACTGAGGCTGAAACAGTGGACTGAGGCTGAGATAGGTGGACTGAGGCTGAGACAGTGGACTGAGGCTGAGACAGTGGACTGAGGCTGAGATAGGTGGACTGTGGCTGAGACAGTGGACTGAGGGTGAGATAGGTGGACTGTGGCTGAGATAGGTGGACTGTGGCTGAGATAGGTGGACTGTGGCTGAGACAGTGGACTGTGGCTGAGACAGTGGACTGAGACTGAGATAGGTGGACTGTGGCTGAGACAGTGGACTGTGGCTGAGATAGGTGGGCTGTGGCTGAGACAGTGGACTGTGGCTGAGATAGGTGGACTGAGACTGAGACAGTGGACTGTGGCTGAGACAGTGGACTGAGACTGAGATAGGTGGACTGTGGCTGAGACAGTGGACTGTGGCTGAGATAGGCGGACTGTGGCTGAGATAGGTGGACTGTGGCTGAGACAGTGGACTGTGGCTGAGATAGGTGGACTGAGACTGAGACAGTGGACTGTGGCTGAGACAGTGGACTGTGGCTGAGATAGGTGGACTGTGGCTGAGACAGTGGACTGAGGCTGAGACAGTGGACTGTGGCTGAGATAGGTGGACTGTGGCTGAGACAGTGGACTGTGGTTGAGATAGGTGGACTGAGGCTGGGACAGTGGACTGAGGCTGAGACAGTGGACTGTGGCTGAGACAGTGGACTGAGGCTGAGACAGTGGACTGTGGCTGAGATAGGTGAACTGAGGCTGAGACAGTGGACTGTGGTTGAGATAGGTGGACTGAGGCTGAGACAGTGGACTGAGGCTGAGACAGTGGACTGTGGCTGAGAC
This sequence comes from Eledone cirrhosa, assembly GCA_964016885.1. NCBI lineage: Eukaryota > Metazoa > Mollusca > Cephalopoda > Octopoda > Eledonidae > Eledone > Eledone cirrhosa. Next base: position 210,628,355 of record OZ024741.1, on the reverse strand, counting down.
AGTGGACTGAGGCTGAGACAGTGGACTGTGGCTGAGATAGGTGGACTGAGACTGAGACAGTGGACTGTGGCTGAGACAGTGGACTGAGACTGAGATAGGTGGACTGAGACTGAGACAGTGGACTGTGGCTGAGATAGGTGAACTGTGGCTGAGACAGTGGACTGAGACTGAGATAGGTGGACTGAGACTGAGACAGTGGACTGTGGCTGTGACAGTGGACTGAGACTGAGATAGGTGGACTGAGACTGAGACAGTGGACTGTGGCTGAGACAGTGGACTGAGACTGAGATAGGTGGACTGTGGCTGAGACAGTGGACTGTGGCTGAGATAGGTGGACTGTGGCTGAGGTAGGTGGACTGTGGCTGAGACAGTGGACTGTGGCTGAGATAGGTGGACTGTGGCTGAGATAGGTGGACTGTGGCTGAGACGGTGGACTGTGGCTGAGATAGGTGGACTGTGGCTGAGACAGTGGACTGAGGCTGAGACAGTGGACTGTGGCTGAGATAGGTGAACTGAGGCTGAGACAGTGGACTGTGGTTGAGATAGGTGGACTGTGGCTGAGACAGTGGACTGTGGCTGAGATAGGTGGACTGTGGCTGAGACAGTGGACTGTGGCTGAGATAGGTGGACTGTGGCTGAGACAGTGGACTGAGGCTGAGACAGTGGACTGTGGCTGAGACAGTGGACTGAGGCTGAGACAGTGGACTGAGGCTGAGACAGTGGACTGTGGTTGAGATAGGTGAACTGAGGCTGAGACAGTGGACTGAGGCTGAGACAGTGGACTGTGGTTGAGATAGGTGAACTGAGGCTGAGACAGTGGACTGTGGTTGAGATAGGTGAACTGAGGCTGAGACAGTGGACTGTGGCTGAGACAGTGGACTGTGGCTGAGACAGTGGAATGTGGCTGAGACAGTGGACTGTGGCTGAGACGGTGGACTGAGGGTGAGACAGTGGACTGTGGCTGAGATAGGTGGACTGAGGCTGAGACAGTGGACTGAGGCTGAGACAGTGGACTGAGGCTGAGATAGGTGGACTGAGGCTGAGACAGTGGACTGAGGCTGAGACAGTGGACTGAGGCTGAGATAGGTGGACTGTGGCTGAGACAGTGGACTGAGGGTGAGATAGGTGGACTGTGGCTGAGATAGGCGGACTGTGGCTGAGACAGTGGACTGAGGCTGAGACAGTGGACTGTGGCTGAGATAGGTGGACTGAGGCTGAGACAGTGGACTGTGGCTGAGATAGGTGGACTGTGGCTGAGACAGTGGACTGTGGCTGAGATAGGTGGACTGTGGCTGAGACAGTGGACTGAGGCTGAGACAGTGGACTGTGGCTGAGAAATTGGACTGAGGCTGAGACAGTGGACTGTGGTTGAGATAGGTGAACTGAGGCTGAGACAGTGGACTGTGGTTGAGATAGGTGAACTGAGGCTGAGACAGTGGACTGTGGCTGAGACAATGGACTGTGGCTGAGACAGTGGACTGTGGCTGAGACGGTGGACTGAGGCTGAGATAGGTGGACTGTGGCTGAGACAGTGGACTGAGGGTGAGATAGGCGGACTGTGGCTGAGACAGTGGACTGAGGCTGAGACAGTGGACTGTGGCTGAGATAGGTGGATTGAGGCTGAGACAGTGGACTGTGGCTGAGATAGGTGGACTGTGGCTGAGACAGTGGACTGTGGCTGAGATAGGTGGACTGTGGCTGAGACAGTGGACTGAGGCTGAGACAGTGGACTGTGGCTGAGACAGTGGACTGAGGCTGAGACAGTGGACTGTGGTTGAGATAGGTGAACTGAGGCTGAGACAGTGGACTGAGGCTGAGACAGTGGACTGTGGTTGAGATAGGTGGACTGTGGCTGAGACAGTGGACTGTGGCTGAGACAGTGGACTGAGACTGAGATAGGTGGACTGTGGTTGAGATAGGTGAACTGAGGCTGAGACAGTGGACTGTGGCTGAGATAGGTGGACTGTGGCTGAGACAGTGGACTGTGGCTGAGACAGTGGACTGAGACTGAGATAGGTGGACTGTGGTTGAGATAGGTGAACTGAGGCTGAGACAGTGGACTGTAGCTGAGATAGGTGGACTGTGGCTGAGACAGTGGACTGAGACTGAGATAGGTGGACTGTGGCTGAGATAGGTGAACTGAGGCTGAGACAGTGGACTGTGGTTGAGATAGGTGGACTGTGGCTGAGACAGTGGACTGAGACTGAGATAGGTGGACTGTGGTTGAGATAGGTGAACTGAGGCTGAGACAGTAGACTGTGGCTGAGATAGGTGGACTGTGGCTGAGACAGTGGACTGAGACTGAGATAGGTGGACTGTGGTTGAGATAGGTGAACTGAGGCTGAGACAGTGGACTGTGGCTGAGATAGGTGGACTGTGGCTGAGATAGGTGAACTGAGGCTGAGACAGTGGACTGTGGTTGAGATAGGTGAACTGAGGCTGAGACAGTGGACTGTGGCTGAGATAGGTGGACTGTGGCTGAGACAGTGGACTGTGACTGAGATAGGTGAACTGAGGCTGAGACAGTGGACTGTGGCTGAGATAGGTGGACTGTGGCTGAGACAGTGGACTGAGACTGAGATAGGTGGACTGTGGCTGAGACAGTGGACTGTGGCTGAGATAGGTGAACTGAGGCTGAGACAGTGGACTGTGGTTGAGATAGGTGAACTGAGGCTGAGACAGTGGACTGTGGCTGAGATAGGTGGACTGTGGCTGAGACAGTGGACTGTGGCTGAGACAGTGGACTGTGGCTGAGACAGTGGACTGTGGCTGAGACGGTGGACTGAGGCTGAGACAGTGGACTGTGGCTGAGATAGGTGGACTGTGGTTGAGATAGGTGAACTGAGGCTGAGACAGTGGACTGTGGTTGAGATAGGTGGACTGTGGTTGAGATAGGTGAACTGAGGCTGAGACAGTGGACTGTGGTTGAGATAGGTGAACTGAGGCTGAGACAGTGGACTGTGGCTGAGATAGGTGGACTGTGGCTGAGACAGTGGACTGTGGCTGAGACAGTGGACTGTGGCTGAGACAGTGGACTGTGGCTGAGACGGTGGACTGAGGCTGAGACAGTGGACTGAGGCTGAGATAGGTGGACTGTGGCTGAGACAGTGGACTGAGGGTGAGATAGGTGGACTGTGGCTGAGATAGGTGGACTGTGGCTGAGACAGTGGACTGAGGCTGAGACAGTGGACTGTGGCTGAGATAGGTGGACTGAGGCTGAGACAGTGGACTGAGACTGAGACAGTGGACTGAGGCTGAGACAGTGGACTGTGGCTGAGATAGGTGGACTGTGGCTGAGACAGTGGACTGTGGCTGAGACAGTGGACTGTGGCTGAGATAGGTGGACTGATGCTGAGACGGTGGACTGTCGCTGAGATAGGTGGACTGTGGCTGAGACAGTGGACTGAGGCTGAGACAGTGGACTGTGGCTGAGACAGTGGACTGTGGCTGAGACAGTGGACTGTGGCTGAGATAGGTGGACTGAGGCTGAGACAGTGGACTGTGGCTGAGATAGGTGGACTGTGGCTGAGACAGTGGACTGAGGCTGAGACAGCGGACTGTGGCTGAGACAGTGGACTGAGGCTGAGACAGTGGACTGTGGTTGAGATAGGTGAACTGAGGCTGAGACAGTGGACTGAGGCTGAGACAGTGGACTGTGGCTGAGACAGTGGACTGAGGCTGAGACAGTGGACTGTGGTTGAGATAGGTGGACTGAGGCTGAGACAGTGGACTGAGGCTGAGACAGTGGACTGTGGTTGAGATAGGTGAACTGAGGCTGAGACAGTGGACTGTGGCTGAGATAGGTGGACTGTGGCTGAGACAGTGGACTGTGGCTGAGACAGTGGACTGTGGCTGAGACAGTGGACTGTGGCTGAGACGGTGGACTGAGGCTGAGACAGTGGACTGAGGCTGAGATAGGTGGACTGTGGCTGAGACAGTGGACTGAGGGTGAGATAGGTGGACTGTGGCTGAGATAGGTGGACTGTGGCTGAGACAGTGGACTGAGGCTGAGACAGTGGACTGTGGCTGAGATAGGTGGACTGAGGCTGAGACAGTGGACTGAGACTGAGACAGTGGACTGAGGCTGAGACAGTGGACTGTGGCTGAGATAGGTGGACTGTGGCTGAGACAGTGGACTGTGGCTGAGACAGTGGACTGTGGCTGAGATAGGTGGACTGATGCTGAGACGGTGGACTGTCGCTGAGATAGGTGGACTGTGGCTGAGACAGTGGACTGAGGCTGAGACAGTGGACTGTGGCTGAGACAGTGGACTGTGGCTGAGACAGTGGACTGTGGCTGAGATAGGTGGACTGAGGCTGAGACAGTGGACTGTGGCTGAGATAGGTGGACTGTGGCTGAGACAGTGGACTGAGGCTGAGACAGTGGACTGTGGCTGAGACAGTGGACTGAGGCTGAGACAGTGGACTGTGGTTGAGATAGGTGAACTGAGGCTGAGACAGTGGACTGAGGCTGAGACAGTGGACTGTGGTTGAGATAGGTGGACTGTGGCTGAGACAGTGGACTGTGGCTGAGATAGGTGGACTGTGGCTGAGACAGTGGACTGAGGCTGAGACAGTGGACTGAGGCTGAGGTAGGTGGACTGAGGCTGAGACAGTGGACTGTGGCTGAGATAGGTGGACTGTGGCTGAGACAGTGGACTGAGGCTGAGACAGTGGACTGTGGTTGAGATAGGTGGACTGTGGCTGAGACAGTGGACTGTGGCTGAGATAGGTGGACTGTGGCTGAGATAGGTGGACTGTGGCTGAGACAGTGGACTGTGGCTGAGATAGGTGGACTGTGGCTGAGATAGGTGGACTGTGGCTGAGACAGTGGACTGTGGCTGAGATAGGTGGACTGTGGCTGAGACAGTGGACTGAGGCTGAGACAGTGGACTGTGGCTGAGATAGGTGAACTGAGGCTGAGACAGTGGACTGTGGTTGAGATAGGTGGACTGTGGCTGAGACAGTGGACTGTGGCTGAGATAGGTGGACTGTGGCTGAGACAGTGGACTGTGGCTGAGATAGGTGGACTGTGGCTGAGACAGTGGACTGAGGCTTAGACAGTGGACTGTGGCTGAGACAGTGGACTGAGGCTGAGACAGTGGACTGTGGTTGAGATAGGTGGACTGAGGCTGAGACAGTGGACTGAGGCTGAGACAGTGGACTGTGGCTGAGATAGGTGGACTGAGACTGAGACAGTGGACTGTGGCTGAGACAGTGGACTGAGACTGAGATAGGTGGACTGAGACTGAGACAGTGGACTGTGGCTGAGATAGGTGGACTGTGGCTGAGACAGTGGACTGAGACTGAGACAGTGGACTGTGGCTGAGACAGTGGACTGAGACTGAGATAGGTGGACTGTGGCTGAGACAGTGGACTGTGGCTGAGATAGGTGGACTGTGGCTGAGATAGTTGGACTGTGGCTGAGACAGTGGACTGTGGCTGAGATAGGTGGACTGTGGCTGAGATAGGTGGACTGTGGCTGAGACAGTGGACTGTGGTTGAGATAGGTGGACTGAGGCTGAGACAGTGGACTGAGGCTGAGACAGTGGACTGTGGTTGAGATAGGTGAACTGAGGCTGAGACAGTGGACTGTGGCTGAGATAGGTGGACTGTGGCTGAGACAGTGGACTGTGGCTGAGACAGTGGACTGTGGCTGAGACAGTGGACTGTGGCTGAGACAGTGGACTGTGGCTGAGACAGTGGACTGTGGCTGAGACGGTGGACTGAGGCTGAGACAGTGGACTGAGGCTGAGATAGGTGGACTGTGGCTGAGACAGTGGACTGTGGCTGAGATAGGTGGACTGAGGCTGAGACAGTGGACTAAGACTGAGACAGTGGACTGAGGCTGAGACAGTGGACTGTGGCTGAGATAGGTGGACTGTGGCTGAGACAGTGGACTGTGGCTGAGACAGTGGACTGTGGCTGAGATAGGTGGACTGATGCTGAGACGGTGGACTGTCGCTGAGATAGGTGGACTGTGGCTGAGACAGTGGACTGAGGCTGAGACAGTGGACTGTGGCTGAGACAGTGGACTGTGGCTGAGACAGTGGACTGTGGCTGAGATAGGTGGACTGAGGCTGAGACAGTGGACTGTGGCTGAGATAGGTGGACTGTGGCTGAGACAGTGGACTGAGGCTGAGACAGTGGACTGTGGCTGAGACAGTGGACTGAGGCTGAGACAGTGGACTGTGGTTGAGATAGGTGAACTGAGGCTGAGACAGTGGACTGAGGCTGAGACAGTGGACTGTGGTTGAGATAGGTGGACTGTGGCTGAGACAGTGGACTGTGGCTGAGATAGGTGGACTGTGGCTGAGACAGTGGACTGAGGCTGAGACAGTGGACTGAGGCTGAGGTAGGTGGACTGAGGCTGAGACAGTGGACTGTGGCTGAGATAGGTGGACTGTGGCTGAGACAGTGGACTGAGGCTGAGACAGTGGACTGTGGTTGAGATAGGTGGACTGTGGCTGAGACAGTGGACTGTGGCTGAGATAGGTGGACTGTGGCTGAGATAGGTGGACTGTGGCTGAGACAGTGGACTGTGGCTGAGATAGGTGGACTGTGGCTGAGATAGGTGGACTGTGGCTGAGACAGTGGACTGTGGCTGAGATAGGTGGACTGTGGCTGAGACAGTGGACTGAGGCTGAGACAGTGGACTGTGGCTGAGATAGGTGAACTGAGGCTGAGACAGTGGACTGTGGTTGAGATAGGTGGACTGTGGCTGAGACAGTGGACTGTGGCTGAGATAGGTGGACTGTGGCTGAGACAGTGGACTGTGGCTGAGATAGGTGGACTGTGGCTGAGACAGTGGACTGAGGCTTAGACAGTGGACTGTGGCTGAGACAGTGGACTGAGGCTGAGACAGTGGACTGTGGTTGAGATAGGTGGACTGAGGCTGAGACAGTGGACTGAGGCTGAGACAGTGGACTGTGGCTGAGATAGGTGGACTGAGACTGAGACAGTGGACTGTGGCTGAGACAGTGGACTGAGACTGAGATAGGTGGACTGAGACTGAGACAGTGGACTGTGGCTGAGATAGGTGGACTGTGGCTGAGACAGTGGACTGAGACTGAGACAGTGGACTGTGGCTGAGACAGTGGACTGAGACTGAGATAGGTGGACTGTGGCTGAGACAGTGGACTGTGGCTGAGATAGGTGGACTGTGGCTGAGATAGTTGGACTGTGGCTGAGACAGTGGACTGTGGCTGAGATAGGTGGACTGTGGCTGAGATAGGTGGACTGTGGCTGAGACAGTGGACTGTGGCTGAGATAGGTGGACTGTGGCTGAGACAGTGGACTGAGGCTGAGACAGTGGACTGTGGCTGAGATAGGTGAACTGAGGCTGAGACAGTGGACTGTGGTTGAGATAGGTGGACTGTGGCTGAGACAGTGGACTGTGGCTGAGATAGGTGGACTGTGGCTGAGACAGTGGACTGTGGCTGAGATAGGTGAACTGTGGCTGAGACAGTGGACTGAGGCTGAGACAGTGGACTGTGGCTGAGACAGTGGACTGAGGCTGAGACAGTGGACTGTGGTTGAGATAGGTGAAATGAGGCTGAGACAGTGGACTGTGGTTGAGACAGTGGACTGTGGCTGAGATAGGTGGACTGAGGCTGAGATAGTGGACTGAGACTGAGACAGTGGACTGTGGCTGAGACAGTGGACTGAGGCTGAGACAGTGGACTGTGGCTGAGACAGTGGACTGTGGCTGAGACAGTGGACTGAGGCTGAGACAGTGGACTGTGGTTGAGATAGGTGAACTGAGGCTGAGACAGTGGACTGAGGCTGAGACAGTGGACTGTGGTTGAGATAGGTGAACTGAGGCTGAGACAGTGGACTGTGGTTGAGATAGGTGAACTGAGGCTGAGACAGTGGACTGTGGCTGAGACAGTGGACTGTGGCTGAGACAGTGGACTGTGGCTGAGACAGTGGACTGTGGCTGAGACGGTGGACTGATGGTGAGACAGTGGACTGTGGCTGAGATAGGTGGACTGAGGCTGAGACAGTGGACTGAGGCTGAAACAGTGGACTGAGGCTGAGATAGGTGGACTGAGGCTGAGACAGTGGACTGAGGCTGAGACAGTGGACTGAGGCTGAGATAGGTGGACTGTGGCTGAGACAGTGGACTGAGGGTGAGATAGGTGGACTGTGGCTGAGATAGGTGGACTGTGGCTGAGATAGGTGGACTGTGGCTGAGACAGTGGACTGTGGCTGAGACAGTGGACTGAGACTGAGATAGGTGGACTGTGGCTGAGACAGTGGACTGTGGCTGAGATAGGTGGACTGTGGCTGAGACAGTGGACTGTGGCTGAGATAGGTGGACTGAGACTGAGACAGTGGACTGTGGCTGAGACAGTGGACTGAGACTGAGATAGGTGGACTGTGGCTGAGACAGTGGACTGTGGCTGAGATAGGTGGACTGTGGCTGAGATAGGTGGACTGTGGCTGAGACAGTGGACTGTGGCTGAGATAGGTGGACTGAGACTGAGACAGTGGACTGTGGCTGAGACAGTGGACTGTGGCTGAGATAGGTGGACTGTGGCTGAGACAGTGGACTGAGGCTGAGACAGTGGACTGTGGCTGAGATAGGTGGACTGTGGCTGAGACAGTGGACTGTGGTTGAGATAGGTGGACTGAGGCTGAGACAGTGGACTGAGACTGAGACAGTGGACTGTGGCTGAGACAGTGGACTGTGGCTGAGATAGGTGGACTGAGACTGAGACAGTGGACTGTGGCTGAGACAGTGGACTGTGGCTGAGATAGGTGGACTGTGGCTGAGACAGTGGACTGAGGCTGAGACAGTGGACTGTGGCTGAGATAGGTGGACTGAGGCTGAGACAGTGGACTGAGACTGAGACAGTGGACTGAGGCTGAGACAGTGGACTGTGGCTGAGATAGGTGGACTGTGGCTGAGACAGTGGACTGTGGCTGAGACAGTGGACTGTGGCTGAGATAGGTGGACTGATGCTGAGACAGTGGACTGTCGCTGAGATAGGTGGACTGTGGCTGAGACAGTGGACTGAGGCTGAGACAGTGGACTGTGGCTGAGACAGTGGACTGTGGCTGAGACAGTGGACTGTGGCTGAGATAGGTGGACTGAGGCTGAGACAGTGGACTGTGGCTGAGATAGGTGGACTGTGTCTGAGACAGTGGACTGAGGCTGAGACAGTGGACTGTGGCTGAGACAGTGGACTGAGGCTGAGACAGTGGACTGTGGTTGAGATAGGTGAACTGAGGCTGAGACAGTGGACTGAGGCTGAGACAGTGGACTGTGGTTGAGATAGGTGGACTGTGGCTGAGACAGTGGACTGTGGCTGAGATAGGTGGACTGTGGCTGAGACAGTGGACTGAGGCTGAGACAGTGGACTGAGGCTGAGGTAGGTGGACTGAGGCTGAGACAGTGGACTGTGGCTGAGATAGGTGGACTGTGGCTGAGACAGTGGACTGAGGCTGAGACAGTGGACTGTGGTTGAGATAGGTGGACTGTGGCTGAGACAGTGGACTGTGGCTGAGATAGGTGGACTGTGGCTGAGATAGGTGGACTGTGGCTGAGACAGTGGACTGTGGCTGAGATAGGTGGACTGTGGCTGAGATAGGTGGACTGTGGCTGAGACAGTGGACTGTGGCTGAGATAGGTGGACTGTGGCTGAGACAGTGGACTGAGGCTGAGACAGTGGACTGTGGCTGAGATAGGTGAACTGAGGCTGAGACAGTGGACTGTGGTTGAGATAGGTGGACTGTGGCTGAGACAGTGGACTGTGGCTGAGATAGGTGGACTGTGGCTGAGACAGTGGACTGTGGCTGAGATAGGTGGACTGTGGCTGAGACAGTGGACTGAGGCTTAGACAGTGGACTGTGGCTGAGACAGTGGACTGAGGCTGAGACAGTGGACTGTGGTTGAGATAGGTGGACTGAGGCTGAGACAGTGGACTGAGGCTGAGACAGTGGACTGTGGCTGAGACAGTGGACTGAGGATGAGACAGTGGACTGTGGCTGAGATAGGTGGACTGAGACTGAGACAGTGGACTGTGGCTGAGACAGTGGACTGAGACTGAGATAGGTGGACTGAGACTGAGACAGTGGACTGTGGCTGAGACAGGTGGACTGTGGCTGAGACAGTGGACTGAGACTGAGATAGGTGGACTGTGGCTGAGACAGTGGACTGTGGCTGAGATAGGTGGACTGTGGCTGAGATAGGTGAACTGAGGCTGAGACAGTGGACTGTGGTTGAGATAGGTGGACTGTGGCTGAGACAGTGGACTGTGGCTGAGATAGGTGGACTGTGGCTGAGACAGTGGACTGTGGCTGAGATAGGTGGACTGTGGCTGAGACAGTGGACTGAGGCTGAGACAGTGGACTGTGGCTGAGACAGTGGACTGAGGCTGAGACAGTGGACTGTGGTTGAGATAGGTGAACTAAGGCTGAGACAGTGGACTGTGGTTGAGACAGTGGACTGTGGCTGAGATAGGTGGACTGAGGCTGAGATAGTGGACTGAGACTGAGACAGTGGACTGTGGCTGAGACAGTGGACTGAGGCTGAGACAGTGGACTGTGGCTGAGACAGTGGATTGTGGCTGAGACAGTGGACTGAGGCTGAGACAGTGGACTGTGGTTGAGATAGGTGAACTGAGGCTGAGACAGTGGACTGAGGCTGAGACAGTGGACTGTGGTTGAGATAGGTGAACTGAGGCTGAGACAGTGGACTGTGGTTGAGATAGGTGAACTGAGGCTGAGACAGTGGACTGTGGCTGAGACAGTGGACTGTGGTTGAGACAGTGGACTGTGGCTGAGACAGTGGACTGTGGCTGAGACGGTGGACTGATGGTGAGACAGTGGACTGTGGCTGAGATAGGTGGACTGAGGCTGAGACAGTGGACTGAGGCTGAAACAGTGGACTGAGGCTGAGATAGGTGGACTGAGGCTGAGACAGTGGACTGAGGCTGAGACAGTGGACTGAGGCTGAGATAGGTGGACTGTGGCTGAGACAGTGGACTGAGGGTGAGATAGGTGGACTGTGGCTGAGATAGGTGGACTGTGGCTGAGATAGGTGGACTGTGGCTGAGACAGTGGACTGTGGCTGAGACAGTGGACTGAGACTGAGATAGGTGGACTGTGGCTGAGACAGTGGACTGTGGCTGAGATAGGTGGGCTGTGGCTGAGACAGTGGACTGTGGCTGAGATAGGTGGACTGAGACTGAGACAGTGGACTGTGGCTGAGACAGTGGACTGAGACTGAGATAGGTGGACTGTGGCTGAGACAGTGGACTGTGGCTGAGATAGGCGGACTGTGGCTGAGATAGGTGGACTGTGGCTGAGACAGTGGACTGTGGCTGAGATAGGTGGACTGAGACTGAGACAGTGGACTGTGGCTGAGACAGTGGACTGTGGCTGAGATAGGTGGACTGTGGCTGAGACAGTGGACTGAGGCTGAGACAGTGGACTGTGGCTGAGATAGGTGGACTGTGGCTGAGACAGTGGACTGTGGTTGAGATAGGTGGACTGAGGCTGGGACAGTGGACTGAGGCTGAGACAGTGGACTGTGGCTGAGACAGTGGACTGAGGCTGAGACAGTGGACTGTGGCTGAGATAGGTGAACTGAGGCTGAGACAGTGGACTGTGGTTGAGATAGGTGGACTGAGGCTGAGACAGTGGACTGAGGCTGAGACAGTGGACTGTGGCTGAGACAGTGGACTGAGGCTGAGACAGTGGACTGTGGCTGAGATAGGTGGACTGAGACTGAGACAGTGGACTGTGGCTGAGACAGTGGACTGAGACTGAGATAGGTGGACTGAGACTGAGACAGTGGACTGTGGCTGAGATAGGTGAACTGTGGCTGAGACAGTGGACTGAGACTGAGATAGGTGGACTGAGACTGAGACAGTGGACTGTGGCTGTGACAGTGGACTGAGACTGAGATAGGTGGACTGAGACTGAGACAGTGGACTGTGGCTGAGACAGTGGACTGAGACTGAGATAGGTGGACTGTGGCTGAGACAGTGGACTGTGGCTGAGATAGGTGGACTGTGGCTGAGGTAGGTGGACTGTGGCTGAGACAGTGGACTGTGGCTGAGATAGGTGGACTGTGGCTGAGATAGGTGGACTGTGGCTGAGACGGTGGACTGTGGCTGAGATAGGTGGACTGTGGCTGAGACAGTGGACTGAGGCTGAGACAGTGGACTGTGGCTGAGATAGGTGAACTGAGGCTGAGACAGTGGACTGTGGTTGAGATAGGTGGACTGTGGCTGAGACAGTGGACTGTGGCTGAGATAGGTGGACTGTGGCTGAGACAGTGGACTGTGGCTGAGATAGGTGGACTGTGGCTGAGACAGTGGACTGAGGCTGAGACAGTGGACTGTGGCTGAGACAGTGGACTGAGGCTGAGACAGTGGACTGAGGCTGAGACAGTGGACTGTGGTTGAGATAGGTGAACTGAGGCTGAGACAGTGGACTGAGGCTGAGACAGTGGACTGTGGTTGAGATAGGTGAACTGAGGCTGAGACAGTGGACTGTGGTTGAGATAGGTGAACTGAGGCTGAGACAGTGGACTGTGGCTGAGACAGTGGACTGTGGCTGAGACAGTGGAATGTGGCTGAGACAGTGGACTGTGGCTGAGACGGTGGACTGAGGGTGAGACAGTGGACTGTGGCTGAGATAGGTGGACTGAGGCTGAGACAGTGGACTGAGGCTGAGACAGTGGACTGAGGCTGAGATAGGTGGACTGAGGCTGAGACAGTGGACTGAGGCTGAGACAGTGGACTGAGGCTGAGATAGGTGGACTGTGGCTGAGACAGTGGACTGAGGGTGAGATAGGTGGACTGTGGCTGAGATAGGCGGACTGTGGCTGAGACAGTGGACTGAGGCTGAGACAGTGGACTGTGGCTGAGATAGGTGGACTGAGGCTGAGACAGTGGACTGTGGCTGAGATAGGTGGACTGTGGCTGAGACAGTGGACTGTGGCTGAGATAGGTGGACTGTGGCTGAGACAGTGGACTGAGGCTGAGACAGTGGACTGTGGCTGAGAAATTGGACTGAGGCTGAGACAGTGGACTGTGGTTGAGATAGGTGAACTGAGGCTGAGACAGTGGACTGTGGTTGAGATAGGTGAACTGAGGCTGAGACAGTGGACTGTGGCTGAGACAATGGACTGTGGCTGAGACAGTGGACTGTGGCTGAGACGGTGGACTGAGGCTGAGATAGGTGGACTGTGGCTGAGACAGTGGACTGAGGGTGAGATAGGCGGACTGTGGCTGAGACAGTGGACTGAGGCTGAGACAGTGTACTGTGGCTGAGATAGGTGGATTGAGGCTGAGACAGTGGACTGTGGCTGAGATAGGTGGACTGTGGCTGAGACAGTGGACTGTGGCTGAGATAGGTGGACTGTGGCTGAGACAGTGGACTGAGGCTGAGACAGTGGACTGTGGCTGAGACAGTGGACTGAGGCTGAGACAGTGGACTGTGGTTGAGATAGGTGAACTGAGGCTGAGACAGTGGACTGAGGCTGAGACAGTGGACTGTGGTTGAGATAGGTGGACTGTGGCTGAGACAGTGGACTGTGGCTGAGACAGTGGACTGAGACTGAGATAGGTGGACTGTGGTTGAGATAGGTGAACTGAGGCTGAGACAGTGGACTGTGGCTGAGATAGGTGGACTGTGGCTGAGACAGTGGACTGTGGCTGAGACAGTGGACTGAGACTGAGATAGGTGGACTGTGGTTGAGATAGGTGAACTGAGGCTGAGACAGTGGACTGTAGCTGAGATAGGTGGACTGTGGCTGAGACAGTGGACTGAGACTGAGATAGGTGGACTGTGGCTGAGATAGGTGAACTGAGGCTGAGACAGTGGACTGTGGTTGAGATAGGTGGACTGTGGCTGAGACAGTGGACTGAGACTGAGATAGGTGGACTGTGGTTGAGATAGGTGAACTGAGGCTGAGACAGTAGACTGTGGCTGAGATAGGTGGACTGTGGCTGAGACAGTGGACTGAGACTGAGATAGGTGGACTGTGGTTGAGATAGGTGAACTGAGGCTGAGACAGTGGACTGTGGCTGAGATAGGTGGACTGTGGCTGAGATAGGTGAACTGAGGCTGAGACAGTGGACTGTGGTTGAGATAGGTGAACTGAGGCTGAGACAGTGGACTGTGGCTGAGATAGGTGGACTGTGGCTGAGACAGTGGACTGTGGCTGAGATAGGTGAACTGAGGCTGAGACAGTGGACTGTGGCTGAGATAGGTGGACTGTGGCTGAGACAGTGGACTGAGACTGAGATAGGTGGACTGTGGCTGAGACAGTGGACTGTGGCTGAGATAGGTGAACTGAGGCTGAGACAGTGGACTGTGGTTGAGATAGGTGAACTGAGGCTGAGACAGTGGACTGTGGCTGAGATAGGTGGACTGTGGCTGAGACAGTGGACTGTGGCTGAGACAGTGGACTGTGGCTGAGACAGTGGACTGTGGCTGAGACGGTGGACTGAGGCTGAGACAGTGGACTGTGGCTGAGATAGGTGGACTGTGGTTGAGATAGGTGAACTGAGGCTGAGACAGTGGACTGTGGTTGAGATAGGTGGACTGTGGTTGAGATAGGTGAACTGAGGCTGAGACAGTGGACTGTGGTTGAGATAGGTGAACTGAGGCTGAGACAGTGGACTGTGGCTGAGATAGGTGGACTGTGGCTGAGACAGTGGACTGTGGCTGAGACAGTGGACTGTGGCTGAGACAGTGGACTGTGGCTGAGACGGTGGACTGAGGCTGAGACAGTGGACTGAGGCTGAGATAGGTGGACTGTGGCTGAGACAGTGGACTGAGGGTGAGATAGGTGGACTGTGGCTGAGATAGGTGGACTGTGGCTGAGACAGTGGACTGAGGCTGAGACAGTGGACTGTGGCTGAGATAGGTGGACTGAGGCTGAGACAGTGGACTGAGACTGAGACAGTGGACTGAGGCTGAGACAGTGGACTGTGGCTGAGATAGGTGGACTGTGGCTGAGACAGTGGACTGTGGCTGAGACAGTGGACTGTGGCTGAGATAGGTGGACTGATGCTGAGACGGTGGACTGTCGCTGAGATAGGTGGACTGTGGCTGAGACAGTGGACTGAGGCTGAGACAGTGGACTGTGGCTGAGACAGTGGACTGTGGCTGAGACAGTGGACTGTGGCTGAGATAGGTGGACTGAGGCTGAGACAGTGGACTGTGGCTGAGATAGGTGGACTGTGGCTGAGACAGTGGACTGAGGCTGAGACAGCGGACTGTGGCTGAGACAGTGGACTGAGGCTGAGACAGTGGACTGTGGTTGAGATAGGTGAACTGAGGCTGAGACAGTGGACTGAGGCTGAGACAGTGGACTGTGGTTGAGATAGGTGGACTGTGGCTGAGACAGTGGACTGTGGCTGAGATAGGTGGACTGTGGCTGAGACAGTGGACTGAGGCTGAGACAGTGGACTGAGGCTGAGGTAGGTGGACTGAGGCTGAGACAGTGGACTGTGGCTGAGATAGGTGGACTGTGGCTGAGACAGTGGACTGAGGCTGAGACAGTGGACTGTGGTTGAGATAGGTGGACTGTGGCTGAGACAGTGGACTGTGGCTGAGATAGGTGGACTGTGGCTGAGATAGGTGGACTGTGGCTGAGACAGTGGACTGTGGATGAGATAGGTGGACTGTGGCTGAGATAGGTGGACTGTGGCTGAGACAGTGGACTGTGGCTGAGATAGGTGGACTGTGGCTGAGACAGTGGACTGAGGCTGAGACAGTGGACTGTGGCTGAGATAGGTGAACTGAGGCTGAGACAGTGGACTGTGGTTGAGATAGGTGGACTGTGGCTGAGACAGTGGACTGTGGCTGAGATAGGTGGACTGTGGCTGAGACAGTGGACTGTGGCTGAGATAGGTGGACTGTGGCTGAGACAGTGGACTGAGGCTTAGACAGTGGACTGTGGCTGAGACAGTGGACTGAGGCTGAGACAGTGGACTGTGGTTGAGATAGGTGGACTGAGGCT
The DNA here is from genome assembly GCA_964016885.1 of Eledone cirrhosa. Classification (NCBI taxonomy): domain Eukaryota; kingdom Metazoa; phylum Mollusca; class Cephalopoda; order Octopoda; family Eledonidae; genus Eledone; species Eledone cirrhosa. The sequence goes on along the minus strand of OZ024741.1, from coordinate 210,612,368 downwards.
GAGACAGTGGACTGAGGCTGAGACAGTGGACTGTGGCTGAGACAGTGGACTGAGGCTGAGACAGTGGACTGTGGCTGAGATAGGTGGACTGAGACTGAGACAGTGGACTGTGGCTGAGACAGTGGACTGAGACTGAGATAGGTGGACTGAGACTGAGACAGTGGACTGTGGCTGAGATAGGTGGACTGTGGCTGAGACAGTGGACTGAGACTGAGACAGTGGACTGTGGCTGAGACAGTGGACTGAGACTGAGATAGGTGGACTGTGGCTGAGACAGTGGACTGTGGCTGAGATAGGTGGACTGTGGCTGAGATAGTTGGACTGTGGCTGAGACAGTGGACTGTGGCTGAGATAGGTGGACTGTGGCTGAGATAGGTGGACTGTGGCTGAGACAGTGGACTGTGGCTGAGATAGGTGGACTGTGGCTGAGACAGTGGACTGAGGCTGAGACAGTGGACTGTGGCTGAGATAGGTGAACTGAGGCTGAGACAGTGGACTGTGGTTGAGATAGGTGGACTGTGGCTGAGACAGTGGACTGTGGCTGAGATAGGTGGACTGTGGCTGAGACAGTGGACTGTGGCTGAGATAGGTGGACTGTGGCTGAGACAGTGGACTGAGGCTGAGACAGTGGACTGTGGCTGAGACAGTGGACTGAGGCTGAGACAGTGGACTGTGGTTGAGATAGGTGAACTGAGGCTGAGACAGTGGACTGTGGTTGAGACAGTGGACTGTGGCTGAGATAGGTGGACTGAGGCTGAGATAGTGGACTGAGACTGAGACAGTGGACTGTGGCTGAGACAGTGGACTGAGGCTGAGACAGTGGACTGTGGCTGAGACAGTGGACTGTGGCTGAGACAGTGGACTGAGGCTGAGACAGTGGACTGTGGTTGAGATAGGTGAACTGAGGCTGAGACAGTGGACTGAGGCTGAGACAGTGGACTGTGGTTGAGATAGGTGAACTGAGGCTGAGACAGTGGACTGTGGTTGAGATAGGTGAACTGAGGCTGAGACAGTGGACTGTGGCTGAGACAGTGGACTGTGGCTGAGACAGTGGACTGTGGCTGAGACAGTGGACTGTGGCTGAGACGGTGGACTGATGGTGAGACAGTGGACTGTGGCTGAGATAGGTGGACTGAGGCTGAGACAGTGGACTGAGGCTGAAACAGTGGACTGAGGCTGAGATAGGTGGACTGAGGCTGAGACAGTGGACTGAGGCTGAGACAGTGGACTGAGGCTGAGATAGGTGGACTGTGGCTGAGACAGTGGACTGAGGGTGAGATAGGTGGACTGTGGCTGAGATAGGTGGACTGTGGCTGAGATAGGTGGACTGTGGCTGAGACAGTGGACTGTGGCTGAGACAGTGGACTGAGACTGAGATAGGTGGACTGTGGCTGAGACAGTGGACTGTGGCTGAGATAGGTGGACTGTGGCTGAGACAGTGGACTGTGGCTGAGATAGGTGGACTGAGACTGAGACAGTGGACTGTGGCTGAGACAGTGGACTGAGACTGAGATAGGTGGACTGTGGCTGAGACAGTGGACTGTGGCTGAGATAGGTGGACTGTGGCTGAGATAGGTGGACTGTGGCTGAGACAGTGGACTGTGGCTGAGATAGGTGGACTGAGACTGAGACAGTGGACTGTGGCTGAGACAGTGGACTGTGGCTGAGATAGGTGGACTGTGGCTGAGACAGTGGACTGAGGCTGAGACAGTGGACTGTGGCTGAGATAGGTGGACTGTGGCTGAGACAGTGGACTGTGGTTGAGATAGGTGGACTGAGGCTGAGACAGTGGACTGAGGCTGAGACAGTGGACTGTGGCTGAGACAGTGGACTGTGGCTGAGATAGGTGGACTGAGACTGAGACAGTGGACTGTGGCTGAGACAGTGGACTGTGGCTGAGATAGGTGGACTGTGGCTGAGACAGTGGACTGAGGCTGAGACAGTGGACTGTGGCTGAGATAGGTGGACTGAGGCTGAGACAGTGGACTGAGACTGAGACAGTGGACTGAGGCTGAGACAGTGGACTGTGGCTGAGATAGGTGGACTGTGGCTGAGACAGTGGACTGTGGCTGAGACAGTGGACTGTGGCTGAGATAGGTGGACTGATGCTGAGACAGTGGACTGTCGCTGAGATAGGTGGACTGTGGCTGAGACAGTGGACTGAGGCTGAGACAGTGGACTGTGGCTGAGACAGTGGACTGTGGCTGAGACAGTGGACTGTGGCTGAGATAGGTGGACTGAGGCTGAGACAGTGGACTGTGGCTGAGATAGGTGGACTGTGTCTGAGACAGTGGACTGAGGCTGAGACAGTGGACTGTGGCTGAGACAGTGGACTGAGGCTGAGACAGTGGACTGTGGTTGAGATAGGTGAACTGAGGCTGAGACAGTGGACTGAGGCTGAGACAGTGGACTGTGGTTGAGATAGGTGGACTGTGGCTGAGACAGTGGACTGTGGCTGAGATAGGTGGACTGTGGCTGAGACAGTGGACTGAGGCTGAGACAGTGGACTGAGGCTGAGGTAGGTGGACTGAGGCTGAGACAGTGGACTGTGGCTGAGATAGGTGGACTGTGGCTGAGACAGTGGACTGAGGCTGAGACAGTGGACTGTGGTTGAGATAGGTGGACTGTGGCTGAGACAGTGGACTGTGGCTGAGATAGGTGGACTGTGGCTGAGATAGGTGGACTGTGGCTGAGACAGTGGACTGTGGCTGAGATAGGTGGACTGTGGCTGAGATAGGTGGACTGTGGCTGAGATAGGTGGACTGTGGCTGAGATAGGTGGACTGTGGCTGAGACAGTGGACTGTGGTTGAGATAGGTGGACTGTGGCTGAGATAGGTGGACTGTGGCTGAGACAGTGGACTGAGGCTGAGACAGTGGACTGTGGCTGAGATAGGTGAACTGAGGCTGAGACAGTGGACTGTGGTTGAGATAGGTGGACTGTGGCTGAGACAGTGGACTGTGGCTGAGATAGGTGGACTGTGGCTGAGACAGTGGACTGTGGCTGAGATAGGTGGACTGTGGCTGAGACAGTGGACTGAGGCTTAGACAGTGGACTGTGGCTGAGACAGTGGACTGAGGCTGAGACAGTGGACTGTGGTTGAGATAGGTGGACTGAGGCTGAGACAGTGGACTGAGGCTGAGACAGTGGACTGTGGCTGAGACAGTGGACTGAGGCTGAGATAGGTGGCCTGAGACTGAGACAGTGGACTGTGGCTGAGATAGGTGGACTGTGGCTGAGACAGTGGACTGAGACTGAGACAGTGGACTGTGGCTGAGACAGTGGACTGAGACTGAGATAGGTGGACTGTGGCTGAGACAGTGGACTGTGGCTGAGATAGGTGGACTGTGGCTGAGATAGGTGGACTGTGGCTGAGACAGTGGACTGTGGCTGAGATAGGTGGACTGTGGCTGAGATAGGTGGACTGTGGCTGAGACAGTGGACTGTGGCTGAGATAGGTGGACTGTGGCTGAGACAGTGGACTGAGGCTGAGACAGTGGACTGTGGCTGAGATAGGTGAACTGAGGCTGAGACAGTGGACTGTGGTTGAGATAGGTGGACTGTGGCTGAGACAGTGGACTGTGGCTGAGATAGGTGGACTGTGGCTGAGACAGTGGACTGTGGCTGAGATAGGTGGACTGTGGCTGAGACAGTGGACTGAGGCTGAGACAGTGGACTGTGGCTGAGACAGTGGACTGAGGCTGAGACAGTGGACTGTGGTTGAGATAGGTGAACTAAGGCTGAGACAGTGGACTGTGGTTGAGACAGTGGACTGTGGCTGAGATAGGTGGACTGAGGCTGAGATAGTGGACTGAGACTGAGACAGTGGACTGTGGCTGAGACAGTGGACTGAGGCTGAGACAGTGGACTGTGGCTGAGACAGTGGATTGTGGCTGAGACAGTGGACTGAGGCTGAGACAGTGGACTGTGGTTGAGATAGGTGAACTGAGGCTGAGACAGTGGACTGAGGCTGAGACAGTGGACTGTGGTTGAGATAGGTGAACTGAGGCTGAGACAGTGGACTGTGGTTGAGATAGGTGAACTGAGGCTGAGACAGTGGACTGTGGCTGAGACAGTGGACTGTGGTTGAGACAGTGGACTGTGGCTGAGACAGTGGACTGTGGCTGAGACGGTGGACTGATGGTGAGACAGTGGACTGTGGCTGAGATAGGTGGACTGAGGCTGAGACAGTGGACTGAGGCTGAAACAGTGGACTGAGGCTGAGATAGGTGGACTGAGGCTGAGACAGTGGACTGAGGCTGAGACAGTGGACTGAGGCTGAGATAGGTGGACTGTGGCTGAGACAGTGGACTGAGGGTGAGATAGGTGGACTGTGGCTGAGATAGGTGGACTGTGGCTGAGATAGGTGGACTGTGGCTGAGACAGTGGACTGTGGCTGAGACAGTGGACTGAGACTGAGATAGGTGGACTGTGGCTGAGACAGTGGACTGTGGCTGAGATAGGTGGACTGTGGCTGAGACAGTGGACTGTGGCTGAGATAGGTGGACTGAGACTGAGACAGTGGACTGTGGCTGAGACAGTGGACTGAGACTGAGATAGGTGGACTGTGGCTGAGACAGTGGACTGTGGCTGAGATAGGCGGACTGTGGCTGAGATAGGTGGACTGTGGCTGAGACAGTGGACTGTGGCTGAGATAGGTGGACTGAGACTGAGACAGTGGACTGTGGCTGAGACAGTGGACTGTGGCTGAGATAGGTGGACTGTGGCTGAGACAGTGGACTAAGGCTGAGACAGTGGACTGTGGCTGAGATAGGTGGACTGTGGCTGAGACAGTGGACTGTGGTTGAGATAGGTGGACTGAGGCTGGGACAGTGGACTGAGGCTGAGACAGTGGACTGTGGCTGAGACAGTGGACTGAGGCTGAGACAGTGGACTGTGGCTGAGATAGGTGAACTGAGGCTGAGACAGTGGACTGTGGTTGAGATAGGTGGACTGAGGCTGAGACAGTGGACTGAGGCTGAGACAGTGGACTGTGGCTGAGACAGTGGACTGAGGCTGAGACAGTGGACTGTGGCTGAGATAGGTGGACTGAGACTGAGACAGTGGACTGTGGCTGAGACAGTGGACTGAGACTGAGATAGGTGGACTGAGACTGAGACAGTGGACTGTGGCTGAGATAGGTGGACTGTGGCTGAGACAGTGGACTGAGACTGAGATAGGTGGACTGAGACTGAGACAGTGGACTGTGGCTGTGACAGTGGACTGAGACTGAGATAGGTGGACTGAGACTGAGACAGTGGACTGTGGCTGAGACAGTGGACTGAGACTGAGGTAGGTGGACTGTGGCTGAGACAGTGGACTGTGGCTGAGATAGGTGGACTGTGGCTGAGATAGGTGGACTGTGGCTGAGACAGTGGACTGTGGCTGAGATAGGTGGACTGTGGCTGAGATAGGTGGACTGTGGCTGAGACAGTGGACTGTGGCTGAGATAGGTGGACTGTGGCTGAGACAGTGGACTGAGGCTGAGACAGTGGACTGTGGCTGAGATAGGTGAACTGAGGCTGAGACAGTGGACTGTGGTTGAGATAGGTGGACTGTGGCTGAGACAGTGGACTGTGGCTGAGATAGGTGGACTGTGGCTGAGACAGTGGACTGTGGCTGAGATAGGTGGACTGTGGCTGAGACAGTGGACTGAGGCTGAGACAGTGGACTGTGGCTGAGACAGTGGACTGAGGCTGAGACAGTGGACTGAGGCTGAGACAGTGGACTGTGGTTGAGATAGGTGAACTGAGGCTGAGACAGTGGACTGAGGCTGAGACAGTGGACTGTGGTTGAGATAGGTGAACTGAGGCTGAGACAGTGGACTGTGGTTGAGATAGGTGAACTGAGGCTGAGACAGTGGACTGTGGCTGAGACAGTGGACTGTGGCTGAGACAGTGGAATGTGGCTGAGACAGTGGACTGTGGCTGAGACGGTGGACTGAGGGTGAGACAGTGGACTGTGGCTGAGATAGGTGGACTGTGGCTGAGATAGGTGGACTGTGGCTGAGACAGTGGACTGTGGCTGAGATAGGTGGACTGTGGCTGAGACAGTGGACTGAGGCTGAGACAGTGGACTGTGGCTGAGATAGGTGAACTGAGGCTGAGACAGTGGACTGTGGTTGAGATAGGTGGACTGTGGCTGAGACAGTGGACTGTGGCTGAGATAGGTGGACTGTGGCTGAGACAGTGGACTGTGGCTGAGATAGGTGGACTGTGGCTGAGACAGTGGACTGAGGCTGAGACAGTGGACTGTGGCTGAGACAGTGGACTGAGGCTGAGACAGTGGACTGTGGTTGAGATAGGTGAACTGAGGCTGAGACAGTGGACTGTGGTTGAGACAGTGGACTGTGGCTGAGATAGGTGGACTGAGGCTGAGATAGTGGACTGAGAGTGAGACAGTGGACTGTGGCTGAGACAGTGGACTGAGGCTGAGACAGTGGACTGTGGCTGAGACAGTGGACTGTGGCTGAGACAGTGGACTGAGGCTGAGACAGTGGACTGTGGTTGAGATAGGTGAACTGAGGCTGAGACAGTGGACTGAGGCTGAGACAGTGGACTGTGGTTGAGATAGGTGAACTGAGGCTGAGACAGTGGACTGTGGTTGAGATAGGTGAACTGAGGCTGAGACAGTGGACTGTGGCTGAGACAGTGGACTGTGGCTGAGACAGTGGACTGTGGCTGAGACAGTGGATTGTGGCTGAGACGGTGGACTGATGGTGAGACAGTGGACTGTGGCTGAGATAGGTGGACTGAGGCTGAGACAGTGGACTGAGGCTGAAACAGTGGACTGAGGCTGAGATAGGTGGACTGAGGCTGAGACAGTGGACTGAGGCTGAGACAGTGGACTGAGGCTGAGATAGGTGGACTGTGGCTGAGACAGTGGACTGAGGGTGAGATAGGTGGACTGTGGCTGAGATAGGTGGACTGTGGCTGAGATAGGTGGACTGTGGCTGAGACAGTGGACTGTGGCTGAGACAGTGGACTGAGACTGAGATAGGTGGACTGTGGCTGAGACAGTGGACTGTGGCTGAGATAGGTGGACTGTGGCTGAGACAGTGGACTGTGGCTGAGATAGGTGGACTGAGACTGAGACAGTGGACTGTGGCTGAGACAGTGGACTGAGACTGAGATAGGTGGACTGTGGCTGAGACAGTGGACTGTGGCTGAGATAGGTGGACTGTGGCTGAGATAGGTGGACTGTGGCTGAGACAGTGGACTGTGGCTGAGATAGGTGGACTGAGACTGAGACAGTGGACTGTGGCTGAGACAGTGGACTGTGGCTGAGATAGGTGGACTGTGGCTGAGACAGTGGACTGAGGCTGAGACAGTGGACTGTGGCTGAGATAGGTGGACTGTGGCTGAGACAGTGGACTGTGGTTGAGATAGGTGGACTGAGGCTGAGACAGTGGACTGAGGCTGAGACAGTGGACTGTGGCTGAGACAGTGGACTGTGGCTGAGATAGGTGGACTGAGACTGAGACAGTGGACTGTGGCTGAGACAGTGGACTGTGGCTGAGATAGGTGGACTGTGGCTGAGACAGTGGACTGAGGCTGAGACAGTGGACTGTGGCTGAGATAGGTGGACTGAGGCTGAGACAGTGGACTGAGACTGAGACAGTGGACTGAGGCTGAGACAGTGGACTGTGGCTGAGATAGGTGGACTGTGGCTGAGACAGTGGACTGTGGCTGAGACAGTGGACTGTGGCTGAGATAGGTGGACTGATGCTGAGACAGTGGACTGTCGCTGAGATAGGTGGACTGTGGCTGAGACAGTGGACTGAGGCTGAGACAGTGGACTGTGGCTGAGACAGTGGACTGTGGCTGAGACAGTGGACTGTGGCTGAGATAGGTGGACTGAGGCTGAGACATGGACTGTGGCTGAGATAGGTGGACTGTGTCTGAGACAGTGGACTGAGGCTGAGACAGTGGACTGTGGCTGAGACAGTGGACTGAGGCTGAGACAGTGGACTGTGGTTGAGATAGGTGGACTGTGGCTGAGACAGTGGACTGTGGCTGAGATAGGTGGACTGAGGCTGAGACATGGACTGTGGCTGAGATAGGTGGACTGTGTCTGAGACAGTGGACTGAGGCTGAGACAGTGGACTGTGGCTGAGACAGTGGACTGAGGCTGAGACAGTGGACTGTGGCTGAGATAGGTGGACTGTGGCTGAGACAGTGGACTGTGGCTGAGATAGGTGGACTGTGGCTGAGACAGTGGACTGAGGCTGAGACAGTGGACTGTGGCTGAGATAGGTGAACTGAGGCTGAGACAGTGGACTGTGGTTGAGATAGGTGGACTGTGGCTGAGACAGTGGACTGTGGCTGAGATAGGTGGACTGTGGCTGAGACAGTGGACTGTGGCTGAGATAGGTGGACTGTGGCTGAGACAGTGGACTGAGGCTTAGACAGTGGACTGTGGCTGAGACAGTGGACTGAGGCTGAGACAGTGGACTGTGGTTGAGATAGGTGGACTGAGGCTGAGACAGTGGACTGAGGCTGAGACAGTGGACTGTGGCTGAGACAGTGGACTGAGGCTGAGATAGGTGGACTGAGACTGAGACAGTGGACTGTGGCTGAGATAGGTGGACTGTGGCTGAGACAGTGGACTGAGACTGAGACAGTGGACTGTGGCTGAGACAGTGGACTGAGACTGAGATAGGTGGACTGTGGCTGAGACAGTGGACTGTGGCTGAGATAGGTGGACTGTGGCTGAGATAGGTGGACTGTGGCTGAGACAGTGGACTGTGGCTGAGATAGGTGGACTGTGGCTGAGATAGGTGGACTGTGGCTGAGACAGTGGACTGTGGCTGAGATAGGTGGACTGTGGCTGAGACAGTGGACTGAGGCTGAGACAGTGGACTGTGGCTGAGATAGGTGAACTGAGGCTGAGACAGTGGACTGTGGTTGAGATAGGGGACTGTGGCTGAGACAGTGGACTGTGGCTGAGATAGGTGGACTGTGGCTGAGACAGTGGACTGTGGCTGAGATAGGTGGACTGTGGCTGAGACAGTGGACTGAGGCTGAGACAGTGGACTGTGGCTGAGACAGTGGACTGAGGCTGAGACAGTGGACTGTGGTTGAGATAGGTGAACTAAGGCTGAGACAGTGGACTGTGGTTGAGACAGTGGACTGTGGCTGAGATAGGTGGACTGAGGCTGAGATAGTGGACTGAGACTGAGACAGTGGACTGTGGCTGAGACAGTGGACTGTGGCTGAGACAGTGGATTGTGGCTGAGACAGTGGACTGAGGCTGAGACAGTGGACTGTGGTTGAGATAGGTGAACTGAGGCTGAGACAGTGGACTGAGGCTGAGACAGTGGACTGTGGTTGAGATAGGTGAACTGAGGCTGAGACAGTGGACTGTGGTTGAGATAGGTGAACTGAGGCTGAGACAGTGGACTGTGGCTGAGACAGTGGACTGTGGTTGAGACAGTGGACTGTGGCTGAGACAGTGGACTGTGGCTGAGACGGTGGACTGATGGTGAGACAGTGGACTGTGGCTGAGATAGGTGGACTGAGGCTGAGACAGTGGACTGAGGCTGAAACAGTGGACTGAGGCTGAGATAGGTGGACTGAGGCTGAGACAGTGGACTGAGGCTGAGACAGTGGACTGAGGCTGAGATAGGTGGACTGTGGCTGAGACAGTGGACTGAGGGTGAGATAGGTGGACTGTGGCTGAGATAGGTGGACTGTGGCTGAGATAGGTGGACTGTGGCTGAGACAGTGGACTGTGGCTGAGACAGTGGACTGAGACTGAGATAGGTGGACTGTGGCTGAGACAGTGGACTGTGGCTGAGATAGGTGGACTGTGGCTGAGACAGTGGACTGTGGCTGAGATAGGTGGACTGAGACTGAGACAGTGGACTGTGGCTGAGACAGTGGACTGAGACTGAGATAGGTGGACTGTGGCTGAGACAGTGGACTGTGGCTGAGATAGGCGGACTGTGGCTGAGATAGGTGGACTGTGGCTGAGACAGTGGACTGTGGCTGAGATAGGTGGACTGAGACTGAGACAGTGGACTGTGGCTGAGACAGTGGACTGTGGCTGAGATAGGTGGACTGTGGCTGAGACAGTGGACTGAGGCTGAGACAGTGGACTGTGGCTGAGATAGGTGGACTGTGGCTGAGACAGTGGACTGTGGTTGAGATAGGTGGACTGAGGCTGGGACAGTGGACTGAGGCTGAGACAGTGGACTGTGGCTGAGACAGTGGACTGAGGCTGAGACAGTGGACTGTGGCTGAGATAGGTGAACTGAGGCTGAGACAGTGGACTGTGGTTGAGATAGGTGGACTGAGGCTGAGACAGTGGACTGAGGCTGAGACAGTGGACTGTGGCTGAGACAGTGGACTGAGGCTGAGACAGTGGACTGTGGCTGAGATAGGTGGACTGAGACTGAGACAGTGGACTGTGGCTGAGACAGTGGACTGAGACTGAGATAGGTGGACTGAGACTGAGACAGTGGACTGTGGCTGAGATAGGTGGACTGTGGCTGAGACAGTGGACTGAGACTGAGATAGGTGGACTGAGACTGAGACAGTGGACTGTGGCTGTGACAGTGGACTGAGACTGAGATAGGTGGACTGAGACTGAGACAGTGGACTGTGGCTGAGACAGTGGACTGAGACTGAGATAGGTGGACTGTGGCTGAGACAGTGGACTGTGGCTGAGATAGGTGGACTGTGGCTGAGATAGGTGGACTGTGGCTGAGACAGTGGACTGTGGCTGAGATAGGTGGACTGTGGCTGAGATAGGTGGACTGAGGCTGGGACAGTGGACTGAGGCTGAGACAGTGGACTGTGGCTGAGACAGTGGACTGAGGCTGAGACAGTGGACTGTGGCTGAGATAGGTGAACTGAGGCTGAGACAGTGGACTGTGGTTGAGATAGGTGGACTGAGGCTGAGACAGTGGACTGAGGCTGAGACAGTGGACTGTGGCTGAGACAGTGGACTGAGGCTGAGACAGTGGACTGTGGCTGAGATAGGTGGACTGAGACTGAGACAGTGGACTGTGGCTGAGACAGTGGACTGAGACTGAGATAGGTGGACTGAGACTGAGACAGTGGACTGTGGCTGAGATAGGTGGACTGTGGCTGAGACAGTGGACTGAGACTGAGATAGGTGGACTGAGACTGAGACAGTGGACTGTGGCTGTGACAGTGGACTGAGACTGAGATAGGTGGACTGAGACTGAGACAGTGGACTGTGGCTGAGACAGTGGACTGAGACTGAGATAGGTGGACTGTGGCTGAGACAGTGGACTGTGGCTGAGATAGGTGGACTGTGGCTGAGATAGGTGGACTGTGGCTGAGACAGTGGACTGTGGCTGAGATAGGTGGACTGTGGCTGAGATAGGTGGACTGTGGCTGAGACAGTGGACTGTGGCTGAGATAGGTGGACTGTGGCTGAGACAGTGGACTGAGGCTGAGACAGTGGACTGTGGCTGAGATAGGTGAACTGAGGCTGAGACAGTGGACTGTGGTTGAGATAGGTGGACTGTGGCTGAGACAGTGGACTGTGGCTGAGATAGGTGGACTGTGGCTGAGACAGTGGACTGTGGCTGAGATAGGTGGACTGTGGCTGAGACAGTGGACTGAGGCTGAGACAGTGGACTGTGGCTGAGACAGTGGACTGAGGCTGAGACAGTGGACTGAGGCTGAGACAGTGGACTGTGGTTGAGATAGGTGAACTGAGGCTGAGACAGTGGACTGAGGCTGAGACAGTGGACTGTGGTTGAGATAGGTGAACTGAGGCTGAGACAGTGGACTGTGGTTGAGATAGGTGAACTGAGGCTGAGACAGTGGACTGTGGCTGAGACAGTGGACTGTGGCTGAGACAGTGGAATGTGGCTGAGACAGTGGACTGTGGCTGAGACGGTGGACTGAGGGTGAGACAGTGGACTGTGGCTGAGATAGGTGGACTGAGGCTGAGACAGTGGACTGAGGCTGAGACAGTGGACTGAGGCTGAGATAGGTGGACTGAGGCTGAGACAGTGGACTGAGGCTGAGACAGTGGACTGAGGCTGAGATAGGTGGACTGTGGCTGAGACAGTGGACTGAGGGTGAGATAGGTGGACTGTGGCTGAGATAGGCGGACTGTGGCTGAGACAGTGGACTGAGGCTGAGACAGTGGACTGTGGCTGAGATAGGTGGACTGAGGCTGAGACAGTGGACTGTGGCTGAGATAGGTGGACTGTGGCTGAGACAGTGGACTGTGGCTGAGATAGGTGGACTGTGGCTGAGACAGTGGACTGAGGCTGAGACAGTGGACTGTGGCTGAGAAATTGGACTGAGGCTGAGACAGTGGACTGTGGTTGAGATAGGTGAACTGAGGCTGAGACAGTGGACTGTGGTTGAGATAGGTGAACTGAGGCTGAGACAGTGGACTGTGGCTGAGACAATGGACTGTGGCTGAGACAGTGGACTGTGGCTGAGACGGTGGACTGAGGCTGAGATAGGTGGACTGTGGCTGAGACAGTGGACTGAGGGTGAGATAGGCGGACTGTGGCTGAGACAGTGGACTGAGGCTGAGACAGTGGACTGTGGCTGAGATAGGTGGATTGAGGCTGAGACAGTGGACTGTGGCTGAGATAGGTGGACTGTGGCTGAGACAGTGGACTGTGGCTGAGATAGGTGGACTGTGGCTGAGACAGTGGACTGAGGCTGAGACAGTGGACTGTGGCTGAGACAGTGGACTGAGGCTGAGACAGTGGACTGTGGTTGAGATAGGTGAACTGAGGCTGAGACAGTGGACTGAGGCTGAGACAGTGGACTGTGGTTGAGATAGGTGGACTGTGGCTGAGACAGTGGACTGTGGCTGAGATAGGTGGACTGTGGCTGAGACAGTGGTCTGTGGCTGAGATAGGTGGACTGAGGCTGAGACAGTGGACTGTGGCTGACATAGGTGGACTGAGGCTGAGACAGTGGAATGAGGCTGAGACAGTGGACTGTGGTTGAGATAGGTGAACTGAGGCTGAGACAGTGGACTGTGGTTGAGATAGGTGGACTGTGGCTGAGATAGGTGGACTGTGGCTGAGACAGTGGACTGAGGCTGAGACAGTGGACTGTGGCTGAGATAGGTGGACTGTGGCTGAGACAGTGGACTGTGGCTGAGATAGGTGGACTGTGGCTGAGACAGTGAACTGAGGCTGAGACAGTGGACTGTGGCTGCGATAGGTGGACTGTGGCTGAGATAGGTGGACTGTGGCTGAGACAGTGGACTGAGGCTGAGACAGTGGACTGTGGCTGAGATAGGTGGACTGTGGCTGAGACAGTGGACTGAGGCTGAGACAGTGGACTGTGGCTGAGATAGGTGGACTGAGGCTGAGACATTGGACTGTGGCTGAGATAGGTGGACTGTGGCTGAGACAGTGGACTGTGGCTGAGATAGGTGGACTGTGGCTGAGACAGTGAACTGAGGCTGAGACAGTGGACTGTGGCTGAGATAGGTGGACTGTGGCTGAGATAGGTGGACTGTGGCTGAGACAGTGGACTGAGGCTGAGACAGTGGACTGTGGCTGAGATAGGTGGACTGTGGCTGAGACAGTGGACTGTGGCTGAGACAGTGGACTGTGGCTGAGATAGGTGGACTGTGGCTGAGATAGGTGGACTGAGGCTGAGACAGTGGACTGTGGCTGAGACAGTGGACTGTGGTTGAGACAGTGGACTGTGGTTGAGATAGGTGGACTGTGGCTGAGACAGTGGACTGTGGCTGAGATAGATGGACTGTGGCTGAGACAGTGGACTGTGGCTGAAACAGTGGACTGTGGCTGAGATAGGTGGACTGTGGCTGAGATAGGTGGACTGAGGCTGAGACAGTGGACTGTGGCTGAGATAGGTGGACTGTGGCTGAGACAGTGGACTGAGGCTGAGACAGTGGACTGAGGCTGAGATAGGTGGACTGTGGCTGAGATAGGTGGACTGTGGCTGAGACAGTGGACTGAGGCTGAGACAGTGGACTGTGGCTGAGACAGTGGACTGTGGCTGAGATAGGTGGACTGTGGCTGAGACAGTGGACTGAGGCTGAGACAGTGGACTGTGGCTGAGATAGGTGGACTGTGGCTGAGATAGGTGGACTGTGGCTGAGATAGGTGGACTGAGGCTGAGACAGTGGACTGTGGTTGAGATAGGTGAACTGAGGCTGAGACAGTGGACTGTGGTTGAGACAGTGGACTGTGGTTGAGATAGGTGGACTGTGGCTGAGACAGTGGACTGTGGCTGAGACAGTGGACTGTGGCTGAGACAGTGGACTGTGGCTGAGATAGGTGGACTGTGGCTGAGACAGTGGACTGAGGCTGAGACAGTGGACTGTGGCTGAGACAGTGGACTGAGGCTGAGACAGTGGACTGTGGCTGAGACAGTGGACTGAGGCTGAGACAGTGGACTGTGGTTGAGATAGGTGAACTGAGGCTGAGACAGTGGATTGTGGTTGAGACAGTGGACTGTGGTTGAGATAGGTGGACTGTGGCTGAGACAGTGGACTGTGGCTGAGATAGGTGGACTGTGGCTGAGACAGTCGACTGTGGCTGAGATAGGTGGACTGTGGCTGAGACAGTGGACTGAGGCTGAGACAGTGGACTGTGGCTGAGGTAGGTGGACTGTGGCTGAGACAGTGGACTGAGGCTGAGACAGTGGACTGTGGCTGAGATAGGTGGACTGTGGCTGAGACAGTGGACTGAGGCTGAGACAGTGGACTCTGGCTGAGATAGGTGGACTGAGGCTGAGACAGTGGACTGTGGCTGAGATAGGTGGACTGTGGCTGAGACAGTGGACTGTGGCTGAGATAGGTGGACTGTGGCTGAGACAGTGGACTGAGGCTGAGACAGTGGACTGTGGCTGAGACAGTGGACTGAGGCTGAGACAGTGGACTGAGGCTGAGATAGGTGGACTGTGGCTGAGACAGTGGACTGTGGTTGAGATAGGTGGACTGTGGCTGAGACAGTGGACTGTGGCTGAGATAGGTGGACTGTGGCTGAGACAGTGGACTGTGGCTGAGATAGGTGAACTGAGGCTGAGACAGTGGACTGAGGCTGAGATAGGTGGACTGTGGTTGAGATAGGTGAACTGAGGCTGAGACAGTGGACTGTGGCTGAGATAGGTGGACTGTGGCTGAGACAGTGGACTGTGGCTGAGACAGTGGACTGAGACTGAGATAGGTGGACTGTGGTTGAGATAGGTGAACTGAGGCTGAGACAGTGGACTGTGGCTGAGATAGGTGGACTGTGGCTGAGACAGTGGACTGTGGTTGAGATAGGTGGACTGTGGCTGAGACAGTGGACTGTGGCTGAGATAGGTGGACTGTGGCTGAGACAGTGGACTGTGGCTGAGATAGGTGAACTGAGGCTGAGACAGTGGACTGAGGCTGAGATAGGTGGACTGTGGTTGAGATAGGTGAACTGAGGCTGAGACAGTGGACTGTGGCTGAGATAGGTGGACTGTGGCTGAGACAGTGGACTGTGGCTGAGACAGTGGACTGAGACTGAGATAGGTGGACTGTGGTTGAGATAGGTGAACTGAGGCTGAGACAGTGGACTGTGGCTGAGATAGGTGGACTGTGGCTGAGACAGTGGACTGAGACTGAGATAGGTGGACTGTGGCTGAGATAGGTGAACTGAGGCTGAGACAGTGGACTGTGGTTGAGATAGGTGGACTGTGGCTGAGACAGTGGACTGAGACTGAGATAGGTGGACTGTGGTTGAGATAGGTGGACTGAGGCTGAGACAGTGGACTGTGGTTGAGATAGGTGAACTGAGGCTGAGACAGTGGACTGTGGCTGAGATAGGTGGACTGTGGCTGAGACAGTGGACTGAGACTGAGATAGGTGGACTGTGGCTGAGATAGATGAACTGAGGCTGAGACAGTGGACTGTGGTTGAGATAGGTGAACTGAGGCTGAGACAGTGGACTGTGGCTGAGATAGGTGGACTGTGGCTGAGACAATGGACTGTGGCTGAGATAGGTGAACTGAGGCTGAGACAGTGGACTGTGGCTGAGATAGGTGGACTGTGGCTGAGACAGTGGACTGAGACTGAGATAGGTGGACTGTGGCTGAGACAGTGGACTGTGGCTGAGATAGGTGGACTGTGGCTGAGATAGGTGGACTGTGGCTGAGACAGTGGACTGTGGCTGAGATAGGTGGACTGTGGCTGAGATAGGTGGACTGTGGCTGAGACAGTGGACTGTGGCTGAGATAGGTAGACTGTGGCTGAGACAGTGGACTGTGGTTGAGATAGGTGAACTGAGGCTGAGACAGTGGACTGTGGTTGAGACAGTGGACTGTGGTTGAGATAGGTGGACTGTGGCTGAGACAGTGGACTGTGGCTGAGACAGTGGACTGTGGCTGAGACAGTGGACTGTGGCTGAGATAGGTGGACTGTGGCTGAGACAGTGGACTGAGGCTGAGACAGTGGACTGTGGCTGAGACAGTGGACTGAGGCTGAGACAGTGGACTGTGGCTGAGACAGTGGACTGAGGCTGAGACAGTGGACTGTGGTTGAGATAGGTGAACTGAGGCTGAGACAGTGGACTGTGGTTGAGATAGGTGAACTGAGGCTGAGACAGTGGACTGTGGCTGAGACAATGGACTGTGGCTGAGACAGTGGACTGTGGCTGAGACGGTGGACTGAGGCTGAGATAGGTGGACTGTGGCTGAGACAGTGGACTGAGGGTGAGATAGGCGGACTGTGGCTGAGACAGTGGACTGAGGCTGAGACAGTGGACTGTGGCTGAGATAGGTGGATTGAGGCTGAGACAGTGGACTGTGGCTGAGATAGGTGGACTGTGGCTGAGACAGTGGACTGTGGCTGAGATAGGTGGACTGTGGCTGAGACAGTGGACTGAGGCTGAGACAGTGGACTGTGGCTGAGACAGTGGACTGAGGCTGAGACAGTGGACTGTGGTTGAGATAGGTGAACTGAGGCTGAGACAGTGGACTGAGGCTGAGACAGTGGACTTTGGTTGAGATAGGTGGACTGTGGCTGAGACAGTGGACTGTGGCTGAGACAGTGGACTGTGGCTGAGATAGGTGGACTGTGGCTGAGACAGTGGTCTGTGGCTGAGATACGTGGACTGAGGCTGAGACAGTGGACTGTGGCTGACATAGGTGGACTGAGGCTGAGACAGTGGAATGAGGCTGAGACAGTGGACTGTGGTTGAGATAGGTGAACTGAGGCTGAGACAGTGGACTGTGGTTGAGATAGGTGGACTGTGGCTGAGATAGGTGGACTGTGGCTGAGACAGTGGACTGAGGCTGAGACAGTGGACTGTGGCTGAGATAGGTGGACTGTGGCTGAGACAGTGGACTGTGGCTGAGATAGGTGGACTGTGGCTGAGACAGTGAACTGAGGCTGAGACAGTGGACTGTGGCTGCGATAGGTGGACTGTGGCTGAGATAGGTGGACTGTGGCTGAGACAGTGGACTGAGGCTGAGACAGTGGACTGTGGCTGAGATAGGTGGACTGTGGCTGAGACAGTGGACTGAGGCTGAGACAGTGGACTGTGGCTGAGATAGGTGGACTGAGGCTGAGACATTGGACTGTGGCTGAGATAGGTGGACTGTGGCTGAGACAGTGGACTGTGGCTGAGATAGGTGGACTGTGGCTGAGACAGTGAACTGAGGCTGAGACAGTGGACTGTGGCTGAGATAGGTGGACTGTGGCTGAGATAGGTGGACTGTGGCTGAGACAGTGGACTGAGGCTGAGACAGTGGACTGTGGTTGAGATAGGTGAACTGAGGCTGAGACAGTGGACTGTGGCTGAGACAATGGACTGTGGCTGAGACAGTGGACTGTGGCTGAGACGGTGGACTGAGGCTGAGATAGGTGGACTGTGGCTGAGACAGTGGACTGAGGGTGAGATAGGCGGACTGTGGCTGAGACAGTGGACTGAGGCTGAGACAGTGGACTGTGGCTGAGATAGGTGGATTGAGGCTGAGACAGTGGACTGTGGCTGAGATAGGTGGACTGTGGCTGAGACAGTGGACTGTGGCTGAGATAGGTGGACTGTGGCTGAGACAGTGGACTGAGGCTGAGACAGTGGACTGTGGCTGAGACAGTGGACTGAGGCTGAGACAGTGGACTGTGGTTGAGATAGGTGAACTGAGGCTGAGACAGTGGACTGAGGCTGAGACAGTGGACTGTGGTTGAGATAGGTGGACTGTGGCTGAGACAGTGGACTGTGGCTGAGATAGGTGGACTGTGGCTGAGACAGTGGTCTGTGGCTGAGATAGGTGGACTGAGGCTGAGACAGTGGACTGTGGCTGACATAGGTGGACTGAGGCTGAGACAGTGGAATGAGGCTGAGACAGTGGACTGTGGTTGAGATAGGTGAACTGAGGCTGAGACAGTGGACTGTGGTTGAGATAGGTGGACTGTGGCTGAGATAGGTGGACTGTGGCTGAGACAGTGGACTGAGGCTGAGACAGTGGACTGTGGCTGAGATAGGTGGACTGTGGCTGAGACAGTGGACTGTGGCTGAGATAGGTGGACTGTGGCTGAGACAGTGAACTGAGGCTGAGACAGTGGACTGTGGCTGCGATAGGTGGACTGTGGCTGAGATAGGTTGACTGTGGCTGAGACAGTGGACTGAGGCTGAGACAGTGGACTGTGGCTGAGATAGGTGGACTGTGGCTGAGACAGTGGACTGAGGCTGAGACAGTGGACTGTGGCTGAGATAGGTGGACTGAGGCTGAGACATTGGACTGTGGCTGAGATAGGTGGACTGTGGCTGAGACAGTGGACTGTGGCTGAGATAGGTGGACTGTGGCTGAGACAGTGAACTGAGGCTGAGACAGTGGACTGTGGCTGAGATAGGTGGACTGTGGCTGAGATAGGTGGACTGTGGCTGAGACAGTGGACTGAGGCTGAGACAGTGGACTGTGGCTGAGATAGGTGGACTGTGGCTGAGACAGTGGACTGTGGCTGAGACAGTGGACTGTGGCTGAGATAGGTGGACTGTGGCTGAGATAGGTGGACTGAGGCTGAGACAGTGGACTGTGGCTGAGACAGTGGACTGTGGTTGAGACAGTGGACTGTGGTTGAGATAGGTGGACTGTGGCTGAGACAGTGGACTGTGGCTGAGATAGATGGACTGTGGCTGAGACAGTGGACTGAGGCTGAGACAGTGGACTGTGGCTGAGACAGTGGACTGAGGCTGAGACAGTGGACTGTGGCTGAGACAGTGGACTGAGGCTGAGACAGTGGACTGTGGTTGAGATAGGTGAACTGAGGCTGAGACAGTGGACTGTGGTTGAGATAGGTGAACTGAGGCTGAGACAGTGGACTGTGGCTGAGACAATGGACTGTGGCTGAGACAGTGGACTGTGGCTGAGACGGTGGACTGAGGCTGAGATAGGTGGACTGTGGCTGAGACAGTGGACTGAGGGTGAGATAGGCGGACTGTGGCTGAGACAGTGGACTGAGGCTGAGACAGTGGACTGTGGCTGAGATAGGTGGATTGAGGCTGAGACAGTGGACTGTGGCTGAGATAGGTGGACTGTGGCTGAGACAGTGGACTGTGGCTGAGATAGGTGGACTGTGGCTGAGACAGTGGACTGAGGCTGAGACAGTGGACTGTGGCTGAGACAGTGGACTGAGGCTGAGACAGTGGACTGTGGTTGAGATAGGTGAACTGAGGCTGAGACAGTGGACTGAGGCTGAGACAGTGGACTTTGGTTGAGATAGGTGGACTGTGGCTGAGACAGTGGACTGTGGCTGAGATAGGTGGACTGTGGCTGAGACAGTGGTCTGTGGCTGAGATACGTGGACTGAGGCTGAGACAGTGGACTGTGGCTGACATAGGTGGACTGAGGCTGAGACAGTGGAATGAGGCTGAGACAGTGGACTGTGGTTGAGATAGGTGAACTGAGGCTGAGACAGTGGACTGTGGTTGAGATAGGTGGACTGTGGCTGAGATAGGTGGACTGTGGCTGAGACAGTGGACTGAGGCTGAGACAGTGGACTGTGGCTGAGATAGGTGGACTGTGGCTGAGACAGTGGACTGTGGCTGAGATAGGTGGACTGTGGCTGAGACAGTGAACTGAGGCTGAGACAGTGGACTGTGGCTGCGATAGGTGGACTGTGGCTGAGATAGGTGGACTGTGGCTGAGACAGTGGACTGAGGCTGAGACAGTGGACTGTGGCTGAGATAGGTGGACTGTGGCTGAGACAGTGGACTGAGGCTGAGACAGTGGACTGTGGCTGAGATAGGTGGACTGAGGCTGAGACATTGGACTGTGGCTGAGATAGGTGGACTGTGGCTGAGACAGTGGACTGTGGCTGAGATAGGTGGACTGTGGCTGAGACAGTGAACTGAGGCTGAGACAGTGGACTGTGGCTGAGATAGGTGGACTGTGGCTGAGATAGGTGGACTGTGGCTGAGACAGTGGACTGAGGCTGAGACAGTGGACTGTGGTTGAGATAGGTGAACTGAGGCTGAGACAGTGGACTGTGGCTGAGACAATGGACTGTGGCTGAGACAGTGGACTGTGGCTGAGACGGTGGACTGAGGCTGAGATAGGTGGACTGTGGCTGAGACAGTGGACTGAGGGTGAGATAGGCGGACTGTGGCTGAGACAGTGGACTGAGGCTGAGACAGTGGACTGTGGCTGAGATAGGTGGATTGAGGCTGAGACAGTGGACTGTGGCTGAGATAGGTGGACTGTGGCTGAGACAGTGGACTGTGGCTGAGATAGGTGGACTGTGGCTGAGACAGTGGACTGAGGCTGAGACAGTGGACTGTGGCTGAGACAGTGGACTGAGGCTGAGACAGTGGACTGTGGTTGAGATAGGTGAACTGAGGCTGAGACAGTGGACTGAGGCTGAGACAGTGGACTGTGGTTGAGATAGGTGGACTGTGGCTGAGACAGTGGACTGTGGCTGAGATAGGTGGACTGTGGCTGAGACAGTGGTCTGTGGCTGAGATAGGTGGACTGAGGCTGAGACAGTGGACTGTGGCTGACATAGGTGGACTGAGGCTGAGACAGTGGAATGAGGCTGAGACAGTGGACTGTGGTTGAGATAGGTGAACTGAGGCTGAGACAGTGGACTGTGGTTGAGATAGGTGGACTGTGGCTGAGATAGGTGGACTGTGGCTGAGACAGTGGACTGAGGCTGAGACAGTGGACTGTGGCTGAGATAGGTGGACTGTGGCTGAGACAGTGGACTGTGGCTGAGATAGGTGGACTGTGGCTGAGACAGTGAACTGAGGCTGAGACAGTGGACTGTGGCTGCGATAGGTGGACTGTGGCTGAGATAGGTTGACTGTGGCTGAGACAGTGGACTGAGGCTGAGACAGTGGACTGTGGCTGAGATAGGTGGACTGTGGCTGAGACAGTGGACTGAGGCTGAGACAGTGGACTGTGGCTGAGATAGGTGGACTGAGGCTGAGACATTGGACTGTGGCTGAGATAGGTGGACTGTGGCTGAGACAGTGGACTGTGGCTGAGATAGGTGGACTGTGGCTGAGACAGTGAACTGAGGCTGAGACAGTGGACTGTGGCTGAGATAGGTGGACTGTGGCTGAGATAGGTGGACTGTGGCTGAGACAGTGGACTGAGGCTGAGACAGTGGACTGTGGCTGAGATAGGTGGACTGTGGCTGAGACAGTGGACTGTGGCTGAGACAGTGGACTGTGGCTGAGATAGGTGGACTGTGGCTGAGATAGGTGGACTGAGGCTGAGACAGTGGACTGTGGCTGAGACAGTGGACTGTGGTTGAGACAGTGGACTGTGGTTGAGATAGGTGGACTGTGGCTGAGACAGTGGACTGTGGCTGAGATAGATGGACTGTGGCTGAGACAGTGGACTGTGGCTGAAACAGTGGACTGTGGCTGAGATAGGTGGACTGTGGCTGAGATAGGTGGACTGAGGCTGAGACAGTGGACTGTGGCTGAGATAGGTGGACTGTGGCTGAGACAGTGGACTGAGGCTGAGACAGTGGACTGAGGCTGAGATAGGTGGACTGTGGCTGAGATAGGTGGACTGTGGCTGAGACAGTGGACTGAGGCTGAGACAGTGGACTGTGGCTAAGACAGTGGACTGTGGCTGAGATAGGTGGACTGTGGCTGAGACAGTGGACTGAGGCTGAGACAGTGGACTGTGGCTGAGATAGGTGGACTGTGGCTGAGATAGGTGGACTGTGGCTGAGATAGGTGGACTGAGGCTGAGACAGTGGACTGTGGTTGAGATAGGTGAACTGAGGCTGAGACAGTGGACTGTGGTTGAGACAGTGGACTGTGGTTGAGATAGGTGGACTGTGGCTGAGACAGTGGACTGTGGCTGAGACAGTGGACTGTGGCTGAGACAGTGGACTGTGGCTGAGATAGGTGGACTGTGGCTGAGACAGTGGACTGAGGCTGAGACAGTGGACTGTGGCTGAGACAGTGGACTGAGGCTGAGACAGTGGACTGTGGCTGAGACAGTGGACTGAGGCTGAGACAGTGGACTGTGGTTGAGATAGGTGAACTGAGGCTGAGACAGTGGATTGTGGTTGAGACAGTGGACTGTGGTTGAGATAGGTGGACTGTGGCTGAGACAGTGGACTGTGGCTGAGATAGGTGGACTGTGGCTGAGACAGTCGACTGTGGCTGAGATAGGTGGACTGTGGCTGAGACAGTGGACTGAGGCTGAGACAGTGGACTGTGGCTGAGGTAGGTGGACTGTGGCTGAGACAGTGGACTGAGGCTGAGACAGTGGACTGTGGCTGAGATAGGTGGACTGTGGCTGAGACAGTGGACTGAGGCTGAGACAGTGGACTCTGGCTGAGATAGGTGGACTGAGGCTGAGACAGTGGACTGTGGCTGAGATAGGTGGACTGTGGCTGAGACAGTGGACTGTGGCTGAGATAGGTGGACTGTGGCTGAGACAGTGGACTGAGGCTGAGACAGTGGACTGTGGCTGAGACAGTGGACTGAGGCTGAGACAGTGGACTGAGGCTGAGATAGGTGGACTGTGGCTGAGACAGTGGACTGTGGTTGAGATAGGTGGACTGTGGCTGAGACAGTGGACTGTGGCTGAGATAGGTGGACTGTGGCTGAGACAGTGGACTGTGGCTGAGATAGGTGAACTGAGGCTGAGACAGTGGACTGAGGCTGAGATAGGTGGACTGTGGTTGAGATAGGTGAACTGAGGCTGAGACAGTGGACTGTGGCTGAGATAGGTGGACTGTGGCTGAGACAGTGGACTGTGGCTGAGACAGTGGACTGAGACTGAGATAGGTGGACTGTGGTTGAGATAGGTGAACTGAGGCTGAGACAGTGGACTGTGGCTGAGATAGGTGGACTGTGGCTGAGACAGTGGACTGTGGTTGAGATAGGTGGACTGTGGCTGAGACAGTGGACTGTGGCTGAGATAGGTGGACTGTGGCTGAGACAGTGGACTGTGGCTGAGATAGGTGAACTGAGGCTGAGACAGTGGACTGAGGCTGAGATAGGTGGACTGTGGTTGAGATAGGTGAACTGAGGCTGAGACAGTGGACTGTGGCTGAGATAGGTGGACTGTGGCTGAGACAGTGGACTGTGGCTGAGACAGTGGACTGAGACTGAGATAGGTGGACTGTGGTTGAGATAGGTGAACTGAGGCTGAGACAGTGGACTGTGGCTGAGATAGGTGGACTGTGGCTGAGACAGTGGACTGAGACTGAGATAGGTGGACTGTGGCTGAGATAGGTGAACTGAGGCTGAGACAGTGGACTGTGGTTGAGATAGGTGGACTGTGGCTGAGACAGTGGACTGAGACTGAGATAGGTGGACTGTGGTTGAGATAGGTGGACTGAGGCTGAGACAGTGGACTGTGGTTGAGATAGGTGAACTGAGGCTGAGACAGTGGACTGTGGCTGAGATAGGTGGACTGTGGCTGAGACAGTGGACTGAGACTGAGATAGGTGGACTGTGGCTGAGATAGGTGAACTGAGGCTGAGACAGTGGACTGTGGTTGAGATAGGTGAACTGAGGCTGAGACAGTGGACTGTGGCTGAGATAGGTGGACTGTGGCTGAGACAATGGACTGTGGCTGAGATAGGTGAACTGAGGCTGAGACAGTGGACTGTGGCTGAGATAGGTGGACTGTGGCTGAGACAGTGGACTGAGACTGAGATAGGTGGACTGTGGCTGAGACAGTGGACTGTGGCTGAGATAGGTGGACTGTGGCTGAGATAGGTGGACTGTGGCTGAGACAGTGGACTGTGGCTGAGATAGGTGGACTGTGGCTGAGATAGGTGGACTGTGGCTGAGACAGTGGACTGTGGCTGAGATAGGTGGACTGTGGCTGAGACAGTGGACTGTGGTTGAGATAGGTGAACTGAGGCTGAGACAGTGGACTGTGGTTGAGACAGTGGACTGTGGTTGAGATAGGTGGACTGTGGCTGAGACAGTGGACTGTGGCTGAGACAGTGGACTGTGGCTGAGACAGTGGACTGTGGCTGAGATAGGTGGACTGTGGCTGAGACAGTGGACTGAGGCTGAGACAGTGGACTGTGGCTGAGACAGTGGACTGAGGCTGAGACAGTGGACTGTGGCTGAGACAGTGGACTGAGGCTGAGACAGTGGACTGTGGTTGAGATAGGTGAACTGAGGTTGAGACAGTGGACTGTGGTTGAGATAGGTGAACTGAGGCTGAGACAGTGGACTGTGGCTGAGACAATGGACTGTGGCTGAGACAGTGGACTGTGGCTGAGACGGTGGACTGAGGCTGAGATAGGTGGACTGTGGCTGAGACAGTGGACTGAGGGTGAGATAGGCGGACTGTGGCTGAGACAGTGGACTGAGGCTGAGACAGTGGACTGTGGCTGAGATAGGTGGATTGAGGCTGAGACAGTGGACTGTGGCTGAGATAGGTGGACTGTGGCTGAGACAGTGGACTGTGGCTGAGATAGGTGGACTGTGGCTGAGACAGTGGACTGAGGCTGAGACAGTGGACTGTGGCTGAGACAGTGGACTGAGGCTGAGACAGTGGACTGTGGTTGAGATAGGTGAACTGAGGCTGAGACAGTGGACTGAGGCTGAGACAGTGGACTGTGGTTGAGATAGGTGGACTGTGGCTGAGACAGTGGACTGTGGCTGAGATAGGTGGACTGTGGCTGAGACAGTGGTCTGTGGCTGAGATACGTGGACTGAGGCTGAGACAGTGGACTGTGGCTGACATAGGTGGACTGAGGCTGAGACAGTGGAATGAGGCTGAGACAGTGGACTGTGGTTGAGATAGGTGAACTGAGGCTGAGACAGTGGACTGTGGTTGAGATAGGTGGACTGTGGCTGAGATAGGTGGACTGTGGCTGAGACAGTGGACTGAGGCTGAGACAGTGGACTGTGGCTGAGATAGGTGGACTGTGGCTGAGACAGTGGACTGTGGCTGAGATAGGTGGACTGTGGCTGAGACAGTGAACTGAGGCTGAGACAGTGGACTGTGGCTGCGATAGGTGGACTGTGGCTGAGATAGGTGGACTGTGGCTGAGACAGTGGACTGAGGCTGAGACAGTGGACTGTGGCTGAGATAGGTGGACTGTGGCTGAGACAGTGGACTGAGGCTGAGACAGTGGACTGTGGCTGAGATAGGTGGACTGAGGCTGAGACATTGGACTGTGGCTGAGATAGGTGGACTGTGGCTGAGACAGTGGACTGTGGCTGAGATAGGTGGACTGTGGCTGAGACAGTGAACTGAGGCTGAGACAGTGGACTGTGGCTGAGATAGGTGGACTGTGGCTGAGATAGGTGGACTGTGGCTGAGACAGTGGACTGAGGCTGAGACAGTGGACTGTGGCTGAGATAGGTGGACTGTGGCTGAGACAGTGGACTGTGGCTGAGACAGTGGACTGTGGCTGAGATAGGTGGACTGTGGCTGAGATAGGTGGACTGAGGCTGAGACAGTGGACTGTGGCTGAGACAGTGGACTGTGGTTGAGACAGTGGACTGTGGTTGAGATAGGTTGACTGTGGCTGAGACAGTGGACTGTGGCTGAGATAGATGGACTGTGGCTGAGACAGTGGACTGTGGCTGAAACAGTGGACTGTGGCTGAGATAGGTGGACTGTGGCTGAGATAGGTGGACTGAGGCTGAGACAGTGGACTGTGGCTGAGATAGGTGGACTGTGGCTGAGACAGTGGACTGAGGCTGAGACAGTGGACTGAGGCTGAGATAGGTGGACTGTGGCTGAGATAGGTGGACTGTGGCTGAGACAGTGGACTGAGGCTGAGACAGTGGACTGTGGCTGAGACAGTGGACTGTGGCTGAGATAGGTGGACTGTGGCTGAGACAGTGGACTGAGGCTGAGACAGTGGACTGTGGCTGAGATAGGTGGACTGTGGCTGAGATAGGTGGACTGTGGCTGAGATAGGTGGACTGAGGCTGAGACAGTGGACTGTGGTTGAGATAGGTGAACTGAGGCTGAGACAGTGGACTGTGGTTGAGACAGTGGACTGTGGTTGAGATAGGTGGACTGTGGCTGAGACAGTGGACTGTGGCTGAGACAGTGGACTGTGGCTGAGACAGTGGACTGTGGCTGAGATAGGTGGACTGTGGCTGAGACAGTGGACTGAGGCTGAGACAGTGGACTGTGGCTGAGACAGTGGACTGAGGCTGAGACAGTGGACTGTGGCTGAGACAGTGGACTGAGGCTGAGACAGTGGACTGTGGTTGAGATAGGTGAACTGAGGCTGAGACAGTGGATTGTGGTTGAGACAGTGGACTGTGGTTGAGATAGGTGGACTGTGGCTGAGACAGTCGACTGTGGCTGAGATAGGTGGACTGTGGCTGAGACAGTGGACTGAGGCTGAGACAGTGGACTGTGGCTGAGGTAGGTGGACTGTGGCTGAGACAGTGGACTGAGGCTGAGACAGTGGACTGTGGCTGAGATAGGTGGACTGTGGCTGAGACAGTGGACTGAGGCTGAGACAGTGGACTCTGGCTGAGATAGGTGGACTGAGGCTGAGACAGTGGACTGTGGCTGAGATAGGTGGACTGTGGCTGAGACAGTGGACTGTGGCTGAGATAGGTGGACTGTGGCTGAGACAGTGGACTGAGGCTGAGACAGTGGACTGTGGCTGAGACAGTGGACTGAGGCTGAGACAGTGGACTGAGGCTGAGATAGGTGGACTGTGGCTGAGACAGTGGACTGTGGTTGAGATAGGTGGACTGTGGCTGAGACAGTGGACTGTGGCTGAGATAGGTGGACTGTGGCTGAGACAGTGGACTGTGGCTGAGATAGGTGAACTGAGGCTGAGACAGTGGACTGAGGCTGAGATAGGTGGACTGTGGTTGAGATAGGTGAACTGAGGCTGAGACAGTGGACTGTGGCTGAGATAGGTGGACTGTGGCTGAGACAGTGGACTGTGGCTGAGACAGTGGACTGAGACTGAGATAGGTGGACTGTGGTTGAGATAGGTGAACTGAGGCTGAGACAGTGGACTGTGGCTGAGATAGGTGGACTGTGGCTGAGACAGTGGACTGTGGTTGAGATAGGTGGACTGTGGCTGAGACAGTGGACTGTGGCTGAGATAGGTGGACTGTGGCTGAGACAGCGGACTGTGGCTGAGATAGGTGAACTGAGGCTGAGACAGTGGACTGAGGCTGAGATAGGTGGACTGTGGTTGAGATAGGTGAACTGAGGCTGAGACAGTGGACTGTGGCTGAGATAGGTGGACTGTGGCTGAGACAGTGGACTGTGGCTGAGACAGTGGACTGAGACTGAGATAGGTGGACTGTGGTTGAGATAGGTGAACTGAGGCTGAGACAGTGGACTGTGGTTGAGATAGGTGGACTGTGGCTGAGACAGTGGACTGAGACTGAGATAGGTGGACTGTGGCTGAGATAGGTGAACTGAGGCTGAGACAGTGGACTGTGGTTGAGATAGGTGGACTGTGGCTGAGACAGTGGACTGAGACTGAGATAGGTGGACTGTGGTTGAGATAGGTGGACTGAGGCTGAGACAGTGGACTGTGGTTGAGATAGGTGAACTGAGGCTGAGACAGTGGACTGTGGCTGAGATAGGTGGACTGTGGCTGAGACAGTGGACTGAGACTGAGATAGGTGGACTGTGGCTGAGATAGGTGAACTGAGGCTGAGACAGTGGACTGTGGTTGAGATAGGTGAACTGAGGCTGAGACAGTGGACTGTGGCTGAGATAGGTGGACTGTGGCTGAGACAATGGACTGTGGCTGAGATAGGTGAACTGAGGCTGAGACAGTGGACTGTGGCTGAGATAGGTGGACTGTGGCTGAGACAGTGGACTGAGACTGAGATAGGTGGACTGTGGCTGAGACAGTGGACTGTGGCTGAGATAGGTGGACTGTGGCTGAGATAGGTGGACTGTGGCTGAGACAGTGGACTGTGGCTGAGATAGGTGGACTGTGGCTGAGATAGGTGGACTGTGGCTGAGACAGTGGACTGTGGCTGAGATAGGTGGACTGTGGCTGAGACAGTGGACTGTGGTTGAGATAGGTGAACTGAGGCTGAGACAGTGGACTGTGGTTGAGACAGTGGACTGTGGTTGAGATAGGTGGACTGTGGCTGAGACAGTGGACTGTGGCTGAGACAGTGGACTGTGGCTGAGACAGTGGACTGTGGCTGAGATAGGTGGACTGTGGCTGAGACAGTGGACTGAGGCTGAGACAGTGGACTGTGGCTGAGACAGTGGACTGAGGCTGAGACAGTGGACTGTGGCTGAGACAGTGGACTGTGGCTGAGACAGTGGACTGTGGCTGAGATAGGTGGACTGTGGCTGAGACAGTGGACTGAGGCTGAGACAGTGGACTGTGGCTGAGACAGTGGACTGAGGCTGAGACAGTGGACTGTGGCTGAGACAGTGGACTGAGGCTGAGACAGTGGACTGTGGTTGAGATAGGTGAACTGAGGCTGAGACAGTGGACTGTGGTTGAGACAGTGGACTGTGGTTGAGATAGGTGGACTGTGGCTGAGACAGTGGACTGTGGCTGAGATAGGTGGACTGTGGCTGAGACAGTCGACTGTGGCTGAGATAGGTGGACTGTGGCTGAGACAGTGGACTGAGGCTGAGACAGTGGACTGTGGCTGAGGTAGGTGGACTGTGGCTGAGACAGTGGACTGAGGCTGAGACAGTGGACTGTGGCTGAGATAGGTGGACTGTGGCTGAGACAGTGGACTGAGGCTGAGACAGTGGACTCTGGCTGAGATAGGTGGACTGAGGCTGAGACAGTGGACTGTGGCTGAGATAGGTGGACTGTGGCTGAGACAGTGGACTGTGGCTGAGATAGGTGGACTGTGGCTGAGACAGTGGACTGAGGCTGAGACAGTGGACTGTGGCTGAGACAGTGGACTGAGGCTGAGACAGTGGACTGAGGCTGAGATAGGTGGACTGTGGCTGAGACAGTGGACTGTGGTTGAGATAGGTGGACTGTGGCTGAGACAGTGGACTGTGGCTGAGATAGGTGGACTGTGGCTGAGACAGTGGACTGTGGCTGAGATAGGTGAACTGAGGCTGAGACAGTGGACTGTGGCTGAGATAGGTGGACTGTGGCTGAGACAGTGGACTGTGGTTGAGATAGGTGGACTGTGGCTGAGACAGTGGACTGTGGCTGAGATAGGTGGACTGTGGCTGAGACAGTGGACTGTGGCTGAGATAGGTGAACTGAGGCTGAGACAGTGGACTGAGGCTGAGATAGGTGGACTGTGGTTGAGATAGGTGAACTGAGGCTGAGACAGTGGACTGTGGCTGAGATAGGTGGACTGTGGCTGAGACAGTGGACTGTGGCTGAGACAGTGGACTGAGACTGAGATAGGTGGACTGTGGTTGAGATAGGTGAACTGAGGCTGAGACAGTGGACTGTGGCTGAGATAGGTGGACTGTGGCTGAGACAGTGGACTGAGACTGAGATAGGTGGACTGTGGCTGAGATAGGTGAACTGAGGCTGAGACAGTGGACTGTGGTTGAGATAGGTGGACTGTGGCTGAGACAGTGGACTGAGACTGAGATAGGTGGACTGTGGTTGAGATAGGTGGACTGAGGCTGAGACAGTGGACTGTGGTTGAGATAGGTGAACTGAGGCTGAGACAGTGGACTGTGGCTGAGATAGGTGGACTGTGGCTGAGACAGTGGACTGAGACTGAGATAGGTGGACTGTGGCTGAGATAGGTGAACTGAGGCTGAGACAGTGGACTGTGGCTGAGATAGGTGGACTGTGGCTGAGACAATGGACTGTGGCTGAGATAGGTGAACTGAGGCTGAGACAGTGGACTGTGGCTGAGATAGGTGGACTGTGGCTGAGACAGTGGACTGAGACTGAGATAGGTGGACTGTGGCTGAGACAGTGGACTGTGGCTGAGATAGGTGGACTGTGGCTGAGATAGGTGGACTGTGGCTGAGACAGTGGACTGTGGCTGAGATAGGTGGACTGTGGCTGAAATAGGTGGACTGTGGCTGAGACAGTGGACTGTGGCTGAGATAGGTGGACTGTGGCTGAGACAGTGGACTGAGGCTGAGACAGTGGACTGTGGCTGAGATAGGTGAACTGAGGCTGAGACAGTGGACTGTGGCTGAGATAGGTGGACTGTGGCTGAGACAGTGGACTGAGACTGAGATAGGTGGACTGTGGCTGAGATAGGTGAACTGAGGCTGAGACAGTGGACTGTGGTTGAGATAGGTGGACTGTGGCTGAGACAGTGGACTGAGACTGAGATAGGTGGACTGTGGTTGAGATAGGTGGACTTAGGCTGAGACAGTGGACTGTGGTTGAGATAGGTGAACTGAGGCTGAGACAGTGGACTGTGGCTGAGATAGGTGGACTGTGGCTGAGACAGTGGACTGAGACTGAGATAGGTGGACTGTGGCTGAGATAGGTGAACTGAGGCTGAGACAGTGGACTGTGGTTGAGATAGGTGAACTGAGGCTGAGACAGTGGACTGTGGCTGAGATAGGTGGACTGTGGCTGAGACAATGGACTGTGGCTGAGATAGGTGAACTGAGGCTGAGACAGTGGACTGTGGCTGAGATAGGTGGACTGTGGCTGAGACAGTGGACTGAGACTGAGATAGGTGGACTGTGGCTGAGACAGTGGACTGTGGCTGAGATAGGTGGACTGTGGCTGAGATAGGTGGACTGTGGCTGAGACAGTGGACTGTGGCTGAGATAGGTGGACTGTGGCTGAGATAGGTGGACTGTGGCTGAGACAGTGGACTGTGGCTGAGATAGGTGGACTGTGGCTGAGACAGTGGACTGTGGTTGAGATAGGTGAACTGAGGCTGAGACAGTGGACTGTGGTTGAGACAGTGGACTGTGGTTGAGATAGGTGGACTGTGGCTGAGACAGTGGACTGTGGCTGAGACAGTGGACTGTGGCTGAGACAGTGGACTGTGGCTGAGATAGGTGGACTGTGGCTGAGACAGTGGACTGAGGCTGAGACAGTGGACTGTGGCTGAGACAGTGGACTGAGGCTGAGACAGTGGACTGTGGCTGAGACAGTGGACTGTGGCTGAGACAGTGGACTGTGGCTGAGATAGGTGGACTGTGGCTGAGACAGTGGACTGAGGCTGAGACAGTGGACTGTGGCTGAGACAGTGGACTGAGGCTGAGACAGTGGACTGTGGCTGAGACAGTGGACTGAGGCTGAGACAGTGGACTGTGGTTGAGATAGGTGAACTGAGGCTGAGACAGTGGACTGTGGTTGAGACAGTGGACTGTGGTTGAGATAGGTGGACTGTGGCTGAGACAGTGGACTGTGGCTGAGATAGGTGGACTGTGGCTGAGACAGTCGACTGTGGCTGAGATAGGTGGACTGTGGCTGAGACAGTGGACTGAGGCTGAGACAGTGGACTGTGGCTGAGGTAGGTGGACTGTGGCTGAGACAGTGGACTGAGGCTGAGACAGTGGACTGTGGCTGAGATAGGTGGACTGTGGCTGAGACAGTGGACTGAGGCTGAGACAGTGGACTCTGGCTGAGATAGGTGGACTGAGGCTGAGACAGTGGACTGTGGCTGAGATAGGTGGACTGTGGCTGAGACAGTGGACTGTGGCTGAGATAGGTGGACTGTGGCTGAGACAGTGGACTGAGGCTGAGACAGTGGACTGTGGCTGAGACAGTGGACTGAGGCTGAGACAGTGGACTGAGGCTGAGATAGGTGGACTGTGGCTGAGACAGTGGACTGTGGTTGAGATAGGTGGACTGTGGCTGAGACAGTGGACTGTGGCTGAGATAGGTGGACTGTGGCTGAGACAGTGGACTGTGGCTGAGATAGGTGAACTGAGGCTGAGACAGTGGACTGAGGCTGAGATAGGTGGACTGTGGTTGAGATAGGTGAACTGAGGCTGAGACAGTGGACTGTGGCTGAGATAGGTGGACTGTGGCTGAGACAGTGGACTGTGGCTGAGACAGTGGACTGAGACTGAGATAGGTGGACTGTGGTTGAGATAGGTGAACTGAGGCTGAGACAGTGGACTGTGGCTGAGATAGGTGGACTGTGGCTGAGACAGTGGACTGTGGTTGAGATAGGTGGACTGTGGCTGAGACAGTGGACTGTGGCTGAGATAGGTGGACTGTGGCTGAGACAGTGGACTGTGGCTGAGATAGGTGAACTGAGGCTGAGACAGTGGACTGAGGCTGAGATAGGTGGACTGTGGTTGAGATAGGTGAACTGAGGCTGAGACAGTGGACTGTGGCTGAGATAGGTGGACTGTGGCTGAGACAGTGGACTGTGGCTGAGACAGTGGACTGAGACTGAGATAGGTGGACTGTGGTTGAGATAGGTGAACTGAGGCTGAGACAGTGGACTGTGGCTGAGATAGGTGGACTGTGGCTGAGACAGTGGACTGTGGTTGAGATAGGTGGACTGTGGCTGAGACAGTGGACTGTGGCTGAGATAGGTGGACTGTGGCTGAGACAGTGGACTGTGGCTGAGATAGGTGAACTGAGGCTGAGACAGTGGACTGAGGCTGAGATAGGTGGACTGTGGTTGAGATAGGTGAACTGAGGCTGAGACAGTGGACTGTGGCTGAGATAGGTGGACTGTGGCTGAGACAGTGGACTGTGGCTGAGACAGTGGACTGAGACTGAGATAGGTGGACTGTGGTTGAGATAGGTGAACTGAGGCTGAGACAGTGGACTGTGGCTGAGATAGGTGGACTG
The DNA here is from genome assembly GCA_964016885.1 of Eledone cirrhosa. Lineage (NCBI taxonomy): Eukaryota > Metazoa > Mollusca > Cephalopoda > Octopoda > Eledonidae > Eledone > Eledone cirrhosa. The sequence goes on along the minus strand of OZ024741.1, from coordinate 210,579,291 downwards.
TGGCTGAGACAGTGGACTGAGACTGAGATAGGTGGACTGTGGCTGAGATAGGTGAACTGAGGCTGAGACAGTGGACTGTGGTTGAGATAGGTGGACTGTGGCTGAGACAGTGGACTGAGACTGAGATAGGTGGACTGTGGTTGAGATAGGTGGACTGAGGCTGAGACAGTGGACTGTGGTTGAGATAGGTGAACTGAGGCTGAGACAGTGGACTGTGGCTGAGATAGGTGGACTGTGGCTGAGACAGTGGACTGAGACTGAGATAGGTGGACTGTGGCTGAGATAGGTGAACTGAGGCTGAGACAGTGGACTGTGGTTGAGATAGGTGAACTGAGGCTGAGACAGTGGACTGTGGCTGAGATAGGTGGACTGTGGCTGAGACAATGGACTGTGGCTGAGATAGGTGAACTGAGGCTGAGACAGTGGACTGTGGCTGAGATAGGTGGACTGTGGCTGAGACAGTGGACTGAGACTGAGATAGGTGGACTGTGGCTGAGACAGTGGACTGTGGCTGAGATAGGTGGACTGTGGCTGAGATAGGTGGACTGTGGCTGAGACAGTGGACTGTGGCTGAGATAGGTGGACTGTGGCTGAGATAGGTGGACTGTGGCTGAGACAGTGGACTGTGGCTGAGATAGGTGGACTGTGGCTGAGACAGTGGACTGTGGTTGAGATAGGTGAACTGAGGCTGAGACAGTGGACTGTGGTTGAGACAGTGGACTGTGGTTGAGATAGGTGGACTGTGGCTGAGACAGTGGACTGTGGCTGAGACAGTGGACTGTGGCTGAGACAGTGGACTGTGGCTGAGATAGGTGGACTGTGGCTGAGACAGTGGACTGAGGCTGAGACAGTGGACTGTGGCTGAGACAGTGGACTGAGGCTGAGACAGTGGACTGTGGCTGAGACAGTGGACTGAGGCTGAGACAGTGGACTGTGGTTGAGATAGGTGAACTGAGGTTGAGACAGTGGACTGTGGTTGAGATAGGTGAACTGAGGCTGAGACAGTGGACTGTGGCTGAGACAATGGACTGTGGCTGAGACAGTGGACTGTGGCTGAGACGGTGGACTGAGGCTGAGATAGGTGGACTGTGGCTGAGACAGTGGACTGAGGGTGAGATAGGCGGACTGTGGCTGAGACAGTGGACTGAGGCTGAGACAGTGGACTGTGGCTGAGATAGGTGGATTGAGGCTGAGACAGTGGACTGTGGCTGAGATAGGTGGACTGTGGCTGAGACAGTGGACTGTGGCTGAGATAGGTGGACTGTGGCTGAGACAGTGGACTGAGGCTGAGACAGTGGACTGTGGCTGAGACAGTGGACTGAGGCTGAGACAGTGGACTGTGGTTGAGATAGGTGAACTGAGGCTGAGACAGTGGACTGAGGCTGAGACAGTGGACTGTGGTTGAGATAGGTGGACTGTGGCTGAGACAGTGGACTGTGGCTGAGATAGGTGGACTGTGGCTGAGACAGTGGTCTGTGGCTGAGATACGTGGACTGAGGCTGAGACAGTGGACTGTGGCTGACATAGGTGGACTGAGGCTGAGACAGTGGAATGAGGCTGAGACAGTGGACTGTGGTTGAGATAGGTGAACTGAGGCTGAGACAGTGGACTGTGGTTGAGATAGGTGGACTGTGGCTGAGATAGGTGGACTGTGGCTGAGACAGTGGACTGAGGCTGAGACAGTGGACTGTGGCTGAGATAGGTGGACTGTGGCTGAGACAGTGGACTGTGGCTGAGATAGGTGGACTGTGGCTGAGACAGTGAACTGAGGCTGAGACAGTGGACTGTGGCTGCGATAGGTGGACTGTGGCTGAGATAGGTGGACTGTGGCTGAGACAGTGGACTGAGGCTGAGACAGTGGACTGTGGCTGAGATAGGTGGACTGTGGCTGAGACAGTGGACTGAGGCTGAGACAGTGGACTGTGGCTGAGATAGGTGGACTGAGGCTGAGACATTGGACTGTGGCTGAGATAGGTGGACTGTGGCTGAGACAGTGGACTGTGGCTGAGATAGGTGGACTGTGGCTGAGACAGTGAACTGAGGCTGAGACAGTGGACTGTGGCTGAGATAGGTGGACTGTGGCTGAGATAGGTGGACTGTGGCTGAGACAGTGGACTGAGGCTGAGACAGTGGACTGTGGCTGAGATAGGTGGACTGTGGCTGAGACAGTGGACTGTGGCTGAGACAGTGGACTGTGGCTGAGATAGGTGGACTGTGGCTGAGATAGGTGGACTGAGGCTGAGACAGTGGACTGTGGCTGAGACAGTGGACTGTGGTTGAGACAGTGGACTGTGGTTGAGATAGGTTGACTGTGGCTGAGACAGTGGACTGTGGCTGAGATAGATGGACTGTGGCTGAGACAGTGGACTGTGGCTGAAACAGTGGACTGTGGCTGAGATAGGTGGACTGTGGCTGAGATAGGTGGACTGAGGCTGAGACAGTGGACTGTGGCTGAGATAGGTGGACTGTGGCTGAGACAGTGGACTGAGGCTGAGACAGTGGACTGAGGCTGAGATAGGTGGACTGTGGCTGAGATAGGTGGACTGTGGCTGAGACAGTGGACTGAGGCTGAGACAGTGGACTGTGGCTGAGACAGTGGACTGTGGCTGAGATAGGTGGACTGTGGCTGAGACAGTGGACTGAGGCTGAGACAGTGGACTGTGGCTGAGATAGGTGGACTGTGGCTGAGATAGGTGGACTGTGGCTGAGATAGGTGGACTGAGGCTGAGACAGTGGACTGTGGTTGAGATAGGTGAACTGAGGCTGAGACAGTGGACTGTGGTTGAGACAGTGGACTGTGGTTGAGATAGGTGGACTGTGGCTGAGACAGTGGACTGTGGCTGAGACAGTGGACTGTGGCTGAGACAGTGGACTGTGGCTGAGATAGGTGGACTGTGGCTGAGACAGTGGACTGAGGCTGAGACAGTGGACTGTGGCTGAGACAGTGGACTGAGGCTGAGACAGTGGACTGTGGCTGAGACAGTGGACTGAGGCTGAGACAGTGGACTGTGGTTGAGATAGGTGAACTGAGGCTGAGACAGTGGATTGTGGTTGAGACAGTGGACTGTGGTTGAGATAGGTGGACTGTGGCTGAGACAGTCGACTGTGGCTGAGATAGGTGGACTGTGGCTGAGACAGTGGACTGAGGCTGAGACAGTGGACTGTGGCTGAGGTAGGTGGACTGTGGCTGAGACAGTGGACTGAGGCTGAGACAGTGGACTGTGGCTGAGATAGGTGGACTGTGGCTGAGACAGTGGACTGAGGCTGAGACAGTGGACTCTGGCTGAGATAGGTGGACTGAGGCTGAGACAGTGGACTGTGGCTGAGATAGGTGGACTGTGGCTGAGACAGTGGACTGTGGCTGAGATAGGTGGACTGTGGCTGAGACAGTGGACTGAGGCTGAGACAGTGGACTGTGGCTGAGACAGTGGACTGAGGCTGAGACAGTGGACTGAGGCTGAGATAGGTGGACTGTGGCTGAGACAGTGGACTGTGGTTGAGATAGGTGGACTGTGGCTGAGACAGTGGACTGTGGCTGAGATAGGTGGACTGTGGCTGAGACAGTGGACTGTGGCTGAGATAGGTGAACTGAGGCTGAGACAGTGGACTGAGGCTGAGATAGGTGGACTGTGGTTGAGATAGGTGAACTGAGGCTGAGACAGTGGACTGTGGCTGAGATAGGTGGACTGTGGCTGAGACAGTGGACTGTGGCTGAGACAGTGGACTGAGACTGAGATAGGTGGACTGTGGTTGAGATAGGTGAACTGAGGCTGAGACAGTGGACTGTGGCTGAGATAGGTGGACTGTGGCTGAGACAGTGGACTGTGGTTGAGATAGGTGGACTGTGGCTGAGACAGTGGACTGTGGCTGAGATAGGTGGACTGTGGCTGAGACAGCGGACTGTGGCTGAGATAGGTGAACTGAGGCTGAGACAGTGGACTGAGGCTGAGATAGGTGGACTGTGGTTGAGATAGGTGAACTGAGGCTGAGACAGTGGACTGTGGCTGAGATAGGTGGACTGTGGCTGAGACAGTGGACTGTGGCTGAGACAGTGGACTGAGACTGAGATAGGTGGACTGTGGTTGAGATAGGTGAACTGAGGCTGAGACAGTGGACTGTGGTTGAGATAGGTGGACTGTGGCTGAGACAGTGGACTGAGACTGAGATAGGTGGACTGTGGCTGAGATAGGTGAACTGAGGCTGAGACAGTGGACTGTGGTTGAGATAGGTGGACTGTGGCTGAGACAGTGGACTGAGACTGAGATAGGTGGACTGTGGTTGAGATAGGTGGACTGAGGCTGAGACAGTGGACTGTGGTTGAGATAGGTGAACTGAGGCTGAGACAGTGGACTGTGGCTGAGATAGGTGGACTGTGGCTGAGACAGTGGACTGAGACTGAGATAGGTGGACTGTGGCTGAGATAGGTGAACTGAGGCTGAGACAGTGGACTGTGGTTGAGATAGGTGAACTGAGGCTGAGACAGTGGACTGTGGCTGAGATAGGTGGACTGTGGCTGAGACAATGGACTGTGGCTGAGATAGGTGAACTGAGGCTGAGACAGTGGACTGTGGCTGAGATAGGTGGACTGTGGCTGAGACAGTGGACTGAGACTGAGATAGGTGGACTGTGGCTGAGACAGTGGACTGTGGCTGAGATAGGTGGACTGTGGCTGAGATAGGTGGACTGTGGCTGAGACAGTGGACTGTGGCTGAGATAGGTGGACTGTGGCTGAGATAGGTGGACTGTGGCTGAGACAGTGGACTGTGGCTGAGATAGGTGGACTGTGGCTGAGACAGTGGACTGTGGTTGAGATAGGTGAACTGAGGCTGAGACAGTGGACTGTGGTTGAGACAGTGGACTGTGGTTGAGATAGGTGGACTGTGGCTGAGACAGTGGACTGTGGCTGAGACAGTGGACTGTGGCTGAGACAGTGGACTGTGGCTGAGATAGGTGGCCTGTGGCTGAGACAGTGGACTGAGGCTGAGACAGTGGACTGTGGCTGAGACAGTGGACTGAGGCTGAGACAGTGGACTGTGGCTGAGACAGTGGACTGTGGCTGAGACAGTGGACTGTGGCTGAGATAGGTGGACTGTGGCTGAGACAGTGGACTGAGGCTGAGACAGTGGACTGTGGCTGAGACAGTGGACTGAGGCTGAGACAGTGGACTGTGGCTGAGACAGTGGACTGAGGCTGAGACAGTGGACTGTGGTTGAGATAGGTGAACTGAGGCTGAGACAGTGGACTGTGGTTGAGACAGTGGACTGTGGTTGAGATAGGTGGACTGTGGCTGAGACAGTGGACTGTGGCTGAGATAGGTGGACTGTGGCTGAGACAGTCGACTGTGGCTGAGATAGGTGGACTGTGGCTGAGACAGTGGACTGAGGCTGAGACAGTGGACTGTGGCTGAGGTAGGTGGACTGTGGCTGAGACAGTGGACTGAGGCTGAGACAGTGGACTGTGGCTGAGATAGGTGGACTGTGGCTGAGACAGTGGACTGAGGCTGAGACAGTGGACTCTGGCTGAGATAGGTGGACTGAGGCTGAGACAGTGGACTGTGGCTGAGATAGGTGGACTGTGGCTGAGACAGTGGACTGAGACTGAGATAGGTGGACTGTGGTTGAGATAGGTGGACTGAGGCTGAGACAGTGGACTGTGGTTGAGATAGGTGAACTGAGGCTGAGACAGTGGACTGTGGCTGAGATAGGTGGACTGTGGCTGAGACAGTGGACTGAGACTGAGATAGGTGGACTGTGGCTGAGATAGGTGAACTGAGGCTGAGACAGTGGACTGTGGTTGAGATAGGTGAACTGAGGCTGAGACAGTGGACTGTGGCTGAGATAGGTGGACTGTGGCTGAGACAATGGACTGTGGCTGAGATAGGTGAACTGAGGCTGAGACAGTGGACTGTGGCTGAGATAGGTGGACTGTGGCTGAGACAGTGGACTGAGACTGAGATAGGTGGACTGTGGCTGAGACAGTGGACTGTGGCTGAGATAGGTGGACTGTGGCTGAGATAGGTGGACTGTGGCTGAGACAGTGGACTGTGGCTGAGATAGGTGGACTGTGGCTGAGATAGGTGGACTGTGGCTGAGACAGTGGACTGTGGCTGAGATAGGTGGACTGTGGCTGAGACAGTGGACTGTGGTTGAGATAGGTGAACTGAGGCTGAGACAGTGGACTGTGGTTGAGACAGTGGACTGTGGTTGAGATAGGTGGACTGTGGCTGAGACAGTGGACTGTGGCTGAGACAGTGGACTGTGGCTGAGACAGTGGACTGTGGCTGAGATAGGTGGACTGTGGCTGAGACAGTGGACTGAGGCTGAGACAGTGGACTGTGGCTGAGACAGTGGACTGAGGCTGAGACAGTGGACTGTGGCTGAGACAGTGGACTGTGGCTGAGACAGTGGACTGTGGCTGAGATAGGTGGACTGTGGCTGAGACAGTGGACTGAGGCTGAGACAGTGGACTGTGGCTGAGACAGTGGACTGAGGCTGAGACAGTGGACTGTGGCTGAGACAGTGGACTGAGGCTGAGACAGTGGACTGTGGTTGAGATAGGTGAACTGAGGCTGAGACAGTGGACTGTGGTTGAGACAGTGGACTGTGGTTGAGATAGGTGGACTGTGGCTGAGACAGTGGACTGTGGCTGAGATAGGTGGACTGTGGCTGAGACAGTCGACTGTGGCTGAGATAGGTGGACTGTGGCTGAGACAGTGGACTGAGGCTGAGACAGTGGACTGTGGCTGAGGTAGGTGGACTGTGGCTGAGACAGTGGACTGAGGCTGAGACAGTGGACTGTGGCTGAGATAGGTGGACTGTGGCTGAGACAGTGGACTGAGGCTGAGACAGTGGACTCTGGCTGAGATAGGTGGACTGAGGCTGAGACAGTGGACTGTGGCTGAGATAGGTGGACTGTGGCTGAGACAGTGGACTGTGGCTGAGATAGGTGGACTGTGGCTGAGACAGTGGACTGAGGCTGAGACAGTGGACTGTGGCTGAGACAGTGGACTGAGGCTGAGACAGTGGACTGAGGCTGAGATAGGTGGACTGTGGCTGAGACAGTGGACTGTGGTTGAGATAGGTGGACTGTGGCTGAGACAGTGGACTGTGGCTGAGATAGGTGGACTGTGGCTGAGACAGTGGACTGTGGCTGAGATAGGTGAACTGAGGCTGAGACAGTGGACTGTGGCTGAGATAGGTGGACTGTGGCTGAGACAGTGGACTGTGGTTGAGATAGGTGGACTGTGGCTGAGACAGTGGACTGTGGCTGAGATAGGTGGACTGTGGCTGAGACAGTGGACTGTGGCTGAGATAGGTGAACTGAGGCTGAGACAGTGGACTGAGGCTGAGATAGGTGGACTGTGGTTGAGATAGGTGAACTGAGGCTGAGACAGTGGACTGTGGCTGAGATAGGTGGACTGTGGCTGAGACAGTGGACTGTGGCTGAGACAGTGGACTGAGACTGAGATAGGTGGACTGTGGTTGAGATAGGTGAACTGAGGCTGAGACAGTGGACTGTGGCTGAGATAGGTGGACTGTGGCTGAGACAGTGGACTGAGACTGAGATAGGTGGACTGTGGCTGAGATAGGTGAACTGAGGCTGAGACAGTGGACTGTGGTTGAGATAGGTGGACTGTGGCTGAGACAGTGGACTGAGACTGAGATAGGTGGACTGTGGTTGAGATAGGTGGACTGAGGCTGAGACAGTGGACTGTGGTTGAGATAGGTGAACTGAGGCTGAGACAGTGGACTGTGGCTGAGATAGGTGGACTGTGGCTGAGACAGTGGACTGAGACTGAGATAGGTGGACTGTGGCTGAGATAGGTGAACTGAGGCTGAGACAGTGGACTGTGGCTGAGATAGGTGGACTGTGGCTGAGACAATGGACTGTGGCTGAGATAGGTGAACTGAGGCTGAGACAGTGGACTGTGGCTGAGATAGGTGGACTGTGGCTGAGACAGTGGACTGAGACTGAGATAGGTGGACTGTGGCTGAGACAGTGGACTGTGGCTGAGATAGGTGGACTGTGGCTGAGATAGGTGGACTGTGGCTGAGACAGTGGACTGTGGCTGAGATAGGTGGACTGTGGCTGAAATAGGTGGACTGTGGCTGAGACAGTGGACTGTGGCTGAGATAGGTGGACTGTGGCTGAGACAGTGGACTGAGGCTGAGACAGTGGACTGTGGCTGAGATAGGTGAACTGAGGCTGAGACAGTGGACTGTGGCTGAGATAGGTGGACTGTGGCTGAGACAGTGGACTGAGACTGAGATAGGTGGACTGTGGCTGAGATAGGTGAACTGAGGCTGAGACAGTGGACTGTGGTTGAGATAGGTGGACTGTGGCTGAGACAGTGGACTGAGACTGAGATAGGTGGACTGTGGTTGAGATAGGTGGACTTAGGCTGAGACAGTGGACTGTGGTTGAGATAGGTGAACTGAGGCTGAGACAGTGGACTGTGGCTGAGATAGGTGGACTGTGGCTGAGACAGTGGACTGAGACTGAGATAGGTGGACTGTGGCTGAGATAGGTGAACTGAGGCTGAGACAGTGGACTGTGGTTGAGATAGGTGAACTGAGGCTGAGACAGTGGACTGTGGCTGAGATAGGTGGACTGTGGCTGAGACAATGGACTGTGGCTGAGATAGGTGAACTGAGGCTGAGACAGTGGACTGTGGCTGAGATAGGTGGACTGTGGCTGAGACAGTGGACTGAGACTGAGATAGGTGGACTGTGGCTGAGACAGTGGACTGTGGCTGAGATAGGTGGACTGTGGCTGAGATAGGTGGACTGTGGCTGAGACAGTGGACTGTGGCTGAGATAGGTGGACTGTGGCTGAGATAGGTGGACTGTGGCTGAGACAGTGGACTGTGGCTGAGATAGGTGGACTGTGGCTGAGACAGTGGACTGTGGTTGAGATAGGTGAACTGAGGCTGAGACAGTGGACTGTGGTTGAGACAGTGGACTGTGGTTGAGATAGGTGGACTGTGGCTGAGACAGTGGACTGTGGCTGAGACAGTGGACTGTGGCTGAGACAGTGGACTGTGGCTGAGATAGGTGGACTGTGGCTGAGACAGTGGACTGAGGCTGAGACAGTGGACTGTGGCTGAGACAGTGGACTGAGGCTGAGACAGTGGACTGTGGCTGAGACAGTGGACTGTGGCTGAGACAGTGGACTGTGGCTGAGATAGGTGGACTGTGGCTGAGACAGTGGACTGAGGCTGAGACAGTGGACTGTGGCTGAGACAGTGGACTGAGGCTGAGACAGTGGACTGTGGCTGAGACAGTGGACTGAGGCTGAGACAGTGGACTGTGGTTGAGATAGGTGAACTGAGGCTGAGACAGTGGACTGTGGTTGAGACAGTGGACTGTGGTTGAGATAGGTGGACTGTGGCTGAGACAGTGGACTGTGGCTGAGATAGGTGGACTGTGGCTGAGACAGTCGACTGTGGCTGAGATAGGTGGACTGTGGCTGAGACAGTGGACTGAGGCTGAGACAGTGGACTGTGGCTGAGGTAGGTGGACTGTGGCTGAGACAGTGGACTGAGGCTGAGACAGTGGACTGTGGCTGAGATAGGTGGACTGTGGCTGAGACAGTGGACTGAGGCTGAGACAGTGGACTCTGGCTGAGATAGGTGGACTGAGGCTGAGACAGTGGACTGTGGCTGAGATAGGTGGACTGTGGCTGAGACAGTGGACTGTGGCTGAGATAGGTGGACTGTGGCTGAGACAGTGGACTGAGGCTGAGACAGTGGACTGTGGCTGAGACAGTGGACTGAGGCTGAGACAGTGGACTGAGGCTGAGATAGGTGGACTGTGGCTGAGACAGTGGACTGTGGTTGAGATAGGTGGACTGTGGCTGAGACAGTGGACTGTGGCTGAGATAGGTGGACTGTGGCTGAGACAGTGGACTGTGGCTGAGATAGGTGAACTGAGGCTGAGACAGTGGACTGAGGCTGAGATAGGTGGACTGTGGTTGAGATAGGTGAACTGAGGCTGAGACAGTGGACTCTGGCTGAGATAGGTGGACTGTGGCTGAGACAGTGGACTGTGGCTGAGACAGTGGACTGAGACTGAGATAGGTGGACTGTGGTTGAGATAGGTGAACTGAGGCTGAGACAGTGGACTGTGGCTGAGATAGGTGGACTGTGGCTGAGACAGTGGACTGTGGTTGAGATAGGTGGACTGTGGCTGAGACAGTGGACTGTGGCTGAGATAGGTGGACTGTGGCTGAGACAGTGGACTGTGGCTGAGATAGGTGAACTGAGGCTGAGACAGTGGACTGAGGCTGAGATAGGTGGACTGTGGTTGAGATAGGTGAACTGAGGCTGAGACAGTGGACTGTGGCTGAGATAGGTGGACTGTGGCTGAGACAGTGGACTGTGGCTGAGACAGTGGACTGAGACTGAGATAGGTGGACTGTGGTTGAGATAGGTGAACTGAGGCTGAGACAGTGGACTGTGGCTGAGATAGGTGGACTGTGGCTGAGACAGTGGACTGAGACTGAGATAGGTGGACTGTGGCTGAGATAGGTGAACTGAGGCTGAGACAGTGGACTGTGGTTGAGATAGGTGGACTGTGGCTGAGACAGTGGACTGAGACTGAGATAGGTGGACTGTGGTTGAGATAGGTGGACTGAGGCTGAGACAGTGGACTGTGGTTGAGATAGGTGAACTGAGGCTGAGACAGTGGACTGTGGCTGAGAGAGGTGGACTGTGGCTGAGATAGGTGAACTGAGGCTGAGACAGTGGACTGTGGTTGAGATAGGTGAACTGAGGCTGAGACAGTGGACTGTGGCTGAGATAGGTGGACTGTGGCTGAGACAATGGACTGTGGCTGAGATAGGTGAACTGAGGCTGAGACAGTGGACTGTGGCTGAGATAGGTGGACTGTGGCTGAGACAGTGGACTGAGACTGAGATAGGTGGACTGTGGCTGAGACAGTGGACTGTGGCTGAGATAGGTGGACTGTGGCTGAGATAGGTGGACTGTGGCTGAGACAGTGGACTGTGGCTGAGATAGGTGGACTGTGGCTGAGATAGGTGGACTGTGGCTGAGACAGTGGACTGTGGCTGAGATAGGTGGACTGTGGCTGAGACAGTGGACCGAGGCTGAGACAGTGGACTGTGGCTGAGATAGGTGAACTGAGGCTGAGACAGTGGACTGTGGTTGAGATAGGTGGACTGTGGCTGAGACAGTGGACTGTGGCTGAGATAGGTGGACTGTGGCTGAGACAGTGGACTGTGGCTGAGATAGGTGGACTGTGGCTGAGACAGTGGACTGAGGCTGAGACAGTGGACTGTGGCTGAGACAGTGGACTGAGGTTGAGATAGGTGAACTGAGGCTGAGACAGTGGACTGTGGTTGAGACAGTGGACTGTGGCTGAGATAGGTGGACTGAGGCTGAGATAGTGGACTGAGACTGAGACAGTGGACTGTGGCTGAGACAGTGGACTGAGGCTGAGACAGTGGACTGTGGCTGAGACAGTGGACTGTGGCTGAGACAGTGGACTGAGGTTGAGACAGTGGACTGTGGTTGAGATAGGTGAACTGAGGCTGAGACAGTGGACTGAGGCTGAGACAGTGGACTGTGGTTGAGATAGGTGAACTGAGGTTGAGACAGTGGACTGTGGTTGAGATAGGTGAACTGAGGCTGAGACAGTGGACTGTGGCTGAGACAGTGGACTGTGGCTGAGACAGTGGACTGTGGCTGAGACAGTGGACTGTGGCTGAGACGGTGGACTGATGGTGAGACAGTGGACTGTGGCTGAGATAGGTGGACTGAGGCTGAGACAGTGGACTGAGGTTGAGACAGTGGACTGAGGCTGAGATAGGTGGACTGAGGCTGAGACAGCGGACTGAGGCTGAGACAGTGGACTGAGGCTGAGATAGGTGGACTGTGGCTGAGACAGTGGACTGAGGGTGAGATAGGTGGACTGTGGCTGAGATAGGTGGACTGTGGCTGAGATAGGTGGACTGTGGCTGAGACAGTGGACTGTGGCTGAGACAGTGGACTGAGACTGAGATAGGTGGACTGTGGCTGAGACAGTGGACTGTGGCTGAGATAGGTGGACTGTGGCTGAGACAGTGGACTGTGGCTGAGATAGGTGGACTGAGACTGAGACAGTGGACTGTGGCTGAGACAGTGGACTGAGACTGAGATAGGTGGACTGTGGCTGAGACAGTGGACTGTGGCTGAGATAGGTGGACTGTGGCTGAGATAGGTGGACTGTGGCTGAGACAGTGGACTGTGGCTGAGATAGGTGGACTGAGACTGAGACAGTGGACTGTGGCTGAGACAGTGGACTGTGGCTGAGATAGGTGGACTGTGGCTGAGACAGTGGACTGAGGCTGAGACAGTGGACTGTGGCTGAGATAGGTGGACTGTGGCTGAGACAGTGGACTGTGGTTGAGATAGGTGGACTGAGGCTGAGACAGTGGACTGAGGCTGAGACAGTGGACTGTGGCTGAGATAGTGGACTGAGGCTGAGACAGTGGACTGTGGCTGAGATAGGTGAACTGAGGCTGAGACAGTGGACTGTGGTTGAGATAGGTGGACTGAGGCTGAGGCAGTGGACTGAGGCTGAGACAGTGGACTATGGCTGAGACAGTGGACTGAGGCTGAGACAGTGGACTGTGGCTGAGATAGGTGGACTGAGACTGAGACAGTGGACTGTGGCTGAGACAGTGGACTGTGGTTGAGACAGTGGACTGAGACTGAGATAGGTGGACTGAGACTGAGACAGTGGACTGTGGCTGAGATAGGTGGACTGTGGCTAAGACAGTGGACTGAGACTGAGACAGTGGACTGAGGGTGAGATAGGCGGACTGTGGCTGAGACAGTGGACTGAGGCTGAGACAGTGGACTGTGGCTGAGATAGGTGGATTGAGGCTGAGACAGTGGACTGTGGCTGAGATAGGTGGACTGTGGCTGAGACAGTGGACTGTGGCTGAGATAGGTGGACTGTGGCTGAGACAGTGGACTGAGGCTGAGACAGTGGACTGTGGCTGAGACAGTGGACTGAGGCTGAGACAGTGGACTGTGGTTGAGATAGGTGAACTGAGGCTGAGACAGTGGACTGAGGCTGAGACAGTGGACTGTGGTTGAGATAGGTGGACTGTGGCTGAGACAGTGGACTGTGGCTGAGATAGGTGGACTGTGGCTGAGACAGTGGTCTGTGGCTGAGATAGGTGGACTGAGGCTGAGACAGTGGACTGTGGCTGACATAGGTGGACTGAGGCTGAGACAGTGGAATGAGGCTGAGACAGTGGACTGTGGCTGAGACAGTGGACTGAGGCTGAGACAGTGGACTGTGGTTGAGATAGGTGAACTGAGGCTGAGACAGTGGACTGTGGTTGAGATAGGTGGACTGTGGCTGAGATAGGTGGACTGTGGCTGAGACAGTGGACTGAGGCTGAGACAGTGGACTGTGGCTGAGATAGGTGGACTGTGGCTGAGACAGTGGACTGTGGCTGAGATAGGTGGACTGTGGCTGAGACAGTGAACTGAGGCTGAGACAGTGGACTGTGGCTGAGATAGGTGGACTGTGGCTGAGATAGGTGGACTGTGGCTGAGATAGGTGAACTGAGGCTGAGACAGTGGACTGAGGCTGAGATAGGTGGACTGTGGTTGAGATAGGTGAACTGAGGCTGAGACAGTGGACTGTGGCTGAGATAGGTGGACTGTGGCTGAGACAGTGGACTGTGGCTGAGACAGTGGACTGAGACTGAGATAGGTGGACTGTGATTGAGATAGGTGAACTGAGGCTGAGACAGTGGACTGTGGCTGAGATAGGTGGACTGTGGCTGAGACAGTGGACTGAGACTGAGATAGGTGGACTGTGGCTGAGATAGGTGAACTGAGGCTGAGACAGTGGACTGTGGTTGAGATAGGTGGACTGTGGCTGAGACAGTGGACTGAGACTGAGATAGGTGGACTGTGGTTGAGATAGGTGGACTGAGGCTGAGACAGTGGACTGTGGTTGAGATAGGTGAACTGAGGCTGAGACAGTGGACTGTGGCTGAGAGAGGTGGACTGTGGCTGAGACAGTGGACTGAGACTGAGATAGGTGGACTGTGGCTGAGATAGGTGAACTGAGGCTGAGACAGTGGACTGTGGTTGAGATAGGTGAACTGAGGCTGAGACAGTGGACTGTGGCTGAGATAGGTGGACTGTGGCTGAGACAATGGACTGTGGCTGAGATAGGTGAACTGAGGCTGAGACAGTGGACTGTGGCTGAGATAGGTGGACTGTGGCTGAGACAGTGGACTGAGACTGAGATAGGTGGACTGTGGCTGAGACAGTGGACTGTGGCTGAGATAGGTGGACTGTGGCTGAGATAGGTGGACTGTGGCTGAGACAGTGGACTGTGGCTGAGATAGGTGGACTGTGGCTGAGATAGGTGGACTGTGGCTGAGACAGTGGACTGTGGCTGAGATAGGTGGACTGTGGCTGAGACAGTGGACCGAGGCTGAGACAGTGGACTGTGGCTGAGATAGGTGAACTGAGGCTGAGACAGTGGACTGTGGTTGAGATAGGTGGACTGTGGCTGAGACAGTGGACTGTGGCTGAGATAGGTGGACTGTGGCTGAGACAGTGGACTGTGGCTGAGATAGGTGGACTGTGGCTGAGACAGTGGACTGAGGCTGAGACAGTGGACTGTGGCTGAGACAGTGGACTGAGGTTGAGATAGGTGAACTGAGGCTGAGACAGTGGACTGTGGTTGAGACAGTGGACTGTGGCTGAGATAGGTGGACTGAGGCTGAGATAGTGGACTGAGACTGAGACAGTGGACTGTGGCTGAGACAGTGGACTGAGGCTGAGACAGTGGACTGTGGCTGAGACAGTGGACTGTGGCTGAGACAGTGGACTGAGGTTGAGACAGTGGACTGTGGTTGAGATAGGTGAACTGAGGCTGAGACAGTGGACTGAGGCTGAGACAGTGGACTGTGGTTGAGATAGGTGAACTGAGGTTGAGACAGTGGACTGTGGTTGAGATAGGTGAACTGAGGCTGAGACAGTGGACTGTGGCTGAGACAGTGGACTGTGGCTGAGACAGTGGACTGTGGCTGAGACAGTGGACTGTGGCTGAGACGGTGGACTGATGGTGAGACAGTGGACTGTGGCTGAGATAGGTGGACTGAGGCTGAGACAGTGGACTGAGGTTGAGACAGTGGACTGAGGCTGAGATAGGTGGACTGAGGCTGAGACAGCGGACTGAGGCTGAGACAGTGGACTGAGGCTGAGATAGGTGGACTGTGGCTGAGACAGTGGACTGAGGGTGAGATAGGTGGACTGTGGCTGAGATAGGTGGACTGTGGCTGAGATAGGTGGACTGTGGCTGAGACAGTGGACTGTGGCTGAGACAGTGGACTGAGACTGAGATAGGTGGACTGTGGCTGAGACAGTGGACTGTGGCTGAGATAGGTGGACTGTGGCTGAGACAGTGGACTGTGGCTGAGATAGGTGGACTGAGACTGAGACAGTGGACTGTGGCTGAGACAGTGGACTGAGACTGAGATAGGTGGACTGTGGCTGAGACAGTGGACTGTGGCTGAGATAGGTGGACTGTGGCTGAGATAGGTGGACTGTGGCTGAGACAGTGGACTGTGGCTGAGATAGGTGGACTGAGACTGAGACAGTGGACTGTGGCTGAGACAGTGGACTGTGGCTGAGATAGGTGGACTGTGGCTGAGACAGTGGACTGAGGCTGAGACAGTGGACTGTGGCTGAGATAGGTGGACTGTGGCTGAGACAGTGGACTGTGGTTGAGATAGGTGGACTGAGGCTGAGACAGTGGACTGAGGCTGAGACAGTGGACTGTGGCTGAGACAGTGGACTGAGGCTGAGACAGTGGACTGTGGCTGAGATAGGTGAACTGAGGCTGAGACAGTGGACTGTGGTTGAGATAGGTGGACTGAGGCTGAGGCAGTGGACTGAGGCTGAGACAGTGGACTATGGCTGAGACAGTGGACTGAGGCTGAGACAGTGGACTGTGGCTGAGATAGGTGGACTGAGACTGAGACAGTGGACTGTGGCTGAGACAGTGGACTGTGGTTGAGACAGTGGACTGAGACTGAGATAGGTGGACTGAGACTGAGACAGTGGACTGTGGCTGAGATAGGTGGACTGTGGCTGAGACAGTGGACTGTGGCTGAGACAGTGGACTGAGACTGAGATAGGTGGACTGTGATTGAGATAGGTGAACTGAGGCTGAGACAGTGGACTGTGGCTGAGATAGGTGGACTGTGGCTGAGACAGTGGACTGAGACTGAGATAGGTGGACTGTGGCTGAGATAGGTGAACTGAGGCTGAGACAGTGGACTGTGGTTGAGATAGGTGGACTGTGGCTGAGACAGTGGACTGAGACTGAGATAGGTGGACTGTGGTTGAGATAGGTGGACTGAGGCTGAGACAGTGGACTGTGGTTGAGATAGGTGAACTGAGGCTGAGACAGTGGACTGTGGCTGAGAGAGGTGGACTGTGGCTGAGACAGTGGACTGAGACTGAGATAGGTGGACTGTGGCTGAGATAGGTGAACTGAGGCTGAGACAGTGGACTGTGGTTGAGATAGGTGAACTGAGGCTGAGACAGTGGACTGTGGCTGAGATAGGTGGACTGTGGCTGAGACAATGGACTGTGGCTGAGATAGGTGAACTGAGGCTGAGACAGTGGACTGTGGCTGAGATAGGTGGACTGTGGCTGAGACAGTGGACTGAGACTGAGATAGGTGGACTGTGGCTGAGACAGTGGACTGTGGCTGAGATAGGTGGACTGTGGCTGAGATAGGTGGACTGTGGCTGAGACAGTGGACTGTGGCTGAGATAGGTGGACTGTGGCTGAGATAGGTGGACTGTGGCTGAGACAGTGGACTGTGGCTGAGATAGGTGGACTGTGGCTGAGACAGTGGACCGAGGCTGAGACAGTGGACTGTGGCTGAGATAGGTGAACTGAGGCTGAGACAGTGGACTGTGGTTGAGATAGGTGGACTGTGGCTGAGACAGTGGACTGTGGCTGAGATAGGTGGACTGTGGCTGAGACAGTGGACTGTGGCTGAGATAGGTGGACTGTGGCTGAGACAGTGGACTGAGGCTGAGACAGTGGACTGTGGCTGAGACAGTGGACTGAGGTTGAGATAGGTGAACTGAGGCTGAGACAGTGGACTGTGGTTGAGACAGTGGACTGTGGCTGAGATAGGTGGACTGAGGCTGAGATAGTGGACTGAGATTGAGACAGTGGACTGTGGCTGAGACAGTGGACTGAGGCTGAGACAGTGGACTGTGGCTGAGACAGTGGACTGTGGCTGAGACAGTGGACTGAGGTTGAGACAGTGGACTGTGGTTGAGATAGGTGAACTGAGGCTGAGACAGTGGACTGAGGCTGAGACAGTGGACTGTGGTTGAGATAGGTGAACTGAGGTTGAGACAGTGGACTGTGGTTGAGATAGGTGAACTGAGGCTGAGACAGTGGACTGTGGCTGAGACAGTGGACTGTGGCTGAGACAGTGGACTGTGGCTGAGACAGTGGACTGTGGCTGAGACGGTGGACTGATGGTGAGACAGTGGACTGTGGCTGAGATAGGTGGACTGAGGCTGAGACAGTGGACTGAGGTTGAGACAGTGGACTGAGGCTGAGATAGGTGGACTGAGGCTGAGACAGCGGACTGAGGCTGAGACAGTGGACTGAGGCTGAGATAGGTGGACTGTGGCTGAGACAGTGGACTGAGGGTGAGATAGGTGGACTGTGGCTGAGATAGGTGGACTGTGGCTGAGATAGGTGGACTGTGGCTGAGACAGTGGACTGTGGCTGAGACAGTGGACTGAGACTGAGATAGGTGGACTGTGGCTGAGACAGTGGACTGTGGCTGAGATAGGTGGACTGTGGCTGAGACAGTGGACTGTGGCTGAGATAGGTGGACTGAGACTGAGACAGTGGACTGTGGCTGAGACAGTGGACTGAGACTGAGATAGGTGGACTGTGGCTGAGACAGTGGACTGTGGCTGAGATAGGTGGACTGTGGCTGAGATAGGTGGACTGTGGCTGAGACAGTGGACTGTGGCTGAGATAGGTGGACTGAGACTGAGACAGTGGACTGTGGCTGAGACAGTGGACTGTGGCTGAGATAGGTGGACTGTGGCTGAGACAGTGGACTGAGGCTGAGACAGTGGACTGTGGCTGAGATAGGTGGACTGTGGCTGAGACAGTGGACTGTGGTTGAGATAGGTGGACTGAGGCTGAGACAGTGGACTGAGGCTGAGACAGTGGACTGTGGCTGAGACAGTGGACTGAGGCTGAGACAGTGGACTGTGGCTGAGATAGGTGAACTGAGGCTGAGACAGTGGACTGTGGTTGAGATAGGTGGACTGAGGCTGAGGCAGTGGACTGAGGCTGAGACAGTGGACTATGGCTGAGACAGTGGACTGAGGCTGAGACAGTGGACTGTGGCTGAGATAGGTGGACTGAGACTGAGACAGTGGACTGTGGCTGAGACAGTGGACTGTGGTTGAGACAGTGGACTGAGACTGAGATAGGTGGACTGAGACTGAGACAGTGGACTGTGGCTGAGATAGGTGGACTGTGGCTGAGACAGTGGACTGAGACTGAGACAGTGGACTGAGGGTGAGATAGGCGGACTGTGGCTGAGACAGTGGACTGAGGCTGAGACAGTGGACTGTGGCTGAGATAGGTGGATTGAGGCTGAGACAGTGGACTGTGGCTGAGATAGGTGGACTGTGGCTGAGACAGTGGACTGTGGCTGAGATAGGTGGACTGTGGCTGAGACAGTGGACTGAGGCTGAGACAGTGGACTGTGGCTGAGACAGTGGACTGAGGCTGAGACAGTGGACTGTGGTTGAGATAGGTGAACTGAGGCTGAGACAGTGGATTGAGGCTGAGACAGTGGACTGTGGTTGAGATAGGTGGACTGTGGCTGAGACAGTGGACTGTGGCTGAGATAGGTGGACTGTGGCTGAGACAGTGGTCTGTGGCTGAGATAGGTGGACTGAGGCTGAGACAGTGGACTGTGGCTGACATAGGTGGACTGAGGCTGAGACAGTGGAATGAGGCTGAGACAGTGGACTGTGGCTGAGACAGTGGACTGAGGCTGAGACAGTGGACTGTGGTTGAGATAGGTGAACTGAGGCTGAGACAGTGGACTGTGGTTGAGATAGGTGGACTGTGGCTGAGATAGGTGGACTGTGGCTGAGACAGTGGACTGAGGCTGAGACAGTGGACTGTGGCTGAGATAGGTGGACTGTGGCTGAGACAGTGGACTGTGGCTGAGATAGGTGGACTGTGGCTGAGACAGTGAACTGAGGCTGAGACAGTGGACTGTGGCTGAGATAGGTGGACTGTGGCTGAGATAGGTGGACTGTGGCTGAGACAGTGGACTGAGGCTGAGACAGTGGACTGTGGCTGAGATAGGTGGACTGTGGCTGAGACAGTGGACTGAGGCTGAGACAGTGGACTGTGGCTGAGATAGGTGGACTGAGGCTGAGACAGTGGACTGTGGCTGAGATAGGTGGACTGTGGCTGAGACAGTGGACTGTGGCTGAGATAGGTGGACTGTGGCTGAGACAGTGGACTGAGGCTGAGACAGTGGACTGTGGCTGAGACAGTGGACTGAGGCTGAGACAGTGGACTGTGGTTGAGATAGGTGAACTGAGGCTGAGACAGTGGACTGAGGCTGAGACAGTGGACTGTGGTTGAGATAGGTGGACTGTGGCTGAGACAGTGGACTGTGGCTGAGATAGGTGGACTGTGGCTGAGACAGTGGTCTGTGGCTGAGATAGGTGGACTGAGGCTGAGACAGTGGACTGTGGCTGACATAGGTGGACTGAGGCTGAGACAGTGGAATGAGGCTGAGACAGTGGACTGTGGCTGAGACAGTGGACTGAGGCTGAGACAGTGGACTGTGGTTGAGATAGGTGAACTGAGGCTGAGACAGTGGACTGTGGTTGAGATAGGTGGACTGTGGCTGAGATAGGTGGACTGTGGCTGAGACAGTGGACTGAGGCTGAGACAGTGGACTGTGGCTGAGATAGGTGGACTGTGGCTGAGACAGTGGACTGTGGCTGAGATAGGTGGACTGTGGCTGAGACAGTGAACTGAGGCTGAGACAGTGGACTGTGGCTGCGATAGGTGGACTGTGGCTGAGATAGGTGGACTGTGGCTGAGACAGTGGACTGAGGCTGAGACAGTGGACTGTGGCTGAGATAGGTGGACTGTGGCTGAGACAGTGGACTGAGGCTGAGACAGTGGACTGTGGCTGAGATAGGTGGACTGAGGCTGAGACAGTGGACTGTGGCTGAGATAGGTGGACTGTGGCTGAGACAGTGGACTGTGGCTGAGATAGGTGGACTGTGGCTGAGACAGTGAACTGAGGCTGAGACAGTGGACTGTGGCTGAGATAGGTGGACTGTGGCTGAGATAGGTGGACTGTGGCTGAGACAGTGGACTGAGGCTGAGACAGTGGACTGTGGCTGAGATAGGTGGACTGTGGCTGAGACAGTGGACTGTGGCTGAGACAGTGGACTGTGGCTGAGATAGGTGGACTGTGGCTGAGATAGGTGGACTGAGGCTGAGACAGTGGACTGTGGCTGAGACAGTGGACTGTGGTTGAGACAGTGGACTGTGGTTGAGATAGGTGGACTGTGGCTGAGACAGTGGACTGTGGCTGAGATAGATGGACTGTGGCTGAGACAGTGGACTGTGGCTGAAACAGTGGACTGTGGCTGAGATAGGTGGACTGTGGCTGAGATAGGTGGACTGAGGCTGAGACAGTGGACTGTGGCTGAGATAGGTGGACTGTGGCTGAGACAGTGGACTGAGGCTGAGACAGTGGACTGAGGCTGAGATAGGTGGACTGTGGCTGAGATAGGTGGACTGTGGCTGAGACAGTGGACTGAGGCTGAGACAGTGGACTGTGGCTGAGACAGTGGACTGTGGCTGAGATAGGTGGACTGTGGCTGAGACAGTGGACTGAGGCTGAGACAGTGGACTGTGGCTGAGATAGGTGGACTGTGGCTGAGATAGGTGGACTGTGGCTGAGATAGGTGGACTGAGGCTGAGACAGTGGACTGTGGTTGAGATAGGTGAACTGAGGCTGAGACAGTGGACTGTGGTTGAGACAGTGGACTGTGGTTGAGATAGGTGGACTGTGGCTGAGACAGTGGACTGTGGCTGAGACAGTGGACTGTGGCTGAGACAGTGGACTGTGGCTGAGATAGGTGGACTGTGGCTGAGACAGTGGACTGAGGCTGAGACAGTGGACTGTGGCTGAGACAGTGGACTGAGGCTGAGACAGTGGACTGTGGCTGAGACAGTGGACTGAGGCTGAGACAGTGGACTGTGGTTGAGATAGGTGAACTGAGGCTGAGACAGTGGACTGTGGTTGAGACAGTGGACTGTGGTTGAGATAGGTGGACTGTGGCTGAGACAGTGGACTGTGGCTGAGATAGGTGGACTTTGGCTGAGACAGTCGACTGTGGCTGAGATAGGTGGACTGTGGCTGAGACAGTGGACTGAGGCTGAGACAGTGGACTGTGGCTGAGGTAGGTGGACTGTGGCTGAGACAGTGGACTGAGGCTGAGACAGTGGACTGTGGCTGAGATAGGTGGACTGTGGCTGAGACAGTGGACTGAGGCTGAGACAGTGGACTCTGGCTGAGATAGGTGGACTGAGGCTGAGACAGTGGACTGTGGCTGAGACAGTGGACTGTGGCTGAGACAGTGGACTGTGGCTGAGATAGGTGGACTGTGGCTGAGACAGTGGACTGAGGCTGAGACAGTGGACTGTGGCTGAGACAGTGGACTGAGGCTGAGACAGTGGACTGAGGCTGAGATAGGTGGACTGTGGCTGAGACAGTGGACTGTGGCTGAGATAGGTGGACTGTGGCTGAGACAGTGGACTGTGGCTGAGATAGGTGAACTGAGGCTGAGACAGTGGACTGAGGCTGAGATAGGTGGACTGTGGTTGAGATAGGTGAACTGAGGCTGAGACAGTGGACTGTGGCTGAGATAGGTGGACTGTGGCTGAGACAGTGGACTGTGGCTGAGACAGTGGACTGAGACTGAGATAGGTGGACTGTGGTTGAGATAGGTGAACTGAGGCTGAGACAGTGGACTGTGGCTGAGATAGGTGGACTGTGGCTGAGACAGTGGACTGTGGTTGAGATAGGTGGACTGTGGCTGAGACAGTGGACTGTGGCTGAGATAGGTGGACTGTGGCTGAGACAGTGGACTGTGGCTGAGATAGGTGAACTGAGGCTGAGACAGTGGACTGAGGCTGAGATAGGTGGACTGTGGTTGAGATAGGTGAACTGAGGCTGATACAGTGGACTGTGGCTGAGATAGGTGGACTGTGGCTGAGACAGTGGACTGTGGCTGAGACAGTGGACTGAGACTGAGATAGGTGGACTGTGGTTGAGATAGGTGAACTGAGGCTGAGACAGTGGACTGTGGCTGAGATAGGTGGACTGTGGCTGAGACAGTGGACTGAGACTGAGATAGGTGGACTGTGGCTGAGATAGGTGAACTGAGGCTGAGACAGTGGACTGTGGTTGAGATAGGTGGACTGTGGCTGAGACAGTGGACTGAGACTGAGATAGGTGGACTGTGGTTGAGATAGGTGGACTGAGGCTGAGACAGTGGACTGTGGTTGAGATAGGTGAACTGAGGCTGAGACAGTGGACTGTGGCTGAGATAGGTGGACTGTGGCTGAGACAGTGGACTGAGACTGAGATAGATGGACTGTGGCTGAGATAGGTGAACTGAGGCTGAGACAGTGGACTGTGGTTGAGATAGGTGAACTGAGGCTGAGACAGTGGACTGTGGCTGAGATAGGTGGACTGTGGCTGAGACAATGGACTGTGGCTGAGATAGGTGAACTGAGGATGAGACAGTGGACTGTGGCTGAGATAGGTGGACTGTGGCTGAGACAGTGGACTGAGACTGAGATAGGTGGACTGTGGCTGAGACAGTGGACTGTGGCTGAGATAGGTGGACTGTGGCTGAGATAGGTGGACTGTGGCTGAGACAGTGGACTGTGGCTGAGATAGGTGGACTGTGGCTGAGACAGTGGACTGTGGCTGAGACAGTGGACTGAGGCTGAGACAGTGGACTGTGGCTGAGATAGGTGAACTGAGGCTGAGACAGTGGACTGTGGTTGAGATAGGTGGACTGTGGCTGAGACAGTGGACTGTGGCTGAGATAGGTGGACTGTGGCTGAGACAGTGGACTGTGGCTGAGATAGGTGGACTGTGGCTGAGACAGTGGACTGAGGCTGAGACAGTGGACTGTGGCTGAGACAGTGGACTGAGGTTGAGATAGGTGAACTGAGGCTGAGACAGTGGACTGTGGTTGAGACAGTGGACTGTGGCTGAGATAGGTGGACTGAGGCTGAGATAGTGGACTGAGACTGAGACAGTGGACTGTGGCTGAGACAGTGGACTGAGGCTGAGACAGTGGACTGTGGCTGAGACAGTGGACTGTGGCTGAGACAGTGGACTGAGGTTGAGACAGTGGACTGTGGTTGAGATAGGTGAACTGAGGCTGAGACAGTGGACTGAGGCTGAGACAGTGGACTGTGGTTGAGATAGGTGAACTGAGGCTGAGACAGTGGACTGTGGTTGAGATAGGTGAACTGAGGCTGAGACAGTGGACTGTGGCTGAGACAGTGGACTGTGGCTGAGACAGTGGACTGTGGCTGAGACAGTGGACTGTGGCTGAGACGGTGGACTGTGGCTGAGACAGTCGACTGTGGCTGAGATAGGTGGACTGAGGCTGAGACAGTGGACTGAGGCTGAGACAGTGGACTGAGGCTGAGATAGGTGGACTGTGGCTGAGACAGTGGACTGAGGCTGAGACAGTGGACTGAGGCTGAGATAGGTGGACTGTGGCTGAGACAGTGGACTGAGGGTGAGATAGGTGGACTGTGGCTGAGATAGGTGGACTGTGGCTGAGATAGGTGGACTGTGGCTGAGACAGTGGACTGTGGCTGAGACAGTGGACTGAGACTGAGATAGGTGGACTGTGGCTGAGACAGTGGACTGTGGCTGAGATAGGTGGACTGTGGCTGAGACAGTGGACTGTGGCTGAGATAGGTGGACTGAGACTGAGACAGTGGACTGTGGCTGAGACAGTGGACTGAGACTGAGATAGGTGGACTGTGGCTGAGACAGTGGACTGTGGCTGAGATAGGTGGACTGTGGCTGAGATAGGTGGACTGTGGCTGAGACAGTGGACTGTGGCTGAGATAGGTGGACTGAGACTGAGACAGTGGACTGTGGCTGAGACAGTGGACTGTGGCTGAGATAGGTGGACTGTGGCTGAGACAGTGGACTGAGGCTGAGACAGTGGACTGTGGCTGAGATAGGTGGACTGTGGCTGAGACAGTGGACTGTGGTTGAGATAGGTGGACTGAGGCTGAGACAGTGGACTGAGGCTGAGACAGTGGACTGTGGCTGAGACAGTGGACTGAGGCTGAGACAGTGGATTGTGGCTGAGATAGGTGAACTGAGGCTGAGACAGTGGACTGTGGTTGAGATAGGTGGACTGAGGCTGAGACAGTGGACTGAGGCTGAGACAGTGGACTGTGGCTGAGACAGTGGACTGAGGCTGAGACAGTGGACTGTGGCTGAGATAGGTGGACTGAGACTGAGACAGTGGACTGTGGCTGAGACAGTGGACTGTGGTTGAGATAGGTGAACTGAGGCTGAGACAGTGGACTGTGGCTGAGACAGTGGACTGTGGCTGAGACGGTGGACTGAGGCTGAGATAGGTGGACTGTGGCTGAGACAGTGGACTGAGGGTGAGATAGGCGGACTGTGGCTGAGACAGTGGACTGAGGCTGAGACAGTGGACTGTGGCTGAGATAGGTGGATTGAGGCTGAGACAGTGGACTGTGGCTGAGATAGGTGGACTGTGGCTGAGACAGTGGACTGTGGCTGAGATAGGTGGACTGTGGCTGAGACAGTGGACTGAGGCTGAGACAGTGGACTGTGGCTGAGACAGTGGACTGAGGCTGAGACAGTGGACTGTGGTTGAGATAGGTGAACTGAGGCTGAGACAGTGGACTGAGGCTGAGACAGTGGACTGTGGTTGAGATAGGTGGACTGTGGCTGAGACAGTGGACTGTGGCTGAGATAGGTGGACTGTGGCTGAGACAGTGGTCTGTGGCTGAGATAGGTGGACTGAGGCTGAGACAGTGGACTGTGGCTGACATAGGTGGACTGAGGCTGAGACAGTGGAATGAGGCTGAGACAGTGGACTGTGGCTGAGACAGTGGACTGAGGCAGAGACAGTGGACTGTGGTTGAGATAGGTGAACTGAGGCTGAGACAGTGGACTGTGGCTGAGACAGTGGACTGTGGCTGAGACAGTGGACTGTGGCTGAGACAGTGGACTGTGGCTGAGACGGTGGACTGTGGCTGAGACAGTCGACTGTGGCTGAGATAGGTGGACTGAGGCTGAGACAGTGGACTGAGGCTGAGACAGTGGACTGAGGCTGAGATAGGTGGACTGTGGCTGAGACAGTGGACTGAGGCTGAGACAGTGGACTGAGGCTGAGATAGGTGGACTGTGGCTGAGACAGTGGACTGAGGGTGAGATAGGTGGACTGTGGCTGAGATAGGTGGACTGTGGCTGAGATAGGTGGACTGTGGCTGAGACAGTGGACTGTGGCTGAGACAGTGGACTGAGACTGAGATAGGTGGACTGTGGCTGAGACAGTGGACTGTGGCTGAGATAGGTGGACTGTGGCTGAGACAGTGGACTGTGGCTGAGATAGGTGGACTGAGACTGAGACAGTGGACTGTGGCTGAGACAGTGGACTGAGACTGAGATAGGTGGACTGTGGCTGAGACAGTGGACTGTGGCTGAGATAGGTGGACTGTGGCTGAGATAGGTGGACTGTGGCTGAGACAGTGGACTGTGGCTGAGATAGGTGGACTGAGACTGAGACAGTGGACTGTGGCTGAGACAGTGGACTGTGGCTGAGATAGGTGGACTGTGGCTGAGACAGTGGACTGAGGCTGAGACAGTGGACTGTGGCTGAGATAGGTGGACTGTGGCTGAGACAGTGGACTGTGGTTGAGATAGGTGGACTGAGGCTGAGACAGTGGACTGAGGCTGAGACAGTGGACTGTGGCTGAGACAGTGGACTGAGGCTGAGACAGTGGATTGTGGCTGAGATAGGTGAACTGAGGCTGAGACAGTGGACTGTGGTTGAGATAGGTGGACTGAGGCTGAGACAGTGGACTGAGGCTGAGACAGTGGACTGTGGCTGAGACAGTGGACTGAGGCTGAGACAGTGGACTGTGGCTGAGATAGGTGGACTGAGACTGAGACAGTGGACTGTGGCTGAGACAGTGGACTGTGGTTGAGATAGGTGAACTGAGGCTGAGACAGTGGACTGTGGCTGAGACAGTGGACTGTGGCTGAGACGGTGGACTGAGGCTGAGATAGGTGGACTGTGGCTGAGACAGTGGACTGAGGGTGAGATAGGCGGACTGTGGCTGAGACAGTGGACTGAGGCTGAGACAGTGGACTGTGGCTGAGATAGGTGGATTGAGGCTGAGACAGTGGACTGTGGCTGAGATAGGTGGACTGTGGCTGAGACAGTGGACTGTGGCTGAGATAGGTGGACTGTGGCTGAGACAGTGGACTGAGGCTGAGACAGTGGACTGTGGCTGAGACAGTGGACTGAGGCTGAGACAGTGGACTGTGGTTGAGATAGGTGAACTGAGGCTGAGACAGTGGACTGAGGCTGAGACAGTGGACTGTGGTTGAGATAGGTGGACTGTGGCTGAGACAGTGGACTGTGGCTGAGATAGGTGGACTGTGGCTGAGACAGTGGTCTGTGGCTGAGATAGGTGGACTGAGGCTGAGACAGTGGACTGTGGCTGACATAGGTGGACTGAGGCTGAGACAGTGGAATGAGGCTGAGACAGTGGACTGTGGCTGAGACAGTGGACTGAGGCTGAGACAGTGGACTGTGGTTGAGATAGGTGAACTGAGGCTGAGACAGTGGACTGTGGTTGAGATAGGTGGACTGTGGCTGAGATAGGTGGACTGTGGCTGAGACAGTGGACTGAGGCTGAGACAGTGGACTGTGGCTGAGATAGGTGGACTGTGGCTGAGACAGTGGACTGTGGCTGAGATAGGTGGACTGTGGCTGAGACAGTGTACTGAGGCTGAGACAGTGGACTGTGGCTGAGATAGGTGGACTGTGGCTGAGATAGGTGGACTGTGGCTGAGACAGTGGACTGAGGCTGAGACAGTGGACTGTGGCTGAGATAGGTGGACTGTGGCTGAGACAGTGGACTGAGGCTGAGACAGTGGACTGTGGCTGAGATAGGTGGACTGAGGCTGAGACAGTGGACTGTGGCTGAGATAGGTGGACTGTGGCTGAGACAGTGGACTGTGGCTGAGATAGGTGGACTGTGGCTGAGACAGTGAACTGAGGCTGAGACAGTGGACTGTGGCTGAGATAGGTGGACTGTGGCTGAGATAGGACGACTGTGGCTGAGACAGTGGACTGAGGCTGAGACAGTGGACTGTGGCTGAGATAGGTGGACTGTGGCTGAGACAGTGGACAGTGGCTGAGACAGTGGACTGTGGCTGAGATAGGTGGACTGTGGCTGAGATAGGTGGACTGAGGCTGAGACAGTGGACTGTGGCTGAGACAGTGGACTGTGGTTGAGACAGTGGACTGTGGTTGAGATAGGTGGACTGTGGCTGAGACAGTGGACTGTGGCTGAAACAGTGGACTGTGGCTGAGATAGGTGGACTGTGGCTGAGATAGGTGGACTGAGGCTGAGACAGTGGACTGTGGCTGAGATAGGTGGACTGTGGCTGAGATAGGTGGAATGAGGCTGAGACAGTGGACTGTGGCTGAGATAGGTGGACTGTGGCTGAGACAGTGGACTGAGGCTGAGACAGTGGACTGAGGCTGAGATAGGTGGACTGTGGCTAAGATAGGTGGACTGTGGCTGAGACAGTGGACTGAGGCTGAGACAGTGGACTGTGGCTGAGACAGTGGACTGTGGCTGAGATAGGTGGACTGTGGCTGAGACAGTGGACTGAGGCTGAGACAGTGGACTGTGGCTGAGATAGGTGGACTGTGGCTGAGATAGGTGGACTGTGGCTGAGATAGGTGGACTGAGGCTGAGACAGTGGACTGTGGTTGAGATAGGTGAACTGAGGCTGTGACAGTGGACTGTGGTTGAGACAGTGGACTGTGGTTGAGATAGGTGGACTGTGGCTGAGACAGTGGACTGTGGCTGAGACAGTGGACTGTGGCTGAGATAGGTGGACTGTGGCTGAGACAGTGGACTGAGGCTGAGACAGTGGACTGTGGCTGAGACAGTGGACTGAGGCTGAGACAGTGGACTGTGGCTGAGACAGTGGACTGAGGCTGAGACAGTGGACTGTGGTTGAGATAGGTGAACTGAGGCTGAGACAGTGGACTGTGGTTGAGACAGTGGACTGTGGTTGAGATAGGTGGACTGTGGCTGAGACAGTGGACTGTGGCTGAGATAGGTGGACTGTGGCTGAGACAGTCGACTGTGGCTGAGATAGGTGGCCTGTGGCTGAGACAGTGGACTGAGGCTGAGACAGTGGACTGTGGCTGAGGTAGGTGGACTGTGGCTGAGACAGTGGACTGAGGCTGAGACAGTGGACTGTGGCTGAGATAGGTGGACTGTGGCTGAGACAGTGGACTGAGGCTGAGACAGTGGACTCTGGCTGAGATAGGTGGACTGAGGCTGAGACAGTGGACTGTGGCTGAGATAGGTGGACTGTGGCTGAGAGAGTGGACTGTGGCTGAGATAGGTGGACTGTGGCTGAGACAGTGGACTGAGGCTGAGACAGTGGACTGTGGCTGAGACAGTGGACTGAGGCTGAGACAGTGGACTGAGGCTGAGATAGGTGGACTGTGGCTGAGACAGTGGACTGTGGTTGAGATAGGTGGACTGTGGCTGAGACAGTGGACTGTGGCTGAGATAGGTGGACTGTGGCTGAGACAGTGGACTGTGGCTGAGATAGGTGAACTGAGGCTGAGACAGTGGACTGAGGCTGAGATAGGTGGACTGTGGTTGAGATAGGTGAACTGAGGCTGAGACAGTGGACTGTGGCTGAGATAGGTGGACTGTGGCTGAGACAGTGGACTGTGGCTGAGACAGTGGACTGAGACTGAGATAGGTGGACTGTGGTTGAGATAGGTGAACTGAGGCTGAGACAGTGGACTGTGGCTGAGATAGGTGGACTGTGGCTGAGACAGTGGACTGAGACTGAGATAGGTGGACTGTGGCTGAGATAGGTGAACTGATGCTGAGACAGTGGACTGTGGTTGAGATAGATGGACTGTGGCTGAGACAGTGGACTGAGACTGAGATAGGTGGACTGTGGTTGAGATAGGTGGACTGAGGCTGAGACAGTGGACTGTGGTTGAGATAGGTGGACTGTGGCTGAGACAGTGGACTGAGACTGAGATAGGTGGACTGTGGCTGAGATAGGTGAACTGAGGCTGAGACAGTGGACTGTGGCTGAGATAGGTGGACTGTGGCTGAGACAGTGGACTGTGGCTGAGATAGGTGAACTGAGGCTGAGACAGTGGACTGTGGCTGAGATAGGTGGACTGTGGCTGAGATAGGTGGACTGAGACTGAGATAGGTGGACTGTGGCTGAGACAGTGGACTGTGGCTGAGATAGGTGAATTGAGGCTGAGACAGTGGACTGTGGTTGAGATAGGTGAACTGAGGCTGAGACAGTGGACTGTGGCTGAGACAGTGGACTGTGGCTGAGACAGTGGACTGTGGCTGAGACGGTGGACTGAGGCTGAGACAGTGGACTGTGGCTGAGATAGGTGGACTGTGGTTGAGATAGGTGAACTGAGGCTGAGACAGTGGACTGTGGTTGAGATAGGTGAACTGAGGCTGAGACAGTGGACTGTGGCTGAGATAGGTGGACTGTGGCTGAGACAGTGGACTGTGGCTGAGACAGTGGACTGTGGCTGAGACAGTGGACTGTGGCTGAGACGGTGGACTGAGGCTGAGACAGTGGACTGAGGCTGAGATAGGTGGACTGTGGCTGAGACAGTGGACTGAGGGTGAGATAGGTGGACTGTGGCTGAGATAGGTGGACTGTGGCTGAGACAGTGGACTGAGGCTGAGACAGTGGACTGTGGCTGAGATAGGTGGACTGAGGCTGAGACAGTGGACTGAGACTGAGACAGTGGACTGAGGCTGAGACAGTGGACTGTGGCTGAGATAGGTGGACTGTGGCTGAGACAGTGGACTGTGGCTGAGACAGTGGACTGTGGCTGAGATAGGTGGACTGAGGCTGAGACAGTGGACTGTGGCTGAGATAGGTGGACTGTGGCTGAGACAGTGGACTGAGGCTGAGACAGTGGACTGTGGCTGAGACAGTGGACTGTGGCTGAGACAGTGGACTGTGGCTGAGATAGGTGGACTGAGGCTGAGACAGTGGACTGTGGCTGAGATAGGTGGACTGTGGCTGAGACAGTGGACTGAGGCTGAGACAGTGGACTGTGGCTGAGACAGTGGACTGAGGCTGAGACAGTGGACTGTGGTTGAGATAGGTGAACTGAGGCTGAGACAGTGGACTGAGGCTGAGACAGTGGACTGTGGCTGAGACAGTGAACTGAGGCTGAGACAGTGGACTGTGGCTGAGATAGGTGGACTGTGGCTGAGATAGGACGACTGTGGCTGAGACAGTGGACTGAGGCTGAGACAGTGGACTGTGGCTGAGATAGGTGGACTGTGGCTGAGACAGTGGACAGTGGCTGAGACAGTGGACTGTGGCTGAGATAGGTGGACTGTGGCTGAGATAGGTGGACTGAGGCTGAGACAGTGGACTGTGGCTGAGACAGTGGACTGTGGTTGAGACAGTGGACTGTGGTTGAGATAGGTGGACTGTGGCTGAGACAGTGGACTGTGGCTGAAACAGTGGACTGTGGCTGAGATAGGTGGACTGTGGCTGAGATAGGTGGACTGAGGCTGAGACAGTGGACTGTGGCTGAGATAGGTGGACTGTGGCTGAGATAGGTGGACTGAGGCTGAGACAGTGGACTGTGGCTGAGATAGGTGGACTGTGGCTGAGACAGTGGACTGAGGCTGAGACAGTGGACTGAGGCTGAGATAGGTGGACTGTGGCTGAGATAGGTGGACTGTGGCTGAGACAGTGGACTGAGGCTGAGACAGTGGACTGTGGCTGAGACAGTGGACTGTGGCTGAGATAGGTGGACTGTGGCTGAGACAGTGGACTGAGGCTGAGACAGTGGACTGTGGCTGAGATAGGTGGACTGTGGCTGAGATAGGTGGACTGTGGCTGAGATAGGTGGACTGAGGCTGAGACAGTGGACTGTGGTTGAGATAGGTGAACTGAGGCTGTGACAGTGGACTGTGGTTGAGACAGTGGACTGTGGTTGAGATAGGTGGACTGTGGCTGAGACAGTGGACTGTGGCTGAGACAGTGGACTGTGGCTGAGATAGGTGGACTGTGGCTGAGACAGTGGACTGAGGCTGAGACAGTGGACTGTGGCTGAGACAGTGGACTGAGGCTGAGACAGTGGACTGTGGCTGAGACAGTGGACTGAGGCTGAGACAGTGGACTGTGGTTGAGATAGGTAAACTGAGGCTGAGACAGTGGACTGTGGTTGAGACAGTGGACTGTGGTTGAGATAGGTGGACTGTGGCTGAGACAGTGGACTGTGGCTGAGATAGGTGGACTGTGGCTGAGACAGTCGACTGTGGCTGAGATAGGTGGCCTGTGGCTGAGACAGTGGACTGAGGCTGAGACAGTGGACTGTGGCTGAGATAGGTGGACTGTGGCTGAGACAGTGGACTGAGGCTGAGACAGTGGACTCTGGCTGAGATAGGTGGACTGAGGCTGAGACAGTGGACTGTGGCTGAGATAGGTGGACTGTGGCTGAGAGAGTGGACTGTGGCTGAGATAGGTGGACTGTGGCTGAGACAGTGGACTGAGGCTGAGACAGTGGACTGTGGCTGAGACAGTGGACTGAGGCTGAGACAGTGGACTGAGGCTGAGATAGGTGGACTGTGGCTGAGACAGTGGACTGTGGTTGAGATAGGTGGACTGTGGCTGAGACAGTGGACTGTGGCTGAGATAGGTGGACTGTGGCTGAGACAGTGGACTGTGGCTGAGATAGGTGAACTGAGGCTGAGACAGTGGACTGAGGCTGAGATAGGTGGACTGTGGTTGAGATAGGTGAACTGAGGCTGAGACAGTGGACTGTGGCTGAGATAGGTGGACTGTGGCTGAGACAGTGGACTGTGGCTGAGACAGTGGACTGAGACTGAGATAGGTGGACTGTGGTTGAGATAGGTGAACTGAGGCTGAGACAGTGGACTGTGGCTGAGATAGGTGGACTGTGGCTGAGACAGTGGACTGAGACTGAGATAGGTGGACTGTGGCTGAGATAGGTGAACTGATGCTGAGACAGTGGACTGTGGTTGAGATAGATGGACTGTGGCTGAGACAGTGGACTGAGACTGAGATAGGTGGACTGTGGTTGAGATAGGTGGACTGAGGCTGAGACAGTGGACTGTGGTTGAGATAGGTGGACTGTGGCTGAGACAGTGGACTGAGACTGAGATAGGTGGACTGTGGCTGAGATAGGTGAACTGAGGCTGAGACAGTGGACTGTGGCTGAGATAGGTGGACTGTGGCTGAGACAGTGGACTGTGGCTGAGATAGGTGAACTGAGGCTGAGACAGTGGACTGTGGCTGAGATAGGTGGACTGTGGCTGAGACAGTGGACTGAGACTGAGATAGGTGGACTGTGGCTGAGACAGTGGACTGTGGCTGAGATAGGTGAATTGAGGCTGAGACAGTGGACTGTGGTTGAGATAGGTGAACTGAGGCTGAGACAGTGGACTGTGGCTGAGACAGTGGACTGTGGCTGAGACAGTGGACTGTGGCTGAGACGGTGGACTGAGGCTGAGACAGTGGACTGTGGCTGAGATAGGTGGACTGTGGTTGAGATAGGTGAACTGAGGCTGAGACAGTGGACTGTGGTTGAGATAGGTGAACTGAGGCTGAGACAGTGGACTGTGGCTGAGATAGGTGGACTGTGGCTGAGACAGTGGACTGTGGCTGAGACAGTGGACTGTGGCTGAGACAGTGGACTGTGGCTGAGACGGTGGACTGAGGCTGAGACAGTGGACTGAGGCTGAGATAGGTGGACTGTGGCTGAGACAGTGGACTGAGGGTGAGATAGGTGGACTGTGGCTGAGATAGGTGGACTGTGGCTGAGACAGTGGACTGAGGCTGAGACAGTGGACTGTGGCTGAGATAGGTGGACTGAGGCTGAGACAGTGGACTGAGACTGAGACAGTGGACTGAGGCTGAGACAGTGGACTGTGGCTGAGATAGGTGGACTGTGGCTGAGACAGTGGACTGTGGCTGAGACAGTGGACTGTGGCTGAGATAGGTGGACAGAGGCTGAGACAGTGGACTGTGGCTGAGATAGCTGGACTGTGGCTGAGACAGTGGACTGAGGCTGAGACAGTGGACTGTGGCTGAGACAGTGGACTGTGGCTGAGACAGTGGACTGTGGCTGAGATAGGTGGACTGAGGCTGAGACAGTGGACTGTGGCTGAGATAGGTGGACTGTGGCTGAGACAGTGGACTGAGGCTGAGACAGTGGACTGTGGCTGAGACAGTGGACTGAGGCTGAGACAGTGGACTGTGGTTGAGATAGGTGAACTGAGGCTGAGACAGTGGACTGAGGCTGAGACAGTGGACTGTGGTTGAGATAGGTGGACTGTGGCTGAGACAGTGGACTGTGGCTGAGATAGGTGGACTGTGGCTGAGACAGTGGACTGAGGCTGAGATAGGTGGACTGTGGTTGAGATAGGTGAACTGAGGCTGAGACAGTGGACTGTGGCTGAGATAGGTGGACTGTGGCTGAGACAGTGGACTGTGGTTGAGATAGGTGGACTGTGGCTGAGACAGTGGACTGTGGCTGAGATAGGTGGACTGTGGCTGAGACAGTGGACTGTGGCTGAGATAGGTGAACTGAGGCTGAGACAGTGGACTGAGGCTGAGATAGGTGGACTGTGGTTGAGATAGGTGAACTGAGGCTGATACAGTGGACTGTGGCTGAGATAGGTGGACTGTGGCTGAGACAGTGGACTGTGGCTGAGACAGTGGACTGAGACTGAGATAGGTGGACTGTGGTTGAGATAGGTGAACTGAGGCTGAGACAGTGGACTGTGGCTGAGATAGGTGGACTGTGGCTGAGACAGTGGACTGACACTGAGATAGGTGGACTGTGGCTGAGATAGGTGAACTGAGGCTGAGACAGTGGACTGTGGTTGAGATAGGTGGACTGTGGCTGAGACAGTGGACTGAGACTGAGATAGGTGGACTGTGGTTGAGATAGGTGGACTGAGGCTGAGACAGTGGACTGTGGTTGAGATAGGTGAACTGAGGCTGAGACAGTGGACTGTGGCTGAGATAGGTGGACTGTGGCTGAGACAGTGGACTGAGACTGAGATAGGTGGACTGTGGCTGAGATAGGTGAACTGAGGCTGAGACAGTGGACTGTGGTTGAGATAGGTGAACTGAGGCTGAGACAGTGGACTGTGGCTGAGATAGGTGGACTGTGGCTGAGACAATGGACTGTGGCTGAGATAGGTGACCTGAGGCTGAGACAGTCGACTGTGGCTGAGATAGGTGGACTGTGGCTGAGACAGTGGACTGAGACTGAGATAGGTGGACTGTGGCTGAGACAGTGGACTGTGGCTGAGATAGGTGGACTGTGGCTGAGATAGGTGGACTGTGGCTGAGACAGTGGACTGTGGCTGAGATAGGTGGACTGTGGCTGAGATAGGTGGACTGTGGCTGAGACAGTGGACTGTGGCTGAGATAGGTGGACTGTGGCTGAGACAGTGGACTGAGGCTGAGACAGTGGACTGTGGCTGAGATAGGTGAACTGAGGCTGAGACAGTGGACTGTGGTTGAGATAGGTGGACTGTGGCTGAGACAGTGGACTGTGGCTGAGATAGGTGGACTGTGGCTGAGACAGTGGACTGTGGCTGAGATAGGTGGACTGTGGCTGAGACAGTGGACTGAGGCTGAGACAGTGGACTGTGGCTGAGACAGTGGACTGAGGTTGAGATAGGTGAACTGAGGCTGAGACAGTGGACTGTGGTTGAGACAGTGGACTGTGGCTGAGATAGGTGGACTGAGGCTGAGATAGTGGACTGAGACTGAGACAGTGGACTGTGGCTGAGACAGTGGACTGAGGCTGAGACAGTGGACTGTGGCTGAGACAGTGGACTGTGGCTGAGACAGTGGACTGAGGTTGAGACAGTGGACTGTGGTTGAGATAGGTGAACTGAGGCTGAGACAGTGGACTGAGGCTGAGACAGTGGACTGTGGTTGAGATAGGTGAACTGAGGCTGAGACAGTGGACTGTGGTTGAGATAGGTGAACTGAGGCTGAGACAGTGGACTGTGGCTGAGACAGTGGACTGTGGCTGAGACAGTGGACTGTGGCTGAGACAGTGGACTGTGGCTGAGACGGTGGACTGTGGCTGAGACAGTCGACTGTGGCTGAGATAGGTGGACTGAGGCTGAGACAGTGGACTGAGGCTGAGACAGTGGACTGAGGCTGAGATAGGTGGACTGTGGCTGAGACAGTGGACTGAGGCTGAGACAGTGGACTGAGGCTGAGATAGGTGGACTGTGGCTGAGACAGTGGACTGAGGGTGAGATAGGTGGACTGTGGCTGAGATAGGTGGACTGTGGCTGAGATAGGTGGACTGTGGCTGAGACAGTGGACTGTGGCTGAGACAGTGGACTGAGACTGAGATAGGTGGACTGTGGCTGAGACAGTGGACTGTGGCTGAGATAGGTGGACTGTGGCTGAGACAGTGGACTGTGGCTGAGATAGGTGGACTGAGACTGAGACAGTGGACTGTGGCTGAGACAGTGGACTGAGACTGAGATAGGTGGCCTGTGGCTGAGACAGTGGACTGTGGCTGAGATAGGTGGACTGTGGCTGAGATAGGTGGACTGTGGCTGAGACAGTGGACTGTGGCTGAGATAGGTGGACTGAGACTGAGACAGTGGACTGTGGCTGAGACAGTGGACTGTGGCTGAGATAGGTGGACTGTGGCTGAGACAGTGGACTGAGGCTGAGACAGTGGACTGTGGCTGAGATAGGTGGACTGTGGCTGAGACAGTGGACTGTGGTTGAGATAGGTGGACTGAGGCTGAGACAGTGGACTGAGGCTGAGACAGTGGACTGTGGCTGAGACAGTGGACTGAGGCTGAGACAGTGGATTGTGGCTGAGATAGGTGAACTGAGGCTGAGACAGTGGACTGTGGTTGAGATAGGTGGACTGAGGCTGAGACAGTGGACTGAGGCTGAGACAGTGGACTGTGGCTGAGACAGTGGACTGATGCTGAGACAGTGGACTGTGGCTGAGATAGGTGGACTGTGACTGAGACAGTGGACTGTGGCTGAGACAGTGGACTGTGGTTGAGATAGGTGAACTGAGGCTGAGACAGTGGACTGTGGCTGAGACAGTGGACTGTGGCTGAGACGGTGGACTGAGGCTGAGATAGGTGGACTGTGGCTGAGACAGTGGACTGAGGGTGAGATAGGCGGACTGTGGCTGAGACAGTGGACTGAGGCTGAGACAGTGGACTGTGGCTGAGATAGGTGGATTGAGGCTGAGACAGTGGACTGTGGCTGAGATAGGTGGACTGTGGCTGAGACAGTGGACTGTGGCTGAGATAGGTGGACTGTGGCTGAGACAGTGGACTGAGGCTGAGACAGTGGACTGTGGCTGAGACAGTGGACTGAGGCTGAGACAGTGGACTGTGGTTGAGATAGGTGAACTGAGGCTGAGACAGTGGACTGAGGCTGAGACAGTGGACTGTGGTTGAGATAGGTGGACTGTGGCTGAGACAGTGGACTGTGGCTGAGATAGGTGGACTGTGGCTGAGACAGTGGTCTGTGGCTGAGATAGGTGGACTGAGGCTGAGACAGTGGACTGTGGCTGACATAGGTGGACTGAGGCTGAGACAGTGGACTGTGGTTGAGATAGGTGAACTGAGGCTGAGACAGTGGACTGTGGCTGAGATAGGTGGACTGTGGCTGAGACAGTGGACTGAGACTGAGATAGGTGGACTGTGGCTGAGATAGGTGAACTGAGGCTGAGACAGTGGACTGTGGTTGAGATAGGTGAACTGAGGCTGAGACAGTGGACTGTGGCTGAGATAGGTGGACTGTGGCTGAGACAATGGACTGTGGCTGAGATAGGTGACCTGAGGCTGAGACAGTGGACTGTGGCTGAGATAGGTGGACTGTGGCTGAGACAGTGGACTGAGACTGAGATAGGTGGACTGTGGCTGAGACAGTGGACTGTGGCTGAGATAGGTGGACTGTGGCTGAGATAGGTGGACTGTGGCTGAGACAGTGGACTGTGGCTGAGATAGGTGGACTGTGGCTGAGATAGGTGGACTGTGGCTGAGACAGTGGACTGTGGCTGAGATAGGTGGACTGTGGCTGAGACAGTGGACTGAGGCTGAGACAGTGGACTGTGGCTGAGATAGGTGAACTGAGGCTGAGACAGTGGACTGTGGTTGAGATAGGTGGACTGTGGCTGAGACAGTGGACTGTGGCTGAGATAGGTGGACTGTGGCTGAGACAGTGGACTGTGGCTGAGATAGGTGGACTGTGGCTGAGACAGTGGACTGAGGCTGAGACAGTGGACTGTGGCTGAGACAGTGGACTGAGGTTGAGATAGGTGAACTGAGGCTGAGACAGTGGACTGTGGTTGAGACAGTGGACTGTGGCTGAGATAGGTGGACTGAGGCTGAGATAGTGGACTGAGACTGAGACAGTGGACTGTGGCTGAGACAGTGGACTGAGGCTGAGACAGTGGACTGTGGCTGAGACAGTGGACTGTGGCTGAGACAGTGGACTGAGGTTGAGACAGTGGACTGTGGTTGAGATAGGTGAACTGAGGCTGAGACAGTGGACTGAGGCTGAGACAGTGGACTGTGGTTGAGATAGGTGAACTGAGGCTGAGACAGTGGACTGTGGTTGAGATAGGTGAACTGAGGCTGAGACAGTGGACTGTGGCTGAGACAGTGGACTGTGGCTGAGACAGTGGACTGTGGCTGAGACAGTGGACTGTGGCTGAGACGGTGGACTGTGGCTGAGACAGTCGACTGTGGCTGAGATAGGTGGACTGAGGCTGAGACAGTGGACTGAGGCTGAGACAGTGGACTGAGGCTGAGATAGGTGGACTGTGGCTGAGACAGTGGACTGAGGCTGAGACAGTGGACTGAGGCTGAGATAGGTGGACTGTGGCTGAGACAGTGGACTGAGGGTGAGATAGGTGGACTG
This sequence comes from Eledone cirrhosa, assembly GCA_964016885.1. Lineage (NCBI taxonomy): Eukaryota > Metazoa > Mollusca > Cephalopoda > Octopoda > Eledonidae > Eledone > Eledone cirrhosa. Next base: position 210,540,889 of record OZ024741.1, on the reverse strand, counting down.
TGGCTGAGATAGGTGGACTGTGGCTGAGATAGGTGGACTGTGGCTGAGACAGTGGACTGTGGCTGAGACAGTGGACTGAGACTGAGATAGGTGGACTGTGGCTGAGACAGTGGACTGTGGCTGAGATAGGTGGACTGTGGCTGAGACAGTGGACTGTGGCTGAGATAGGTGGACTGAGACTGAGACAGTGGACTGTGGCTGAGACAGTGGACTGAGACTGAGATAGGTGGCCTGTGGCTGAGACAGTGGACTGTGGCTGAGATAGGTGGACTGTGGCTGAGATAGGTGGACTGTGGCTGAGACAGTGGACTGTGGCTGAGATAGGTGGACTGAGACTGAGACAGTGGACTGTGGCTGAGACAGTGGACTGTGGCTGAGATAGGTGGACTGTGGCTGAGACAGTGGACTGAGGCTGAGACAGTGGACTGTGGCTGAGATAGGTGGACTGTGGCTGAGACAGTGGACTGTGGTTGAGATAGGTGGACTGAGGCTGAGACAGTGGACTGAGGCTGAGACAGTGGACTGTGGCTGAGACAGTGGACTGAGGCTGAGACAGTGGATTGTGGCTGAGATAGGTGAACTGAGGCTGAGACAGTGGACTGTGGTTGAGATAGGTGGACTGAGGCTGAGACAGTGGACTGAGGCTGAGACAGTGGACTGTGGCTGAGACAGTGGACTGATGCTGAGACAGTGGACTGTGGCTGAGATAGGTGGACTGTGACTGAGACAGTGGACTGTGGCTGAGACAGTGGACTGTGGTTGAGATAGGTGAACTGAGGCTGAGACAGTGGACTGTGGCTGAGACAGTGGACTGTGGCTGAGACGGTGGACTGAGGCTGAGATAGGTGGACTGTGGCTGAGACAGTGGACTGAGGGTGAGATAGGCGGACTGTGGCTGAGACAGTGGACTGAGGCTGAGACAGTGGACTGTGGCTGAGATAGGTGGATTGAGGCTGAGACAGTGGACTGTGGCTGAGATAGGTGGACTGTGGCTGAGACAGTGGACTGTGGCTGAGATAGGTGGACTGTGGCTGAGACAGTGGACTGAGGCTGAGACAGTGGACTGTGGCTGAGACAGTGGACTGAGGCTGAGACAGTGGACTGTGGTTGAGATAGGTGAACTGAGGCTGAGACAGTGGACTGAGGCTGAGACAGTGGACTGTGGTTGAGATAGGTGGACTGTGGCTGAGACAGTGGACTGTGGCTGAGATAGGTGGACTGTGGCTGAGACAGTGGTCTGTGGCTGAGATAGGTGGACTGAGGCTGAGACAGTGGACTGTGGCTGACATAGGTGGACTGAGGCTGAGACAGTGGAATGAGGCTGAGACAGTGGACTGTGGCTGAGACAGTGGACTGAGGCTGAGACAGTGGACTGTGGTTGAGATAGGTGAACTGAGGCTGAGACAGTGGACTGTGGTTGAGATAGGTGGACTGTGGCTGAGATAGGTGGACTGTGGCTGAGACAGTGGACTGAGGCTGAGACAGTGGACTGTGGCTGAGATAGGTGGACTGTGGCTGAGACAGTGGACTGTGGCTGAGATAGGTGGACTGTGGCTGAGACAGTGAACTGAGGCTGAGACAGTGGACTGTGGCTGAGATAGGTGGACTGTGGCTGAGATAGGTGGACTGTGGCTGAGACAGTGGACTGAGGCTGAGACAGTGGACTGTGGCTGAGATAGGTGGACTGTGGCTGAGACAGTGGACTGAGGCTGAGACAGTGGACTGTGGCTGAGATAGGTGGACTGAGGCTGAGACAGTGGACTGTGGCTGAGATAGGTGGACTGTGGCTGAGACAGTGGACTGTGGCTGAGATAGGTGGACTGTGGCTGAGACAGTGAACTGAGGCTGAGACAGTGGACTGTGGCTGAGATAGGTGGACTGTGGCTGAGATAGGACGACTGTGGCTGAGACAGTGGACTGAGGCTGAGACAGTGGACTGTGGCTGAGATAGGTGGACTGTGGCTGAGACAGTGGACAGTGGCTGAGACAGTGGACTGTGGCTGAGATAGGTGGACTGTGGCTGAGATAGGTGGACTGAGGCTGAGACAGTGGACTGTGGCTGAGACAGTGGACTGTGGTTGAGACAGTGGACTGTGGTTGAGATAGGTGGACTGTGGCTGAGACAGTGGACTGTGGCTGAAACAGTGGACTGTGGCTGAGATAGGTGGACTGTGGCTGAGATAGGTGGACTGAGGCTGAGACAGTGGACTGTGGCTGAGATAGGTGGACTGTGGCTGAGATAGGTGGACTGAGGCTGAGACAGTGGACTGTGGCTGAGATAGGTGGACTGTGGCTGAGACAGTGGACTGAGGCTGAGACAGTGGACTGAGGCTGAGATAGGTGGACTGTGGCTGAGATAGGTAGACTGTGGCTGAGACAGTGGACTGAGGCTGAGACAGTGGACTGTGGCTGAGACAGTGGACTGTGGCTGAGATAGGTGGACTGTGGCTGAGACAGTGGACTGAGGCTGAGACAGTGGACTGTGGCTGAGATAGGTGGACTGTGGCTGAGATAGGTGGACTGTGGCTGAGATAGGTGGACTGAGGCTGAGACAGTGGACTGTGGTTGAGATAGGTGAACTGAGGCTGTGACAGTGGACTGTGGTTGAGACAGTGGACTGTGGTTGAGATAGGTGGACTGTGGCTGAGACAGTGGACTGTGGCTGAGACAATGGACTGTGGCTGAGATAGGTGGACTGTGGCTGAGACAGTGGACTGAGGCTGAGACAGTGGACTGTGGCTGAGACAGTGGACTGAGGCTGAGACAGTGGACTGTGGCTGAGACAGTGGACTGAGGCTGAGACAGTGGACTGTGGTTGAGATAGGTGAACTGAGGCTGAGACAGTGGACTGTGGTTGAGACAGTGGACTGTGGTTGAGATAGGTGGACTGTGGCTGAGACAGTGGACTGTGGCTGAGATAGGTGGACTGTGGCTGAGACAGTCGACTGTGGCTGAGATAGGTGGCCTGTGGCTGAGACAGTGGACTGAGGCTGAGACAGTGGACTGTGGCTGAGGTAGGTGGACTGTGGCTGAGACAGTGGACTGAGGCTGAGACAGTGGACTGTGGCTGAGATAGGTGGACTGTGGCTGAGACAGTGGACTGAGGCTGAGACAGTGGACTCTGGCTGAGATAGGTGGACTGAGGCTGAGACAGTGGACTGTGGCTGAGATAGGTGGACTGTGGCTGAGAGAGTGGACTGTGGCTGAGATAGGTGGACTGTGGCTGAGACAGTGGACTGAGGCTGAGACAGTGGACTGTGGCTGAGACAGTGGACTGAGGCTGAGACAGTGGACTGAGGCTGAGATAGGTGGACTGTGGCTGAGACAGTGGACTGTGGTTGAGATAGGTGGACTGTGGCTGAGACAGTGGACTGTGGCTGAGATAGGTGGACTGTGGCTGAGACAGTGGACTGTGGCTGAGATAGGTGAACTGAGGCTGAGACAGTGGACTGAGGCTGAGATAGGTGGACTGTGGTTGAGATAGGTGAACTGAGGCTGAGACAGTGGACTGTGGCTGAGATAGGTGGACTGTGGCTGAGACAGTGGACTGTGGCTGAGACAGTGGACTGAGACTGAGATAGGTGGACTGTGGTTGAGATAGGTGAACTGAGGCTGAGACAGTGGACTGTGGCTGAGATAGGTGGACTGTGGCTGAGACAGTGGACTGAGACTGAGATAGGTGGACTGTGGCTGAGATAGGTGAACTGATGCTGAGACAGTGGACTGTGGTTGAGATAGATGGACTGTGGCTGAGACAGTGGACTGAGACTGAGATAGGTGGACTGTGGTTGAGATAGGTGGACTGAGGCTGAGACAGTGGACTGTGGTTGAGATAGGTGGACTGTGGCTGAGACAGTGGACTGAGACTGAGATAGGTGGACTGTGGCTGAGATAGGTGAACTGAGGCTGAGACAGTGGACTGTGGCTGAGATAGGTGGACTGTGGCTGAGACAGTGGACTGTGGCTGAGATAGGTGAACTGAGGCTGAGACAGTGGACTGTGGCTGAGATAGGTGGACTGTGGCTGAGACAGTGGACTGAGACTGAGATAGGTGGACTGTGGCTGAGACAGTGGACTGTGGCTGAGATAGGTGAATTGAGGCTGAGACAGTGGACTGTGGTTGAGATAGGTGAACTGAGGCTGAGACAGTGGACTGTGGCTGAGACAGTGGACTGTGGCTGAGACAGTGGACTGTGGCTGAGACGGTGGACTGAGGCTGAGACAGTGGACTGTGGCTGAGATAGGTGGACTGTGGTTGAGATAGGTGAACTGAGGCTGAGACAGTGGACTGTGGTTGAGATAGGTGAACTGAGGCTGAGACAGTGGACTGTGGCTGAGATAGGTGGACTGTGGCTGAGACAGTGGACTGTGGCTGAGACAGTGGACTGTGGCTGAGACAGTGGACTGTGGCTGAGACGGTGGACTGAGGCTGAGACAGTGGACTGAGGCTGAGATAGGTGGACTGTGGCTGAGACAGTGGACTGAGGGTGAGATAGGTGGACTGTGGCTGAGATAGGTGGACTGTGGCTGAGACAGTGGACTGAGGCTGAGACAGTGGACTGTGGCTGAGATAGGTGGACTGAGGCTGAGACAGTGGACTGAGACTGAGACAGTGGACTGAGGCTGAGACAGTGGACTGTGGCTGAGATAGGTGGACTGTGGCTGAGACAGTGGACTGTGGCTGAGACAGTGGACTGTGGCTGAGATAGGTGGACTGAGGCTGAGACAGTGGACTGTGGCTGAGATAGGTGGACTGTGGCTGAGACAGTGGACTGAGGCTGAGACAGTGGACTGTGGCTCAGACAGTGGACTGTGGCTGAGACAGTGGACTGTGGCTGAGATAGGTGGACTGAGGCTGAGACAGTGGACTGTGGCTGAGATAGGTGGACTGTGGCTGAGACAGTGGACTGAGGCTGAGACAGTGGACTGTGGCTGAGACAGTGGACTGAGGCTGAGACAGTGGACTGTGGTTGAGATAGGTGAACTGAGGCTGAGACAGTGGACTGAGGCTGAGACAGTGGACTGTGGTTGAGATAGGTGGACTGTGGCTGAGACAGTGGACTGTGGCTGAGATAGGTGGACTGTGGCTGAGACAGTGGACTGAGGCTGAGACAGTGGACTGTGGCTGAGATAGGTGGACTGAGGCTGAGACAGTGAACTGTGGCTGAGATAGGTGAACTGTGGCTGAGACAGTGGACTGAGGCTGAGACAGTGGACTGTGGTTGAGATAGGTGGACTGTGGCTGAGACAGTGGACTGTGGCTGAGATAGGTGGACTGTGGCTGAGACAGTGGTCTGTGGCTGAGATAGGTGGACTGAGGCTGAGACAGTGGACTGAGACTGAGACAGTGGACTGTGGCTGACATAGGTGGACTGAGACTGAGACAGTGGAATGAGGCTGAGACAGTGGACTGTGGCTGAGACAGTGGACTGAGGCTGAGACAGTGGACTGTGGTTGAGGTAGGTGAACTGAGGCTGAGACAGTGGACTGTGGTTGAGATAGGTGGACTGTGGCTGAGATAGGTGGACTGTGGCTGAGACAGTGGACTGAGGCTGAGACAGTGGACTGTGGCTGAGATAGGTGGACTGTGGCTGAGACAGTGGACTGTGGCTGAGATAGGTGGACTGTGGCTGAGACAGTGAACTGAGGCTGAGACAGTGGACTGTGGCTGAGACAGTGGACTGAGGCTGAGACAGTGGACTGTGGCTGAGATAGGTGAACTGAGGCTGAGACAGTGGACTGTGGTTGAGATAGGTGGACTGAGGCTGAGACAGTGGACTGTGGCTGAGACAGTGGACTGAGACTGAGATAGGTGGACTGAGACTGAGACAGTGGACTGTGGCTGAGACAGTGGACTGTGGCTGAGACAGTGGACTGAGGCTGAGATAGTGGACTGAGACTGAGACAGTGGACTGTGGCTGAGACAGTGGACTGTGGCTGAGACAGTGGACTGAGACTGAGATAGGTGGACTGAGACTGAGACAGTGGACTGTGGCTGAGACAGTGGACTGAGACTGAGATAGGTGGACTGTGGCTGAGACAGTGGACTGTGGCTGAGATAGGTGGACTGAGGCTGAGACAGTGGACTGTGGCTGAGACAGTGAACTGAGGCTGAGACAGTGGACTGTGGCTGATATAGGTGGACTGAGACTGAGACAGTGGACTGTGGCTGAGACAGTGGACTGAGACTGAGATAGGTGGACTGAGACTGAGACAGTGGACTGTGGCTGAGATAGGTGGACTGTGGCTGAGACAGTGGACTGAGACTGAGATAGGTGGACTGAGACTGAGACAGTGGACTGTGGCTGAGACAGTGGACTGAGACTGAGATAGGTGGACTGTGGCTGAGACAGTGGACTGTGGCTGAGACAGTGGACTGTGGGTGAGATAGGTGAACTGTGGCTGAGATAGGTGGACTGTGGCTGAGATAGGTGGACTGTGGCTGAGACAGTGGACTGTGGCTGAGATAGGTGGACTGTGGCTGAGATAGGTGGACTGTGGCTGAGACAGTGGACTGTGGCTGAGATAGGTGGACTGTGGCTGAGACAGTGGACTGAGGCTGAGACAGTGGACTGTGGCTGAGATAGGTGAACTGAGGCTGAGACAGTGGACTGTGGTTGAGATAGGTGGACTGTGGCTGAGACAGTGGACTGTGGCTGAGATAGGTGGACTGTGGCTGAGACAGTGGACTGTGGCTGAGATAGGTGGACTGTGGCTGAGACAGTGGACTGAGGCTGAGACAGTGGACTGTGGCTGAGACAGTGGACTGAGGCTGAGACAGTGGACTGTGGTTGAGATAGGTGAACTGAGGCTGAGACAGTGGACTGTGGTTGAGACAGTGGACTGTGGCTGAGATAGGTGGACTGAGGCTGAGACAGTGGACTGAGACTGAGACAGTGGACTGTGGCTGAGACAGTGGACTGAGGCTGAGACAGTGAACTGTGGCTGAGACAGTGGACTGTGGCTGAGACAGTGGACTGAGGCGGAGACAGTGGACTGTGGTTGAGATAGGTGAACTGAGGCTGAGACAGTGGACTGAGGCTGAGACAGTGGACTGTGGTTGAGATAGGTGAACTGAGGCTGAGACAGTGGACTGTGGTTGAGATAGGTGAACTGAGGCTGAGACAGTGGACTGTGGCTGAGACAGTGGACTGTGGCTGAGACAGTGGACTGTGGCTGAGACAGTGGACTGTGGCTGAGACGGTGGACTGATGGTGAGACAGTGGACTGTGGCTGAGATAGGTGGACTGAGGCTGAGACAGTGGACTGAGGCTGAGACAGTGGACTGAGGCTGAGATAGGTGGACTGAGGCTGAGACAGTGGACTGAGGCTGAGACAGTGGACTGAGGCTGAGATAGGTGGACTGTGGCTGAGACAGTGGACTGAGGGTGAGATAGGTGGACTGTGGCTGAGATAGGTGGACTGTGGCTGAGACAGTGGACTGTGGCTGAGATAGGTGGACTGAGACTGAGACAGTGGACTGTGGCTGAGACAGTGGACTGAGACTGAGATAGGTGGACTGAGGCTGAGACAGTGGACTGTGGCTGAGATAGGTGGACTGTGGCTGAGATAGGTGGACTGTGGCTGAGACAGTGGACTGTGGCTAAGATATGTGGACTGAGACTGAGACAGTGGACTGTGGCTGAGACAGTGGACTGTGGCTGAGATAGGTGGACTGTGGCTGAGACAGTGGACTGAGGCTGAGACAGTGGACTGTGGCTGAGATAGGTGGACTGTGGCTGAGACAGTGGACTGTGGTTGAGATAGGTGGACTGAGGCTGAGACAGTGGACTGAGGCTGAGACAGTGGACTGTGGCTGAGACAGTGGACTGAGGCTGAGACAGTGGACTGTGGCTGAGATAGGTGAACTGAGGCTGAGACAGTGGACTGTGGTTGAGATAGGTGGACTGAGGCTGAGACAGTGGACTGAGGCTGAGACAGTGGACTGTGGCTGAGACAGTGGACTGAGGCTGAGACAGTGGACTGTGGCTGAGATAGGTGGACTGAGACTGAGACAGTGGACTGTGGCTGAGACAGTGGACTGGGACTGAGATAGGTGGACTGAGACTGAGACAGTGGACTGTGGCTGAGATAGGTGGACTGTGGCTGAGACAGTGGACTGAGACTGAGATAGGTGGACTGAGACTGAGACAGTGGACTGTGGCTGTGACAGTGGACTGAGACTGAGATAGGTGGACTGAGACTGAGACAGTGGACTGTGGCTGAGACAGTGGACTGAGACTGAGATAGGTGGACTGTGGCTGAGACAGTGGACTGTGGCTGAGATAGGTGGACTGTGGCTGAGATAGGTGGACTGTGGCTGAGACAGTGGACTGTGGCTGAGATAGGTGGACTGTGGCTGAGATAGGTGGACTGTGGCTGAGACAGTGGACTGTGGCTGAGATAGGTGGACTGTGGCTGAGACAGTGGACTGAGGCTGAGACAGTGGACTGTGGCTGAGATAGGTGAACTGAGGCTGAGACAGTGGACTGTGGTTGAGATAGGTGGACTGTGGCTGAGACAGTGGACTGTGGCTGAGATAGGTGGACTGTGGCTGAGACAGTGGACTGTGGCTGAGATAGGTGGACTGTGGCTGAGACAGTGGACTGAGGCTGAGACAGTGGACTGTGGCTGAGACAGTGGACTGAGGCTGAGACAGTGGACTGTGGTTGAGATAGGTGAACTGAGGCTGAGACAGTGGACTGTGGTTGAGACAGTGGACTGTGGCTGAGATAGGTGGACTGAGGCTGAGACAGTGGACTGAGACTGAGACAGTGGACTGTGGCTGAGACAGTGGACTGAGGCTGAGACAGTGGACTGTGGCTGAGACAGTGGACTGTGGCTGAGACAGTGGACTGAGGCTGAGACAGTGGACTGTGGTTGAGATAGGTGAACTGAGGCTGAGACAGTGGACTGAGGCTGAGACAGTGGACTGTGGTTGAGATAGGTGAACTGAGGCTGAGACAGTGGACTGTGGTTGAGATAGGTGAACTGAGGCTGAGACAGTGGACTGTGGCTGAGACAGTGGACTGTGGCTGAGACAGTGGACTGTGGCTGAGACAGTGGACTGTGGCTGAGACGGTGGACTGAGGGTGAGACAGTGGACTGTGGCTGAGATAGGTGGACTGAGGCTGAGACAGTGGACTGAGGCTGAGACAGTGGACTGAGGCTGAGATAGGTGGACTGAGGCTGAGACAGTGGACTGAGGCTGAGACAGTGGACTGAGGCTGAGATAGGTGGACTGTGGCTGAGACAGTGGACTGAGGGTTAGATAGGTGGACTGTGGCTGAGATAGGCGGACTGTGGCTGAGACAGTGGACTGAGGCTGAGACAGTGGGCTGTGGCTGAGATAGGTGGACTGAGGCTGAGACAGTGGACTGTGGCTGAGATAGGTGGACTGTGGCTGAGACAGTGGACTGTGGCTGAGATAGGTGGACTGTGGCTGAGACAGTGGACTGAGGCTGAGACAGTGGACTGTGGCTGAGACATTGGACTGAGGCTGAGACAACGGACTGTGGTTGAGATAGGTGAACTGAGGCTGAGACAGTGGACTGTGGTTGAGATAGGTGAACTGAGGCTGAGACAGTGGACTGTGGCTGAGACAGTGGACTGTGGCTGAGACAGTGGACTGTGGCTGAGACGGTGGACTGAGGCTGAGATAGGTGGACTGTGGCTGAGACAGTGGACTGAGGCTGAGACAGTGGACTGTGGCTGAGATAGGTGGACTGAGGCTGAGACAGTGGACTGTGGCTGAGATAGGTGGACTGTGGCTGAGACAGTGGACTGTGGCTGAGATAGGTGGACTGTGGCTGAGACAGTGGACTGAGGCTGAGACAGTGGACTGTGGCTGAGACATTGGACTGAGGCTGAGACAGTGGACTGTGGTTGAGATAGGTGAACTGAGGCTGAGACAGTGGACTGTGGTTGAGATAGGTGAACTGAGGCTGAGACAGTGGACTGTGGCTGAGACAGTGGACTGTGGCTGAGACAGTGGACTGTGGCTGAGACGGTGGACTGAGGCTGAGATAGGTGGACTGTGGCTGAGACAGTGGACTGAGGGTGAGATAGGCGGACTGTGGCTGAGACAGTGGACTGAGGCTGAGACAGTGGACTGTGGCTGAGATAGCTGGATTGAGGCTGAGACAGTGGACTGTGGCTGAGATAGGTGGACTGTGGCTGAGACAGTGGACTGTGGCTGAGATAGGTGGACTGTGGCTGAGACAGTGGACTGAGGCTGAGACAGTGGACTGTGGCTGAGTCAGTGGACTGAGGCTGAGACAGTGGACTGTGGTTGAGATAGGTGAACTGAGGCTGAGACAGTGGACTGAGGCTGAGACAGTGGACTGTGGTTGAGATAGGTGGACTGTGGCTGAGACAGTGGACTGTGGCTGAGATAGGTGGACTGTGGCTGAGACAGTGGACTGAGGCTGAGACAGTGGACTGTGGCTGAGATAGGTGGACTGAGGCTGAGACAGTGGACTGAGACTGAGACAGTGGACTGTGGTTGAGATAGGTGGACTGTGGCTGAGACAGTGGACTGTGGCTGAGACAGTGGACTGTGGCTGAGACAGTGGTCTGTGGCTGAGATAGGTGGACTGAGGCTGAGACAGTGGACTGTGGCTGACATAGGTGGACTGAGGCTGAGACAGTGGAATGAGGCTGAGACAGTGGACTGTGGCTGAGACAGTGGACTGAGGCTGAGACAGTGGACTGTGGTTGAGATAGGTGAACTGAGGCTGAGACAGTGGACTGTGGTTGAGATAGGTGGACTGTGGCTGAGATAGGTGGACTGTGGCTGAGACAGTGGACTGAGGCTGAGACAGTGGACTGTGGCTGAGATAGGTGGACTGTGGCTGAGACAGTGGACTGTGGCTGAGATAGGTGGACTGTGGCTGAGACAGTGAACTGAGGCTGAGACAGTGGACTGTGGCTGAGATAGGTGGACTGTGGCTGAGATAGGTGGACTGTGGCTGAGACAGTGGACTGAGGCTGAGACAGTGGACTGTGGCTGAGATAGGTGGACTGAGGCTGAGACAGTGGACTGTGGCTGAGATAGGTGGACTGTGGCTGAGATAGGTGGACTGAGGCTGAGACAGTGGACTGTGGCTGAGACAGTGGACTGTGGTTGAGACAGTGGACTGTGGTTGAGATAGGTGGACTGTGGCTGAGACAGTGGACTGTGGCTGAGATAGGTGGACTGTGGCTGAGACAGTGGACTGTGGCTGAAACAGTGGACTGTGGCTGAGATAGGTGGACTGTGGCTGAGATAGGTGGACTGAGGCTGAGACAGTGGACTGCGGCTGAGATAGGTGGACTGTGGCTGAGACAGTGGACTGAGGCTGAGACAGTGGACTGAGGCTGAGATAGGTGGACTGTGGCTGAGATAGGTGGACTGTGGCTGAGACAGTGGACTGAGGCTGAGACAGTGGACTGTGGCTGAGACAGTGGACTGTGGCTGAGATAGGTGGACTGTGGCTGAGACAGTGGACTGAGGCTGAGACAGTGGACTGTGGCTGAGACAGTGGACTGAGGCTGAGACAGTGGACTGTGGTTGAGATAGGTGAACTGAGGCTGAGACAGTGGACTGTGGTTGAGACAGTGGACTGTGGTTGAGATAGGTGGACTGTGGCTGAGACAGTGGACTGTGGCTGAGATAGGTGGACTGTGGCTGAGACAGTCGACTGTGGCTGAGATAGGTGGACTGTGGCTGAGACAGTGGACTGAGGCTGAGACAGTGGACTGTGGCTGAGGTAGGTGGACTGTGGCTGAGACAGTGGACTGAGGCTGAGACAGTGGACTGTGGCTGAGATAGGTGGACTGTGGCTGAGACAGTGGACTGAGGCTGAGACAGTGGACTGTGGTTGAGATAGGTGGACTGTGGCTGAGACAGTGGACTGTGGCTGAGATAGGTGGACTGTGGCTGAGACAGTGGACTGAGGCTGAGACAGTGGACTGTGGCTGAGACAGTGGACTGAGGCTGAGACAGTGGACTGTGGTTGAGATAGGTGAACTGAGGCTGAGACAGTGGACTGTGGTTGAGACAGTGGACTGTGGCTGAGATAGGTGGACTGAGGCTGAGACAGTGGACTGAGACTGAGACAGTGGACTGTGGCTGAGACAGTGGACTGAGGCTGAGACAGTGGACTGTGGCTGAGACAGTGGACTGTGGCTGAGACAGTGGACTGAGGCTGAGACAGTGGACTGTGGTTGAGATAGGTGAACTGAGGCTGAGACAGTGGACTGAGGCTGAGACAGTGGACTGTGGTTGAGATAGGTGAACTGAGGCTGAGACAGTGGACTGTGGTTGAGATAGGTGAACTGAGGCTGAGACAGTGGACTGTGGCTGAGACAGTGGACTGTGGCTGAGACAGTGGACTGTGGCTGAGACAGTGGACTGTGGCTGAGACGGTGGACTGAGGGTGAGACAGTGGACTGTGGCTGAGATAGGTGGACTGAGGCTGAGACAGTGGACTGAGGCTGAGACAGTGGACTGAGGCTGAGATAGGTGGACTGAGGCTGAGACAGTGGACTGAGGCTGAGACAGTGGACTGAGGCTGAGATAGGTGGACTGTGGCTGAGACAGTGGACTGAGGGTTAGATAGGTGGACTGTGGCTGAGATAGGCGGACTGTGGCTGAGACAGTGGACTGAGGCTGAGACAGTGGACTGTGGCTGAGATAGGTGGACTGTGGCTGAGACAGTGGACTGTGGCTGAGATAGGTGGACTGTGGCTGAGACAGTGGACTGAGGCTGAGACAGTGGACTGTGGCTGAGACATTGGACTGAGGCTGAGACAACGGACTGTGGTTGAGATAGGTGAACTGAGGCTGAGACAGTGGACTGTGGTTGAGATAGGTGAACTGAGGCTGAGACAGTGGACTGTGGCTGAGACAGTGGACTGTGGCTGAGACAGTGGACTGTGGCTGAGACGGTGGACTGAGGCTGAGATAGGTGGACTGTGGCTGAGACAGTGGACTGAGGCTGAGACAGTGGACTGTGGCTGAGATAGGTGGACTGAGGCTGAGACAGTGGACTGTGGCTGAGATAGGTGGACTGTGGCTGAGACAGTGGACTGTGGCTGAGATAGGTGGACTGTGGCTGAGACAGTGGACTGAGGCTGAGACAGTGGACTGTGGCTGAGACATTGGACTGAGGCTGAGACAGTGGACTGTGGTTGAGATAGGTGAACTGAGGCTGAGACAGTGGACTGTGGTTGAGATAGGTGAACTGAGGCTGAGACAGTGGACTGTGGCTGAGACAGTGGACTGTGGCTGAGACAGTGGACTGTGGCTGAGACGGTGGACTGAGGCTGAGATAGGTGGACTGTGGCTGAGACAGTGGACTGAGGGTGAGATAGGCGGACTGTGGCTGAGACAGTGGACTGAGGCTGAGACAGTGGACTGTGGCTGAGATAGCTGGATTGAGGCTGAGACAGTGGACTGTGGCTGAGATAGGTGGACTGTGGCTGAGACAGTGGACTGTGGCTGAGATAGGTGGACTGTGGCTGAGACAGTGGACTGAGGCTGAGACAGTGGACTGTGGCTGAGTCAGTGGACTGAGGCTGAGACAGTGGACTGTGGTTGAGATAGGTGAACTGAGGCTGAGACAGTGGACTGAGGCTGAGACAGTGGACTGTGGTTGAGATAGGTGGACTGTGGCTGAGACAGTGGACTGTGGCTGAGATAGGTGGACTGTGGCTGAGACAGTGGACTGAGGCTGAGACAGTGGACTGTGGCTGAGATAGGTGGACTGAGGCTGAGACAGTGGACTGAGACTGAGACAGTGGACTGTGGTTGAGATAGGTGGACTGTGGCTGAGACAGTGGACTGTGGCTGAGACAGTGGACTGTGGCTGAGACAGTGGTCTGTGGCTGAGATAGGTGGACTGAGGCTGAGACAGTGGACTGTGGCTGACATAGGTGGACTGAGGCTGAGACAGTGGAATGAGGCTGAGACAGTGGACTGTGGCTGAGACAGTGGACTGAGGCTGAGACAGTGGACTGTGGTTGAGATAGGTGAACTGAGGCTGAGACAGTGGACTGTGGTTGAGATAGGTGGACTGTGGCTGAGATAGGTGGACTGTGGCTGAGACAGTGGACTGAGGCTGAGACAGTGGACTGTGGCTGAGATAGGTGGACTGTGGCTGAGACAGTGGACTGTGGCTGAGATAGGTGGACTGTGGCTGAGACAGTGAACTGAGGCTGAGACAGTGGACTGTGGCTGAGATAGGTGGACTGTGGCTGAGATAGGTGGACTGTGGCTGAGACAGTGGACTGAGGCTGAGACAGTGGACTGTGGCTGAGATAGGTGGACTGAGGCTGAGACAGTGGACTGTGGCTGAGATAGGTGGACTGTGGCTGAGATAGGTGGACTGAGGCTGAGACAGTGGACTGTGGCTGAGACAGTGGACTGTGGTTGAGACAGTGGACTGTGGTTGAGATAGGTGGACTGTGGCTGAGACAGTGGACTGTGGCTGAGATAGGTGGACTGTGGCTGAGACAGTGGACTGTGGCTGAAACAGTGGACTGTGGCTGAGATAGGTGGACTGTGGCTGAGATAGGTGGACTGAGGCTGAGACAGTGGACTGCGGCTGAGATAGGTGGACTGTGGCTGAGACAGTGGACTGAGGCTGAGACAGTGGACTGAGGCTGAGATAGGTGGACTGTGGCTGAGATAGGTGGACTGTGGCTGAGACAGTGGACTGAGGCTGAGACAGTGGACTGTGGCTGAGACAGTGGACTGTGGCTGAGATAGGTGGACTGTGGCTGAGACAGTGGACTGAGGCTGAGACAGTGGACTGTGGCTGAGACAGTGGACTGAGGCTGAGACAGTGGACTGTGGTTGAGATAGGTGAACTGAGGCTGAGACAGTGGACTGTGGTTGAGACAGTGGACTGTGGTTGAGATAGGTGGACTGTGGCTGAGACAGTGGACTGTGGCTGAGATAGGTGGACTGTGGCTGAGACAGTCGACTGTGGCTGAGATAGGTGGACTGTGGCTGAGACAGTGGACTGAGGCTGAGACAGTGGACTGTGGCTGAGGTAGGTGGACTGTGGCTGAGACAGTGGACTGAGGCTGAGACAGTGGACTGTGGCTGAGATAGGTGGACTGTGGCTGAGACAGTGGACTGAGGCTGAGACAGTGGACTGTGGTTGAGATAGGTGGACTGTGGCTGAGACAGTGGACTGTGGCTGAGATAGGTGGACTGTGGCTGAGACAGTGGACTGAGGCTGAGACAGTGGACTGTGGCTGAGACAGTGGACTGAGGCTGAGACAGTGGACTGTGGTTGAGATAGGTGAACTGAGGCTGAGACAGTGGACTGTGGTTGAGACAGTGGACTGTGGCTGAGATAGGTGGACTGAGGCTGAGACAGTGGACTGAGACTGAGACAGTGGACTGTGGCTGAGACAGTGGACTGAGGCTGAGACAGTGGACTGTGGCTGAGACAGTGGACTGTGGCTGAGACAGTGGACTGAGGCTGAGACAGTGGACTGTGGTTGAGATAGGTGAACTGAGGCTGAGACAGTGGACTGAGGCTGAGACAGTGGACTGTGGTTGAGATAGGTGAACTGAGGCTGAGACAGTGGACTGTGGTTGAGATAGGTGAACTGAGGCTGAGACAGTGGACTGTGGCTGAGACAGTGGACTGTGGCTGAGACAGTGGACTGTGGCTGAGACAGTGGACTGTGGCTGAGACGGTGGACTGAGGGTGAGACAGTGGACTGTGGCTGAGATAGGTGGACTGAGGCTGAGACAGTGGACTGAGGCTGAGACAGTGGACTGAGGCTGAGATAGGTGGACTGAGGCTGAGACAGTGGACTGAGGCTGAGACAGTGGACTGAGGCTGAGATAGGTGGACTGTGGCTGAGACAGTGGACTGAGGGTTAGATAGGTGGACTGTGGCTGAGATAGGCGGACTGTGGCTGAGACAGTGGACTGAGGCTGAGACAGTGGACTGTGGCTGAGATAGGTGGACTGAGGCTGAGACAGTGGACTGTGGCTGAGATAGGTGGACTGTGGCTGAGACAGTGGACTGTGGCTGAGATAGGTGGACTGTGGCTGAGACAGTGGACTGAGGCTGAGACAGTGGACTGTGGCTGAGACATTGGACTGAGGCTGAGACAACGGACTGTGGTTGAGATAGGTGAACTGAGGCTGAGACAGTGGACTGTGGTTGAGATAGGTGAACTGAGGCTGAGACAGTGGACTGTGGCTGAGACAGTGGACTGTGGCTGAGACAGTGGACTGTGGCTGAGACGGTGGACTGAGGCTGAGATAGGTGGACTGTGGCTGAGACAGTGGACTGAGGCTGAGACAGTGGACTGTGGCTGAGATAGGTGGACTGAGGCTGAGACAGTGGACTGTGGCTGAGATAGGTGGACTGTGGCTGAGACAGTGGACTGTGGCTGAGATAGGTGGACTGTGGCTGAGACAGTGGACTGAGGCTGAGACAGTGGACTGTGGCTGAGACATTGGACTGAGGCTGAGACAGTGGACTGTGGTTGAGATAGGTGAACTGAGGCTGAGACAGTGGACTGTGGTTGAGATAGGTGAACTGAGGCTGAGACAGTGGACTGTGGCTGAGACAGTGGACTGTGGCTGAGACAGTGGACTGTGGCTGAGACGGTGGACTGAGGCTGAGATAGGTGGACTGTGGCTGAGACAGTGGACTGAGGGTGAGATAGGCGGACTGTGGCTGAGACAGTGGACTGAGGCTGAGACAGTGGACTGTGGCTGAGATAGCTGGATTGAGGCTGAGACAGTGGACTGTGGCTGAGATAGGTGGACTGTGGCTGAGACAGTGGACTGTGGCTGAGATAGGTGGACTGTGGCTGAGACAGTGGACTGAGGCTGAGACAGTGGACTGTGGCTGAGTCAGTGGACTGAGGCTGAGACAGTGGACTGTGGTTGAGATAGGTGAACTGAGGCTGAGACAGTGGACTGAGGCTGAGACAGTGGACTGTGGTTGAGATAGGTGGACTGTGGCTGAGACAGTGGACTGTGGCTGAGATAGGTGGACTGTGGCTGAGACAGTGGACTGAGGCTGAGACAGTGGACTGTGGCTGAGATAGGTGGACTGAGGCTGAGACAGTGGACTGAGACTGAGACAGTGGACTGTGGTTGAGATAGGTGGACTGTGGCTGAGACAGTGGACTGTGGCTGAGACAGTGGACTGTGGCTGAGACAGTGGTCTGTGGCTGAGATAGGTGGACTGAGGGTGAGACAGTGGACTGTGGCTGACATAGGTGGACTGAGGCTGAGACAGTGGAATGAGGCTGAGACAGTGGACTGTGGCTGAGACAGTGGACTGAGGCTGAGACAGTGGACTGTGGTTGAGATAGGTGAACTGAGGCTGAGACAGTGGACTGTGGTTGAGATAGGTGGACTGTGGCTGAGATAGGTGGACTGTGGCTGAGACAGTGGACTGAGGCTGAGACAGTGGACTGTGGCTGAGATAGGTGGACTGTGGCTGAGACAGTGGACTGTGGCTGAGATAGGTGGACTGTGGCTGAGACAGTGAACTGAGGCTGAGACAGTGGACTGTGGCTGAGATAGGTGGACTGTGGCTGAGATAGGTGGACTGTGGCTGAGACAGTGGACTGAGGCTGAGACAGTGGACTGTGGCTGAGATAGGTGGACTGAGGCTGAGACAGTGGACTGTGGCTGAGATAGGTGGACTGTGGCTGAGATAGGTGGACTGAGGCTGAGACAGTGGACTGTGGCTGAGACAGTGGACTGTGGTTGAGACAGTGGACTGTGGTTGAGATAGGTGGACTGTGGCTGAGACAGTGGACTGTGGCTGAGATAGGTGGACTGTGGCTGAGACAGTGGACTGTGGCTGAAACAGTGGACTGTGGCTGAGATAGGTGGACTGTGGCTGAGATAGGTGGACTGAGGCTGAGACAGTGGACTGCGGCTGAGATAGGTGGACTGTGGCTGAGACAGTGGACTGAGGCTGAGACAGTGGACTGAGGCTGAGATAGGTGGACTGTGGCTGAGATAGGTGGACTGTGGCTGAGACAGTGGACTGAGGCTGAGACAGTGGACTGTGGCTGAGACAGTGGACTGTGGCTGAGATAGGTGGACTGTGGCTGAGACAGTGGACTGAGGCTGAGACAGTGGACTGTGGCTGAGACAGTGGACTGAGGCTGAGACAGTGGACTGTGGTTGAGATAGGTGAACTGAGGCTGAGACAGTGGACTGTGGTTGAGACAGTGGACTGTGGTTGAGATAGGTGGACTGTGGCTGAGACAGTGGACTGTGGCTGAGATAGGTGGACTGTGGCTGAGACAGTCGACTGTGGCTGAGATAGGTGGACTGTGGCTGAGACAGTGGACTGAGGCTGAGACAGTGGACTGTGGCTGAGGTAGGTGGACTGTGGCTGAGACAGTGGACTGAGGCTGAGACAGTGGACTGTGGCTGAGATAGGTGGACTGTGGCTGAGACAGTGGACTGAGGCTGAGACAGTGGACTGTGGTTGAGATAGGTGGACTGTGGCTGAGACAGTGGACTGTGGCTGAAATAGGTGGACTGTGGCTGAGACAGTGGACTGAGGCTGAGACAGTGGATTGTGGTTGAGATAGGTGGACTGAGGCTGAGACAGTGGACTGTGGCTGAGATAGGTGGACTGAGGCTGAGACAGTGGACTGTGGCTGAGATAGGTGGACTGTGGCTGAGACAGTGGACTGAGGCTGAGACAGTGGACTGTGGTTGAGATAGGTGGACTGTGGCTGAGACAGTGGACTGTGGCTGAGATAGGTGGACTGTGGCTGAGACAGTGGACTGAGGCTGAGACAGTGGACTGTGGCTGAGATAGGTGGACTGAGGCTGAGACAGTGGTCTGTGGCTGAGATAGGTGGACTGAGGCTGAGACTGTGGACTGTGGCTGACATAGGTGGACTGAGGCTGAGACAGTGGACTGAGACTGAGACAGTGGACTGTGGCTGACATAGGTGGACTGAGACTGAGACAGTGGAATGAGACTGAGATAAGTGGACTGTGGCTGTGGTAGGTGTACTGAAGTTTCGTAGGTGGGCTGAGGTAGGTGGTCTGAGGCTGAGACAGTGGACTGAGGCTTCGTAGGTGGAGTGACGGTGAGATAGGCGGACTCAGGCTGAGATAGGTTGACTGAGACTGATACAGTGGACTGAGGCTGAGATAGGTGGACTGGGACTGAGGTAGGTGGACCGAGACTTTGGTAGGTGGACTTGGGCTGAGGTAGGTGAACTCAGTCTAAGGCAGTGGACAGAGGCTTCGTCTTTAGAGTGAGAAAGGTGGACAGAGGCTGAGATATTAAACAGGTAGGTAGACTTTGGGCACAGATAGGCGGAGAATGGACAGGGGATACATGACACAACATAGAGTGAGAAGAGAAGAAGAGAGAAAAGAGTGACAAATAAAAGAAGATGGTGACAGAAAGAGGAGGAGGAGGAGGGGGTGAGGAGGAGGAGCAGGAGGGGTGGGGGAGGAGGAGGAGAAGGAGGAGGAGGAGGAGGAGGAGGTATTGGTTAGGTTAATATGACTTTCAGATGGGAAGACAGACGTGGGTGGACAGCAGATTGAAGGAAGATGAGAAGATAGAGAGACAGAGGAAAATAATGGTGAAGAGAAGGAGGAGGTGGAGGGGAAGAAGAAGAAGAAGAAGAAGAAGGCTTCCATTGTTGTGTTGGAAGTAACAAATTCTGGGCAGATGACAGCTATGTCATAAAGGTGAACTTGACGTGTTGGCTGTGATGCCCACAGGACACTAACATGTGTCTATGACGGCTTCTTTTGGTGGGCCTCTTACTGTTTTGTTTTTGGCGTAGCAGGAAATAGGGGACAGAGGGAGGCTGTGTGTATATATGTGTGTAGTTGTGATGTCTGTGGTTATTGTGTGTGTGTGGCTGTGTATATATATATGTGTAGTTGTGATGTGTGTGGTTGTTGTGTGGCTGTTGTGTGGCTATGTATGTGTGTGTGTGGCTGTATGTATGTTTGGCTGTGTATGTATGTGTGGCTGTTGTGTGACTGTTGTGTGTGTGTGTTTGGCTGTTGTGTGGCTGTTGTGTCTGTGTGTGACTGTTGTGTGTGTGGCTGTTGTGTGTGTGGCTGTTGTGTGAATGCTGTGTGACTGTTGTGTGGCTCTTGTGTGACTGGTGTGTGGCTGTTGTGTGGCTATTGTGTGGCTGGTGTGTGTGTGTGTGGCTGTTGTGTGGCTGTTGTGTGACTGTTGTGTGACTGTTGTGTAACTGTTCTGTGGCTGTTGTGTAGCTGTTGTGTGGCTGTTGTGTGTGTGTGACTGTTGTGTGGCTGTTGTGTGATATTGTGTGACTGTTGTGTGGCTGTGGTGTGGCTGTTTTGTGGCTGTTGTGCGGCTGTTGTGTGACTGTTGTGTGACTGTTGTGTGGCTGCTGTGTGGATGTTGTGTGGCTGTTGTGTGGCTGGTGTGTGACTGTTGTGTGACTGTTGAGTGAATGTTGTGTGGCTGTTATGTGGCTGTTCTGTGGCTGTTGTGTGGCTGTTGTGTGGATGTTGTGTGGCTGCTGTGTGACTGTTGTGTGGCTGTTATGTTGCTGTTGTGTGGCTGTTGTGTGTGTGTGACTGTTGTGTGACTTCTGTGTGACTGTTGTGTGACTGTTGTGTGGATGTTGTGTGGCTGCTGTGTGACGGTTGTGTGGTTGTTGTGTGACTGTTGTGTGACTGTTGTGTGGCTGTTGTGTGTATGTGACTGTTGTGTGGCTGTTGTGTGACTGTTGTGTGACTGTTGTGTGGCTGTTGTGTGGCTGTGTTGTGGCTGTTTTGTGGCTGTTGTGTGGTTGTTGTGTGGCTGTTGTGTGACTGTTGTGTGGCTGTTTTGTGGCTGTTTTGTGGCGGTTTTGTGGCTGTTGTGTGACTGTTGTGTGACATGTGTAGCTGTTGTGTGGCTGTGGTGTGGCTGTTTCGTAGCTGTTGTGTGGTTGTTGTGTGACTGTTGTGTGACTGTTGTGTGGCTGTTGTGTGGCTGGTGTGTGGCTGGTGTGTGGCTGTTGTGTGACTGTTGTGTGACTGTTGTGTGAATGTTGTGTGGCTGTTATGTGGCTGTTGTGTGGCTGTTGTGTGGGTGTTGTGTGGCTGTTGTGTGAATGTTGTGTGGCTGCTGTGTGACTGTTGTGTGGCTGTTATGTTGCTGTTGTGTGGCTGTTGTGTGGCTGTTGTTTGGATGTTGTGTGCGTGTGGCTGTTGTGTGGCTGTTGTGTGACTGTTGTGTGGCTCTTGTGTGGCTCTTGTGTGGCTTTGTGTGGCTGTTGTGTGGCTGTTGTGTGTGTGTGTCGCTGTTGTGTTGCTGTTGTGTGGCTATGGTGTGGCTGTTGTGTGACTGTTGTATGGCTGTTGTGTTGTTGTTGTGTCGCTGTTGTGTGGCTGCTGTGTGACTGTTGTGTGGCTATGGTGTGGCTTTGTGTGGCTGTTGTGTGACTGTTGTGTGGCTGTTGTGTGGCTATGGTGTGGCTGTTGTGTGACTGTTGTATGGCTCTTGTGTGACTGTTGTGTGGCTATGGTGTGGCTTTGTGTGGCTGTTGTGTGGTTGTTGTGTGGCTGTTGTGTGACTGTTGTGTGACTGTTGTGTGACTGTTGTGTGGCTATGGTGTGGCTTTGTGTGGCTGTTGTGTGGCTGTTGTGTGGCTGTTGTGTGGCTGTTGTGTGGCTGTTGTGTGGCTATGGTGTGGCTGTTGTGTGACTGTTGTATGGCTCTTGTGTGGTTGTTGTGTGGCTGTTATGTGAGTGTTGTGTGGCTGTTGTGTGACTGTTGTGTGACTGTTGTGTGTCTGTTGTGTGGCTGTTGTGTGGCTGTTGTCTGGCTGTTGTGTGACTGTTGTGTGACTGCTGTGTGGCTGTTGTGTGGCTGTTGTGTGGATGTTGTGTGGCTGTTGTGTGACTGTTGTGTGGCTGTTATGTGGCTGTTGTGTGGCTGTTGTGTGGCTGCTGTGTGGCTGCTGTGTGACTGTTTTGTGGCTGTTATGTGGCTGTTGTGTGGCTGTCGTGTGGCTGATGTGTTGCTGTTGTGTGGCTGTTGTGTGGCTGTTGTGTGGCTTTTGTGTGGCTGTTGTGTGGCTGTTGTGTGGCTATGGTGTGACTGTTGTGTGGCCGTTGTGTGGCTGTTGTGTGGCTGTTGTGTGGATGTTGTGTGTGTCTGCTGGCTGTTGTATGACTGTTGTGTGACTGCTGTGTGGTGTTGTGTGGCTGTTGTGTGGTTGTGGTGTGACTGTTGTGTGGCTGTTGTGTGGCTATTGTGGGGGTGTTGCGTGGTTGTTGTGTGGTTTTTATGTGGCTGTTGTGTTACTGTTGTGTGGCTGTTGTGTGGCTATTGTGGGGGTGTTGTGTGGTTGTTGTGTGGCTGTTATGTGGCTGGTGTGTTACTGTGGTGTGGCTGTTGTGTGGCTGTAATGTGACTGTCGTGTGGCTGTTTGTGTGTGTGGCTCTTGTGTGGCTGTTATGTGACTGTTGTGTGACTGTTGTGTGGCTGTTGTGTGACTGTTGTGTGGCTGCTGTGTGGCTGTTGTGTGAATGTTGTGGGGTTGTTGTGTGGATGTTGTGCGTGTGTTGCTGGTGTGTGGTTGCTGTGTGACTGTTGTGTGAATGTTGTGTGGCTGTTGTGTGGCTGTTGTGTGGCTGTTGTGTTTGTTTGGCTGTTGTGTGGCTGTTGTGTGACTATGTGTGGCTGTTATGTGACTGTTCTGTGGCTGTTGTGTAACTGTTGTGAGGATGTTGTGTGGCTGTTGATTGGCTGTTGTGTGACTGTTGTGTGGCTGTTGTGTGACTGTTGTGTGACTGTTGTGTGACTGTTGTGTGTCTGTTGTGTGGCTGTTGTGTGGCTGTTGTGTGGCTGTTGGTTGACTGTTGTGTGACTGTTGTGTAGCTGTTGTGTAGCTGTTGTGCGACTGTTGTGTGGTTGTTGTGTGACTGTTGTGTGGCTGTTGTGT
The DNA here is from genome assembly GCA_964016885.1 of Eledone cirrhosa. Taxonomy (NCBI): domain Eukaryota; kingdom Metazoa; phylum Mollusca; class Cephalopoda; order Octopoda; family Eledonidae; genus Eledone; species Eledone cirrhosa. The sequence continues at coordinate 210,517,951 of OZ024741.1, read as the reverse complement.
GGATGTTGTGTGGCTGTTGTGTGACTGTTGTGTCGCTGTTGTGTGGATGTGGGGTGGATGTTGTGTGGCTGTTGTACGTGTGGGGCTGTTGTGTGGCTGCTGTGTGACTGTGTGTGGCTGTGTGTGGCTGTGTATGGCTGTGTGGCCGTGTGTGGCTCTGTGGCTGTGTGTGGCTGTGTGGTTGTGTTTGCTGTGTGTGGCTGTGTGGCTGTGTGTGGCTCTGTGGCTGTGTGTGGCTGTGTGGTTGTGTGGCTGTGTGTGGGTGTGTGGCTGTGTGTGGGTGTGTGGGTGTGTGGCTGTGTGTGGCTGTGTGTGGCAGTGTGGCTGTGTGGCTGTGTGTGGCTGTGTGTGGCTGTGTGTGGCTATGTGTGTCTGTGTGGCTGTGTGTGGCTGTGTGGCTGTGTGTGGCTGTGTGTGGCTGTGTGTGGCTGTGTGGCTGTGTGTGGCTGTGTGTTTGTGTGTGGCTGTGTGGGTGTGTGTGGCTCTGTGGCTGTGTGGCTGTGTGTGGCTGTGTGGCTGTGTGGCTATGTGGCTGTGTGTGGCTGTATGTGGCTGTGTGGCTGTGTGTGGCTGTGTGGGTGTGTGTGGCTGTGTGGCTGTGTGTGGCTGTGTGTGGTTGTGTGGCTGTGTGTGGCTGTGTGGCTGTGTGTGGCAGTGTGTGGCTGTGTGGCTGTGTGTGGCTGTGTGTGGCTGTGTGTGGCTCTGTGGCTGTGTGTGTATGTGTGGCTGTGTGGCTGTGTGTGGCTGTGTGTGGCTGTGTGTGACTGTGTGGTTGTGTGGCTGTGTGTGGGTGTGTCGCTGTGTGTGGGTGTGTGGCTGTGTGGCTGTGTGTGGCTGTGTGTGGCTGTGTGTGGCTGTGTGGCTGTGTGTGGCTGTGTGGCTGTGTGTGGCTGTGTGTGGCTGTGTCTGGCTGTGTGGGTGTGTGTGGCTCTGTGGCTGTGTGGCTGTGTGTGGCTGTGTGGCTGTGTGGCTATGTGGCTGTGTGTGGCTGTATGTGGCTGTGTGGCTGTGTGTGGATGTGTGTGGCTGTGTGTGGCTGTGTGTGGCTGTGTGGCTGTGTGTGGCTGTGTGGCTGTGTGGATGTATATGGCTATGTGGCTGTGTGTGGCTGTGTGGTTGTGTGGCTGTGTGTGGGTGTGTGGCTCGGTGTGGCTCTGTGGCTGTGTGTGGTTGTGTGGCTGTGTGGCTGTGTGGCTGTGTGTGGCTGTGTGTGGCTGCGTGTGGCTGTGTATGGCTGTGTGGCCGTGTGTGGTTCTGTGGCTGTGTGTGGCTGTGTGGCTGTGTGGATGTATATGGCTATGTGGCTGTGTTTGGCTGCGTGGTTGTGTGGCTGTGTGTGGCTGTGTGGCTGTGTGTGGCTCTGTGGCTGTGTGTGGCTGTGTGGCTGTGTGGCTGTGTGGCTGTGTGTGGCTGTGTGTGGCTGTGTGTGGCTGTGTATGGCTGTGTGGCCGTGTGTGGCTCTGTGGCTGTGTGTGGCTGTGTGGCTGTGTGGATGTATATGGCTATGTGGCTGTGTGTGGCTGTGTGGTTGTGTGGCTGTGTGTGGCTGTGTGTGGCTGTGTGTGGCTCTGTGGCTGTGTGGCTGTGTGGCTGTGTGTGGCTGTGTGGCTGTGTGTGGGTATGTGGCTGTGTGGCTGTGTGTGACTGTGTGTGGCAGTCTGGTTGTGCGGCTGTGTGTGGCTGTGTGGCTGTGTGTGGCTCTGTGTCTGTGTGTGGCTCTGTGGCTGTGTGTGGCTGTGTGGCTGTGTGGCTGTGTGTGGCTGTGTGTTGCTGTGTGTGACTGTGTGGTTGAGTAGCTGTGTGTGGGTGTGTGACTGTGTGTGGGTGTGTGGCTGTGTGGCTGTGTGTGGCTGTGTGTGGCTGTGTGTGGCTGTGTGGCTGTGTGTGGTTGTGTGGCTGTGTGTGGCTGTGTGTGGCTGTGTGTGGCTGTGTGGCTGTGTGTGGCTGTGTGGCTGTGTGTGGCTGTGTGTGGCTGTGTGGCTGTGTGGCTGTGTGGCTGTGTGTGACTGTGTGTGGCTGTGTGGCTGTGTGGCTGTGTGGCTGTGTGTGACTGTGTGTGGCTGTGTGGCTCTGTGGCTGTGTGTGGCTGTGTGGCTGTGTGTGGCTGTGTGTGGCTGTGTGGCTGTGTGTGGCTGTGTGTGGCTGTGTGGCTCTGTGGCTGTGTGTGGCTGTGTGGCTGTGTGGCTGTGTGGCTGTGCGTGGCTTTGTGTTGCTGTGTGTGGCTGTGTGTGGTTGTGTGGCTGTGTGGCTGTGTGGCTGTGTGTGGCTGTGTGTGGCTGTGTGACTGTGTGTGGCTGTGTGTGGCTGTGTGTGGCTGTGTGACTGTGTGTGGCTGTGTGTGGCTGTGTGTGGCTGTGTGTGGCTGTGTGACTGTGTGTGGCTGTGTGTGGCTGTGTGTGGCTGTGTGTGGCTGTGTGACTGTGTGTGGCTGTGTGTGGCTGTGTGGCTGTCTGGCTGTGTGGCTGTGTGTGGCTGTGTGTGGCTGTGTGTGGCTGTGTGTGGCTGTGTGGCCGTGTGTGGCTGTGTGTGGCTGTGTGGCTGTATGGATGTATATGGCTATGTGGCTGTGTGTGGCTGTGTGGTTGTGTGGCTGTGTGTGGCTGTGTGTGGCTGTGTGTGGCTGTGTGGTTGTGTGTGGCTCTGTGGCTGTGTGGCTGTGTGTGGCTGTGTGTGGCTGTGTGTGTCTGTGTGGCTGTGTGTGGCTGTGTGGCTGTGTGTGGCTGTGTGTGGCTGTGTGGCTGTGTGTGGCTGTGTGGCTGTGTGGCTGTGTGTGGCTGTGTGTGGCTGTGTGTGGCTGTGTGGCTGTGTGTGGCTGTGTGTCTGTGTGTGGCTGTGTGGCTGTGTGGGTGTGTGTGGCTGTGTGGCTGTGTGTGGCTGTGTGGCTGTGTGGCTGTGTGAGGCTGTGTGTGGCTGTGTGTGGCTGTGTGGCTGTGTGTGGCTGTGTGTCTGTGTGTGGCTGTGTGGCTGTGTGGGTGTGTGTGGCTGTGTGTGGCTGTGTATGGTTGTGTGGCTGTGTGTGGCTGTGTGGCTGTGTGTGGCTGTGTGTGGCTGTGTATGGCTGTGTGTGGCTGTGTGTGGCTCTGTGGCTGTGTGGCTGTGTGGCTGTGTGTGGCTGTGTGGCTGTGTGTGGGTATGTGGCTGTGTGGCTGTGTGTGACTGTGTGTGGCAGTCTGGTTGTGCGGCTGTGTGTGGCTGTGTGGCTGTGTGTGGCTCTGTGTCTGTGTGTGGCTCTGTGGCTGTGTGTGGCTGTGTGGCTGTGTGGCTGTGTGTGGCTGTGTGTTGCTGTGTGTGACTGTGTGGTTGAGTAGCTGTGTGTGGGTGTGTGGCTGTGTGTGGGTGTGTGGCTGTGTGGCTGTGTGTGGCTGTGTGTGGCTGTGTGTGGCTGTGTGGCTGTGTGTGGTTGTGTGGCTGTGTGTGGCTGTGTGTGGCTGTGTGTGGCTGTGTGGCTGTGTGTGGCTGTGTGGCTGTGTGTGGCTGTGTGTGGCTGTGTGGCTGTGTGGCTGTGTGGCTGTGTGTGACTGTGTGTGGCTGTGTGGCTGTGTGGGTGTGTGGCTGTGTGTGACTGTGTGTGGCTGTGTGGCTCTGTGGCTGTGTGTGGCTGTGTGGCTGTGTGTGGCTGTGTGTGGCTGTGTGGCTGTGTGTGGCTGTGTGTGGATGTGTGGCTCTGTGGCTGTGTGTGGCTGTGTGGCTGTGTGGCTGTGTGGCTGTGCGTGGCTTTGTGTTGCTGTGTGTGGCTGTGTGTGGTTGTGTGGCTGTGTGGCTGTGTGGCTGTGTGTGGCTGTGTGTGGCTGTGTGACTGTGTGTGGCTGTGTGTGGCTGTGTGTGGCTGTGTGACTGTGTGTGGCTGTGTGTGGCTGTGTGTGGCTGTGTGTGGCTGTGTGACTGTGTGTGGCTGTGTGTGGCTGTGTGTGGCTGTGTGTGGCTGTGTGACTGTGTGTGGCTGTGTGTGGCTGTGTGGCTGTCTGGCTGTGTGGCTGTGTGTGGCTGTGTGTGGCTGTGTGTGGCTGTGTGTGGCTGTGTGGCCGTGTGTGGCTGTGTGTGGCTGTGTGGCTGTATGGATGTATATGGCTATGTGGCTGTGTGTGGCTGTGTGGTTGTGTGGCTGTGTGTGGCTGTGTGTGGCTGTGTGAGGCTGTGTGGTTGTGTGTGGCTCTGTGGCTGTGTGGCTGTGTGTGGCTGTGTGTGGCTGTGTGTGTCTGTGTGGCTGTGTGTGGCTGTGTGGCTGTGTGTGGCTGTGTGTGGCTGTGTGGCTGTGTGTGGCTGTGTGGCTGTGTGGCTGTGTGTGGCTGTGTGTGGCTGTGTGTGGCTGTGTGGCTGTGTGTGGCTGTGTGTCTGTGTGTGGCTGTGTGGCTGTGTGGGTGTGTGTGGCTGTGTGGCTGTGTGTGGCTGTGTGGCTGTGTGGCTGTGTGAGGCTGTGTGTGGCTGTGTGTGGCTGTGTGGCTGTGTGTGGCTGTGTGTCTGTGTGTGGCTGTGTGGCTGTGTGGGTGTGTGTGGCTGTGTGGCTGTGTGTGGCTGTGTATGGTTGTGTGGCTGTGTGTGGCTGTGTGGCTGTGTGTGGCTGTGTGTGGCTGTGTGTGGCTGTGTGTGGCTGTGTGTGGCTCTGTGGCTGTGTGTGGCTGTGTGGCTGTGTGTGGCTGTGTGTGGCTGTGTTTGACTGTGTGGTTGTGTGGCTGTGTGTGGGTGTGTGGCTGTGTGTGGGTGTGTGGCTGTGTGGCTGTGTGTGGCTGTGTGTGGCTGTGCGTGGCTGTGTGGCTGTGTGTGGCTGTGTGGCTGTGTGTGGCTGTGTGTGGCTGTGTGTGGCTGTGTGGCTGTGTGTGGCTGTGTGGCTGTGTGTGGCTGTGTGTGGCTGTGTGGCTGTGTGGCTGTGTGTGACTGTGTGTGGCTGTGTGGCTTTGTGGCTGTGTGTGGCTGTGTGTTGCTGTGTGGCTCTGTGGCTGTGTGTGGCTGTGTGGCTGTGTGTGGCTGTGTGTGGCTGTGTGGCTGTGTGTGGCTGTGTGTGGCTGTGTGGCTTTGTGGCTGAGTGTGGCTGTGTGGCTGTGTGGCTGTTTTGGTGTGTGTGACTGTGTGTGGCTGTGTGGCTCTGTGGCTGTGTGTGGCTCTGTGGCTGTGTGTGGCTGTGTGTGGCTGTGTGTGGCTGTGTGTGGCTGTGTGGCTGTGTGTGGCTGTGTGGCTGTGTGGATGTATATGGCTATATGGCTGTGTGTGGCTGTGTGGTTGTGTGGCTGTGTGTGGCTGTGTGGCTGTGTGTGGCTGTGTGTGGTTGTGTGGCTGTGTGGCTGTGTGGCTGCGTGTGGCTGTGTGTGGCTGTGTGTTGCTGTGTATGGCTGTGTGGCCGTATGTGGCTCTGTGGCTGTGTGTGGCTGTGTGGCTGTGTGGATGTATATGGCTATGTGGCTGTGTGTGGCTGTGTGGTTGTGTGGCTGTGTGTGGCTGTGCGGCTGTGTGTGGATCTGTGGCTGTGTGTGGCTGTGTGGCTGTGTGGCTGTGTGTGGCTGTGTGTGGCTGTGTGTGGCTGTGTATGGCTGTGTGGCCGTGTGTGGCTCTGTGGCTGTGTGTGGCTGTGTGGCTGTGTGGATGTATATGGCTATGTGGCTGTGTGTGGCTGTGTGGTTGTGTGGCTGTGTGTGGCTGTGTGGCTGTGTGTGGCTCTGTGGCTGTGTGTGGCTGTGTGGTTGTGTGGCTGTGTGTGGGTGTGTGGCTGTGTGTGGGTGTGTGGGTGTGTAGCTGTGTGTGGCTGTGTGTGGCAGTGTGGCTGTGTGGCTGTGTGTGGCTGTGTGTGGCTGTGTGTGGCTGTGTGTGTCTGTGTGGCTGTGTGTGGCTGTGTGGCTGTGTGTGGCTGTGTGTGGCTGTGTGGCTGTGTGTGGCTGTGTGGCTGTGTGTGGCTGTGTGGCTGTGTGTGGCTGTGTGTGGCTGTGTGTGGCTGTGTGACTGTGTGTGGCTGTGTGTTTGTGTGTGGCTGTGTGGGTGTGTGTGGCTCTGTGGCTGTGTGGCTGTGTGTGGCTGTGTGGCTGTGTGGCTATGTGGCTGTGTGTGGCTGTATGTGGCTGTGTGGCTGTGTGTGGCTGTGTGGGTGTGTGTGGCTGTGTGGCTGTGTGTGGATGTGTGTGGTTGTGTGGCTGTGTGTGGCTGTGTGGCTGTGTGTGGCAGTGTGTGGTTGTGTGGCTGTGTGTGGCTGTGTGTGGCTGTGTGTGGCTCTGTGGCTGTGTGTGTATGTGTGGCTGTGTGGCTGTGTGTGGCTGTGTGTGGCTGTGTGTGACTGTGTGGTTGTGTGGCTGTGTGTGGGTGTGTCGCTGTGTGTGGGTGTGTGGCTGTGTGGCTGTGTGTGGCTGTGTGTGGCTGTGTGTGGCTGTGTGGCTGTGTGTGGCTGTGTGTGGCTGTGTGGGTGTCTGTGGCTCTGTGGCTGTGTGGCTGTGTGTGGCTGTGTGGCTGTGTGGCTAGGTGGCTGTGTGTGGCTGTATGTGGCTGTGTGGCTGTGTGTGGCTGTGTGTGGCTGTGTGTGGCTGTGTGTGGCTGTGTGGCTGTGTGTGGCTGTGTGGCTGTGTGGATGTATATGGCTATGTGGCTGTGTGTGGCTGTGTGGTTGTGTGGCTGTGTGTGGCTGTGTGGCTCGGTGTGGCTCTGTGGCTGTGTGTGGCTGTGTGGCTGTGTGGCTGTGTGGCTGTGTGTGGCTGTGTGTGGCTGTGTATGGCTGTGTGGCCGTGTGTGGTTCTGTGGCTGTGTGTGGCTGTGTGGTTGTGTGGATGTATATGGCTATGTGGCTGTGTGTGGCTGTGTGGCCGTGTGTGGTTCTGTGGCTGTGTGTGGCTGTGTGTGGCTGTGTGGCTGTGTGGATGTATATGGCTATGTGGCTGTGTTTGGCTGCGTGGTTGTGTGGCTGTGTGTGGCTGTGTGGCTGTGTGTGGCTCTGTGGCTGTGTGTGGCTGTGTGGCTGTGTGGCTGTGTGGCTGTGTGTGGCTGTGTGTGGCTGTGTGTGGCTGTGTATGGCTGTGTGGCCGTGTGTGGCTCTGTGGCTGTGTGTGGCTGTGTGGCTGTGTGGATGTATATGGCTATGTGGCTGTGTGTGGCTGTGTGGTTGTGTGGCTGTGTGTGGCTGTGTGTGGCTGTGTGTGGCTCTGTGGCTGTGTGGCTGTGTGGCTGTGTGTGGCTGTGTGGCTGTGTGTGGGTATGTGGCTGTGTGGCTGTGTGTGACTGTGTGTGGCTGTCTGGTTGTGCGGCTGTGTGTGGCTGTGTGGCTGTGTGTGGCTCTCTGTCTGTGTGTGGCTCTGTGGCTGTGTGTGGCTGTGTGGCTGTGTGGCTGTGTGTGGCTGTGTGTTGCTGTGTGTGACTGTGTGGTTGAGTGGCTGTGTGTGGGTGTGTGGCTGTGTGTGGCTGTGTGGCTGTGTGTGGCTGTGTGGCTGTGTGTGGCTGTGTGTGGCTGTGTGGCTGTGTGGCTGTGTGGCTGTGTGTGACTGTGTGTGGCTGTGTGGCTGTGTGGCTGTGTGGCTGTGTGTGACTGTGTGTGGCTGTGTGGCTCTGTGGCTGTGTGTGGCTGTGTGGCTGTGTGTGGCTGTGTGTGGCTGTGTGGCTGTGTGTGGCTGTGTGTGGCTGTGTGGCTTTGTGGCTGTGTGTGGCTGTGTGGCTGTGTGGCTGTGTGGCTGTTTTGTTGTGTGTGACTGTGTGTGGCTGTGTGGATCTGTGGCTGTGTGTGGCTGTGTGTGGCTGTGTGACTGTGTGTGGCTGTGTGTGGCTGTGTGGCTCTGTGGCTGTGTGTGGCTGTGTGGCTGTGTGGCTGTGTGGCTGTGCGTGGCTTTGTGTTGCTGTGTGTGGCTGTGTGTGGTTGTGTGGCTGTGTGGCTGTGTGGCTGTGTGTGGCTGTGTGTGGCTGTGTGACTGTGTGTGGCTGTGTGTGGCTGTGTGTGGCTGTGTGACTGTGTGTGGCTGTGTGTGGCTGTGTGTGGCTGTGTGTGGGTGTGTGGCTGTGTGGCTGTGTGTGGCTGTGTGTGGCTGTGTGTGGCTGTGTGACTGTGTGTGGCTGTGTGTGGCTGTGTGTGGCTGTGTGTGGCTGTGTGACTGTGTGTGGCTGTGTGTGGCTGTGTGGCTGTCTGGCTGTGTGGCTGTGTGTGGCTGTGTGTGGCTGTGTGTGGCTGTGTGTGGCTGTGTGGCCGTGTGTGGCTGTGTGTGGCTGTGTGGCTGTATGGATGTATATGGCTATGTGGCTGTGTGTGGCTGTGTGGTTGTGTGGCTGTGTGTGGCTGTGTGTGGCTGTGTGTGGCTGTGTGGTTGTGTGTGGCTCTGTGGCTGTGTGGCTGTGTGTGGCTGTGTGTGGCTGTGTGTGTCTGTGTGGCTGTGTGTGGCTGTGTGGCTGTGTGTGGCTGTGTGTGGCTGTGTGGCTGTGTGTGGCTGTGTGGCTGTGTGGCTGTGTGTGGCTGTGTGTGGCTGTGTGTGGCTGTGTGGCTGTGTGTGGCTGTGTGTCTGTGTGTGGCTGTGTGGCTGTGTGGGTGTGTGTGGCTGTGTGGCTGTGTGTGGCTGTGTGGCTGTGTGGCTGTGTGAGGCTGTGTGTGGCTGTGTGTGGCTGTGTGGCTGTGTGTGGCTGTGTGGCTGTGTGTGGCTGTGTGTGGCTGTGTGTGGCTGTGTGTGGCTGTGTGGCTGTGTGTGGCTGTGTGGCTGTGTGGATGTATATGGCTATATGGCTGTGTGTGGCTGTGTGTGGTTGTGTGGCTGTGTGGCTGTGTGGCTGCGTGTGGCTGTGTGTGGCTGTGTGTTGCTGTGTATGGCTGTGTGGCCGTGTGTGGCTCTGTGGCTGTGTGTGGCTGTGTGGCTGTGTGGATGTATATGGCTATGTGGCTGTGTGTGGCTGTGTGGTTGTGTGGCTGTGTGTGGCTGTGCGGCTGTGTGTGGATCTGTGGCTGTGTGTGGCTGTGTGGCTGTGTGGCTGTGTGTGGCTGTGTGTGGCTGTGTGTGGCTGTGTATGGCTGTGTGGCCGTGTGTGGCTCTGTGGCTGTGTGTGGCTGTGTGGCTGTGTGGATGTATATGGCTATGTGGCTGTGTGTGGCTGTGTGGTTGTGTGGCTGTGTGTGGCTGTGTGGCTGTGTGTGGCTCTGTGGCTGTGTGTGGCTGTGTGGTTGTGTGGCTGTGTGTGGGTGTGTGGCTGTGTGTGGGTGTGTGGGTGTGTAGCTGTGTGTGGCTGTGTGTGGCAGTGTGGCTGTGTGGCTGTGTGTGGCTGTGTGTGGCTGTGTGTGGCTGTGTGTGTCTGTGTGGCTGTGTGTGGCTGTGTGGCTGTGTGTGGCTGTGTGTGGCTGTGTGGCTGTGTGTGGCTGTGTGGCTGTGTGTGGCTGTGTGGCTGTGTGTGGCTGTGTGTGGCTGTGTGTGGCTGTGTGACTGTGTGTGGCTGTGTGTTTGTGTGTGGCTGTGTGGGTGTGTGTGGCTCTGTGGCTGTGTGGCTGTGTGTGGCTGTGTGGCTGTGTGGCTATGTGGCTGTGTGTGGCTGTATGTGGCTGTGTGGCTGTGTGTGGCTGTGTGGGTGTGTGTGGCTGTGTGGCTGTGTGTGGATGTGTGTGGTTGTGTGGCTGTGTGTGGCTGTGTGGCTGTGTGTGGCAGTGTGTGGTTGTGTGGCTGTGTGTGGCTGTGTGTGGCTGTGTGTGGCTCTGTGGCTGTGTGTGTATGTGTGGCTGTGTGGCTGTGTGTGGCTGTGTGTGGCTGTGTGTGACTGTGTGGTTGTGTGGCTGTGTGTGGGTGTGTCGCTGTGTGTGGGTGTGTGGCTGTGTGGCTGTGTGTGGCTGTGTGTGGCTGTGTGTGGCTGTGTGGCTGTGTGTGGCTGTGTGTGGCTGTGTGGGTGTGTGTGGCTCTGTGGCTGTGTGGCTGTGTGTGGCTGTGTGGCTGTGTGGCTAGGTGGCTGTGTGTGGCTGTATGTGGCTGTGTGGCTGTGTGTGGCTGTGTGTGGCTGTGTGTGGCTGTGTGTGGCTGTGTGGCTGTGTGTGGCTGTGTGGCTGTGTGGATGTATATGGCTATGTGGCTGTGTGTGGCTGTGTGGTTGTGTGGCTGTGTGTGGCTGTGTGGCTGTGTGTGGCTCTGTGGCTGTGTGTGGTTGTGTGGCTGTGTGGCTGTGTGTGGCTGTGTGTGGCTGTGTGTGGCTGTGTATGGCTGTGTGGCCGTGTGTGGCTCTGTGGCTGTGTGTGGCTGTGTGGCTGTGTGGATGTATATGGCTATGTGGCTGTGTGTGGCTGTGTGGTTGTGTGGCTGTGTGTGGCTGTGTGTGGCTGTGTGTGGCTCTGTGGCTGTGTGGCTGTGTGGCTGTGTGTGGCTGTGTGGCTGTGTGTGGGTATGTGGCTGTGTGGCTGTGTGTGACTGTGTGTGGCTGTCTGGTTGTGCGGCTGTGTGTGGCTGTGTGGCTGTGTGTGGCTCTCTGTCTGTGTGTGGCTCTGTGGCTGTGTGTGGCTGTGTGGCTGTGTGGCTGTGTGTGGCTGTGTGTTGCTGTGTGTGACTGTGTGGTTGAGTGGCTGTGTGTGGGTGTGTGGCTGTGTGTGGCTGTGTGGCTGTGTGTGGCTGTGTGGCTGTGTGTGGCTGTGTGTGGCTGTGTGGCTGTGTGGCTGTGTGGCTGTGTGTGACTGTGTGTGGCTGTGTGGCTGTGTGGCTGTGTGGCTGTGTGTGACTGTGTGTGGCTGTGTGGCTCTGTGGCTGTGTGTGGCTGTGTGGCTGTGTGTGGCTGTGTGGCTGTGTGTGGGTATGTGGCTGTGTGGCTGTGTGTGACTGTGTGTGGCTGTCTGGTTGTGCGGCTGTGTGTGGCTGTGTGGCTGTGTGTGGCTCTCTGTCTGTGTGTGGCTCTGTGGCTGTGTGTGGCTGTGTGGCTGTGTGGCTGTGTGTGGCTGTGTGTGGCTGTGTGTGGCTGTGTGGCTGTGTGTGGTTGAGTGGCTGTGTGTGGGTGTGTGGCTGTGTGTGGCTGTGTGGCTGTGTGTGGCTGTGTGGCTGTGTGTGGCTGTGTGTGGCTGTGTGGCTGTGTGGCTGTGTGGCTGTGTGTGACTGTGTGTGGCTGTGTGGCTGTGTGGCTGTGTGGCTGTGTGTGACTGTGTGTGGCTGTGTGGCTCTGTGGCTGTGTGTGGCTGTGTGGCTGTGTGTGGCTGTGTGTGGCTGTGTGGCTGTGTGTGGCTGTGTGTGGCTGTGTGGCTTTGTGGCTGTGTGTGGCTGTGTGGCTGTGTGGCCGTGTGGCTGTTTTGTTGTGTGTGACTGTGTGTGGCTGTGTGGATCTGTGGCTGTGTGTGGCTGTGTGTGGCTGTGTGACTGTGTGTGGCTGTGTGTGGCTGTGTGGCTGTGTGGCTGTGTGACTGTGCGTGGCTTTGTGTTGCTGTGTGTGGCTGTGTGTGGTTGTGTGGCTGTGTGGCTGTGTGGCTGTGTGTGGCTGTGTGTGGCTGTGTGACTGTGTGTGGCTGTGTGTGGCTGTGTGTGGCTGTGTGACTGTGTGTGGCTGTGTGTGGCTGTGTGTGGCTGTGTGTGGCTGTGTGATTGTGTGTGGCTGTGTGTGGCTGTGTGTGGCTGTGTGTGGCTGTGTGACTGTGTGTGGCTGTGTGTGGCTGTGTGTGGCTGTGTGTGGCTGTGTGGCCGTGTGTGGCTGTGTGTGGCTGTGTGGCTGTATGGATGTATATGGCTATGTGGCTGTGTGTGGCTGTGTGGTTGTGTGGCTGTGTGTGGCTGTGTGTGGCTGTGTGTGGCTGTGTGGTTGTGTGTGGCTCTGTGGCTGTGTGGCTGTGTGTGGCTGTGTGTGGCTGTGTGTGTCTGTGTGGCTGTGTGTGGCTGTGTGGCTGTGTGTGGCTGTGTGTGGCTGTGTGGCTGTGTGTGGCTGTGTGGCTGTGTGGCTGTGTGTGGCTGTGTGTGGCTGTGTGTGGCTGTGTGGCTGTGTGTGGCTGTGTGTCTGTGTGTGGCTGTGTGGCTGTGTGGGTGTGTGTGGCTGTGTGGCTGTGTGTGGCTGTGTGGCTGTGTGGCTGTGTGAGGCTGTGTGTGGCTGTGTGTGGCTGTGTGGCTGTGTGTGGCTGTGTGTCTGTGTGTGGCTGTGTGGCTGTGTGGGTGTGTGTGGCTGTGTGGCTGTGTGTGGCTGTGTATGGTTGTGTGGCTGTGTGTGGCTGTGTGGCTGTGTGTGGCTGTGTGTGGCTGTGTGTGGCTGTGTGTGGCTGTGTGTGGCTCTGTGGCTGTGTGTGGCTGTGTGGCTGTGTGTGGCTGTGTGTGGCTGTGCGTGGCTGTGTGGCTGTGTGTGGCTGTGTGGCTGTGTGTGGCTGTGTGTGGCTGTGTGTGGCTGTGTGGCTGTGTGTGGCTGTGTGGCTGTGTGTGGCTGTGTGTGGCTGTGTGGCTGTGTGGCTGTGTGTGACTGTGTGTGGCTGTGTGGCTTTGTGGCTGTGTGTGGCTGTGTGTTGCTGTGCGGCTCTGTGGCTGTGTGTGGCTGTGTGGCTGTGTGTGGCTGTGTGTGGCTGTGTGGCTGTGTGTGGCTGTGTGTGGCTGTGTGGTTGTGTGGCTGTGTGTGGCTGTGTGGCTGTGTGTGGCTCTGTGGCTGTGTGTGGCTGTGTGGTTGTGTGGCTGTGCGTGGGTGTGTGGCTGTGTGTGGGTGTGTGGGTGTGTGGCTGTGTGTGGCTGTGTGTGGCAGTGTGGCTGTGTGGCTGTGTGTGGCTGTGTGTGGCTGTGTGTGTCTGTGTGGCTGTGTGTGGCTGTGTGGCTGTGTGTGGCTGTGTGTGGCTGTGTGGCTGTGTGTGGCTGTGTGGCTGTGTGTGGCTGTGTGGCTGTGTGTGGCTGTGTGTGGCTGTGTGTGGCTGTGTGACTGTGTGTGGCTGTGTGTTTGTGTGTGGCTGTGTGGGTGTGTGTGGCTCTGTGGCTGTGTGGCTGTGTGTGGCTGTGTGGCTGTGTGGCTATGTGGCTGTGTGTGGCTGTATGTGGCTGTGTGGCTGTGTGTGGCTGTGTGGGTGTGTGTGGCTGTGTGGCTGTGTGTGGCTGTGTGTGGTTGTGTGGCTGTGTGTGGCTGTGTGGCTGTGTGTGGCAGTGTGTGGTTGTGTGGCTGTGTGTGGCTGTGTGTGGCTGTGTGTGGCTCTGTGGCTGTGTGTGTATGTGTGGCTGTGTGGCTGTGTGTGGCTGTGTGTGGCTGTGTGTGACTGTGTGGTTGTGTGGCTGTGTGTGGGTGTGTCGCTGCGTGTGGGTGTGTGGCTGTGTGGCTGTGTGTGGCTGTGTGTGGCTGTGTGTGGCTGTGTGGCTGTGTGTGGCTGTGTGGCTGTGTGTGGCTGTGTGTGGCTGTGTGTGGTTGTGTGGGTGTGTGTGGCTCTGTGGCTGTGTGGCTGTGTGTGGCTGTGTGGCTGTATGGCTAGGTGGCTGTGTGTGGCTGTATGTGGCTGTGTGGCTGTGTGTGGCTGTGTGTGGCTGTGTGTGGCTATGTGGCTGTGTGTGGCTGTGTGTGGCTGTGTGGCTGTGTGTGGCTGTGTGGCTGTGTGGATGTATATGGCTATGTGGCTGTGTGTGGCTGTGTGGTTGTGTGGCTGTGTGTGGCTGTGTGGCTCGGTGTGGCTCTGTGGCTGTGTGTGGTTGTGTGGCTGTGTGGCTGTGTGGCTGTGTGTGGCTGTGTGTGGCTGTGTGTGGCTGTGTATGGCTGTATGGCCGTGTGTGGTTCTGTGGCTGTGTGTGGCTGTGTGGTTGTGTGGATGTATATGGCTATGTGGCTGTGTTTGGCTGCGTGGTTGTGTGGCTGTGTGTGGCTGTGTGGCTGTGTGTGGCTCTGTGGCTGTGTGTGGCTGTGTGGCTGTGTGGCTGTGTGGCTGTGTGTGGCTGTGTGTGGCTGTGTGTGGCTGTGTATGGCTGTGTGGCTGTGTGTGGCTCTGTGGCTGTGTGTGGCTGTGTGGCTGTGTGGATGTATATGGCTATGTGGCTGTGTGTGGCTGTGTGGTTGTGTGGCTGTGTCTGGCTGTGTGTGGCTGTGTGTGGCTCTGTGGCTGTGTGGCTGTGTGGCTGTGTGTGGCTGTGTGGCTGTGTGTGGGTATGTGGCTGTGTGGCTGTGTGTGACTGTGTCTGGCTGTCTGGTTGTGCGGCTGTGTGTGGCTGTGTGGCTGTGTGTGGCTCTGTGTCTGTGTGTGGCTCTGTGGCTGTGTGTGGCTGTGTGGCTGTGTGGCTGTGTGTGGCTGTGTGTTGCTGTGTGTGACTGTGTGGTTGAGTGGCTGTGTGTGGGTGTGTGGCTGTGTGTGGGTGTGTGGCTGTGTGGCTGTGTGTGGCTGTGTGTGGCTGTGTGTGGCTGTGTGGCTGTGTGTGGTTGTGTGGCTGTGTGTGGCTGTGTGTGGCTGTGTGTGGCTGTGTGGCTGTGTGTGGCTGTGTGGCTGTGTGTGGCTGTGTGTGGCTGTGTGGCTGTGTGGCTGTGTGGCTGTGTGTGACTGTGTGTGGCTGTGTGGCTGTGTGGCTGTGTGGCTGTGTGTGACTGTGTGTGGCTGTGTGGCTGTGTGGCTGTGTGGCTGTGTGTGACTGTGTGTGGCTGTGTGGCTCTGTGGCTGTGTGTGGCTGTGTGGCTGTGTGTGGCTGTGTGTGGCTGTGTGGCTGTGTGTGGCTGTGTGTGGCTGTGTGGCTTTGTGGCTGTGTGTGGCTGTGTGGCTGTGTGGCTGTGTGGCTGTTTTGTTGTGTGTGACTGTGTGTGGCTGTGTGGATCTGTGGCTGTGTGTGGCTGTGTGGCTGTGTGGCTGTGTGGCTGTGCGTGGCTGTGTGTTGCTGTGTGTGGCTGTGTGGGTGTGTGTGGCTCTGTGGCTGTGTGGCTGTGTGTGGCTGTGTGGCTGTGTGGCTATGTGGCTGTGTGTGGCTGTGTGTTGCTGTGTGGCTGTGTGTGGCTGTGTGTGGCTGTGTGTGGCTGTGTGTGGCTGTGTGGCTGTGTGTGGCTGCGTGGCTGTGTGGATGTATATGGCTATGTGGCTGTGTGTGGCTGTGTGGTTGTGTGGCTGTGTGTGGCTGTGTGGCTGTGTGTGGCTGTGTGTGGTTGTGTGGCTGTGTGGCTGTGTGGCTGTGTGTGGCTGTGTGTGGCTGTGTGTTGCTGTGTATGGCTGTGTGGCCATGTGTGGCTCTGTGGCTGTGTGTGGCTGTGTGGCTGTGTGGATGTATATGGCTATGTGGCTGTGTGTGGCTGTGTGGTTGTGTGGCTGTGTGTGGCTGTGTGGCTGTGTGTGGCTCTGTGGCTGTGTGTGGCTGTGTGGCTGTGTGGCTGTGTGGCTGTGTGTGGCTGTGTGTGGCTGTGTGTGGCTGTGTATGGCTGTGTGGCCGTGTGTGGATCTGTGGCTGTGTGTGGCTGTGTGGCTGTGTGTGGCTGTGTGGATGTGTGGCTGTGTGTGGCTGTGTGGCTGTGTGTGGCTCTGTGGCTCTGTGTGGCTGTGTGGCTGTGTGGCTGTGTGTGGCTCTGTGTGGCTGTGTGTGACTGTGTGGTTGTGTGGCTGTGTGTGGGTGTGTGGCTGTGTGGCTGTGTGTGGCTGTGTGGCTGTGTGTGGCTGTGTGTGTCTGTGTGTGTCTGTGTGGCTGTGTGTGGCTGTCTGGCTGTGTGTGGCTGTGTGTGGATGTGTGGCTGTGTGTGGCTGTGTGGCTGTGTGTGGCTGTGTGTGACTGTGTGTGGCTGTGTGGCTGTGTGTGGCTGTGTGTCTGTGTGTGGCTGTGTGGCTGTGTGGGTGTGTGTGGCTGTGTGGCTGTGTGTGGCTGTGTGTGGTTGTGTGGCTGTGTGTGGCTGTGTGGCTGTGTGTGGCTGTGTGTGGCTGTGTGGCTGTGTGTGGCTGTGTGTGGCTGTGTGTGGGTGTGTCGCTGTGTGGCTGTGTGGCTGTGTGTGGCTGTGTGTGGCTGTGTGTGACTGTGTGGTTGTGTGGTTGTGTGTGGGTGTGTGGCTCTGTGTGGGTGTGTGGCTGTGTGTGTGGCTGTGTGTGGCTGTGTGTGCCTGTGTGGCTGTGTGTGGCTGTGTGGCTGTGTGTGGCTGTGTGCGGCTGTGTGAGTCTGTGTGGCTGTGTGTGGCTGTGTGGCTGTGTGTGGCTGTGTGGCTGTGTGTGGCTGTGTGCGGCTGTGTGAGTCTGTGTGGCTGTGTGTGGGTGTGTGGCTGTGTGTGGCTGTGTGGCTGTTTGGCTGTGTGAGACTGTGTGTGGCTGTGTGGCTTTGTGGCTGTGTGTGGCTGTGTGGCTGTGCGTGGTTGTGTGTTGCTGTGTGTGGCTGTGTGGCTGTGTGGCTGTGTGTGACTGTGTGTGGCTGTGTGGCTCTGTGGCTGTGTGTGGCTGTGTGGCTGTGTGTGGCTGTGTGTGGCTGTGTGGCTGTGTGTGGCTGTGTGTGGCTGTGTGGCTGTGTGGCTGTGTGGCTGTGCGTGGCTGTGTGTTGCTGTGTGTGGCTCTGTGGCTGTGTGGCTGTGTGTGGCTGTGTGGCTGTGTGGCTATGTGGCTGTGTGTGGCTGTATGTGGCTGTGTGGCTGTGTGTGGCTGTGTGTGGCTGTGTGTGGCTGTGTGTGGCTGTGTGACTGTGTGTGGCCGTGTGGCTGTGTGGGTGTATATGGCTATGTGGCTGTGTGTGGCTGTGTGGTTGTGTGGCTGTGTGTGGCTGTGTGTGGCTGTGTGACTGTGTGTGGCTGTGTGTGGCTGTGTGGCTCGGTGCGGCTCTCTGGCTGTGTGTGGCTGTGTGGCCGTGTGTGGCTGTGTGTGGCTGTGTGGCTGTATGGATGTATATGGCTATGTGGCTGTGTGTGGCTGTGTGGTTGTGTGGCTGTGTGTGGCTGTGTGTGGCTGTGTGTGGCTGTGTGGTTGTGTGTGGCTCTGTGGCTGTGTGGCTGTGTGTGGCTGTGTGTGGCTGTGTGTGTCTGTGTGGCTGTGTGTGGCTGTGTGGCTGTGTGTGGCTGTGTGTGGCTGTGTAGCTGTGTGTGGCTGTGTGGCTGTGTGGCTGTGTGTGGCTGTGTGTGGCTGTGTGTGGCTGTGTGGCTGTGTGTGGCTGTGTGTGGCTGTGTGTGGCTGTGTGGCTGTGTGTGGCTGTGTGTCTGTGTGTGGCTGTGTGACTGTGTGGGTGTGTGTGGCTGTGTGGCTGTGTGTGGCTGTGTGTGGCTGTGTGTGGCTGTGTGGCTGTGTGTGGCTGTGTGTCTGTGTGTGGCTGTGTGGCTGTGTGGGTGTGTGTGGCTGTGTGGCTGTGTGTGGCTGTGTGGCTGTGTGGCTGTGTGAGGCTGTGTGTGGCTGTGTGTGGCTGTGTGGCTGTGTGTGGCTGTGTGTCTGTGTGTGGCTGTGTGGCTGTGTGGGTGTGTGTGGCTGTGTGGCTGTGTGTGGCTGTGTATGGTTGTGTGGCTGTGTGTGGCTGTGTGGCTGTGTGTGGCTGTGTGTGGCTGTGTGTGGCTGTGTGTGGCTGTGTGTGGCTCTGTGGCTGTGTGTGGCTGTGTGGCTGTGTGTGGCTGTGTGTGGCTGTGTTTGACTGTGTGGTTGTGTGGCTGTGTGTGGGTGTGTGGCTGTGTGTGGGTGTGTGGCTGTGTGGCTGTGTGTGGCTGTGTGTGGCTGTGCGTGGCTGTGTGGCTGTGTGTGGCTGTGTGGCTGTGTGTGGCTGTGTGTGGCTGTGTGGCTGTGTGTGGCTGTGTGGCTGTGTGTGGCTGTGTGTGGCTGTGTGGCTGTGTGGCTGTGTGTGGCTGTGTGTTGCTGTGCGGCTCTGTGGCTGTGTGTGGCTGTGTGGCTGTGTGGCTGTGTGTGGCTGTGTGTGGCTGTGTGGTTGTGTGGCTGTGTGTGGCTGTGTGGCTGTGTGTGGGTGTGTGGTTGTGTGGCTGTGCGTGGGTGTGTGGCTGTGTGTGGGTGTGTGGGTGTGTGGCTGTGTGTGGCTGTGTGTGGCAGTGTGGCTGTGTGGCTGTGTGTGGCTGTGTGTGGCTGTGTGTGGCTGTGTGTGTCTGTGTGGCTGTGTGTGGCTGTGTGGCTGTGTGTGGCTGTGTGTGGCTGTGTGGCTGTGTGTGGCTGTGTGGCTGTGTGTGGCTGTGTGGCTGTGTGTGGCTGTGTGTGGCTGTGTGTGGCTGTGTGACTGTGTGTGGCTGTGTGTTTGTGTGTGGCTGTGTGGGTGTGTGTGGCTCTGTGGCTGTGTGGCTGTGTGTGGCTGTGTGGCTGTGTGGCTATGTGGCTGTGTGTGGCTGTATGTGGCTGTGTGGCTGTGTGTGGCTGTGTGGGTGTGTGTGGCTGTGTGGCTGTGTGTGGCTGTGTGTGGTTGTGTGGCTGTGTGTGGCTGTGTGGCTGTGTGTGGCAGTGTGTGGTTGTGTGGCTGTGTGTGGCTGTGTGTGGCTGTGTGTGGCTCTGTGGCTGTGTGTGTATGTGTGGCTGTGTGGCTGTGTGTGGCTGTGTGTGGCTGTGTGTGACTGTGTGGTTGTGTGGCTGTGTGTGGGTGTGTCGCTGCGTGTGGCTGTGTGTGGTTGTGTGGGTGTGTGTGGCTCTGTGGCTGTGTGGCTGTGTGTGGCTGTGTGGCTGTGTGGCTAGGTGGCTGTGTGTGGCTGTATGTGGCTGTGTGGCTGTGTGTGGCTGTGTGTGGCTGTGTGTGGCTGTGTGTGGCTGTGTGGCTGTGTGTGGCTGTGTGGCTGTGTGGATGTATATGGCTATGTGGCTGTGTGTGGCTGTGTGGTTGTGTGGCTGTGTGTGGCTGTGTGGCTCGGTGTGGCTCTGTGGCTGTGTGTGGTTGTGTGGCTGTGTGGCTGTGTGGCTGTGTGTGGCTGTGTGTGGCTGTGTGTGGCTGTGTGTGGCTGTGTGGCCGTGTGTGGTTCTGTGGCTGTGTGTGGCTGTGTGTGGCTGTGTGGCTGTGTGGATGTATATGGCTATGTGGCTGTGTTTGGCTGCGTGGTTGTGTGGCTGTGTGTGGCTGTGTGGCTGTGTGTGGCTCTGTGTTGCTGTGTGTGACTGTGTGGTTGAGTGGCTGTGTGTGGGTGTGTGGCTGTGTGTGGGTGTGTGGCTGTGTGGCTGTGTGTGGCTGTGTGTGGCTGTGTGTGGCTGTGTGGCTGTGTGTGGTTGTGTGGCTGTGTGTGGCTGTGTGTGGCTGTGTGTGGCTGTGTGGCTGTGTGTGGCTGTGTGGCTGTGTGTGGCTGTGTGTGGCTGTGTGGCTGTGTGGCTGTGTGGCTGTGTGTGACTGTGTGTGGCTGTGTGGCTGTGTGGCTGTGTGGCTGTGTGTGACTGTGTGTGGCTGTGTGGCTGTGTGGCTGTGTGGCTGTGTGTGACTGTGTGTGGCTGTGTGGCTCTGTGGCTGTGTGTGGCTGTGTGGCTGTGTGTGGCTGTGTGTGGCTGTGTGGCTGTGTGTGGCTGTGTGTGGCTGTGTGGCTTTGTGGCTGTGTGTGGCTGTGTGGCTGTGTGGCTGTGTGGCTGTTTTGTTGTGTGTGACTGTGTGTGGCTGTGTGGATCTGTGGCTGTGTGTGGCTGTGTGGCTGTGTGGCTGTGTGGCTGTGCGTGGCTGTGTGTTGCTGTGTGTGGCTGTGTGGGTGTGTGTGGCTCTGTGGCTGTGTGGCTGTGTGTGGCTGTGTGGCTGTGTGGCTATGTGGCTGTGTGTGGCTGTGTGTTGCTGTGTGGCTGTGTGTGGCTGTGTGTGGCTGTGTGTGGCTGTGTGTGGCTGTGTGGCTGTGTGTGGCTGCGTGGCTGTGTGGATGTATATGGCTATGTGGCTGTGTGTGGCTGTGTGGTTGTGTGGCTGTGTGTGGCTGTGTGGCTGTGTGTGGCTGTGTGTGGTTGTGTGGCTGTGTGGCTGTGTGGCTGTGTGTGGCTGTGTGTGGCTGTGTGTTGCTGTGTATGGCTGTGTGGCCATGTGTGGCTCTGTGGCTGTGTGTGGCTGTGTGGCTGTGTGGATGTATATGGCTATGTGGCTGTGTGTGGCTGTGTGGTTGTGTGGCTGTGTGTGGCTGTGTGGCTGTGTGTGGCTCTGTGGCTGTGTGTGGCTGTGTGGCTGTGTGGCTGTGTGGCTGTGTGTGGCTGTGTGTGGCTGTGTGTGGCTGTGTATGGCTGTGTGGCCGTGTGTGGATCTGTGGCTGTGTGTGGCTGTGTGGCTGTGTGTGGCTGTGTGGATGTGTGGCTGTGTGTGGCTGTGTGGCTGTGTGTGGCTCTGTGGCTCTGTGTGGCTGTGTGGCTGTGTGGCTGTGTGTGGCTCTGTGTGGCTGTGTGTGACTGTGTGGTTGTGTGGCTGTGTGTGGGTGTGTGGCTGTGTGGCTGTGTGTGGCTGTGTGGCTGTGTGTGGCTGTGTGTGTCTGTGTGTGTCTGTGTGGCTGTGTGTGGCTGTCTGGCTGTGTGTGGCTGTGTGTGGATGTGTGGCTGTGTGTGGCTGTGTGGCTGTGTGTGGCTGTGTGTGACTGTGTGTGGCTGTGTGGCTGTGTGTGGCTGTGTGTCTGTGTGTGGCTGTGTGGCTGTGTGGGTGTGTGTGGCTGTGTGGCTGTGTGTGGCTGTGTGTGGTTGTGTGGCTGTGTGTGGCTGTGTGGCTGTGTGTGGCTGTGTGTGGCTGTGTGGCTGTGTGTGGCTGTGTGTGGCTGTGTGTGGGTGTGTCGCTGTGTGGCTGTGTGGCTGTGTGTGGCTGTGTGTGGCTGTGTGTGACTGTGTGGTTGTGTGGTTGTGTGTGGGTGTGTGGCTCTGTGTGGGTGTGTGGCTGTGTGTGTGGCTGTGTGTGGCTGTGTGTGCCTGTGTGGCTGTGTGTGGCTGTGTGGCTGTGTGTGGCTGTGTGCGGCTGTGTGAGTCTGTGTGGCTGTGTGTGGCTGTGTGGCTGTGTGTGGCTGTGTGGCTGTGTGTGGCTGTGTGCGGCTGTGTGAGTCTGTGTGGCTGTGTGTGGGTGTGTGGCTGTGTGTGGCTGTGTGGCTGTTTGGCTGTGTGAGACTGTGTGTGGCTGTGTGGCTTTGTGGCTGTGTGTGGCTGTGTGGCTGTGCGTGGTTGTGTGTTGCTGTGTGTGGCTGTGTGGCTGTGTGGCTGTGTGTGACTGTGTGTGGCTGTGTGGCTCTGTGGCTGTGTGTGGCTGTGTGGCTGTGTGTGGCTGTGTGTGGCTGTGTGGCTGTGTGTGGCTGTGTGTGGCTGTGTGGCTGTGTGGCTGTGTGGCTGTGCGTGGCTGTGTGTTGCTGTGTGTGGCTCTGTGGCTGTGTGGCTGTGTGTGGCTGTGTGGCTGTGTGGCTATGTGGCTGTGTGTGGCTGTATGTGGCTGTGTGGCTGTGTGTGGCTGTGTGTGGCTGTGTGTGGCTGTGTGTGGCTGTGTGACTGTGTGTGGCCGTGTGGCTGTGTGGGTGTATATGGCTATGTGGCTGTGTGTGGCTGTGTGGTTGTGTGGCTGTGTGTGGCTGTGTGTGGCTGTGTGACTGTGTGTGGCTGTGTGTGGCTGTGTGGCTCGGTGCGGCTCTCTGGCTGTGTGTGGCTGTGTGGCCGTGTGTGGCTGTGTGTGGCTGTGTGGCTGTATGGATGTATATGGCTATGTGGCTGTGTGTGGCTGTGTGGTTGTGTGGCTGTGTGTGGCTGTGTGTGGCTGTGTGTGGCTGTGTGGTTGTGTGTGGCTCTGTGGCTGTGTGGCTGTGTGTGGCTGTGTGTGGCTGTGTGTGTCTGTGTGGCTGTGTGTGGCTGTGTGGCTGTGTGTGGCTGTGTGTGGCTGTGTAGCTGTGTGTGGCTGTGTGGCTGTGTGGCTGTGTGTGGCTGTGTGTGGCTGTGTGTGGCTGTGTGGCTGTGTGTGGCTGTGTGTGGCTGTGTGTGGCTGTGTGGCTGTGTGTGGCTGTGTGTCTGTGTGTGGCTGTGTGACTGTGTGGGTGTGTGTGGCTGTGTGGCTGTGTGTGGCTGTGTGTGGCTGTGTGTGGCTGTGTGGCTGTGTGTGGCTGTGTGTCTGTGTGTGGCTGTGTGGCTGTGTGGGTGTGTGTGGCTGTGTGGCTGTGTGTGGCTGTGTGGCTGTGTGGCTGTGTGAGGCTGTGTGTGGCTGTGTGTGGCTGTGTGGCTGTGTGTGGCTGTGTGTCTGTGTGTGGCTGTGTGGCTGTGTGGGTGTGTGTGGCTGTGTGGCTGTGTGTGGCTGTGTATGGTTGTGTGGCTGTGTGTGGCTGTGTGGCTGTGTGTGGCTGTGTGTGGCTGTGTGTGGCTGTGTGTGGCTGTGTGTGGCTCTGTGGCTGTGTGTGGCTGTGTGGCTGTGTGTGGCTGTGTGTGGCTGTGTTTGACTGTGTGGTTGTGTGGCTGTGTGTGGGTGTGTGGCTGTGTGTGGGTGTGTGGCTGTGTGGCTGTGTGTGGCTGTGTGTGGCTGTGCGTGGCTGTGTGGCTGTGTGTGGCTGTGTGGCTGTGTGTGGCTGTGTGTGGCTGTGTGGCTGTGTGTGGCTGTGTGGCTGTGTGTGGCTGTGTGTGGCTGTGTGGCTGTGTGGCTGTGTGTGGCTGTGTGTTGCTGTGCGGCTCTGTGGCTGTGTGTGGCTGTGTGGCTGTGTGGCTGTGTGTGGCTGTGTGTGGCTGTGTGGTTGTGTGGCTGTGTGTGGCTGTGTGGCTGTGTGTGGGTGTGTGGTTGTGTGGCTGTGCGTGGGTGTGTGGCTGTGTGTGGGTGTGTGGGTGTGTGGCTGTGTGTGGCTGTGTGTGGCAGTGTGGCTGTGTGGCTGTGTGTGGCTGTGTGTGGCTGTGTGTGGCTGTGTGTGTCTGTGTGGCTGTGTGTGGCTGTGTGGCTGTGTGTGGCTGTGTGTGGCTGTGTGGCTGTGTGTGGCTGTGTGGCTGTGTGTGGCTGTGTGGCTGTGTGTGGCTGTGTGTGGCTGTGTGTGGCTGTGTGACTGTGTGTGGCTGTGTGTTTGTGTGTGGCTGTGTGGGTGTGTGTGGCTCTGTGGCTGTGTGGCTGTGTGTGGCTGTGTGGCTGTGTGGCTATGTGGCTGTGTGTGGCTGTATGTGGCTGTGTGGCTGTGTGTGGCTGTGTGGGTGTGTGTGGCTGTGTGGCTGTGTGTGGCTGTGTGTGGTTGTGTGGCTGTGTGTGGCTGTGTGGCTGTGTGTGGCAGTGTGTGGTTGTGTGGCTGTGTGTGGCTGTGTGTGGCTGTGTGTGGCTCTGTGGCTGTGTGTGTATGTGTGGCTGTGTGGCTGTGTGTGGCTGTGTGTGGCTGTGTGTGACTGTGTGGTTGTGTGGCTGTGTGTGGGTGTGTCGCTGCGTGTGGCTGTGTGTGGTTGTGTGGGTGTGTGTGGCTCTGTGGCTGTGTGGCTGTGTGTGGCTGTGTGGCTGTGTGGCTAGGTGGCTGTGTGTGGCTGTATGTGGCTGTGTGGCTGTGTGTGGCTGTGTGTGGCTGTGTGTGGCTGTGTGTGGCTGTGTGGCTGTGTGTGGCTGTGTGGCTGTGTGGATGTATATGGCTATGTGGCTGTGTGTGGCTGTGTGGTTGTGTGGCTGTGTGTGGCTGTGTGGCTCGGTGTGGCTCTGTGGCTGTGTGTGGTTGTGTGGCTGTGTGGCTGTGTGGCTGTGTGTGGCTGTGTGTGGCTGTGTGTGGCTGTGTGTGGCTGTGTGGCCGTGTGTGGTTCTGTGGCTGTGTGTGGCTGTGTGTGGCTGTGTGGCTGTGTGGATGTATATGGCTATGTGGCTGTGTTTGGCTGCGTGGTTGTGTGGCTGTGTGTGGCTGTGTGGCTGTGTGTGGCTCTGTGGCTGTGTGTGGCTGTGTGGCTGTGTGGCTGTGTGGCTGTGTGTGGCTGTGTGTGGCTGTGTGTGGCTGTGTATGGCTGTGTGGCTGTGTGTGGCTCTGTGGCTGTGTGTGGCTGTGTGGCTGTGTGGATGTATATGGCTATGTGGCTGTGTGTGGCTGTGTGGTTGTGTGGCTGTGTGTGGCTGTGTGTGGCTGTGTGTGGCTCTGTGGCTGTGTGGCTGTGTGGCTGTGTGTGGCTGTGTGGCTGTGTGTGGGTATGTGGCTGTGTGGCTGTGTGTGACTGTGTCTGGCTGTCTGGTTGTGCGGCTGTGTGTGGCTGTGTGGCTGTGTGTGGCTCTGTGTCTGTGTGTGGCTCTGTGGCTGTGTGTGGCTGTGTGGCTGTGTGGCTGTGTGTGGCTGTGTGTTGCTGTGTGTGACTGTGTGGTTGAGTGGCTGTGTGTGGGTGTGTGGCTGTGTGTGGGTGTGTGGCTGTGTGGCTGTGTGTGGCTGTGTGTGGCTGTGTGTGGCTGTGTGGCTGTGTGTGGTTGTGTGGCTGTGTGTGGCTGTGTGTGGCTGTGTGTGGCTGTGTGGCTGTGTGTGGCTGTGTGGCTGTGTGTGGCTGTGTGTGGCTGTGTGGCTGTGTGGCTGTGTGGCTGTGTGTGACTGTGTGTGGCTGTGTGGCTGTGTGGCTGTGTGGCTGTGTGTGACTGTGTGTGGCTGTGTGGCTCTGTGGCTGTGTGTGGCTGTTTGGCTGTGTGTGGCTGTGTGTGGCTGTGTGGCTGTGTGTGGCTGTGTGTGGCTGTGTGGCTTTGTGGCTGTGTGTGGCTGTGTGGCTGTGTGGCTGTGTGGCTGTTTTGTTGTGTGTGACTGTGTGTGGCTGTGTGGATCTGTGGCTGTGTGTGGCTGTGTGGCTGTGTGGCTGTGTGGCTGTGCGTGGCTGTGTGTTGCTGTGTGTGGCTGTGTGGGTGTGTGTGGCTCTGTGGCTGTGTGGCTGTGTGTGGCTGTGTGGCTGTGTGGCTATGTGGCTGTGTGTGGCTGTGTGTTGCTGTGTGGCTGTGTGTGGCTGTGTGTGGCTGTGTGTGGCTGTGTGTGGCTGTGTGGCTGTGTGTGGCTGCGTGGCTGTGTGGGTGTATATGGCTATGTGGCTGTGTGTGGCTGTGTGGTTGTGTGGCTGTGTGTGGCTGTGTGGCTGTGTGTGGCTGTGTGTGGTTGTGTGGCTGTGTGGCTGTGTGACTGTGTGTGGCTGTGTGTGGCTGTGTGTTGCTGTGTATGGCTGTGTGGCCATGTGTGGCTCTGTGGCTGTGTGTGGCTGTGTGGCTGTGTGGATGTATATGGCTATGTGGCTGTGTGTGGCTGTGTGGTTGTGTGGCTGTGTGTGGCTGTGTGGCTGTGTGTGGCTCTGTGGCTGTGTGTGGCTGTGTGGCTGTGTGGGTGTGTGGCTGTGTGTGGCTGTGTGTGGCTGTGTGTGGCTGTGTGTGGCTGTGTATGGATGTGTGGCCGTGTGTGGCTCTGTGGCTGTGTGTGGCTGTGTGGATGTATATGGCTATGTGGCTGTGTGTGGCTGGTGGTTGTGTGGCTGTGTGTGGCTGTGTGGCTGTGTGTGGCTCTGTGGCTGTGTGTGGCTGTGTGGCTGTGTGGGTGTGTGGCTGTGTGGCTGTGTGTAGCTGTGTGGCTGTGTGTGGGTGTGTGGCTGTGTGTGGCTCTGTGTCTGTGTGTGGCTCTGTGGCTGTGTGTGGCTGTGTGGCTGTGTGGCTGTGTGTGGCTGTGTTGCTGTGTGTGACTGTGTGGTTGTGTGGCTGTGTGTGGGTGTGTGGCTGTGTGTGGGTGTGTGGCTGTGTGGCTGTGTGTGGCTGTGTGTGGATGTGTGTGGCTGTGTGGCTGTGTGTGGTCGTGTGGCTGTGTGTGGCTGTGTGTGGCTGTATGTGGCTGTGTGGCTGTGTGTGGCTGTGTGTGGCTGTGTGGCTGTGTGGCTGTGTGGCTGTGCGTGGTTGTGTGTTGCTGTGTGTGGCTCTGTGGCTGTGTGGCTGTGTGTGACTGTGTGTGGCTGTGTGGGTGTGTGGCTGTGTGTGGGTGTGTGGCCGTGTGGCTGTGTGTGGCTGTGTGTGGCTGTGTGGCTGTGTGTGGCTGTGTGGCTGTGTGTGGCTGTGTGTGTCTGTGTGTGTCTGTGTGGCTGTGTGTGGCTGTGTGGCTGTGTGTGGCTGTGTGTGGCTGTGTGGCTGTGTGTGGCTGTGTGGCTGTGTGTGGCTGTGTGGCTGTGTGTGGCTGTGTGTCTGTGTTTGGCTGTGTGGCTGTGTGGGTGTGTGTGGCTGTGTGGCTGTGTGTGGCTCTGTGGCTGTGTGTGGCTGTGTGGCTGTGTGGCTGTGTGTGGCTCTGTGTGGCTGTGTGTGACTGTGTGGTTGTGTGGTTGTGTGTGGGTGTGTGGCTGTGTGTGGGTGTGTGGCTGTGTGGCTGTGTGTGGCTGTGTGTGGCTGTGTGTGGCTGTGTGGCTGTGTGTAGCTGTGTGGCTGTGTGTGGCTGTGTGGCTGTGTGTGGCTGCGTGGCTGTGTGTGGCTGTGTGGTTGTGTGTGGCTGTGTGTGGCTGTGTGGCTGTTTGGCTATGTGTGACTGTGTGTGGCTGTGTGGCTGTGTGGCTGTGTGGCTGTGCGTGGTTGTGTGTTGCTGTGTGTGGCTGTGTGGCTTTGTGGCTGTGTGTGGCTGTGTGGCTGTGTGGCTGTGTGGCTGTGCGTGGTTGTGTGTTGCTGTGTGTGGCTGTGTGGCTCTGTGGCTGTGTGTGGCTGTGTGGCTGTGTGTGGCTGTGTGTGGCTGTGTGGCTGTGTGTGGCTGTGTGTGGCTGTGTGGCTGTGTGGCTGTGTGTGGCTGTGTGTGGCTGTGTGGCTTTGTGGCTGAGTGTGGCTGTGTGGCTGTGTGGCTGTTTTGTTGTGTGTGACTGTGTGTGGCTGTGTGGCTCTGTGGCTGTGTGTGGCTGTGTGGCTGTGTGTGGTTGTGTGGCTGTGCGTGGCTGTGTGTTGCTGTGTGTGGCTGTGTGGGTGTGTGTGGCTCTGTGGCTGTGTGGCTGTGTGTGGCTGTGTGGCTGTGTGGCTATATGGCTGTGTGTGGCTGTGTGGCTGTGTGTCTGTGTGTGGCTGTGTGTGGCTGTGTGGCTGTGTGTGGCTGTGTGGCTGTGTGGATGTATATGGCTATGTGGCTGTGTGTGGCTGTGTGGTTGTGTGGCTGTGTGTGGCTGTGTGGCTGTGTGTGGCTGTGTGTGGTTGTGTGGCTGTGTGGCTGTGTGGCTGCTTGTGGCTGTGTGTGGCTCTGTGGCTGTGTGTGGCTGTGTGGCTGTGTGGATGTATATGGCTATGTGGCTGTGTGTGGCTGTGTGGTTGTGTGGCTGTGTGTGGCTGTGTGGCTGTGTGTGGCTCTGTGGCTGTGTGTGGCTGTGTGGCTGTGTGGGTGTGTGGCTGTGTGTGGCTGTGTGTGGCTGTGTGTGGCTGTGTGTGGCTGTGTATGGCTGTGTGGCCGTGTGTGGCTCTGTGGCTGTGTGTGGCTGTGTGGCTGTGTGGATGTATATGGCTATGTGGCTGTGTGTGGCTGGTGGTTGTGTGGCTGTGTATGGCTGTGTGGCTGTGTGTGGCTCTGTGGCTGTGTGTGACTGTGTGGCTGTGTGGGTGTGTGGCTGTGTGGCTGTGTGTAGCTGTGTGGCTGTGTGTGGGTGTGTGGCTGTGTGGCTGTGTGTGACTGTGTGTGGCTGTGTGGTTGTGCGGCTGTGTGTGGCTGTGTGGCTGTGTGTGGCTCTGTGGCTGTGTGTGGCTCTGTGGCTGTGTGTGGCTGTGTGGCTGTGTGGCTGTGTGTGGCTGTGTGTTGCTGTGTGTGACTGTGTGGTTGTGTGGCTGTGTGTGGGTGTGTGGCTGTGTGTGGGTGTGTGGCTGTGTGGCTGTGTGTGGCTGTGTGTGGCTGTGTGTGGCTGTGTGGCTGTGTGTGGTTGTGTGGCTGTGTGTGGCTGTGTGTGGCTGTATGTGGCTGTGTGGCTGTGTGTAGCTGTGTGTGGCTGTGTGGCTGTGTGGCTGTGTGTGGCTGTGTGGCTGTGTGTGGCTGTGTGTTGCTGTGTGTGGCTGTGTGGCTCTGTGGCTGTGTGTGGTTGTGTGGCTGTGTGTGGCTGTGTGTGGCTTTATGGCTGTGTGTGGCTGTGTGTGGATCTGTGGCTGTGTGTGGCTGCGTGGTTGTGTGGCTGTGTATGGCTGTGTGGCCGTGTGTGGTTCTGTGGCTGTGTGTGGCTGTGTGGTTGTGTGGATGTATATGGCTATGTGGCTGTGTTTGGCTGCGTGGTTGTGTGGCTGTGTGTGGCTGTGTGGCTGTGTGTGGCTCTGTGGCTGTGTGTGGCTGTGTGGCTGTGTGGCTGTGTGGCTGTGTGTGGCTGTGTGTGGCTGTGTGTGGCTGTGTATGGCTGTGTGGCCGTGTGTGGCTCTGTGGCTGTGTGTGGCTGTGTGGCTGTGTGGATGTATATGGCTATGTGGCTGTGTGTGGCTGTGTGGTTGTGTGGCTGTGTGTGGCTGTGTGGCTGTGTGTGGCTCTGTGGCTGTGTGTGGCTGTGTGGATGTATATGGCTATGTGGCTGTGTGTGGCTGTGTGGTTGTGCGGCTGTGTGTGGCTCTGTGACTGTGTGTGACTCTGTGGCTGTGTGTGGCTGTGTGGCTGTGTGGGTGTGTGTGGCTCTGTGTGGCTGTGTGTGACTGTGTCGTTGTGTGGCTGTGTGTGGGTGTGTGGCTGTGTGTGGGTGTGTGGCCGTGTGGCTGTGTGTGGCTGTGTGTGGCTGTGTGGCTGTGTGGCTGTGTGTGGCTGTGTGGCTGTGTGTGGCTGTGTGTGTCTGTGTGTGTCTGTGTGGCTGTGTGTGGCTGTGTGGCTGTGTGTGGCTGTGTCTGGCTGTGTGGCTGTGTGTGGCTGTGTGGCTGTGTGTGGCTGTGTGTGGCTGTGTGGCTGTGTGTGGCTGTGTGTCTGTGAGTGGCTGTGTGGCTGTGTGGGTGTGTGTGGCTGTGTGGCTGTGTGTGGCTCTGTGGCTGTGTGTGGCTGTGTGGCTGTGTGGCTGTGTGTGGCTCTGTGTGGCTGTGTGTGACTGTGTGATTGTGTGGCTGTGTGTGGGTGTGTGGCTGTGTGTGGTTGTGTGGCTGTGTGTGGCTGTGTGGCTGTGTGTGGCTGTGTGTGGCTGTGTGGCTGTGTGTGGCTGTGTGTGGCTGTGTGTGGCTGTGTGGCTGTGTGTGGCTGTGTGTCTGTGTGTGGCTGTGTGGCTGTGTGGGTGTGTGTGGCTGTGTGGCTGTGTGTGGCTGTGTATGGTTGTGTGGCTGTGTGTGGCTGTGTGGCTGTGTGTGGCTGTGTGTGGCTGTGTGTGGCTGTGTGTGGCTGTGTGTGGCTCTGTGGCTGTGTGTGGCTGTGTGGCTGTGTGTGGCTGTGTGTGGCTGTGCGTGGCTGTGTGGCTGTGTGTGGCTGTGTGGCTGTGTGTGGCTGTGTGTGGCTGTGTGTGGCTGTGTGGCTGTGTGTGGCTGTGTGGCTGTGTGGGTGTGTGTGGCTGTGTGGCTGTGTGTGGCTGTGTATGGTTGTGTGGCTGTGTGTGGCTGTGTGGCTGTGTGTGGCTGTGTGTGGCTGTGTGTGGCTGTGTGTGGCTGTGTGTGGCTCTGTGGCTGTGTGTGGCTGTGTGGCTGTGTGTGGCTGTGTGTGGCTGTGCGTGGCTGTGTGGCTGTGTGTGGCTGTGTGGCTGTGTGTGGCTGTGTGTGGCTGTGTGTGGCTGTGTGGCTGTGTGTGGCTGTGTGGCTGTGTGTGGCTGTGTGTGGCTGTGTGGCTGTGTGGCTGTGTGTGACTGTGTGTGGCTGTGTGGCTTTGTGGCTGTGTGTGGCTGTGTGTTGCTGTGCGGCTCTGTGGCTGTGTGTGGCTGTGTGGCTGTGTGTGGCTGTGTGTGGCTGTGTGGCTGTGTGTGGCTGTGTGTGGCTGTGTGGTTGTGTGGCTGTGTGTGGCTGTGTGGCTGTGTGTGGCTCTGTGGCTGTGTGTGGCTGTGTGGTTGTGTGGCTGTGCGTGGGTGTGTGGCTGTGTGTGGGTGTGTGGGTGTGTGGCTGTGTGTGGCTGTGTGTGGCAGTGTGGCTGTGTGGCTGTGTGTGGCTGTGTGTGGCTGTGTGTGTCTGTGTGGCTGTGTGTGGCTGTGTGGCTGTGTGTGGCTGTGTGTGGCTGTGTGGCTGTGTGTGGCTGTGTGGCTGTGTGTGGCTGTGTGGCTGTGTGTGGCTGTGTGTGGCTGTGTGTGGCTGTGTGACTGTGTGTGGCTGTGTGTTTGTGTGTGGCTGTGTGGGTGTGTGTGGCTCTGTGGCTGTGTGGCTGTGTGTGGCTGTGTGGCTGTGTGGCTATGTGGCTGTGTGTGGCTGTATGTGGCTGTGTGGCTGTGTGTGGCTGTGTGGGTGTGTGTGGCTGTGTGGCTGTGTGTGGCTGTGTGTGGTTGTGTGGCTGTGTGTGGCTGTGTGGCTGTGTGTGGCAGTGTGTGGTTGTGTGGCTGTGTGTGGCTGTGTGTGGCTGTGTGTGGCTCTGTGGCTGTGTGTGTATGTGTGGCTGTGTGGCTGTGTGTGGCTGTGTGTGGCTGTGTGTGACTGTGTGGTTGTGTGGCTGTGTGTGGGTGTGTCGCTGCGTGTGGGTGTGTGGCTGTGTGGCTGTGTGTGGCTGTGTGTGGCTGTGTGTGGCTGTGTGGCTGTGTGTGGCTGTGTGGCTGTGTGTGGCTGTGTGTGGCTGTGTGTGGTTGTGTGGGTGTGTGTGGCTCTGTGGCTGTGTGGCTGTGTGTGGCTGTGTGGCTGTATGGCTAGGTGGCTGTGTGTGGCTGTATGTGGCTGTGTGGCTGTGTGTGGCTGTGTGTGGCTGTGTGTGGCTATGTGGCTGTGTGTGGCTGTGTGTGGCTGTGTGGCTGTGTGTGGCTGTGTGGCTGTGTGGATGTATATGGCTATGTGGCTGTGTGTGGCTGTGTGGTTGTGTGGCTGTGTGTGGCTGTGTGGCTCGGTGTGGCTCTGTGGCTGTGTGTGGTTGTGTGGCTGTGTGGCTGTGTGGCTGTGTGTGGCTGTGTGTGGCTGTGTGTGGCTGTGTATGGCTGTATGGCCGTGTGTGGTTCTGTGGCTGTGTGTGGCTGTGTGGTTGTGTGGATGTATATGGCTATGTGGCTGTGTTTGGCTGCGTGGTTGTGTGGCTGTGTGTGGCTGTGTGGCTGTGTGTGGCTCTGTGGCTGTGTGTGGCTGTGTGGCTGTGTGGCTGTGTGGCTGTGTGTGGCTGTGTGTGGCTGTGTGTGGCTGTGTATGGCTGTGTGGCTGTGTGTGGCTCTGTGGCTGTGTGTGGCTGTGTGGCTGTGTGGATGTATATGGCTATGTGGCTGTGTGTGGCTGTGTGGTTGTGTGGCTGTGTCTGGCTGTGTGTGGCTGTGTGTGGCTCTGTGGCTGTGTGGCTGTGTGGCTGTGTGTGGCTGTGTGGCTGTGTGTGGGTATGTGGCTGTGTGGCTGTGTGTGACTGTGTCTGGCTGTCTGGTTGTGCGGCTGTGTGTGGCTGTGTGGCTGTGTGTGGCTCTGTGTCTGTGTGTGGCTCTGTGGCTGTGTGTGGCTGTGTGGCTGTGTGGCTGTGTGTGGCTGTGTGTTGCTGTGTGTGACTGTGTGGTTGAGTGGCTGTGTGTGGGTGTGTGGCTGTGTGTGGGTGTGTGGCTGTGTGGCTGTGTGTGGCTGTGTGTGGCTGTGTGTGGCTGTGTGGCTGTGTGTGGTTGTGTGGCTGTGTGTGGCTGTGTGTGGCTGTGTGTGGCTGTGTGGCTGTGTGTGGCTGTGTGGCTGTGTGTGGCTGTGTGTGGCTGTGTGGCTGTGTGGCTGTGTGGCTGTGTGTGACTGTGTGTGGCTGTGTGGCTGTGTGGCTGTGTGGCTGTGTGTGACTGTGTGTGGCTGTGTGGCTGTGTGGCTGTGTGGCTGTGTGTGACTGTGTGTGGCTGTGTGGCTCTGTGGCTGTGTGTGGCTGTGTGGCTGTGTGTGGCTGTGTGTGGCTGTGTGGCTGTGTGTGGCTGTGTGTGGCTGTGTGGCTTTGTGGCTGTGTGTGGCTGTGTGGCTGTGTGGCTGTGTGGCTGTTTTGTTGTGTGTGACTGTGTGTGGCTGTGTGGATCTGTGGCTGTGTGTGGCTGTGTGGCTGTGTGGCTGTGTGGCTGTGCGTGGCTGTGTGTTGCTGTGTGTGGCTGTGTGGGTGTGTGTGGCTCTGTGGCTGTGTGGCTGTGTGTGGCTGTGTGGCTGTGTGGCTATGTGGCTGTGTGTGGCTGTGTGTTGCTGTGTGGCTGTGTGTGGCTGTGTGTGGCTGTGTGTGGCTGTGTGTGGCTGTGTGGCTGTGTGTGGCTGCGTGGCTGTGTGGATGTATATGGCTATGTGGCTGTGTGTGGCTGTGTGGTTGTGTGGCTGTGTGTGGCTGTGTGGCTGTGTGTGGCTGTGTGTGGTTGTGTGGCTGTGTGGCTGTGTGGCTGTGTGTGGCTGTGTGTGGCTGTGTGTTGCTGTGTATGGCTGTGTGGCCATGTGTGGCTCTGTGGCTGTGTGTGGCTGTGTGGCTGTGTGGATGTATATGGCTATGTGGCTGTGTGTGGCTGTGTGGTTGTGTGGCTGTGTGTGGCTGTGTGGCTGTGTGTGGCTCTGTGGCTGTGTGTGGCTGTGTGGCTGTGTGGCTGTGTGGCTGTGTGTGGCTGTGTGTGGCTGTGTGTGGCTGTGTATGGCTGTGTGGCCGTGTGTGGATCTGTGGCTGTGTGTGGCTGTGTGGCTGTGTGTGGCTGTGTGGATGTGTGGCTGTGTGTGGCTGTGTGGCTGTGTGTGGCTCTGTGGCTCTGTGTGGCTGTGTGGCTGTGTGGCTGTGTGTGGCTCTGTGTGGCTGTGTGTGACTGTGTGGTTGTGTGGCTGTGTGTGGGTGTGTGGCTGTGTGGCTGTGTGTGGCTGTGTGGCTGTGTGTGGCTGTGTGTGTCTGTGTGTGTCTGTGTGGCTGTGTGTGGCTGTCTGGCTGTGTGTGGCTGTGTGTGGATGTGTGGCTGTGTGTGGCTGTGTGGCTGTGTGTGGCTGTGTGTGACTGTGTGTGGCTGTGTGGCTGTGTGTGGCTGTGTGTCTGTGTGTGGCTGTGTGGCTGTGTGGGTGTGTGTGGCTGTGTGGCTGTGTGTGGCTGTGTGTGGTTGTGTGGCTGTGTGTGGCTGTGTGGCTGTGTGTGGCTGTGTGTGGCTGTGTGGCTGTGTGTGGCTGTGTGTGGCTGTGTGTGGGTGTGTCGCTGTGTGGCTGTGTGGCTGTGTGTGGCTGTGTGTGGCTGTGTGTGACTGTGTGGTTGTGTGGTTGTGTGTGGGTGTGTGGCTCTGTGTGGGTGTGTGGCTGTGTGTGTGGCTGTGTGTGGCTGTGTGTGCCTGTGTGGCTGTGTGTGGCTGTGTGGCTGTGTGTGGCTGTGTGCGGCTGTGTGAGTCTGTGTGGCTGTGTGTGGCTGTGTGGCTGTGTGTGGCTGTGTGGCTGTGTGTGGCTGTGTGCGGCTGTGTGAGTCTGTGTGGCTGTGTGTGGGTGTGTGGCTGTGTGTGGCTGTGTGGCTGTTTGGCTGTGTGAGACTGTGTGTGGCTGTGTGGCTTTGTGGCTGTGTGTGGCTGTGTGGCTGTGCGTGGTTGTGTGTTGCTGTGTGTGGCTGTGTGGCTGTGTGGCTGTGTGTGACTGTGTGTGGCTGTGTGGCTCTGTGGCTGTGTGTGGCTGTGTGGCTGTGTGTGGCTGTGTGTGGCTGTGTGGCTGTGTGTGGCTGTGTGTGGCTGTGTGGCTGTGTGGCTGTGTGGCTGTGCGTGGCTGTGTGTTGCTGTGTGTGGCTCTGTGGCTGTGTGGCTGTGTGTGGCTGTGTGGCTGTGTGGCTATGTGGCTGTGTGTGGCTGTATGTGGCTGTGTGGCTGTGTGTGGCTGTGTGTGGCTGTGTGTGGCTGTGTGTGGCTGTGTGACTGTGTGTGGCCGTGTGGCTGTGTGGGTGTATATGGCTATGTGGCTGTGTGTGGCTGTGTGGTTGTGTGGCTGTGTGTGGCTGTGTGTGGCTGTGTGACTGTGTGTGGCTGTGTGTGGCTGTGTGGCTCGGTGCGGCTCTCTGGCTGTGTGTGGCTGTGTGGCCGTGTGTGGCTGTGTGTGGCTGTGTGGCTGTATGGATGTATATGGCTATGTGGCTGTGTGTGGCTGTGTGGTTGTGTGGCTGTGTGTGGCTGTGTGTGGCTGTGTGTGGCTGTGTGGTTGTGTGTGGCTCTGTGGCTGTGTGGCTGTGTGTGGCTGTGTGTGGCTGTGTGTGTCTGTGTGGCTGTGTGTGGCTGTGTGGCTGTGTGTGGCTGTGTGTGGCTGTGTAGCTGTGTGTGGCTGTGTGGCTGTGTGGCTGTGTGTGGCTGTGTGTGGCTGTGTGTGGCTGTGTGGCTGTGTGTGGCTGTGTGTGGCTGTGTGTGGCTGTGTGGCTGTGTGTGGCTGTGTGTCTGTGTGTGGCTGTGTGACTGTGTGGGTGTGTGTGGCTGTGTGGCTGTGTGTGGCTGTGTGTGGCTGTGTGTGGCTGTGTGGCTGTGTGTGGCTGTGTGTCTGTGTGTGGCTGTGTGGCTGTGTGGGTGTGTGTGGCTGTGTGGCTGTGTGTGGCTGTGTGGCTGTGTGGCTGTGTGAGGCTGTGTGTGGCTGTGTGTGGCTGTGTGGCTGTGTGTGGCTGTGTGTCTGTGTGTGGCTGTGTGGCTGTGTGGGTGTGTGTGGCTGTGTGGCTGTGTGTGGCTGTGTATGGTTGTGTGGCTGTGTGTGGCTGTGTGGCTGTGTGTGGCTGTGTGTGGCTGTGTGTGGCTGTGTGTGGCTGTGTGTGGCTCTGTGGCTGTGTGTGGCTGTGTGGCTGTGTGTGGCTGTGTGTGGCTGTGTTTGACTGTGTGGTTGTGTGGCTGTGTGTGGGTGTGTGGCTGTGTGTGGGTGTGTGGCTGTGTGGCTGTGTGTGGCTGTGTGTGGCTGTGCGTGGCTGTGTGGCTGTGTGTGGCTGTGTGGCTGTGTGTGGCTGTGTGTGGCTGTGTGGCTGTGTGTGGCTGTGTGGCTGTGTGTGGCTGTGTGTGGCTGTGTGGCTGTGTGGCTGTGTGTGACTGTGTGTGGCTGTGTGGCTTTGTGGCTGTGTGTGGCTGTGTGTTGCTGTGCGGCTCTGTGGCTGTGTGTGGCTGTGTGGCTGTGTGGCTGTGTGTGGCTGTGTGTGGCTGTGTGGTTGTGTGGCTGTGTGTGGCTGTGTGGCTGTGTGTGGGTGTGTGGTTGTGTGGCTGTGCGTGGGTGTGTGGCTGTGTGTGGGTGTGTGGGTGTGTGGCTGTGTGTGGCTGTGTGTGGCAGTGTGGCTGTGTGGCTGTGTGTGGCTGTGTGTGGCTGTGTGTGGCTGTGTGTGTCTGTGTGGCTGTGTGTGGCTGTGTGGCTGTGTGTGGCTGTGTGTGGCTGTGTGGCTGTGTGTGGCTGTGTGGCTGTGTGTGGCTGTGTGGCTGTGTGTGGCTGTGTGTGGCTGTGTGTGGCTGTGTGACTGTGTGTGGCTGTGTGTTTGTGTGTGGCTGTGTGGGTGTGTGTGGCTCTGTGGCTGTGTGGCTGTGTGTGGCTGTGTGGCTGTGTGGCTATGTGGCTGTGTGTGGCTGTATGTGGCTGTGTGGCTGTGTGTGGCTGTGTGGGTGTGTGTGGCTGTGTGGCTGTGTGTGGCTGTGTGTGGTTGTGTGGCTGTGTGTGGCTGTGTGGCTGTGTGTGG
This sequence comes from Eledone cirrhosa, assembly GCA_964016885.1. Taxonomy (NCBI): domain Eukaryota; kingdom Metazoa; phylum Mollusca; class Cephalopoda; order Octopoda; family Eledonidae; genus Eledone; species Eledone cirrhosa. Next base: position 210,482,737 of record OZ024741.1, on the reverse strand, counting down.
CAGTGTGTGGTTGTGTGGCTGTGTGTGGCTGTGTGTGGCTGTGTGTGGCTCTGTGGCTGTGTGTGTATGTGTGGCTGTGTGGCTGTGTGTGGCTGTGTGTGGCTGTGTGTGACTGTGTGGTTGTGTGGCTGTGTGTGGGTGTGTCGCTGCGTGTGGGTGTGTGGCTGTGTGGCTGTGTGTGGCTGTGTGTGGCTGTGTGTGGCTGTGTGGCTGTGTGTGGCTGTGTGGCTGTGTGTGGCTGTGTGTGGCTGTGTGTGGTTGTGTGGGTGTGTGTGGCTCTGTGGCTGTGTGGCTGTGTGTGGCTGTGTGGCTGTGTGGCTAGGTGGCTGTGTGTGGCTGTATGTGGCTGTGTGGCTGTGTGTGGCTGTGTGTGGCTGTGTGTGGCTGTGTGTGGCTGTGTGGCTGTGTGTGGCTGTGTGGCTGTGTGGATGTATATGGCTATGTGGCTGTGTGTGGCTGTGTGGTTGTGTGGCTGTGTGTGGCTGTGTGGCTCGGTGTGGCTCTGTGGCTGTGTGTGGTTGTGTGGCTGTGTGGCTGTGTGGCTGTGTGTGGCTGTGTGTGGCTGTGTGTGGCTGTGTGTGGCTGTGTGGCCGTGTGTGGTTCTGTGGCTGTGTGTGGCTGTGTGTGGCTGTGTGGCTGTGTGGATGTATATGGCTATGTGGCTGTGTTTGGCTGCGTGGTTGTGTGGCTGTGTGTGGCTGTGTGGCTGTGTGTGGCTCTGTGGCTGTGTGTGGCTGTGTGGCTGTGTGGCTGTGTGGCTGTGTGTGGCTGTGTGTGGCTGTGTGTGGCTGTGTATGGCTGTGTGGCTGTGTGTGGCTCTGTGGCTGTGTGTGGCTGTGTGGCTGTGTGGATGTATATGGCTATGTGGCTGTGTGTGGCTGTGTGGTTGTGTGGCTGTGTGTGGCTGTGTGTGGCTGTGTGTGGCTCTGTGGCTGTGTGGCTGTGTGGCTGTGTGTGGCTGTGTGGCTGTGTGTGGGTATGTGGCTGTGTGGCTGTGTGTGACTGTGTCTGGCTGTCTGGTTGTGCGGCTGTGTGTGGCTGTGTGGCTGTGTGTGGCTCTGTGTCTGTGTGTGGCTCTGTGGCTGTGTGTGGCTGTGTGGCTGTGTGGCTGTGTGTGGCTGTGTGTTGCTGTGTGTGACTGTGTGGTTGAGTGGCTGTGTGTGGGTGTGTGGCTGTGTGTGGGTGTGTGGCTGTGTGGCTGTGTGTGGCTGTGTGTGGCTGTGTGTGGCTGTGTGGCTGTGTGTGGTTGTGTGGCTGTGTGTGGCTGTGTGTGGCTGTGTGTGGCTGTGTGGCTGTGTGTGGCTGTGTGGCTGTGTGTGGCTGTGTGTGGCTGTGTGGCTGTGTGGCTGTGTGGCTGTGTGTGACTGTGTGTGGCTGTGTGGCTGTGTGGCTGTGTGGCTGTGTGTGACTGTGTGTGGCTGTGTGGCTCTGTGGCTGTGTGTGGCTGTGTGGCTGTGTGTGGCTGTGTGTGGCTGTGTGGCTGTGTGTGGCTGTGTGTGGCTGTGTGGCTTTGTGGCTGTGTGTGGCTGTGTGGCTGTGTGGCTGTGTGGCTGTTTTGTTGTGTGTGACTGTGTGTGGCTGTGTGGATCTGTGGCTGTGTGTGGCTGTGTGGCTGTGTGGCTGTGTGGCTGTGCGTGGCTGTGTGTTGCTGTGTGTGGCTGTGTGGGTGTGTGTGGCTCTGTGGCTGTGTGGCTGTGTGTGGCTGTGTGGCTGTGTGGCTATGTGGCTGTGTGTGGCTGTGTGTTGCTGTGTGGCTGTGTGTGGCTGTGTGTGGCTGTGTGTGGCTGTGTGTGGCTGTGTGGCTGTGTGTGGCTGCGTGGCTGTGTGGATGTATATGGCTATGTGGCTGTGTGTGGCTGTGTGGTTGTGTGGCTGTGTGTGGCTGTGTGGCTGTGTGTGGCTGTGTGTGGTTGTGTGGCTGTGTGGCTGTGTGACTGTGTGTGGCTGTGTGTGGCTGTGTGTTGCTGTGTATGGCTGTGTGGCCATGTGTGGCTCTGTGGCTGTGTGTGGCTGTGTGGCTGTGTGGATGTATATGGCTATGTGGCTGTGTGTGGCTGTGTGGTTGTGTGGCTGTGTGTGGCTGTGTGGCTGTGTGTGGCTCTGTGGCTGTGTGTGGCTGTGTGGCTGTGTGGGTGTGTGGCTGTGTGTGGCTGTGTGTGGCTGTGTGTGGCTGTGTGTGGCTGTGTATGGATGTGTGGCCGTGTGTGGCTCTGTGGCTGTGTGTGGCTGTGTGGATGTATATGGCTATGTGGCTGTGTGTGGCTGGTGGTTGTGTGGCTGTGTGTGGCTGTGTGGCTGTGTGTGGCTCTGTGGCTGTGTGTGGCTGTGTGGCTGTGTGGGTGTGTGGCTGTGTGGCTGTGTGTAGCTGTGTGGCTGTGTGTGGGTGTGTGGCTGTGTGTGGCTCTGTGTCTGTGTGTGGCTCTGTGGCTGTGTGTGGCTGTGTGGCTGTGTGGCTGTGTGTGGCTGTGTTGCTGTGTGTGACTGTGTGGTTGTGTGGCTGTGTGTGGGTGTGTGGCTGTGTGTGGGTGTGTGGCTGTGTGGCTGTGTGTGGCTGTGTGTGGATGTGTGTGGCTGTGTGGCTGTGTGTGGTCGTGTGGCTGTGTGTGGCTGTGTGTGGCTGTATGTGGCTGTGTGGCTGTGTGTGGCTGTGTGTGGCTGTGTGGCTGTGTGGCTGTGTGGCTGTGCGTGGTTGTGTGTTGCTGTGTGTGGCTCTGTGGCTGTGTGGCTGTGTGTGACTGTGTGTGGCTGTGTGGGTGTGTGGCTGTGTGTGGGTGTGTGGCCGTGTGGCTGTGTGTGGCTGTGTGTGGCTGTGTGGCTGTGTGTGGCTGTGTGGCTGTGTGTGGCTGTGTGTGTCTGTGTGTGTCTGTGTGGCTGTGTGTGGCTGTGTGGCTGTGTGTGGCTGTGTGTGGCTGTGTGGCTGTGTGTGGCTGTGTGGCTGTGTGTGGCTGTGTGGCTGTGTGTGGCTGTGTGTCTGTGTTTGGCTGTGTGGCTGTGTGGGTGTGTGTGGCTGTGTGGCTGTGTGTGGCTCTGTGGCTGTGTGTGGCTGTGTGGCTGTGTGGCTGTGTGTGGCTCTGTGTGGCTGTGTGTGACTGTGTGGTTGTGTGTGGGTGTGTGGGTGTGTGGCTGTGTGTGGGTGTGTGGCTGTGTGGCTGTGTGTGGCTGTGTGTGGCTGTGTGTGGCTGTGTGGCTGTGTGTAGCTGTGTGGCTGTGTGTGGCTGTGTGGCTGTGTGTGGCTGCGTGGCTGTGTGTGGCTGTGTGGTTGTGTGTGGCTGTGTGTGGCTGTGTGGCTGTTTGGCTATGTGTGACTGTGTGTGGCTGTGTGGCTGTGTGGCTGTGTGGCTGTGCGTGGTTGTGTGTTGCTGTGTGTGGCTGTGTGGCTTTGTGGCTGTGTGTGGCTGTGTGGCTGTGTGGCTGTGTGGCTGTGCGTGGTTGTGTGTTGCTGTGTGTGGCTGTGTGGCTCTCTGGCTGTGTGTGGCTGTGTGGCTGTGTGTGGCTGTGTGTGGCTGTGTGGCTGTGTGTGGCTGTGTGTGGCTGTGTGGCTGTGTGGCTGTGTGTGGCTGTGTGTGGCTGTGTGGCTTTGTGGCTGAGTGTGGCTGTGTGGCTGTGTGGCTGTTTTGTTGTGTGTGACTGTGTGTGGCTGTGTGGCTCTGTGGCTGTGTGTGGCTGTGTGGCTGTGTGTGGTTGTGTGGCTGTGCGTGGCTGTGCGTTGCTGTGTGTGGCTGTGTGGGTGTGTGTGGCTCTGTGGCTGTGTGGCTGTGTGTGGCTGTGTGGCTGTGTGGCTATATGGCTGTGTGTGGCTGTGTGGCTGTGTGTCTGTGTGTGGCTGTGTGTGGCTGTGTGGCTGTGTGTGGCTGTGTGGCTGTGTGGATGTATATGGCTATGTGGCTGTGTGTGGCTGTGTGGTTGTGTGGCTGTGTGTGGCTGTGTGGCTGTGTGTGGCTGTGTGTGGTTGTGTGGCTGTGTGGCTGTGTGGCTGCTTGTGGCTGTGTGTGGCTCTGTGGCTGTGTGTGGCTGTGTGGCTGTGTGGATGTATATGGCTACGTGGCTGTGTGTGGCTGTGTGGTTGTGTGGCTGTGTGTGGCTGTGTGGCTGTGTGTGGCTCTGTGGCTGTGTGTGGCTGTGTGGCTGTGTGGGTGTGTGGCTGTGTGTGGCTGTGTGTGGCTGTGTGTGGCTGTGTGTGGCTGTGTATGGCTGTGTGGCCGTGTGTGGCTCTGTGGCTGTGTGTGGCTGTGTGGCTGTGTGGATGTATATGGCTATGTGGCTGTGTGTGGCTGGTGGTTGTGTGGCTGTGTGTGGCTGTGTGGCTGTGTGTGGCTCTGTGGCTGTGTGTGACTGTGTGGCTGTGTGGGTGTGTGGCTGTGTGGCTGTGTGTAGCTGTGTGGCTGTGTGTGGGTGTGTGGCTGTGTGGCTGTGTGTGACTGTGTGTGGCTGTGTGGTTGTGCGGCTGTGTGTGGCTGTGTGGCTGTGTGTGGCTCTGTGGCTGTGTGTGGCTCTGTGGCTGTGTGTGGCTGTGTGGCTGTGTGGCTGTGTGTGGCTGTGTGTTGCTGTGTGTGACTGTGTGGTTGTGTGGCTGTGTGTGGGTGTGTGGCTGTGTGTGGGTGTGTGGCTGTGTGGCTGTGTGTGGCTGTGTGTGGCTGTGTGTGGCTGTGTGGCTGTGTGTGGTTGTGTGGCTGTGTGTGGCTGTGTGTGGCTGTATGTGGCTGTGTGGCTGTGTGTAGCTGTGTGTGGCTGTGTGGCTGTGTGGCTGTGTGTGGCTGTGTGGCTGTGTGTGGCTGTGTGTTGCTGTGTGTGGCTGTGTGGCTCTGTGGCTGTGTGTGGTTGTGTGGCTGTGTGTGGCTGTGTGTGGCTTTATGGCTGTGTGTGGCTGTGTGTGGATCTGTGGCTGTGTGTGGCTGCGTGGTTGTGTGGCTGTGTATGGCTGTGTGGCCGTGTGTGGTTCTGTGGCTGTGTGTGGCTGTGTGGTTGTGTGGATGTATATGGCTATGTGGCTGTGTTTGGCTGCGTGGTTGTGTGGCTGTGTGTGGCTGTGTGGCTGTGTGTGGCTCTGTGGCTGTGTGTGGCTGTGTGGCTGTGTGGCTGTGTGGCTGTGTGTGGCTGTGTGTGGCTGTGTGTGGCTGTGTATGGCTGTGTGGCCGTGTGTGGCTCTGTGGCTGTGTGTGGCTGTGTGGCTGTGTGGATGTATATGGCTATGTGGCTGTGCGTGGCTGTGTGGTTGTGTGGCTGTGTGTGGCTGTGTGGCTGTGTGTGGCTCTGTGGCTGTGTGTGGCTGTGTGGATGTATATGGCTATGTGGCTGTGTGTGGCTGTGTGGTTGTGCGGCTGTGTGTGGCTCTGTGACTGTGTGTGACTCTGTGGCTGTGTGTGGCTGTGTGGCTGTGTGTAGTGTGTGTGGCTCTGTGTGGCTGTGTGTGACTGTGTGGTTGTGTGGCTGTGTGTGGGTGTGTGGCTGTGTGTGGGTGTGTGGCCGTGTGGCTGTGTGTGGCTGTGTGTGGCTGTGTGGCTGTGTGGCTGTGTGTGGCTGTGTGGCTGTGTGTGGCTGTGTGTGTCTGTGTGTGTCTGTGTGGCTGTGTGTGGCTGTGTGGCTGTGTGTGGCTGTGTCTGGCTGTGTGGCTGTGTGTGGCTGTGTGGCTGTGTGTGGCTGTGTGTGGCTGTGTGGCTGTGTGTGGCTGTGTGTCTGTGAGTGGCTGTGTGGCTGTGTGGGTGTGTGTGGCTGTGTGGCTGTGTGTGGCTCTGTGGCTGTGTGTGGCTGTGTGGCTGTGTGGCTGTGTGTGGCTCTGTGTGGCTGTGTGTGACTGTGTGATTGTGTGGCTGTGTGTGGGTGTGTGGCTGTGTGTGGTTGTGTGGCTGTGTGTGGCTGTGTGGCTGTGTGTGGCTGTGTGTGGCTGTGTGGCTGTGTGTGGCTGTGTGTGGCTGTGTGTGGCTCTGTGGCTGTGTGGCTGTGTGGCTGCGTGTGGCTGTGTGTGGCTGTGTGTGACTGTGTGGTTGTGTGGTTGTGTGTGGGTGTGTGGCTGTGTGTGGGTGTGTGGCTGTGTGGCTGTGTGTGGCTGTGTGTGGCTGTGTGTGGCTGTGTGACTGTGTGTGGCTGTGTGTGGCTGTGTGGCTTTGTGGCTGTGTGTGGCTGTGTGGCTGTGTGGCTGTGTGGCTGTGTGGCTGTGTGGCTGTGCGTGGTTGTGTGTTGCTGTGTGTGGCTGTGTGGCTGTGTGGCTGTGTGTGACCGTGTGGCTTTGTGGCTGTGTGTGGCTGTGTGGCTGTGTGTGGCTGTGTGTGGCTGTGTGGCTGTGTGGATGTATATGGCTATGTGGCTGTGTGTGGCTGTGTGGTTGTGTGGCTGTGTGTGGCTGTGTGGCTCGGTGTGGCTCTGTGGCTGTGTGTGGTTGTGTGGCTGTGTGGCTGTGTGGCTGTGTGTGGCTGTGTGTGGCTGTGTGTGGCTGTGTATGGCTGTGTGGCCGTGTGTGGCTCTGTGGCTGTGTGTGGCTGTGTGGCTGTGTGGATGTATATGGCTATGTGGCTGTGTGTGGCTGCGTGGTTGTGTGGCTGTGTGTGGCTGTGTGGCTGTGTGTGGCTTTGTGGCTGTGTGTGGCTGTGTGGCTGTGTGGCTGTGTGGCTGTGTGTGGCTGTGTGTGTCTGTGTGGCTGTGTGGATGTATATGGCTATGTGGCTGTGTGTGGCTGCGTGGTTGTGTGGCTGTGTGTGGCTGTGTGTGGCTGTGTGTGGCTCTGTGGCTGTGTGTGGCTGTGTGGCTGTGTGGCTGTGTGTGGCTGTGTGGCTGTGTGTGACTGTGTGTGGCTGTGTGGTTGTGCGGCTGTGTGTGGCTGTGTGGCTGTGTGTGGCTCTGTGACTGTGTGTGGCTCTGTGGCTGTGTGTGGCTGTGTGGCTGTGTGGCTGTGTGTGGCTGTGTGTTGCTGTGTGTGACTGTGTGGTTGTGTGGCTGTGTGTGGGTGTGTGGCTGTGTGTGGGTGTGTGGCTGTGTGGCTGTGTGTGGCTGTGTGTGGCTGTGTGGCTGTGTGTGGCTGTGTGTGGCTGCGTGTGGCTGTGTGGCTGTGTGTGGTTGTGTGGCTGTGTGTGGCTGTGTGTGGCTGTGTGTGGCTGTGTGGCTGTGTGTGGCTGTGTGGCTGTGTGTGGCTGTGTGTGGCTGTGTGGCTGTGTGGCTGTGTGGCTGTGCGTGGTTGTGTGTTGCTGTGTGTGGCTGTGTGGCTGTGTGGCTGTGTGGGACTGTGTGTGGCTGTGTGGCTCTGTGGCTGTGTGTGGCTGTGTGGCTGTGTGTGGCTGTGTGTGGCTGTGTGGCTGTGTGTGGCTGTGTGTGGCTGTGTGGCTTTGTGGCTGTGTGTGGCTGTGTGGTTGTGTGGCTGTTTTGTTGTGTGTGACTGTGTGTGGCTGTGTGGCTCTGTGGCTGTGTGTGGGTGTGTGGCTGTGTGGCTGTGTGGCTGTGCGTGGCTGTGTGTTGCTGTGTGTGGCTGTGTGGGTGTGTGTGGCTCTGTGGCTGTGTGGCTGTGTGTGGCTGTGTGGCTGTGTGGCTATGTAGCTGTGTGTGGCTGTGTGTGGCTGTGTGGCTGTGTGTGGCTGTGTGTGGCTGTGTGTGGCTGTGTGTGGCTGTGTGGCTGTGTGTGGCTGTGTGGCTGTGTGGATGTATATGGCTACGTGGCTGTGTGTGGCTGTGTGGTTGTGTGGCTGTGTGTGGCTGTGTGGCTGTGTGTGGCTGTGTGTGGTTGTGTGGCTGTGTGGCTGTGTGGCTGTGTGTGGCTGCGTGTGGTTGTGTGTTGCTGTGTATGGCTGTGTGGCCGTGTGTGGCTCTGTGGCTGTGTGTTGCTGTGTGGCTGTGTGGATGTATATGGCTATGTGGCTGTGTGTGGCTGTGTGGTCGTGTGGCTGTGTGTGGCTGTGTGGCTGTGTGTGGCTCTGTGGCTGTGTGTGGCTGTGTGGCTGTGTGGCTGTGTGGCTGTGTGTGGCTGTGTGTGGCTGTGTGTGGCTGTGTATGGCTGTGTGGCCGTGTGTGGCTCTGTGGCTGTGTGTGGCTGAGTGGCTGTGTGGATGTATATGGCTATGTGGCTGTGTGTGGCTGTGTGGTCGTGTGGCTGTGTGTGGCTGTGTGGCTGTGTGTGGCTCTGTGGCTGTGTGTGGCTGTGTGGCTGTGTGGCTGTGTGTGGCTGTGTGTGGCTGTGTGTGACTGTGTGGTTGTGTGGCTGTGTGTGGGTGTGTGGCTGTGTGTGGGTGTGTGGCTGTGTGGCTGTGTGAGGCTGTGTGTGGCTGTGTGGCTGTGTGGCTGTGTGTGGCTCTGTGGCTGTGTGTGGCTGTGTGTGGCTGTGTGTGGCTGTGTGTGTCTGTGTGGCTGTGTGTGGCTGTGTGGCTGTGTGTGGCTGTGTGACTGTGTGTGTCTGTGTGGCTGTGTAGGTGTGTGTGGCTGTGTGGCTGTGTGTGGCTGTGTGTGGTTGTGTGGCTGTGTGTGGCTGTGTGTCTGTGTGTGGCTGTGTGTGGCTGTGTGGCTGTGTGTGGCTGTGTGCGGCTGTGTGTGGCTGTGTGTGGCTGTGTGGCTGTGTGTGGCTGTGTGTGGCTGTGTATGGCTGTGTGGCCGTGTGTGGCTCTGTGGCTGTGTGTGGCTGTGTGTGGCTGTGTGGCTGTGTGGATGTATATGGCTATGTGGCTGTGTGTGGCTGTGTGGTTGTGTGGCTGTGTGTGGCTGTGTGGCTGTGTGTGGCTCTGTGGCTGTGTGTGGCTGTGTGGCTGTGTGGCTGTGTGGCTGTGTGTGGCTGTGTGTGGCTGTATGTGGCTGTGTATGGCTGTGTGTCCGTGTGTGGCTCTGTGGCTGTGTGTGGCTGTGTGGCTGTGTGGCTGTGTGTGGCTGTGTGTGGCTGTGTGTGACTGTGTGGTTGTGTGGCTGTGTGTGGGTGTGTGGCTGTTTGTGGGTGTGTGGCTGTGTGGCTGTGTGTGACTGTGTGTGGCTGTGTGTGGCTGTGTGGCTGTGTGTGGCTGTGTGGCTGTGTGTGGCTGTGTGTGGCTGTGTGTGGCTGTGTGGCTGTGTGTGGCTGTGTGGCTGTGTGTGGCTGTGTGTGGCTGTGTGGATGTGTGGCTGTGTGTGACTGTGTGTGGCTGTGTGTCTTTGTGGCTGTGTGGCTGTGCGTAGCTGTGTGTTGCTGTGTGTGGCTGTGTGGCTGTGTGGCTGTGTGTGACTGTGTGTGGCTATGTGGCTCTGTGGCTGTGTGTGGCTGTGTGGCTGTGTGTGGCTGTGTGTGGCTGTGTGGCTGTGTGTGGCTGTGTGTCTTGTGGCTGTGTGTTGCTGTGTGTGGCTGTGTGGCTGTGTGGCTGTGTTTGACTTTGTGTGGCTGTGTGGCTGTGTGTGGCTGTGTGTGGCTGTGTGTGGCTGTGTGGCTGTGTGTGGCTGTGTGGCTGTGTGTGGTTGTGTGTGGCTGTGTGTGGCTGTGTGGCTGTGTGGCTGTGTGTGGCTGTGTGGCTGTGTGGCTGTGTGTGGCTGTGTGTGACTGTGTGGCTGTGTGTTGTGGCTGTGTGTGGCTGTGTGTGACTGTGTGGCTGTGTGTGGCTGTGTGTGGCTGTGTGCGGCTGTGTGTGGCTGTGTGTGGCTGTGTGGCTGTGTGCGGCTGTGTGTTGCTGTGTGGCTGTGTGTGGCAATGGTGGTGGTGGGTGTTGGTTATGGTGGTGGTGTTGGTTATGGTGGTGGTGGTGGTGGTGGTTATAGTGGTGGTGGTGGGGGGTTTGTTATGTGGGGGTGGTTGTGTTGGTGGTGGTAGTGGTGGTGGTGGTTTTGATGGTGTTGGTTATAGTGGTGGTGGTGTGGGGGAGGGGTTATGGTGGTGGTGGTGGTGGTGGTGGTAGTGGTGGTGGTGGTGGTAGTGGTGGTGGTGGTTTTGCTGGTGTTGGTTATAGTGGTGGTGTTGGTGGTGGTGGTAGTGGTGGTGGAGGTGGTGGTGGTGGTGTTGGTGATAATGGTTGTGTTGTTGGTTATGGTGGTATTGGTGTGATAATGGTGTTGGTGGCGGTGGTGGTGCTGCTAGTGGTGGTGGTGGTGGTGGCGGTGGTGTCGGGGTGTTGGTGATAATGGTGGTGCTGTTGGTGATAGTGGTGGTGGTGGTGTCGGTTATTGTGGTGGTGGTGGTGGTGGTGGTGGTGCTGCTGCTGCTGCTGCTGCTGCTCTGCTACTGCTGCTGCTGCTGCTGCTGCTCTGCTACTGCTGCTGCTGCTAGTGGTGATGGTGGTGGCAGTGGTGATGGAGTTGGTGGATCCAAGGTGCAATTAAGCTATCAATCCCATTGTTCATAGCAGGACGTCAGCTTCAGGATGTGGACGTCTGGATGTCGGGAAGGAGGGTCTCGTTCTATGTGATCACACTATAGCACGTAACAATGACAGCAACGTATTCTGTATACATATATCTAGACAGATATAGATGCATACACACAGAACTATGTATACATATACACATTGACAGATACATAGACACACACACATGCTCATACACACACACACACACACACACATATATATATATATATATATATATATATATATATATATATATATATACATATATATATATATATATATATATATATGTATAATCAATTATATATGTGTGTGTGTGTGTATGCATACACATTAACATACAAAACCGTACATACATGTACACGAACATGCCCACATAAACAGGCATACACACACACATATACATACATACATACATACATACATACACTCATACACTCATACGCTCATGCATACATACGCACATACATACATACATACATACATACATACATACATACATACATACATACATACATTCATACATAAATACACACATGGTGGCTGCCAACTCGTTTTCGAGTACGGCCACTACTTTATATCCATGTAGGAGAACCCCTACCGATGCGCTGAACGAGTGTGACTTTTTAGTCCTGCCAGCGACCTGAAAACTCTGGCACAAACACTACACTTGTGACAATTATTGACACATAGTGCTGGGCCCATGGTACCATGTGACGACAAGTGCAGAGAGATCTCCAGATATAAAGCAATGCCTGTGCCGTGAAGCTTTTATAGTGAGCAAAGGCACTGCACAAAGCCAGTCCCACTCTCTTAACCAAGATGATATTTACCAAAAAGAAGAACAAGTCAACATCATTGGATACCATCAGGGTTGCAGGTGTTATATCAGAGTTTTCCTTCTCCTAGAATTCTGCCTTGACAAAGGCTAAGGGGTCATCTCTCCCAGTGATTTTGGATGGCCATTGACTCTTAAGAGCTCCTTTGCCCTTTGACAGGTTTTGTTTTTAGTTCTGCAGGATGTCCAAAGTCACCCTCCTCACCAAGAAACCTTGGTGGGGTTGCCAGTTTAGTCGCTAACGACCCGACCATGAGTCAGGTTGTATTGGGATACATGTTACATACATACATACATACATTCATACATACATACATACACACGCACATACATATATGCATACATACATACATTCATACATACATACATACACACGCACATACATATATGCATACATACATACATACATACATACACACGCACATACATATATGCATACATACACACATACATACACACATACACACGCACATACATACATGCACACATACACACATACATACTTACACACATATACACACATACACACATACAGACAGACATACACACACACACAGTAGAAAGACTACCTTGGGACTGAGGAACGTCTCTCACATTTTCATGCCAGCTGCGTCTTCTGTAACATTGTTGTCATCAATGTCAACTAGGGACACCTCCTTGTCATCACCATCATCACCACCATCATCATCACCATCACCATCACCATCACCATCATCATCACCATCATCACCATCATCATCACCATCACCATCATCATCAACATCACTGTCACCATCACCACCATCACCATCACCATCACCATCACCACCATCACCATCACCATCACAACCATCACCATCACCATCATCACCATCATCATCACCATCACCATCATCACCATCATCATCACCATCACCATCATCATCAACATCACTGTCACCATCACCATCACCACTATCACCATCACCACCATCACCATCACCATCACCATCATCACCACCACCATCACCATCATCACCATCACCATCACCATCACCACCATCACCATCACCATCACCATCACCACCATCACCATCACCATCACCATCATCACCATCACCATCATCACCATCATCACCATCATCACCATCATCACTATCACCCTCATCATCATCATCACGATCATCATCACCATCACCATCATCACCACCATCATCGTCACCATCACCGTCATCACCGTCACCACCGTCACCGCCGAACGAGGCAATAGACTTCGGTTCACACCCCAACGGCCTACCGCGTCTCTCGACCATGGATGTCGAGTTCTGCGAAAGACCAATCATAGCCACTGAGATACGGGACGCTCTGGGCCGCTGCAGGAAACGCAAATCACCCGGTCTAGATGGTATACCTTATGAGTTTTACATATGCATGCCGGACTTGTTCTCTGGCGTCCTCGAAGCCGTCTCCTGCAACTGCAGCAGAACGGGAGAATTTCCCAGTTCTGCAGGCAGGGGCGTAGTAACGCTGATCAGGAAAGACGAGAACAAGGAGGACGAACTAATCAAATTTAGGCCCATAACTCTCCTAAACACAGAGTTAAAGATTTTGGCCAAGGTGTTAGCAACGAGGTTGGTGCTTGTCGTCGAGAACCTTGTGGGAAAAGCTCAAACGTGTGCAATTCCGACCAGGTCCATTCATGACAACCTCCACTTCATGCGATACTTTATAGAGAGGGTGCGGTGTAAACCCCGCTTCGGTGGGGCTCTGATCAATTTCGATCAGTCTAAGGCGTTCGATAGGGTCGACCACCGATGCTTGGAAGCGGTTCTCAAGGCGGCCAGTTTCGGACCCGTCTTCAGAGGCTGGATCAAAGCATCAAAGCGTTCCATCCGACAGGGATGCCCTCTCTCCTCCATTCTGTACGTATTGACTCTAGAACCACTACGGCGGAAGTTGGAGCTTCTGCAGGGATCCCGTTGGAACCAGGACTGCGGAAGCGGCGTCAGCTTATGCCGACGACGTCATAGTAATGGTGTCGAAAACCTCGGAAATCGGGGCGATCTGCAACTTACTGCAGTAATACGAAAGGCTCACAGGAGCAAAACTGAACCCGGACAAGTTTGTCGGTTTTCAACTCGGAACCTGGAGAGGCAAACCGATGCCGTACGCCGGCGTCGTCGGACAATGGACGGAAAGACCGATGAAATTGCTCGGGGTCTGGTTCGGTCCGGACCTGCAGGTGGAGAAAAACTGGAACGAGGTCACGGTCAAGTATTTGCACTCACCCAGAAGTGGGCAGAGTGCAAACTATCCTTGAAAGGTCGAGCGGAGGTGGCGAACACTTTTATAGCGTCCGTCATCTACTACCGCTTGACCGTCATGCCTTGTCCCCGTCAAAACCTCACCAAGATGGAACGCATGCTCTTCCAGTTCCTTTGGAAGAAGCAGGCTCCACTGGTGAGGAGGACCGTCTTCTGTCAGCACCCTTCCAACGAAGGGCTGGGAATGCCGTGGCTGATGATACGCAAATACGCATTGAGGCTACGGCTTCTCCAGGTATTCCTCACCGAACAACCGGTGTGTGCCCCGTTTGTAAGAGAGGCCTTCCCGCAACTTGTCTCGCTGACAGAGCTGCAGTCCTGGGTCAAGCGGAGACCGAAGAAATGGGCGCCTGACACATTGAATGCGCTCAGGCGCTCACAGTCCTCTGTCAAGCGGGCACAGCAATCAGTGCAGACTCCACTTCGACATTCTATAGAGGGTTAGTACGTCACAAGTGTGACGGCGTGCTCGGAGAAACTCTGTGCGTCGAAGACGACGAGCTCACCAGTCTGTTGGGTAGAACTTGCCGCCCGGGACCTATGGACAACTTCCAAAGGTTCCTCGCCTGGCAGTGCTACCGAGGATCTCTAACAGTTCGAGACAAGAGCTACAGGCACGGACGCCCCGACAGAGATCCTTCCAAGAGGACGTGTCCAAGATGCGAACAGGACATTGAAACCGTCTTGCACGCAATTGCACACTTCCCGGGCGTAACTGACCTGCGAAACTACGCAGAACAACTGCTGTCGCGTGTGGGACAAATCCAGTTGACTGCCGAGTCCATAGTAAGGATCAAACCGCCAACTTTTTCAAAAACGAAAGAGGCGGTTTTCCTCTGTATAGTGTCTATGGTGAAAGAATTTATATGGTGGATGAGATTGAGAGGACTGAGGACAGATGCTTTTCTCTCCGGACAACAACTCATTCCCTTCTTTAGGTACCACTTTAGAAGGAGAATCAGAGTGGAGAGAGAGGCATTGTACCCCAGTAAATTTACTGAAAGGTGGGTGAATGTAGCAAAAATGGCCCGAGTGATTAGGCCTTCTCTGTATATAAACCTGTAGGTTAAAGAAGAGAGCAAAAGGAAGAAAGCACATGCACAACACGCTCCTGGAGTTGATGGTTGTTCTATCTACGGGGTATTAAACAACCCATTTGTAACGCCTCCCCGCTATTGGGGATTTCGATTGCTAAATTTTTTATTTCAATATTTTTACACGACTGTATGTTAAATCCCCGGCATGTGTCTTTGTTTTGTCCCCTTTTCTTGTGCGCCCTTGTGGCAAATAAAGAAATATATCTATATCCATCTATCTATCGAGCCATCTATCTATATCCATCTATCTATCTATCTATCCCTCTATATCTATCTATCTATCTATCTATCTATCTATCTATCTATCTATCTATTTATCTATCTATCTATCTATCTATCCATCTATCTATCTATCTATCTATCTATCTTGATAGAGTAAGACACGCTTCGCATCGGCTCCGCTATTCCATCGGGATTTACCCTTACTATTGTAAGTACCGGATAAATTTTTTAGTGCAACACATTTGGAACACTAACCCCTGTTATTTAGGGAAACATTTTTGCATTTACCCCCTTTTTAGGGGGTAAAATAAATATCTATTTTTGCCGAAAAATTTCTTTCTTGGCAGCATGGCGGAAAAGATGGCAGACATGTCTGCCATTAGCTCTGCCACGCCCCCCAAGTCTGAAGAACAAAAAATAATTACAACAAAATTAGACATTGAAACAAACAAACAAAATGAAAAAACAAATGTTAAGGAAAATGAGCAAACAGAAAACAAACAAACAGAAAATAATACAAATAACGACAGGGCAACTTTCGCCCAGAAAACAAAGCAATCCATTACATACACACCAATTGACCTAACTGCCGCCAGAGAAAAACTGGCCGAAGCAAAGAAACATATTGTTTTGGGGGAGAACGGAATGTTTTCCATTAACTCCCCCCCAGAATTCAAGAAAGCCAGAGCAGAAAACACAGTTATATACAGAACTATACTAAACCAGTCAAGAAAGCCAGCACAGCCCAGCCAAATGGAAATAGAGTTAGTCCTAAAAGACTATATGAAGAATATTCTCTTCATACGAAAGGACCGACTCTATGGCAGCATTTCGGTCCTAACAAGAGACAAAGAAACGGCGGTTCAGCTTTCCCTAAGCCCACTCTCGTCGACAACATATAGCTTCTATCCCTCCTACATGGGTAGAAGAACACAGAGAATAAAAGTAAAAACAATGCTGCCCACAATGGACTTCTGGTGGGCTATTGCTGGCTTCATTGATATGGGCGAAGACACTATGCTGTCAATGGGGAAGGCAACTGGAGATGCGTTCCTGGGAATGGGCCTCGACATACTAGTCCAAATGAGGCCCGAAAGAATAGCACAAATCCCGGATCGCATCTGGCTGGATGACCTTACCCCAATAGACATAATTGTAGAGGGGAGAAGACCAGCATGCTATTTATGCATGGAAAGGGGACACGTTAAGGCTAACTGCCCGAAACGTATCCCCCAAAAAGGACTATTGCCCACACCCACCACAAACAGTACACCAGCACCACCCACCTCCAAAAATACACTAATACCACACACAGCAAACAAAATACAGACACCACCAACCACAAACACAACACAAACATCACCACCACCAGCACCAAACACAAGCACGACACAAAAATCACCACCACCAACCACAACACAAACATCACCACCACCATTACCAACCACAAGCACGACACAAACATTACCACCACCACCACCACAAAACCCATTCCAAACAAATAATAAAAAAAACAGTAACAAATCTACCCCTCCCGCAAAAAAAAAAAACAACCACACAACACGTCCCTCCCACCTAGCGCTGAAGAGTTTCCCCCAACTTCTGAAGAAGAAGGAGGAGAAGCCTTCAGACAAGTTAAAAGAAAAAAAAGAAAACACACACCCAGCACACCACAAATAACCCACACACAAACACCAACTCCAATCAAAAACACCCCACCCTCAACAAACAAAAATAAATCTGCGCCTCCCCTCTCCGAAACATTGACAGCATCACAAAAAAAGACGTTGCAATACACATATATAAATAAAGAAAACAAAAAACTGGTTAAATTAATAAACAATAACCCTATGGTGCAGACCGAAGGGCCAAACTTTATCTCAACAGAGAACTTCACCCATTTAAAAATGATAAAGGTCCCTCTGGACCTTTATCGTTCCTTAAAAGAACAATTTAGACGGGACGTGAGCCCCCCCCCCCCCTGTTTAAAACCGTTGAATCGCGTCCTCTTGAAAGATTTCCCCATAACCGCCCCTCTCCCTGACACAACTCCAAATACCCCAACCCCACCACACACGTGTACCCCCACACCACCACAAAACATCCCTCCACCCAACACACCTGATGCCATGGAAATTACGCAACCCGGAGAGGTAAGTGCTTTTCTTTCTTCACTTTCAACACCAAAATAGATCAATTGAGAGTTGGCTGTTTGAACGCGCGTGGCCTGAGCTCAGCTTGGAAGCAAGCAAAGCTTCTAAGTGACCTCAGGTCACAAAGTATAGATGTGATGGTTGTTTGCGAGAGTCGGATCAGCAGCGTGAGACAGCTGGCGCCCGCCTTCGATGACTTTGAGATGCACGCATCTCTCTGTCAACCCGGAGGCGGGGGGGGAGTTGCCGTACTGCTGGATAAACGTCTGACTCTCGACGTACAGATTGTTCACTCGGACCCGGGGGGTCGATTACTGGTGCTGGACGTCGGAGGTGGTGAAGGCGGGGCTTTCAGACTGGTCGGTCTTTATGCTCCCTTCGGGGCGGAGAGAGCCGACTTCTTCCAACGTCTGGAGACTTTTCTAGGAACGTCGCGTTCCCTGCTTTTAGTGGGGGACTGGAATGGAATCCTAGATGCGCGTTGGGACTATGCAGGGGCATGTCCCGATAGAGGGGGGTGTAGCAGCCTCAAGGGGTTACTCGATCGATTCGACCTGGTCGATAGATTTCGACTAGATTGTCCAACTGCGCCAACCTGGACCTGGGCAAACCGCAGTGGACAATCTAGATCGTACCTAGATAGGTTTTTGGTTAGGAGTAAGGATAGGGACGTATTTAGTTGTCCAGAACTGATCATGGTTGGCTATTCAGATCACAAATTAGTGACCTGCGTGGTCAACCTTGATAGAACGCATAGACAGGGTCCCGGTTACTGGAAGATGAACTTGTCCTTACCGACAAAGAAAGATTACAGAAACCGGATTAGTAGCTTAGTTAAGATGCGGTTGACGGGAGCGATCGTCAACAGTAGGTGGTGGATATCTCTAAAGAGAGAGATTAGAGTAAGTTCGATAGGTTACAGTAAGGAACTAGCGGCGAATAGAAATAGGAGGGAAAGGGAGTTAACAGATAAACTAGAAGAGGCGATTAGGAGCGGAGACGTAGCCAGAGTGTTAGCGACGAGAACGGCATTGAGCCAGTTCTTTGACGCGAAGCACGAAGGCTGCGTTGTCCGAAGTAAAATACGTGCTTTAGGAAACGAGGGGACCAAAGCTGTTAGCTGGGCCCGCGTGACAGAAGCCAAGAGTGGGATTAAATCCACCATTCGGTCTTTGCGAGACCAGGATGGACGGGTGATCCTTGAAACTGAGCGAATGTGCGAGACCTTTCAAAGGCACTTTGCTCGACTGTTCGGAGGTGGCGGGGGGCCGGACGGGGATGTGGACTTCGGTCCATACCTCGACGGTCTACCGCGTCTTTCGAGCGGCGAAGCGGAGTGCTGCGAAGGGCCAATCACAGCCACTGAAATCGGGGAAGCGCTCAGCCAATGCAGCAGACGCAAATCCCCGGGTCTCGATGGTCTACCATACGAACTTTATTTAGCTATGCCGGTCTTGTTCTCCGAACTCCTCGAGGCTGTCTATTGCAACTGGCAACAGAACGGGAGAATTCCCTGTTCTGTGACCAAGGGCGTGGTCACGCTAGTGAGGAAGGACGAGAGCAAGGGGGACGACTTAAGTAACTTTAGGCCCATAACTCTGCTGAATGCAGAGTTACAGATTTTGGCCAAGGTGTTGGCAAAGAGGTTGGCGCTTGTGGTGGGTGGTTTGGTGGGAGACGCGCAGACATGCGCTATCCCGTCCAGGTCCATTCACGACAACCTCCACCTCATGCGATACATCATAGAGAGGGTTGGCTACGAACCCGGCTTTGGTGGGGCCCTGATCAACTTGGATCAATCTAAGGCGTTCGATAGGGTCGACCATGGTTACCTGGATGCGGTGCTAGCGGCGGCGGGCTTCGGACCCGTTTTCAGGGGCTGGATTTCTGCCATGCACAGTGGCAACATCTACTCTAGGATTAAAGTAAACGGCTACCTCTCGGAGCCGTTTCAAATCACCCGATCCATCAGACAGGGGTGCCCCCTCTCCTCCCTTCTGTACGTATTGACTCTCGAGCCACTGCTGCGGAAGTTGGAGTTGCTGCGGGGCATACCCCTGGAACCGGGATTGCACAAAGCGGTCTCGGCCTATGCCGACGACGTAACAGTAATGGTGGCGGACGCCTCGGAAATCGGGGCGATCGCCACCCTACTGGAGGAATACGAAAGGCTGACGGGGGCTAAGCTGAACCAGGACAAGTCAGTCGGTTTGCAACTCGGAACGTGGAGGGGCAAACCGATGACGTTAGACGGTGTCGTCGGGCGGTGGACGGAGGGCCCGGTGAAGCTGCTCGGGGTCTGGTTCGGACCGGACCTCCAGGTGGAGAAGAATTGGGGCGAGGTGACGAGCAGGGTGTTTGCGCTGACCCAGAAGTGGGCCAAGTGCAAACTATCACTGAAAGGTCGGGCGGAGGTGACGAACGCTTACATAGCGTCCGTCATCTACTACCGCCTGACCGTCGTGCCTTGCCCCAAGGAAAAGCTCACCATCATGGAACGCATGCTCTTCCAGTTCCTCTGGAAGAAGCGGCCTCCCATGGTGAGGAGATCCATCTGCTGCCAGCACCCTTCGAAAGGAGGGCTGGGTATGCCGTGGCTGTTGATGCGTAGGCACGCATTGAGGCTACGGCATCTACAGGTATTCCTCAACGGTCAGCCGGTGTGGGCCCCGTTTGTGAGGCGAGCCTTCCCACAGCTCGTCTCGCTCACCGAACTGCAATCCTGGGTGAAGCAAAGACCGAGAAAACTGGGCAACTGGCACACTGAGTGTGCCCAGGCGCTCACGGCTATCTGGCAAGCGGACCCGACTGTCAGTGGAGAATCCACCTCGACATTCTATAGAGGGTTGGTGGCTAGCAGGGGCGACGACACCCTTGGAGAGTCGCTAGGCATGGAGGAGGACGAACTGGCCAGCCTGTTCGGTAGAACTTTCGGCCCGGGACCCATGGACAACTTCCAGAGGTCCCTAGCCTGGCAGTGTTACCGGGGGGCTCTGCCCGTTCGAGAAAAGCTCTACAGACACGGGCGCCCGGGCAGGGATCCCGCGAAAAAGATCTGTCCCAGATGCGTGCGCGACGAGGAAACCGTTGCGCATGCACTGGTACACTGCCCGGGCGTTGCCGATCTGTGGGGCTACGTCGAACGACTGCTGTCGCGTGTGGCGCCGATTCGATTAACCGCCGAGTCTGTGGTGAACATCAAGCCGCCTCCTCCCTTCAGAAATGAAGCAGAGGCGGTCTTTCTGTGCGTAATAGCCATGATGAAAGAGGTTGTGTGGTGGACGCGCCTGAAAGGTCTGAGGTCGGGTGACTTTCTCTCCGGCCATCACCTGGTTTACTTCTTCCGATACCACTTCGGAAGAAGAATCAGGATGGAGAGAGAAGTGCTTGGTCCCAGACAGTTTTATGAAAGGTGGGTGAAAGAAGCGAGAATGGCCCGTGTAAATGGGCCTTCTCTCTACATTGTTCTGTAGGTGAAGAAGTGAAGAGGAAAGGGGGAGCGCCTCCTCTCTGGGCTTCCCCCGCGAAAAGAGTTGCACACTTTTCGGGGGTATGTGCAATCCCCAACACGCCCCCTCCCTTTTGAGGACTTTTTATTGTTATATTATTATTGTTATTCCTTTTTTCTTTACTCGATTTATGTAAACTCCCCCACTGTGTAAATGTCCCCTTCTTTTGTGCCCTCGTGGCAAATAAATAGAAATTTATCTATCTATCTATCTATCTATCTATCTATCTATCTATCTATCTATCTATCTATCTATCTATCTATATAACCTTTTAATCTAGCTGTCGTCTGTTCTACAGTGTGGATGTCATTCACTTCGCACAGAAGTTTTGTTCAAATTTATTGAGGAAATTTTGTGAGTTCAAACTTTATTTTGATACAATTGTGTAGCTTGACCCTCCGTCTGAACTGTCAGGCGGTGGGTCAGCTCATCTTTACCCCTCCTAGAGGTGAAAAACCTGTTTTAAAAAATTTTGTGTAAAAAATTTCAATCGTCTAACAGAAATGTTAAACGCAGCGAACGAAAATAGTGGTGGGGGACAGCGGTAAGAGTTGTAAGCTCGCACGCTTTAGTCCTCCCTTCCTTCCTAACTAACGTCATAGAGAAGGAAGGAAAAATGAAAATAAAAACGGACGAATCTGCGGAGAAAAAATTAAATGACGAAAACATAAATCTGGACTTGGATTCCAACAACGAAAAAAAAAAATTTGAAAAATTGCATGACAATACTAATAACACAAACAAAGACACAACAAACAAAAAAATAACAGTTGAAAATAACACCATATCAGAAAACAAAGCAGACGACAAGATCTCATTTGCACAGAAAACAAAGAAATCTTTGACTTATATAGCGGAAAACATTTCAGATGTGGTACGAAGGATCACGGACGCAAAACAATACATAAGTGAAGGTGAGAATGGTATTTTATTGGTAAAAATGCCTCAAGAATTCACGAAAGACATTGAAAGCCGAACGGTCAAGTTTCGGACCATCAACAACAGTACAAAAAAACCTGAACAGCCTTCTCAAGCAGATATCAAAACAGTACTCACAGAAGTACTTAATGAAACCACTTTCATAAGAAAAGACAGACTGTATGGAAGCCTAGCAATTATCATGAAGAACGAATCGGCGGCAAAAAAATGTGCTTTGTCACCGATTCGTTCGAAAAATTTCACCTTTTATCCATCTTATATGGGGAAAAGAACTCAACGCACATGGCTGGATGCAATGATGCCAGATGTGGACTACTGCTGGCTCATAGCTGGCTTCATCGATCCAGTGAATGACAACGTGATTTCCATTGGGAAAACCACAGGCAATGCGTTCAGTGGAACAGGTATAGAGCTGGTAGTACAAATGAAGCCTGAACGCATCGCCCAAATACCCGACAGAATCCTATTAGAGGACCACGGGTATATAAACATTAGCGTGGAGGGGAGAAGGCCGTCCTGCCATATCTGTGCAGGCAGAGGGCACCTGAAGGCCGCTTGTCCCCAACTCAACAAAAAGAAAACCCTGCTACCAACACCTGCTCCACCACCACCACCACAACAGATAAACAAACAACAAAACTCAGTCCCACCCAACCCATCCCTCAGTAAAACCACAACACCACCACAACACAAACAGTCACAACACATTACCCCAAAACAAAATACAGGCCCACCCAACCTCTCACTCAATAAAACAACACAACCACCGCAGACACAACACACAACACAGTCTAACATAGTGACATCCATCTCCCCCACAAAGAAAACCAACACGGAAACATTACCAGCAAACATACCTCTTCCCTCCAACACTGAAGATAACCCAACGAATTCGGAGGAAGAAACGGAGTCCTTCAGACAGATTAAAAGGAAAAAAAGAAAACATGTGCAAAACACACAAGGACAAACAACCCCCACCCAAATCGCAACACAATCCAACAAAACAGAAAACACCCCTCCAGCAACAAACAAAACCAAACCTGCCCCTCCCCTCTTCGAAACACTCACACCATCGGAAAAAAAGACATTACACTATACTTACATCAACAGAAACAATAATAAATTAAATGAACTCATATACAATAATCCTTCGGTACAAACCGAAGGTGTAAACTTTGTTTCGTCAGAAAACCACCCACATTTAAAACTAATAAAAATCCCAATGAACCTCTACCAAAAACTAAAAAAGGATTTTAAGGAGGACGTAGGACCACCCTCTGTCAAACCTATAAACCGCGTCCTACTAAAAAGCTTTCCCCCTCCCCTTCCCCTCCCCAACACAACTCCAAACACCCCAACCCCACCACACACTGACGACCCCACACCACCACAAGACACCCCTTCACCCAACACCCCCGACCCCATGGAAGTCGTGCAACCCGAACCCCGGGAAGCGGAAAGGTAGGTCTCTACACTCTCCTTTGGCTCTGCCGCCCACATGGATGTGTTAAGAGTAGGATGTTTGAATGCACGTGGCCTGGGCTCAACTTGGAAGCAAGCAAAGCTTCTAAATGACCTCAGGTCATGTAGTATAAATGTAATGGTTATCTGTGAGACTCGAATCAGCGTCATGCGGCAGCTGGCCCCCACCTTCGATGACTTTGAGGTGCATGCATCTCTCTGTCAACCTGAAGGTGGGGGTGGGGTTGTCGTACTGCTGCAAAAACACCTGGGTCTTGCCGTACAGGTTGTGCACTCGGACCCGGAGGGTCGTTTGTTGGTGCTAGACGTTGGCAGTAGTGAAAGTGCGGCCTTGAGACTGGTCGCCGTCTACTCCCCTTTCGGAGCTGAACGGCCCGACTTCTTCCAGCGTTTGGAGACTTTTCTGGGAACGTCGCGTTCCCTGTTTCTAGCGGGGGATTGGAATGACATCCTGGATGCACGTTGGGACTATGCAGGAGCATGTCCTAATAGAGGGGGGGGGGTGTAACAGCCTCAAGGGGTTACTCGACCGTTTTAACTTGGTCGATAGATATCGACTAGATTTTCCAACTGTGCCTACCTGGACTTGGAGAAACCACAGTGGTCAATCTAGATCGTACTTAGATAGATTCTTAGTTAGAAGTAAGGATAGGGACATATTAAGCTGTCCAGAAATGCGCACGGTTGGCTACACGGATCACAAATTAGTGACCTGCGTGGTCAATCTCGAGAAAACACATAGACAGGGTCCCGGTTACTGGAAACTTAATTTGTCTTTACCGGCAAAAGAGACTTACAGAAACCGGATTAGCAGATTAGTTAAGGAGAGGTTGACGGGTGCAATCGTCAACAACCGATGGTGGGCATCTCTCAAAAGAGAGATTAGAACAGAATCAATAAGTTATAGCAAGATGTTAGCTGCCGATAGGAATAGAAACGAGAAAGAATTAACAGGTAAATTAGAAGAGGCAATCAAGAGCGAAGATGTGGCCAGAGTGCTGGCATCGAGGACGGCCTTGAACCAGTTTTTCGATGTAAAGCATGAAGGCTGCGTCATTCGAAGTAAAATACGTGCTCTAGGTAATGAGGGGGCCAAAGCCGTTGGATGGGCCCGCGTGACAGAAGCTAAGAGTGGAAATCGATCCACCATCCGGTCGTTGCAAGACGAAGATGGACGAGTGATCCGGGAGCCTAAGCAGATGTGCGAGGCCTTTCAAAAGCACTTTGCCCGATTGTTCGGAGGAGGCGAGGGTCCGGGCCGGGGCGTGGATTTCGGTCCATACCTCGACGGCCTGCCGCGTCTCTCGAACAAAGAGGCAGAGTCCTGCGAGGGACCAATCTCGGCTGATGAGATCGGAGATGCGCTGAGCCAATGCAGCAGACGCAAATCTCCAGGTCTCGATGGTATACCTTACGAACTTTATTTAGCAATGCCGGTCTTCTTCTCCGAAATCCTCGAAGCGGTCTACTCCAATTGGCAGCAGAACGGGAGAATTCCTTGTTCTGTAGCCAAGGGCGTAGTCACGCTGGTGAGGAAGGACGAGAACAAGGGGGATAGTATAAATAATTTTCGGCCCATAACCCTGCTAAACACAGAGTTAAAGATTTTGGCCAAGGTGTTAGCAAAGAGGTTGGCGCTTGTCGTGGGTGGCCTGGTGGGAGATGCGCAGACATGTGCTATCCCATCCAGGTCCATTCACGATAACCTCCACCTCATGCGATACATCATAGAGAGGGTTGGCAACAAACCCGGCTTCGGTGGGGCCCTGATCAACTTGGATCAGTCTAAGGCCTTCGATAGGGTCGACCATGGTTACCTGGATGCGGTGCTAGCGGCGGCTGGGTTCGGTCCTGTTTTCAGAGGCTGGATCACTGCCCTACATAGCAACCACATCTGTTCTAGGATCAAGGTGAACGGCTACCTTTCGAAGCCGTTCGAAATCACACGATCCATTCGACAGGGGTGCCCTCTCTCCTCCCTTCTGTACGTATTGACTCTCGAGCCTTTACTGAGGAAGTTGGAGTTGTTGCAGGGTATCCCCCTGGAACCAGGATTGAGCAAAGCGGTGTCGGCCTACGCCGATGACGTAACAGTAATGGTATCAACCGACTCGGAGATCGAGGCGATCGGTACCTTACTGGAGGAGTACGAAAGGTTGTCAGGAGCGAAACTGAACCGGGAAAAATCCATCGGGCTGCAACTCGGAACGTGGAGAGGCAAACCGATGCCTCCTGATGGTGTCGTCGGACACTGGACGGAGGGCCCGGTAAAGTTGCTTGGGGTCTGGTTTGGACCGGACCTCTAGGTGGAAAAGAACTGGAACGATGTTACGAACAAGGTGTTTGCACTAACCCAGAAATGGGCCAAGTGTAAGCTGTCCCTAAAAGGCCGGGCGGAGGTGGCGAACATTTACATAGCGTCCGTCACTTACTACCGCCTGACTGTCGTGCCTTGCCCTAAGGAAACA
This sequence comes from Eledone cirrhosa, assembly GCA_964016885.1. Taxonomy (NCBI): domain Eukaryota; kingdom Metazoa; phylum Mollusca; class Cephalopoda; order Octopoda; family Eledonidae; genus Eledone; species Eledone cirrhosa. The sequence goes on along the minus strand of OZ024741.1, from coordinate 210,457,476 downwards.
CTCACCACCATGGAACGCATGCTCTTCCAATTTCTTTGGAAGAAGCGTCCTCCTATGGTGAGAAGATCCATCTGCTGCCAACAACCTTCGAAAGGAGGGCTGGGGATGCCGTGGTTGATGATGCGTAGGCACGCATTAAGGCTACGGCACCTACAGGTATTCCTCACTGGTCAACCGGTGTGGGCTCCGTTCGTGAAACGAGCCTTTCCGAGACTCGTCTCACTCACCGAGCTACAGTCCTGGGTCAAGCAAAGATCCGGAAAACTGGGAGACTGGCACACTGAGTGTGCTCAGGCGCTCAGGGCTCTCTGGCAAGCGGGCCGGGCCATCGGTGGAGAATCCACCTCATCATTCTATAGAGGGCTGGTGGCTAGCAGGGGCGATGACACCCTTGGAGAGTCGCTGGACATGGAGGAAGACGAACTGGCCAGCCTGTTCGGTAGGACTTTCGGCCCAGGACCAATGGACAACTTCCAGAAGTCACTGGCCTGGCAGTGCTACCGAGGGGCTCTACCCGTTCGAGAGAGGCTCTACAGACACGGGCGCCCGGGCAGGGATCCCTCAAAAAAGATTTGCCCTAGATGCGTGCGTCACGAAGAAACCGTAGCGCACGCATTGGTGCAATGTCCGGGCGTGGCTGATCTGTGGGGCTACGCCGAACAACTGCTGTCGCGGGTGGCGCCGATTAAATTGACCGCCGAGTCCGTGATGACAATCAAACCGCCTCCCCTCTTCACAAAGGAAGCAAAGGCGGTTTTTCTGTGCGTAATAGCCATGTTGAAAGAGGTTGTTTGGTGGACACGATTGAAAGGTCTGAGGTCAGGCAACTTCCTCTCTGGCCATAGTCTGGTCTACTTCTTCCGATATCACTTCGGAAGAAGGATAAGAATGGAGAGAGAGGTGCTTGGCCACAGGCAGTTTTATGAAAGGTGGGTGATAGTGGCGAGAATGGCTCGTGTAAATGGGCCTTCTCTGTATACCATCCTGTAGGTAAAGAAGTAAAGGAGAGGGGAGCACCTTCTCCATGTGCTCCCCGGGCAAAGGATTGCACACTTTTTCGGGGGTGTGTGCAACCCCCATCACGTCCCCTCCCTTTTGAGGTTATTTTCGATTATTTTCATGTTACACCCTTTTTACTCGATTATATGTAAACTCCCCCTTTGTATTTGTCCCTTCTTTTTATGCCTTTATGGTAAATAAAGAAATCTATCTATCTATCTATCTATCTCTCTATCTATATATCTATCTATATATATCCATCTATATATATCCATCTATCTATCTATCTATCTATCTGTCTATCAGTCGTGTGTCACTTCGCGGAGAAGTTTCCGTTAATTTATGTAAGAAAAAAACGTGAGTTTTTAGTTAAATGTTATATCATTGTGTAACTTGACCACCCGGCTGGACCTTCAGCTGGTGGGTCAACTCATTTTCGCCCCTTCAGGGGCAGAATATCCATTTAAAAAATTTTTCTCCATCGAATCTTGGAAAAAAATATTGTAAAATTTTGATTACGTTATGAACGCTGCGTCCAACGATAATGGTGGTGGAGAGGCGGTAAGACTACAAAGCTCGCAGTCAACAACGTCTTCTTCACTAGATACTATAGAGATGGAAAGACAAAATGAAAATAAAAAAACGAATTCATATCCAAACAACACAAATGACACCAAACAGTTCAATGACAACAAAAATAACAGCAAAACCAATAATGATGATAAAAGCAACAATGATAACAACAACAAAGAAAAAAATAAAGACAACGCCAATAACACCAGCATCAAAGACAACAACAACACCAAGGAAAATACGGATGATACCAACATCGGTGACAACAAGAATAACAACAACAATAACAACAATAATGACAACACCACCAATACGGATTCCACAAAGAAACCAAAAATCTCCTTTGCGGAGAAAGTTCAAAAGAAACAACAATTGATATATCTCGACATAAAAGATATGTCACCTTCGAAAAAAATGGTGCTTTCAGCATAAATTCTCCGGTAGAAATTCGCAAGGAAACTGCTCTCAAAACGATAGTTTTTAGGACAGTTTCCAATTCTACCCGAAAACCAGTCCAATTGTCACAGAAAGATATTGAACTGGTTTTCAAAGATTCAATGAATGATATTGCATTCATTCAAAGAAGCAAACTTTTTGGGAGTATTTCGGTACTCATGAAGGATTAATTGACGGCCCAAAATTACTCTGTGTCGCCAATTGTATCCAACCTGTACACCTTTTTCCCTACATACATGGGAAAAAGGACACAAAAGATCAGAATCACAAGTGTCACACCAAAGGTGAACATATGGTGGATACTGTGCGGCTTCATCAATTTTGATGAAGACAGAATACTGTCAGTAGGAAAGTCCCCCAGAGATGTATTCAATGGGACTAGCATTGAAGTTCTGGTGCAAATGAGCCCAGAGCGAATAGCTATGATCCCACAGCGTGTACTCCTGGACGGACTCACCTACATAAACCTTTCGGTTGAGGGTAGGCGGCCTTCATGTTACCATTGCTTTAGCAGGGGTCACCTGAGGGCTTCCTGTCCTAAACTAATGAACCAAAAATAGGCTCTTCTGCCGACACCCATCAAAACAACACAAGCACCAACACCACCACAACAACAACAACACCAACACACAAAAATAACCACAACAAACACAGTCCCACCCAACCCCACTCAACCTAAAACCACTGCAAAATCACATACAGACACAACAGCTCCCCAAGACATACCCCTCCCCAATCACACAGACGATACAACAGATGAGGCTATCTCGCCATCACCCAGTGAAGACGAGGGAGAACCCCATCGCTCGAAAAGAAAGAAAAGACATCACAAAAGCAAAAAACCAGCAAACACTACCACAAACATACAACCACCAACACAAACAACGAAAATATCACAAACAAAACCCCCACCTCCTGAAAACAAAATACCAACAACAAAACGAAAGCACACACAAGAAGTACAGACAAAAACAAACACAACACAAGAAATTTACACTTACACTTACATAAACACTGAAAACAAAACACTAATGGAGACCATCACGAACGACCCTTCGGTTTTCCCCGAAAGGAAAACTTTCGCCCACTCTATAAAAAATAGCAAAAAACTGAACCTAAAACTGATTAGGGTCCCTATACAAACTTATAGATCCCTAAAAGAAACATTTGAGAAGGATGTGGGGAATTCCTGCGTGAAACCACTCAACCGCGTCCTTCTCAAATGCCTCCCCACCCCAGACACCCCCATCCCACCAGACCCCACCCCACCAAACATATGCATCCCCACCCCGCCGGAAACCACCACCCATCCAGACAACCCCTCCAACACCCCCATGGAAATCGTGCGGCCTGGTCCCCAGGAGGCGAAGGGTGAGTGATCTCTTTTCCTCTTTTAACTTTTCAGCACCAACATGGCCAATATAAGAGTTGGATGTGTGAACGTACGCGGCCTGGGGATGCCCTGGAAACAGGGCAAACTCTTAAACGACCTCAGGTCGCACAGTATGGATGTGGTAGCCATTTGCGAGTCCAGGATCCACGGCGAGCGACAGCTGGCCCCAATCTTCGATGACTTTGAGATCTACGCATCTCTCTGTCAACCGGGAGGAGGGGGCGGAGTTGCCGTTTTGCTGCGGAAACACCTGGGCCTCGTAACACAGACAGTACATCTGGACCCAGAGGGTCGACTGGTGGTCCTAGACGTTGACGGTAGTGAAGGTGGAGCCTTCAGGCTGGTGGCCGCATATGCCCCATCCGGGACACCGCGGCCAGACTTCTTCAAACGTCTAGAGACTGTTCTGGGAACGTCCCGCTCCTTACTTTTAGTGGGGGACTGGAATGGAATCCTAGATGCACGTTGGGACTATGTGGGAGCATGTCCCGATAAAGGGGGGTGTAACAGCCTCAAACAGTTAATCGACCGATTTGACCTGGCCGATAGATATCGACTAGATTTTCCGACTGCGCCAATGTGGACGTGGAGTAATCGTAGCGGAACATCTAGATCGTACCTAGATAGGGTTCTAGTTAGAAATAAGGATAGGGACATGTTAAGCTGTCCACAAATGTTCATGGTTGCCTATTCAGATCACAAACTAGTGACCTGCATGGCCAACCTTGATAGAACCCATAGACAAGGACCTGGCTACTGGAAGCTGAACTTGTCGTTACCGACAAGCAAAGCCTACAGTAGACGGATTAGCACTTTAGTTAAACAGCACTTGACAGGGGCCATTGTCAACAACAGATGGTGGTACTCTCTCAAGAGGGCAGTTAGATTAGACTCGATAGTTTTTAGTAAAGAATTAGCGTTAGATAGAAATAGAACCGAGAAGGAACTGGTAGATAAAGTAGAAGAGGCAATTAGAAGTGGCAACGTAGCCAGCGTGCGAGCAACGAGAACGGCCTTGGACCAGTTCTTCGACGCAAAGCACGAGGGCTGCGTTGTCAGAAGCAAAATACGTGCTCTGGGAAACGAGGGAGCCAAAGCTGTTAGCTGGGCCCGAGTGACGGAGGCAAAAAGTGGCAACAAGTCCACGATTCGGTCTTTGAGGGACCAAAACGGACGCGTGTACGTGAGCCGAAGCAGATGTGTGCGGCTTTTCAGCGGCACTTTGCTCGGCTGTTCGGGGGGAGCGGCGCGCCGGGAGAGGCTATGGATTTCGGTCCATACCTCGACGGCCTACCGCGACTCTCGGACAGCGGGGCAAAGTTCTGCGAAAAGCCAATTTCAGCCACTGAGATAGGGGACGCGCTGAGCCAATGCGGCAAACGCAAATCTCAAGGTCTCGACGGTCTACCCTACGAATTTTACGTAGCAATGCCGGACTTATTCTCCGGTCTCCTGGAAGCGGTCTACTGCAACTGGCAACAGAACGGGAGAATTCCCAGTTCTGTAACCGGGGGCGTGGTCACACTAATCAGGAAGGACGAGAATAAGGGGGATCACATAGGCAACTTCCGGCCCATAACTCTGCTAAACACAGAGTTACAGATTTTGGCCAAGGTGTTGGCAAAGAGGCTGGCGCTTGTCGTCGAGAACCTGGTGGGAGAAGCGCAGACATGCGCAATCCCGACCAGGTCCATACACGACAACCTCCACCTCATGCGATACATCATAGAGAGGGTAGGGTGTAAACCCGGCTTCGGTGGGCCCCTGATCAACTTGGATCAGTCTAAGGCTTTCGATAGGGTTGACCATCGTTACCTGGATGCGGTGCTCGAGGCGGCAGGCTTCGGACCCGTGTTCAGGGGCTGGATTGCTGCAATGCACAACAGCAACAACTGCTCAAGGGTCAAGTTGAACGGCTACCTCTCGGAGCCGTTCCATATTACGCGATCCATTCGACAGGGATGCCCTCTCTCCTCCCTTCTGTACGTACTGACTCTCGAGCCACTGCTGCGGAAGCTGGAGCTAGTGCAGGGCATCCCTCTGGAACCGGGACTGCGGAAAGCAGTGACAGTAATGGTGTCGAGCGCCTCGCAAATCGAGGAAGTCGGCACCTTACTAAAGGAATACGAAAGTCTCACAGGAGCGAAGCTGAACCGGGACAAGTCCATCGGTTTGCAACTCGGATCGTGGAGAAGCAGACCGATGCCTTCCGATGGCGTCGTCGGACGCTGGACGGAAGGACCGGTAAAGCTGCTCGGGGTCTGGTTTGGTCCGGACCTCCAGGTGGAGAAGAACTGGAACGAAGTGACGGCCAAGGTGTTTGCACTCACCCAGAAGTGGGCCGAGTGCAAACTATCCTTGAAAGGTCGAGCGGAGGTGGCGAACACTTTTATAGCGTCCGCCATCTACTACCGCTTGACCGTCGTGCCTTGTCCAGCCAAAACGCTCGCCAAAATGGAGCGCGCGCTCTTCCGATTCCTTTGGAAAAGGCGGGCTCCTTTGGTGAGAAGATCCATCTGCTGCCAACACCCTTCTAACGGAGGGCTGGGGATGCCGTGGTTGACGATGCGCAAACACGCACTCAGGCTGCGGCGTCTCTACGTATTCCTCACCGGACAACCGGTGTGGGCCCCGTTCGTGAGGCGAGCCTTCCCACGACTCGTCTCGCTGACCGAGCTGTAGTCCTGAGTCAAGCAAAGACCGAGGAAAATGGGCGACTGGCACATCGAATGTGCTCAGGCGCTCACAGCCCTCTGGCAGGCGGACCCGGCGATCAGTGGAGACTCCACTTCGTCATTCTATAGAGGGTTAGTCCGCAGCAAGTGCGACGACGCGCTCGGTGAAACTCCAGGCGTAGAGGAAGATGAACTGGCCAGTCTGTTCGGTAGGACCTTCCGCCCGGGACCGATGGACAACTTCCAAAAGTCCTTAGCCTGGCAGTGCTACCGAGGAGCTCTACCAGTTCGAGACAATCTCTACAGACATGGGCGCCCGGGCAGGGACCCTGCAAAAAAGATATGTCCGAGGTGCGTGCGAGACGAAGAAACCGTCGCGCACGCATTCATACACTGCCCGGGCGTCACTGACCTGTGGGGCTATGTAGAACGACTATTGTCGCGGGTGGGACCAGTCCAGTTGACCACCGAGTCCATCGTCATGATCAAACCGCCACCCTCCTTCAAAAACGAAGGAGAGGCGGTTTTCCTTTGTGTGATAGCTATGGCGAAAGAGGTTGTATGGTGGACAAGGTTGAAAGGGCTGAGGTCAGACACCTTTCTCTCCGGCCAACAACTGATTCTTTTTTTCAAATACCACTTTGGAAGAAGAATCAGGATGGAGAGAGAGGTGCTGTACCCCAGCAAGTTTTATGAAAGGTGGGTGAAAGTGGCGAGAATGGCCCGAGTGAATGGGCCTTCTCTCTATATCAGCCTGTAGGTTGAGGAAAAGGAGGAAGAGAGGAAGGGAGTACAAACTCTTCGTACTCCTGGAGTAGAGGGTTGCACATTTTTTTTCGGGGGTATGTGTTACCCATATAAACTGTCTCCCTCTATTGGGGAAAATCGACTAACTTTTTTAAATTCCATCTGTGATAACATTTTACACGTTTTTATTGTATGTAAACTTCCCCCTTTGTATTTGTCCCCTTCTTTTGTGCCCCTGTGGCTAATAAAGAAATATATCTATCTATCTATCCCTCTATATCTATCTATCTATCTATCTATCTATCTATCTATCTATCTATCTATCTATCTATACGTCACTATCCTAGATGCACGTTGGGACTATGCAGGAGCATGTCCTAATAGAGGGGGGTGTAACAGCCTCAAGGGGTTACTCGACCGTTTTAACTTGGTCGATAGATATCGACTAGATTTTCCAACTGTGCCTACCTGGACTTGGAGAAACCACAGTGGTCAATCTAGATCGTACTTAGATAGATTCTTAGTTAGAAGTAAGGATAGGGACATATTAAGCTGTCCAGAAATGCGCACGGTTGGCTACACGGATCACAAATTAGTGACCTGCGTGGTCAATCTCGAGAAAACACATAGACAGGGTCCCGGTTACTGGAAACTTAATTTGTCTTTACCGGCAAAAGAGACTTACAGAAACCGGATTAGCAGATTAGTTAAGGAGAGGTTGACGGGTGCAATCGTCAACAACCGATGGTGGGCATCTCTCAAAAGAGAGATTAGAACAGAATCAATAAGTTATAGCAAGATGTTAGCTGCCGATAGGAATAGAAACGAGAAAGAATTAACAGGTAAATTAGAAGAGGCAATCAAGAGCGAAGATGTGGCCAGAGTGCTGGCATCGAGGACGGCCTTGAACCAGTTTTTCGATGTAAAGCATGAAGGCTGCGTCATTCGAAGTAAAATACGTGCTCTAGGTAATGAGGGGGCCAAAGCCGTTGGATGGGCCCGCGTGACAGAAGCTAAGAGTGGAAATCGATCCACCATCCGGTCGTTGCAAGACGAAGATGGACGAGTGATCCGGGAGCCTAAGCAGATGTGCGAGGCCTTTCAAAAGCACTTTGCCCGATTGTTCGGAGGAGGCGAGGGTCCGGGCCGGGGCGTGGATTTCGGTCCATACCTCGACGGCCTGCCGCGTCTCTCGAACAAAGAGGCAGAGTCCTGCGAGGGACCAATCTCGGCTGATGAGATCGGAGATGCGCTGAGCCAATGCAGCAGACGCAAATCTCCAGGTCTCGATGGTATACCTTACGAACTTTATTTAGCAATGCCGGTCTTCTTCTCCGAACTCCTCGAAGCGGTCTACTGCAATTGGCAGCAGAACGGGAGAATTCCTTGTTCTGTAGCCAAGGGCGTAGTCACGCTGGTGAGGAAGGACGAGAAAAAGGGGGATAGTATAAATAATTTTCGGCCCATAACCCTGCTAAACACAGAGTTAAAGATTTTGGCCAAGGTGTTAGCAAAGAGGTTGGCGCTTGTCGTGGGTGGCCTGGTGGGAGATGCGCAGACATGTGCTATCCCATCCAGTTCCATTCACGATAACCTCCACCTCATGCGATACATCATAGAGAGGGTTGGCAACAAACCCGGCTTCGGTGGGGCCCTGATCAACTTGGATCAGTCTAAGGCCTTCGATAGGGTCGACCATGGTTACCTGGATGCGGTGCTAGCGGCGGCTGGGTTCGGTCCTGTTTTCAGAGGCTGGATCACTGCCCTACATAGCAACCACATCTGTTCTAGGATCAAGGTGAACGGCTACCTTTCGAAGCCGTTCGAAATCACACGATCCATTCGACAGGGGTGCCCTCTCTCCTCCCTTCTGTACGTATTGACTCTCGAGCCTTTACTGAGGAAGTTGGAGTTGTTGCAGGGTATCCCCCTGGAACCAGGATTGAGCAAAGCGGTGTCGGCCTACGCCGATGACGTAACAGTAATGGTATCAACCGACTCGGAGATCGAGGCGATCGGTACCTTACTGGAGGAGTACGAAAGGTTGTCAGGAGCGAAACTGAACCGGGAAAAATCCATCGGGCTGCAACTCGGAACGTGGAGAGGCAAACCGATGCCTCCTGACGGTGTCGTCGGACACTGGACGGAGGGCCCGGTAAAGTTGCTTGGGGTCTGGTTTGGACCGGACTTCCAGGTGGAAAAGAACTGGAACGAGGTTACGAACAAGGTGTTTGCACTAACCCAGAAATGGGCCAAGTGTAAGCTGTCCCTAAAAGGCCGGGCGGAGGTGGCGAACATTTACATAGCGTCCGTCACTTACTACCGCCTGACTGTCGTGCCTTGCCCTAAGGAAACACTCACCACCATGGAACGCATGCTCTTCCAATTTCTTTGGAAGAAGCGTCCTCCTATGGTGAGAAGATCCATCTGCTGCCAACAACCTTCGAAAGGAGGGCTGGGGATGCCGTGGTTGATGATGCGTAGGCACGCATTAAGGCTACGGCACCTACAGGTATTCCTCACTGGTCAACCGGTGTGGGCTCCGTTCGTGAAACGAGCCTTTCCGAGACTCGTCTCACTCACCGAGCTACAGTCCTGGGTCAAGCAAAGATCCGGAAAACTGGGAGACTGGCACACTGAGTGTGCTCAGGCGCTCAGGGCTCTCTGGCAAGCGGGCCGGGCCATCGGTGGAGAATCCACCTCATCATTCTATAGAGGGCTGGTGGCTAGCAGGGGCGATGACACCCTTGGAGAGTCGCTGGACATGGAAGAAGACGAACTGGCCAGCCTGTTCGGTAGGACTTTCGGCCCAGGACCAATGGACAACTTCCAGAAGTCACTGGCCTGGCAGTGCTACCGAGGGGCTCTACCCGTTCGAGAGAGGCTCTACAGACACGGGCGCCCGGGCAGGGATCCCTCAAAAAAGATTTGCCCTAGATGCGTGCGTCACGAAGAAACCGTGGCGCACGCATTGGTGCAATGTCCTGGCGTGGCTGATCTGTGGGGCTACGCCGAACAACTGCTGTCGCGGGTGGCGCCGATTAAATTGACCGCCGAGTCCGTGATGACAATCAAACCGCCTCCCCTCTTCACAAAGGAAGCAAAGGCGGTTTTTCTGTGCGTAATAGCCATGTTGAAAGAGGTTGTTTGGTGGACACGATTGAAAGGTCTGAGGTCAGGCAACTTCCTCTCTGGCCATAGTCTGGTCTACTTCTTCCGATATCACTTCGGAAGAAGGATAAGAATGGAGAGAGAGGTGCTTGGCCACAGGCAGTTTTATGAAAGGTGGGTGATAGTGGCGAGAATGGCTCGTGTAAATGGGCCTTCTCTGTATACCATCCTGTAGGTAAAGAAGTAAAGGAGAGGGGAGCACCTTCTCCATGTGCTCCCCGGGCAAAGGATTGCACACTTTTTCGGGGGTGTGTGCAACCCCCATCACGTCCCCTCCCTTTTGAGGTTATTTTCGATTATTTTCATGTTACACCCTTTTTACTCGATTATATGTAAACTCCCCCTTTGTATTTGTCCCTTCTTTTTATGCCTTTATGGTAAATAAAGAAATCTATCTATACGTCACTCTCTTAGTCTCCTCTTCCCTCACCTATACCACACATCAATTGCGGCACTACCACCATTGATGTATAAACCAAACACCAAATTCCCAGCACCACTCCCCTGTCATTTCCAATTAAAATACCATCTTCTGCCACACCATCCGTTCCCAACCCTACTAAATATTTCTTCCACTCCCAACCCCCATTTTTCTCTTTTGTCCCCTTCATTCTCCTTATCCATGTCGACAACCTGAGAGCACAAGACATGAGACAGGCATCACCCCTCCCCACTCTCTCCTCTCTCTGTCCGTCTCTCTCTGAAAATTAACTTTTCTTCCCCTCTCTATATTTTTTTGTTATTATCATTATTTTCACTATTTGTACAAATATGTAACTCAACAATATTCTGCATATCCGCAATTGACAATGTATATAATGCTGAAACCGGTATTGTAAATAAATTAATACTTTGAAATTTCACTAAAAATATCTCTTCAACATTTTCTACTGCAAAATCTTTTTCCTTTCTACTATTCTAACAGAGGCGTTTGAATCCGTTCATCAGATAAAAATCTTATATATATATATATATGGGGGGGGGGGGGGCGTGTGTGTGCGTATATATATATATATATATATATATTCATGTAAGGGAGAAAAACGTGTAAAATTATTTCATTTCTTAATTTTTGGTTTACCTTTTCATTACCATATATGGTTAACCTTTTCATTACCATATTTGGTTAACCTTTTCATTACCATATTTTTGTTAACATTTTCGTTACAAAATTTGGTTAATCTTTTCATTACCATATATGGTTACCTTTTCATTACCATATTTGGTTAACGTTTTCAGTACCATATTTGGTTAACGTTTTAGTTACCATATATGGTTACCTTTTCATTACCATATTTGGTTGCCTTTTCTTTACCATATTTGGTAAACCTTTTTGTTACCATATTAGATAAAACTTTTCGTTACCATATTTGGTTAACCATTTCGTTACCATATTTCTAAAGTCGCTGACTATGAGCTGCAATTAATTTTTGAAATAATGAAGAATTAATTTAGAAAATAATTAAGAATTTAGAGAGAATCAGTTAATAAATAACTCGCGAATTTTTAACTCTTTCATTAACATTATCTAATGAGAAACAACAATTCGTATGAGTTTCAATTAATTTTGAAAATAATCAAGAATTTGGGGAAATTCAGTTACTATAACTAACCTTCTCATTATAAAGCGGATGTTTGGATCATAGCATAACAAATATTCTTACATAGAATTATGATTGAAGGTTTTTACATAATACAAACACTTTAAAATAAACAGATTTGTATTGTAGAATGGGGAATAGTTTCTGGGTTCAAAATGGTGAAAGTTGATATTATAATTGACACATGATGTTATATTTTTTATACATTTAATTTTTGATAGTTCATACTGAAATAAAAGCGAATACAAGTGGCCGAAATGGGGTTTCTCCGAAGGATCTTTGATGTAACGGTACTCAATAGAGTGCGTAACTCGGAGATCAGAGAGTCACTCCAGGTAGAGCTACTACTTCTCCGAATTGAGCGTTCACAGTTCAGATTCTATGGGCATGTGGTTAGAATGTCTCAGGAAAGAATCGCTGGACAGATTTGACGGCCAAAACCAACAGGCAAGAGACCCAGGAGTAGACCCCGAACAAAATGGTTGGATAACGTCCATGGACTTGGATGGTCACGCTTGGATGGTCAAGTTTTTCTTGTGTGATATGGGTTTGGTGGCTCAAGGTCGTATGGAGTTCATGGATAGCTTCGGCAATTACTTTCAAGTTTAGACAATCGAGAGCCTTAACTATACACACATACAAACACATACAACCACATACACACATTCAGACGAACTCTCACACACACACACACACACTCACACACACACACGCGCGCGCACTCAGACCCGCGCGCACTCACAATCACACACATTCACACAGAAGAGTAACAAAACTCATCACTTAATAATTGTTTCTACTTTGGCACAAGGCCAGCAATTACTCAGTTTATTACTGGTTCTTTATTTTATCAACTCATCACTTAATAATAAAATATATTATTAAACTCTGGTCCAGAATTTAGCACTCTTTTTCACTTCAACATCACACTTATAATATATGTATATATGTATGTATTTACACACACACACACACACACACACATATATATATATATATATATATATATATATATATATATATATATATATATATATATATATATATTGGTAAAAGGAAAAGAAAATGCTGACAAATTGTTCCCAGTGAAAAATAGTTTAATTAGGAATAAGTAAAAATTAGTAATAGTATTGGTTAGTATTCAGTTTTGGTTTTAAGTTTTACCGGTCGCGCATTTCTAATGCTTTTCAAAAATAATTTTGAGCTAGAGCGCCCGTGATGTTTGCTCTAATCTGATTAGTTTTGGAAATTCTACCTGTTTTATGTAAAAAAAGTGGCTCCAGATGTATGAAAAAATTCTTGTGGTCAAAACAATTTTGATTGGTCGGTAGAGGTCATGTGAATGTTAAAAATTGATTTTGCGCCAAATGTAGGTTTGTCTCGGTTGATTGAGAAGTCACTGAAAAATAAGTCTTTCAAGACAAATATGTGTGTGTGTGTATGTAGTAGTAGTAAAGAGGTTCGTTGTTGTGATAATGGTCAGCAGGGATGTGTGTGCGGACCGCAGCCTGCTGACAGTTCAAGTGCCTATTAAGACAAGTGTGTGTGTGTGTGTGTGTGTGTGTATGTAGCAGAGTAATTCGTGGTAGAGGGATGGTCAGTAGGAATATGTCTTTACGTGTGTGGGGGATACTTTAACATGTTAAAAGATATTTTTCAGCTCTTGTCTTATACGGAGAAGTGTGTGTGTATGTCTCTTTGTATGTTAATGTATGCATGTGTATATGTGTGTGTATATATGTGTGTGTGTGTGTGTGTGTGTGTGTGTGTGATAATGTGTGTGTGTGTGTGTGTGTAGGTGGATCAGTATTTTTGTGTAACTGGTAAAAATGGTGTACATTATTCGATATTTTCAGTAAAAACGATTCTCTCAATTGAACATCAAAAACCTTAATAATAAAAGGTGTGAAATGATAAATAGTATTGGCATAAGACCAAGGTGTGTGTGAGTGTCCAGATTGTACGTACTGCAAGGGGAATCCATTAGGCCTTGCCGTATTGGAATACGTGTGTACAAATATGTATGTGCCCATCAGTGTGCCATGCATGTGTGCGTATATGTATGTGTGTGTATCGGCACGTTTATATCTATAGACATCAATATATATATATATATATATATATAAAATTTCAGGTTATCAATAATGTAGTGATAATATATCGTTACGTTAGAGATGAACAGCGTACGTGCAGGTTTGCTCAACGAGTATAAATTATATTCCGGAGAAATGTAGAAAGGATGAATATAAAATGAAAGTGCTTTTGTTAACAAAGGAATTTATTAGGTATTGACATATGTTTCTGTAACAGACCGAATACCTATGTATCGCTGCTTGCGTAATCATATAATGTTAGCAAGTATTCGATAGCAAATGTATAATCAGTTGTCACTTCTTCAGAGATTTTGGATAAACTGGATAAAATCAGAAAAATTTAAGTATTTATATTAGTAAAAGAGGAAGGAACAGAGGGGATAGAACCTGAAATTTTATTAATCTCCTATACAGTTGAGCAACTAATTCAGCATACGCTTCTTAAATGGAAAGGCACCAATTGGATATGTCGTTAAAAAACATACCTATTCAGGCAAAAAGGGAATATATTCTAGGTATGATACGAAGGACCAATGATTTTATTCGACGAATCAGATGGAAAACATTCCATTTTGACAAAAGCCGTATAAACCAAACATCGGATCTTAACAAGGATAAATTTGGATTTAAATCTTACAAGAACCCACCCTCAAACCCACTTTTGGATGCATTTGAACAAGACCTAATGGATATGATCATGGAGATCAAATTTACAAAACGTAAGAACAATAAACTACAGAATGACATCACGGCACTGCTCAATAATCTAAAAAACGCCAATGGAGTTATTGTTAGAGCAGACAAAACATCAAACGTATATACCATGGATGTGGACACTTACAATAACTTCATCCGTAAGGAATTGCATAAAAAATACAGGAAAACTAATGAAGCCACACTTAAAAACATCAACAACTCGGCATGTGATATTGTTAAAAAACTGTGTATTGACGATAGAACGCAACCCTTAACACCAGCTATACCATCCTTCAACCTGAAGGACCACAAGGTAAACTTCGATACTAACCCTAATATTAGACTTATATGCCCCTCTAAATCTGATATAGGTAAAATTAGCAAATATATACTAGACAGAATTATCCCCCAAGTTAAGGTTAAAGTAGAGATTAAACTATGGGGTAACACTCATGAAGCAATAAGATGGTTTAACAACATTACTGATAAGAAAAAATCAAAATTTATTCAGTTTGATATTGATGAATATTATTCCTCAATTTCACCTGATACTCTACATGAAGCTCTTTCGTTCGCTAAGGATAATTCCGACCTTACGGATGCTGAAATTAAAATTATTATGGAAGCGAGAAAAACTATAGTTAAATTCGATGATAGCTTCTGGGTTCGCAAAGATAGACCTTCTAATTTTGATATCACTATGGGTTCTAATGATTCGGCGGAAGTAACAGATCTTGTGGGAATTTATATCACCCACAGATTACAAGGAAAATTCAAGGATCTCCACGGTGGAATTTACCGTGACGATGCGCTCCTATTAGTTAAGCATATGAATAACCAGAATTTAGAAAGGATGCGTAAAAATATCAGAAAACTTTTTAAAGAACTAGGATTAAATATTACGTTTGAATATAACCTCAAAGAGGTCAATTTCCTTGATGTTACTTTCAATCTCAATACAGATACGATTAAACCGTTCCACAAACTAAATGAGAACCTTAAATATGTAAATACGAGTTCTAACCATCCACTCTCTATAATTAAATCCATCCCTAGAAATGTTTCTCTTAGAATCTCCCGCCTATCGTCCAACCAACAAACCTTCAAAGAACATGCCGAGTATTATGATGATGCACTTAGGAAAGCCGGTCACCTAGATAATATAGAGTATATAGTCAATGATCACCAAAACACCCAAAATAAATCACATAGAAGTAGAAATAGCACAGAATCACCACCATACATACACTACCGCAATAGACACAATAATAGTCGCACACCACCAAACAGAAGGCGATGTAAGGAGTATATCTGGTACAACCCGGTCTATAACAAATCTATTAAAACCAATCTACCCTCAAAATTCTTTCGATTAGTTAGAAAACACTTTCCAACATCACATAAATATAATAAAATCTTAAACCCTAACACCATTCGACTTTCATATTCAACCGCCCCTAATATTGAACAACATATAAAAATGCTTAACGCAAAACGGTTGTATAAACGCCTTCCAACA